>OY979451.1:2510320-3765480 GCA_963855545.1 Ethmia dodecea | reverse complement strand
AGTTATGAGATAAATGACATTTTAAAATTATCCTTAAGACGGTCACATACCTGTTGTACAGAGTGTTCTTAAAATATGTTTAGTCATTTGAAGATCATCATCTCATTTTTTTAATAATACGAAAATAAATGAAGCATCCATCCTTCAAGGTACACCTTAACCACTCCAACATGGTGATTTTTTCATTTCTATAACATATGGTTATATTAGTGTAGTGTAGTATTGTCTTTATTTAAAATTATCAAAATTTATTAATTAAACACAAAAAAACCGAGTGCACTGAAAAGTTTACAAAACATTACTTAATTTCTGACGCAGTCGGGTAAATGTAGCCCTTGACATTTTTGAGATGGAAACGAATCTCGAGATAGGTATCTCATTCATTACAGCATATCAAAATTTTTTTAGGCTGCATGAGGCGCCCAAGAGTTGGAATCACATACATAGTTACAAATATATGTATGTTCCTATACCAAAAAACATTATTGTTCGCACTAGGTATGGATCTACAATGGGAAACTGGCTGATTGGAAATTTTTTTTCTCGAAATATTTGAATTCTAAGTAACGCTTTATGAGACGTAATTTGAAGCATCAATCAGCGACGAATGACGTCACTCGACGTCGTCGAGGTAAGGAAATACTTGTATGTTTGAAACGAATACACTCAAAAACTACTGAATCGATTTCAAAAATTATTTCACAAATAGGATGCTACATTATCCGCTAGTATTAAATAAAACTTAAAATATATTCACTCGCCATGAAAAGTTTACTTCATAAGATGAGGAGTGACGTCACGTCAAGCCGTTTACTCGAGAACTTTGAAATGTCAATTTTTGATTTTTCAATAAATACATTATTTTTGTGCATATTTTAACTTTTTTCTTTTTGGTATCTTTATGTAATCCTTAAATCTTTAAGATAAACGTAAAACAAAATTTTATACAAGTTCCCCTTTACAGTAACTTTCGTAACTCAAACACATACCAGTATGGTAATATTTGATAACAAACGATATGTTTCATAAAATAAATGTAGAATTTTATCAAAGCCAAAGACCTAGTTTCTAAACGAAAAAAGAGAGAATGATTTGCAGATTTGAATAACAAAATAAAGAAACGCTCTTTTGCTGTTCCGCGCATTTATCCAAACAGAAAGAAAAGTATTTTCTAGAATGTTCTACTACGTAGCGGTGATCTATCTAATAGTCTTTTCCCTCGTGAAACACCTTATCAGAATATTTTTGTGTTACAAATTGTCTGCTGAAAAAATACCAACGAAGTGGGAGTTAAACTCAGGCACCAAGTATTCAATATAATTTCTATGAATATTAAATTTTATAAGTATTATTTCTAGGACGCAATGAAGTTTTTTTTTAAATCAAAATGACTTAGTTTGTTTACTTTGTGAAAGATTTTTGCAGACTTCTAAAAAGCTGTTATAGTTAGGAAAGTCTTTTTATTTTTCTTTATTTTATTTTGCCCTTTATTTCTGATTTTTTAATTATAATACTGGTGGTTTTGCAATTTGCCATACAACTGGGCTTCATTTCCCTAGTAATCTTACTTTAGAACTTCAACCTCCCTTTTTGGTTGCTTTTAACTAAATCCATTGACTGCTGGACAAACTCTAAAAATAAATGACTGCTACGAGTATTGTAGACCGTCGGAACTATTTATTTTTTAATATAGTACATACTTCCTTAACCAAGTTAAACGGCGATGGTACAGTTTGGCAGTTTTCAACCGACTTCAAAAAAGGTTCTCAATTCGACTGTATGTTTTTTAATGTATGTTACGTGATTATTCCGCCAATTATGAATTTTATGACTTTTTGTTTGGTCTTCCGAGGTCATTAAAATTTTATCAAAGACAGTCTCAGGGATTTTTGAAAAATCAACAAAAGTCTAAACATGTCATTTTCTACATCGATGATTATGTTTTAGTGCTGTTCGAAGAAGTAGTTTTTTTACTCTCTCGAGTTGTTTGTTATTATTTGATTCTCTCTAAAACAATTGTAATCGACTTTCCGTCCACAAACATTCAAGTTGTTTACAAATATTTTTTTACACAACACAAAGTGTTGAAATTATGCTGCTCTGTTTTATGTCTACATCTTTCAAGGTCACAGTGATTCTGTGTTGTTCTAAAGAAACGTGATAAACAGTTTTAAAACGTTGTAAATAACGAGATAATTTTAATTTATAACTGTGTAAGAAGATGAATCCATTTTAACTTCACATATAGGGTGAAGTGTAGATTAGTCGCGCTAACTCCCGATAGATGGCGCTGCACCGTTTCACCGTTTAGTTTGTAAACCGCGCTATGGTTTCGTTCCCCCGCGAGTCATATAAGCTCGCGGAATAAATTTGTTTGTTATCTAGCTTCGTACTAGGGACTACCGTCGCTACTACAAAGTGTGCTCAGACTTGCGTCCAAGACTATTAGGCCTTAACTGTATCACATGAGTAAAGAAACGGAACAGAGCCAAAGCTTCATACAACCGCGCTGTCGTAGGTACACTACTACAAGCATGCAATGCTTGTGTGCGTTTCTACTAGCGCTGCGTCACATACGCGCCGCAACTGGATAAAACCGGCTCGGTCAGTAGAAATGCCGAGGGCCGCGCAATGGTTGCCGTATTTGTTTCGCGCTCCTGCTTAGTGATAAATGGTTATTTTAAATTGTTTATGGTAGAATAAAGTATTAAACTAAAAAGTCAAGAAAGTGTAAATAATTAGATTCGGAGGTGTAAAATGGTTACCTACTGTACAGTTTGCATGAATGTCTCGAAAATCACATATGTGACGAAATAAAATTGTTTGTTAATAGACCTGAACAACCTATAAATATGGGCAAAGATTCTTTAATTACTCATTACAATAAACTCGACGTAAACATTGTAAATATTGGTACCTAATTATATTCTGAATCGAGTGTAAGATTGTAAAAATATTATGCCATGTGGAAGCGTCCTTAATGATTATTTGAAAAAACTTTATATCCATTAGATTTAGAATTCATCATTAGATTAACAGATTTAATAATTTATTAAAAATAAAAAGTTATAAAAAAATATTTAGAGTAGGTAATTTGTAAATAATCTAATGTACAAATAAAAGTCTAATAAACGTTTTGTTTATTTTATTCTCCTTTGCCAACCCTACTAAAATAGGTAAGAATTTTGCACGCTCCTTAGAAGCTTTGTCTCTGTTCCGTTTCTTTACTCATGTGACTGTATCACTTAGTAATCAGTGGCTAGTGAGATATTAGCTCGGGAAGTGTGCTTCGCAGCCGTGGACGCCTTCTCAAGCCAGCCTTTCTTTTATTGTGCAAATAAGTTTAAGTTCTTTACTAAATATATCTTTGAAGTGTGAAGAACTCTGGTTATTCTTTCTCCAAATATATATTCTTCTTCCACCGCCGAGTTCCTGCCCTTACAACTGTACATTATAATTTATAGATGTAACATTATCTATTAGCATACATACTTGAAGTGGTTAGGCAATTATTATAGCTTACCTATCAATACTATTAGCCCTAAAGATTTTTAATACTAGACTAATAATGATATAAAACGAAATTAAACAAAATTAAAAATTAACGAAAGATCTTGGACTCATTCATCGCTTATCAAGAAATCGGATAAACTATAACATATAGAAAATTTAAATTTTGAATGTAGGTTTTCTGAATTTCCCACGGGAACGGGAATAGTGGTGGTATCAAGCAGCAGACTACCACAAGCGATCTGTTAGAATAGATAAACTTATTGTTTACCGGTTACGCGGCTTGACCGGCTACCCTATATGATGGGTACTGAAAGGGGGGCGGCTGGTACATACTAGGGTGGCTGGTACATACTAGGGCGGCCAAGACTGCAAATTCGCCACTGGTGAGAACAACTACGTAAATATTCGGCATTAAAAGATAAAAGAAGATGTAGTGATAAGGATAGAAAAGGGTATGTTACGCTGGTTTGTTCGTTTAGGACGTATGGATGAAAGAATAGTAACGAAAGAGATTTACAGTGTGAATGTTGAAGGATGCAAGCAAAGAGGACGCCCCAGAAGGACGTTCACAGATCAAATAAGTGACGTCCTTCAAAAAGCTGGGGTCCGGATTGCGAAGAATACAGGAGCGAATGAAAAGGCTTATGGAGGTGAAGGAAGCGAAAGAAGTATGCAGAGATCGAGCAAAGTGGCGATCCATCGTCTCTGCTTACCCCTGTAGGACAATGGGCTTTATGTATGTACGTATATAAAATTTTAAAGAAAAGTATTCGATACTACTTATTTATCGTAGTTATATAGACTCAGTGAAGCTAAAGTGAGATCTCCCCGAAATTGGAATGTGGAGTTTTCGGCAATAGTGTTACCTATCTCATGAAATCCACAAATCCAATTTCTCAGCCCGAAAGTTCCAAATAGAGTTGTATGCGTATAATGTTTTTCGTGGTTAATCCTTGGTGAACTGGATCTCAGTAAACAGGAAAGGGATTTCCCACTTCCATTTACATCCCAGTCCAGTAACCGTTTGGTATTAGGATAATGCCTTTGTCTGTGGAAAACTGTTTCCTCCTAATCTGACTCAGATTACGTCTTTCTAACTGACTGTCGTTTACTAATGAATAAATAAACACTTAACTCACGGTCATTTTGTGCCAAATTAAGCAAAATCATTGCTATGGGTACTAAACAAATGATAAACCAAATTAAATAATAATAAAAATAACATTTATTTGTTTTTATCTCACTACTTAGGTACAGCTATGTACAGATTTTGAATTTTGCAATAAATCCTAGGGGGTGGAGTAAATCATCTCATCTTAAATATATTTAAATACTCAGTGTTAAAATATTAATGTTCACAAATAATAATCTTTGATCTCAGGCAGGAATCGAATCTATCCGCTCTGTATCAGTAGGTCAATGACAACTGAAAAGATGCAACTGAGCCCAAAAACCAGTCATACTTACTAAGTCGCAAAAGTGTTGCGGAATAAACTACAACACCAAAAAGTCGTGAAAATAAAGAGGATTTGTTATCTCCTTTGCCGGGATGAAGCAGAATCTGTTTCCGACACATTTTGGAGGTCCCTTCATACTGATAGGCAAATAAAGTAAATTTTCCTTATTCGGTATTTTTTTATCTTACCTTTAAATTCACACTCTTCTGACATCATATTTCCAATCGTTTGAGCTCGGTTAATTTACGAGAAAGAGCGAGAAGGGACGATAATATTGTAATCGAATCAACTAACAGAAGGTTTAGAATTTTACGATTTCACCTGTTGCCATGGAGACGAGAAGTCTTTCAAGTTCCGAGGCAAAAACCTCTATCAGGCTCTAGGTCAACGTCTCAAGAGTAGAGGTTTTGATCTCCGAGTGTTTTTGGTCCAGAGAGTTTCTATAGAGTGCTGTAAGGGTTGGTTAGTCTATAATGGAATAATTCGAAAGCGACTTGAAGTAATATTAAGGAATGGGTTTTTTAGTTATAGTCTTGTGCACAAATAAAAAATAAAAAAAATTAGTTTTACAGATTTTTGACAAAGCGTGTGCGGATTCACTGATGTATTTGACGAAGTCTGGTGCGGATAATTGACTGTTATAATTTTAAGATTTTGACGAAGCCTGTTGCATTATTACAATAATGTGCATGACATAATTTAAATTAAGAAAATATTAAACTAAAAAAAGTGTTGCGGTAATTCACATAAAGTATTTAATAAAGCAGAACAATGACAGCCCTGTGGTTAAGGAGCCCGCTTCTCATTCGAGAGACTGTGTTCGAATTCTGGCGAGGTCATGTACTAATGAGTTTTTCAAAAACTTACGTACAGTCAAAAGCAGGCTAAGCTTGATACTTTGGACTTTGATCCGGCCCTGTATTCTATGGCGCGTAGTTTAAATCAGAGCTCAGTTTAAACTGGTAGCTTAAAGCTTGACTTGCTCTTGCCTATACCTACATATTTATCACTAGCTCGCAGGACAAGGAAAATAGTGAGGAAACCTGCAGGTCCCAGAATTATTATGAGACATGTGTTACCCACCCCGTTCTGGCGATGGGCTCACCACTTATAACGTTTAGGAGTCCATAGAATGTACTGGAGAAACGAGGGTATTTCGAGTAATGGAGTACTTCTGCCTTTCTTCTGGGGGCTAACAGGCGAGGATTTTTTTTATAAGAGAAAAGGGGGCAAACGAGCAGACGGGTCACCTGATGGTAAGTGACTACCGTCACCCATGGACACCTGCAAATCAGGAGTCACAACTGCGTTGCCGGCCCTTTAATTATTTATTTAACAAAGTTACTTTAATATAAAATATATATTTTATACTTTATTTTTTAAAGTAACACAACAACATACTTCAAACGAAAACAACTTACAGTGATCAGTGGCAAAACATTCAACGTCTTTAGCCTTGGAGTTATCATATCAAACAAATCAGAAATTATTATAACAACCAAGGAAATGCCATTGAGTTTCGTATTTCAAATAAACTTCAATGAAAAGTACCAAAATTATACAATGTAAATTATGAAGCTTTAGAAAGGTAATTGGTGAGAGCGTAGACATTCCTCGTTGTCCTCAAGGAAAATGAAAGCAAGCCTAATGATGCGGGCGAAATTTTTCCCAGGATGAGTAATTAAGTAAATAACAACTCTTTATTGTACACCAATAAAAATATGCAACGAGTGACACAATGACAAAAAAGTACAATGGGCGGTCTTATCATTTTAAGCGATTTCTTCCAGACAACCTTAGGATGGATGTAACTGAGATAAGTTTATACCTGAAGATACACTGTTTAGTCCAACAATCACAATACAAGTGGATTCACCACGATCAATTAAGAAGGCGTCCTAGTTCCGGATCGTTTACTTTATATTTTTAACACAGCATTGGGTTCGATTCTGCATTACAGCGACTAAACTTATTTTAGTTTATTCCTGTCTTTATTTTACCTCAAAAAAAGAAAAGGGGTAGAAGATAACCTACCGAATTTAGTCCTCTCGGAGGCTGTATTTTAGTCGTGATTTATTTACATAAGCACTAAACACGTTATGAAATGCCTTAGTTGACAGGACTAATTTTAATTTGACAGGACTAAATATCACTCGTCTCTTTTCTTCTCTATGAGAAAGAAAATGACAGGACTAAACTAAAATAAGTTTAGGTGCTGTAATGCAGAATCGAACCCAATATTCATATTCGTATTATGATTTGTGACCTATTCAAACAATGCCTACTGTTTTATTCCTGCATATTGATGTAAAACAATAAAAAATAAAAGAAGAAAAGAAAAAAGAAGATGGCACAAGTTTATAAATTCGCTATTTGAAGCACACATATTTTTAGATCTAAGTAATTAGTTAGTTTTGTTTGCCGAGTTGATTTTTTGATCTAAGGATTACTAAACGGCCGTCCATGATGAGGTTGATGATGTGGTAGGTCGGCAAAGTTATCTTAAATCTATGAATTTGGTATATTCTGGATTTAATTTACCTTAGTGTGTGTCAAGAATGACATAAGCCTGTTTGAAATAATCCTACTGATGATGATGATGACCTCCCAGACGTATCCGTCGACGGCGACACCCTTAGCTCGTCTTCGCCTGGGCTCTTGCATGAGCGCGAGCATGACTCGCAAAACCAAATTTTGTTTTGAAGGTCCTATTGCAAGAAGCGCAGTAAAGAGACCCACTTGAATTGCGAGTATAGTTGTAGGAGGGCTTGGGTCGAGTTTTTCGGATCAGGCGTTTGGCGTCAAAGTCTTCAAGACGGGAACGCTCAAAGTTTTCTATACCCGTGTTGACAGCAGTTCGCCACTCCGACCTCTGCGTTGCAAGCTCCTCCCATGACTCACTAGACATGCCAATTGCAGTCAAGTTGCGTTTTAACCTGGATGCCGCGGGACCGCCCGCCGCGCACATCCCTGTAACGCAGAAACTGTCCTCCAGGCTTTCGTTTACCTAAGCTAAGCTCAGAGTAATACCTTTTTTGGTAATCTGGAAGAATATTATAAACGCGAAAGTGTGTATGTATGGATGTATAGATGTATGGATGTTTGTCCCTCTTTCACGCAAAAACCACTGAAAGGATTTTGATAAAACTTTACAGTTATATAGCTTACTAGCGACCCGCCCCGGCTTCGCACGGGTGCAATGCTAACCTTCCTCTTGAATCACTCTATCAAAGATTTAAGCATACATAGAGACATAGGGATAAAGGGACAGAGAAAGCGACTTTGTTTTATACTATGTAGTGATACATCAGAATAACACATAGGTTTTACCACATTACATTAACACACTATATTTTATCCCCGTATTCCCACGGCAACGGGAACTAATAAAATTTAAACTTCAAAAGAATATGTTTTATAATTTTTGGATGGAGTAGTAGGTAGCTCTTAGAGCTGTCCTCTATGGTAAGCCTATATTTATACTCAGGGACACGATACACTAAAGGCCATACAACAATTAAACTTATGCCTTAACTACTTCGACATACGGTCAATAATTGCATGAAGAGAACGAAGAACGGGGCGCTCCGATAGCCGCGCACGTATTTAATCTTTTCATGCAATTATTGACCGTATGTCGAAGTCTTTGAGGCTTATATTAAATTGTTGTCTTCAAATGCGCTCCGCCGCGCTTCCAACGGTGTGCGCTGGGCCTAAGATCATACGTCGTTAACCACTGCAAGTAGCCGTATAATTAATTAAGGATCAAATATCAATGTGACTGAGGTTGATATCATGTTTCAATTAAACTAGTCAAACATTGGTTTCGATAACTGTACCTTCCTCATCTTACATTTCAAAATAAAATTCGTCTTTTTGTGGTACATTTCAAGTACAAAAAAACCGGCCAAGTGCAAGTCTAAAAAAAACTAACGAATGAGTAAACGATCACGCTTCGTTCGCAACTTCAAGTTTAAAATCATTAAAAATATTTTTTTTTCACTTCTCATGCTCTAAAAGTACTTAGTTTTTTAATTTCCTTATTGAGATGTAGACAAACTCAAACAGCCAGTAAATATCTGTGGAGTGTGGACCATCTTCATTGCGAAAATATTGAGAGTTTTAGTTCCATGGTGTTTTCGCATAGAAGGCGGCGCTATGTGTTTTAAAAGAGATTTAAATCTCTTTGTTAATTTGTGACAGGCTTAGAAGAAAAAACTGCCAAAATTTCAGAATTTTTGTCGAGTGTATTTTTTCGGTTTTAAATAAATTTGAACTAAATTGACGATTTTTCTTGCACTCAAAGTGCATTTTGCACCTCGAGACTAAAAGCGAACTTAATTTACCGTCGATTTCATTGACTGGCTTCGTTTAGTCCCTCGATACAAAATATACTATATTACTTTCTGTGCTACAAGACGTTGCTTCGTACCAAATTTCAAGACTCTGAGTTCACGGGAAGTACACTGTAGGTTTTTGATCCCTTGCGAGTATCGAAAATTTTAGGAAATTTGCGGTATAAACCGCTGTATCTTTTGATTGCGTTGGCTTAGAAATTAGATTTTTTCACAGCTTTAAAAGACAGTAGGCTTGAGTATTTGATATACATTCCAGCTTGATACCTAAACGCGTTCCTAAGAAAAAGGGTCTTGACCGACAGAAAGACGGATGGACGGATAACAAAGTGATTCTGTAAGGCTTCCATTTTTTCCTTTCGAGGTACGGAACCCTAAAAAGGCTTGAGTTTTTGCGTTTGTGGTTGATTGTTCATGAACAAAGGAGTTGTGATGGCATTATCAAAGCAATGTTTTGTCACATCTCATAAATTATTGTTTTAGTCAGTATAGAAACAGTAATCTTTTTTGTTAGTTTATACACTCGGCGTCAAAAAATCGCACCTTTGAAAAACCACTTTTAATCCCATTTAGAATCAATGATGATGGGACTATTAAGTATCATTTTATAGGTCTAATCATCAACATTCAGCAAATCGTACTTGAGTCTTGCTAGGTCATAAAAAAAGAAGTGATTGCAAAAGAAGAAGAAAAAGTTGTTGTAGTTGTTGACAAAGAATTAAAGTAAGAAAAAAAAACCGGCCAAGTGCGAGTCGGACTCGCGCACCGAGGGTTCCGTACAACCTTGCAAATTTATGGTTTTCGTAATTTTTCCTTTATCTATGCTATAAGACGTTGCTTCGTACCAAATTTCAAGATTCTGAGTTCACGGGAAGCACCCTGTAGGTTTTGATTCCCTTGCAAGTGTCGAAAATTTGCGGCATAAACGGCTGTATCTTTTGATTGCGTTGGCTTAGAAGTTTGATTTTTTCACAGCTTCAAGGGACAGTAGACTTGAGTAATTGATATAAATTTCGGCTTCATACCTCCACGCGTTCCTGAGAAAAAGGGTCTTGACAGACGGACGGACGGACGGACAGACGGACAACAAAATGATCCTATAAGGGTTCCGTTTTTTCCTTTTGAGGTACGGAACCCTAAAAATGCTTAAAAATTACTTAAAACCTAATTTTAGGATGGTAAAATTTATACCTCTAAAAGGTAGCGCAACTAGCGGCTCTTTTATAAAGTAATTAAGCATTATTTTTGTATAACGTCGTTATTTGGGTGAAATGTTTTTTTCTTATGGCATAAATGATTGTTAATTTTAATGTCGTTAAATTAATGTTTCAAATGATACTTAATAGTCCTATCACCATAGATTCTAAATGTGATTAAAAGTTGTTTAAAGTATTATTTGCCGAAGGTGCGATTTTTTTGACGCCGAGTGTATTACCTAAATACTTTACCGTCGTGTTTACTTGCTATCAATCTATTAGTAACTACTCATTTAATGAAATCATTAAAATGAATCCAGATGTAAACATACTTAAGATTGCGGTTTTCGTTCTAATAAATTTAGAGGCCAATTCTTTTAACCAACGTTTGCTGTGATAAACATATATATTTTTAGATTAAACATAATTATATATCGAGAACATTTTTAATATCAAACTGTCTGACTGCAGGTCGGTTACGATCATCCTAGTTTTCGTGTATACCGTAAAGTGGAATATTTTATTAGGAAAATTGCCGACTTTAACCTATTTCCAATTATTTTTGTAGTATGTTATGAAACTTACTTGGAAAACAAGAATGTGTATCAATGTAATTCCGTGCAATATTGGTGTTGCTACAGATTTACCTCTGGCAAATAGCTTCGCGAAGCAATCACAAGTAAATAAATATTGCCATGTTATAAATAGACGTACTGGGATGCACTCTTTGAATCTCAGTAGTAGAAACGACTACATCGTGATGTTATGTTACAGTACAGATGTTACAGTAGTACATACTTACAGTGATAATAACAAACGATGATATCTATATATTATGTCATAAAATATAACTTACTGATGTTAGTCTGTACAGGAGATATTTAAGAAAACTATATATGTGGGACTTTATGACAACAATCGAAACTAAAACAATTATTTTTGGAATTTTTGTCTGTCTGTTTGCACGTGCATCACGCAAAAACTACAGCATTAATTCGGACGCGGTTTTCACGGATGTATTGTTGCCGGTCTGACTTAAAATCTGGCACTTGTTTCATTTTGACATAGCATTTTTTTAAACACGGCTAGTAGAGGTACCGATGTCACGGGCATCTAGTAGTTAATAATGACGGTGACCTATAATAAAGTACACAACGAAGCTTAAATTAAATCAAGCCAAATTCATTGTAGCAACGATAGTCCCAGTGACATCATCAATCTAAATCTCTACTGATTTTACTATGTATTAATTAGTGGAGATGTTAGCATATAGTGTCCAATTGTCAAAGTGTTTCACTTGGGACGCGTTTCCAACTTCCACGGTATAATTAATCTACGACCCACAGTTGAATATTAATATGTGTGTTGGATCAAAGTGACTCAACAATTATGAATGGAAACGTGTTACAATTAACTCAGAAGATTTGCATATTATGTGAATTTTTGATTTTTTTTTACCTGGCTTAATATAAATTGATCGGACTCTTTTGGTTATTGCCAATCAGTCGGTGGAAACAAAAAAGATTTATATACAGACCTAGAGATCTAATTACTTACGTACCTACCGAGTTCATCGTATACATACAATACGCCACGTGACAAGTCATAAAAAAAATGGCCACTTCATAGTAAATTTTTGGTGTCGGATTTCAAGTGGTGTTCAATTATAAACATAAGTGGCCTCTAAAGGTTGAGTTGTTTATCTTAGACGTTAAGAAAAATTTGATTTTCTAAAATTTTAGATTAAAAATAGAATTTTGATACATTAAACAGCAGTTACAGCCATTCACTTTTACTACGCCATGTTCTATTTACTTACTTTAATCAGACATTATGAAACCTTGTTTACAATCCCTCTTGCCAAGTGAAAATCTTTTCTATTCCATTTCTTCAGTCGCATAAGTAATTGAAATACTAATCACTACATAGTATAAAACAAAGTCGCTACGCAACGGATTTTGATGCGGTTTTTTTTAGTAGATAGAGTGATTCAAGAGGAAGGTTTTAGTATTAGCATTAGTGGCTAGTTATTCATAACAAAGTATCAGTCAATTTTACTTGATAGTGCTCTACTAGTTTCTTATGTAAGAACGAGGCGCTCGGGGATGGTCGGATACTGTCGGGCGCCATCGGAGATGGGCGCTACACTCGCACTGAGCTTTGCCAGCATCATCAGTCGTTAGCAAGTGTTTACTATAATCACTACTAATCCCTATATCCCTATGTCCCTATGTCCCTTTGTATGCTTAAATCTTTAAAATTACGCAACGGATTTTGATGCGTTTTTTTTTAATAGATAGAGTGATTCAAGAGGAAGGTTTTAATGTTAGTATTGCACCCGTGCGAAGCCGGTGCGGGTCGCTAGTCTTGTATAAACTGCGAGTATAATCATTATCCTTACATTAACCTCTCAGACCATGAATCACAGACACAATTGATTTTTAATTGTGTCTCGGTTCCAATTGGAACTGGCGGTTCTTAACTGATTAATGTACATGTCATACTAATTGTAATAATCTTAGTTCGTTAGCATTCACAGTTTCATGTCTGAGACATAGAGTCCCTTTCACTTAGTACCTAACAACCGATAAAAATCACATGACGTGTCTAACCCCCGGTTTCCGAAATGCAAATAATAATAATAAAATTGTCGGACACAATTTACACACGGTTATTCAGTCCCAAACTAGGCAGAGCCTGTACTGTGGGTACTAAACAACTGATAGACATACTTAAATAAATATTAAACACCTAGACACAAAGCCAACGGACATATTGTTCATGCACACAAATGTTGGCCCCGAGCGGGGATCGAACCCGCGACCTCCGACTCAGAAGGCAGGGTCCCTACCATCTGAGCCAACAGGCCCGCCCAAATAAAACTGAAATTAACTGACAGACTATCAAATTTCATGTTCAGCTGTTTTGATTGGTTCAGTAAAATCATAACGCTTCTCAACAACCAATCAGAAAAGTTAAAATAAGATCTAAAGTCAGGGATACATTAGGAGACAAATGACTATCGATATGTGTCGGTGACAAGTCAAGCGAAGCTGGCCGATTTCGTCTGACATATCTGGCAACATTGCGCGACTTATGTTCTTAGCAAAGTCAGGTGTTGCGCGATATTGCCAGACATGTCGAGCGAAGTCCGGCTACGTCACGCCACTTCACCTGACGTCGCTGACGACACGAGTCGCAGGACATTTGTCCCTTAGTGTATCTCTGGCTTAATAATTCAGCTAATTTTAGTTTGCACTTTCGCAAAACCGGGTTTAAAGCTTATGTCAAAAATCAAATAATTTATTATTTAATTTCACGAACGTTTACTTTATACAAATGTATCTGGAATTAGCAAAATCAGGGCTTTTCAGACACAAATTTCAGTGAAATTGCGTCACTGCGATAAGCTTATCTAAATGTTCTTGTCAACCTGTTATCTACTTGAGAAGCTTTTTGGAATTATAAAAATACTGCTTATTTTGTCATAATTGGAAGATAAAGAATTTATTTTTGCTTTTTAAATTAAGAATATCCTCCTTATTTTGTCAGAATAGAACGCAGGTTCTTTAAATGTACTCGTTATTTTTATCAGTCAATTATTTCTTGAAAATTATTTTCAATTTCCCATAATTGCCTGAAATTCCTTATTGCAAATTGCGATATCGCGACGTTTCAGATAACAATCAGAATCCTATTTTGCGAAAGATAATATAGATTAATTCATGTATAGTACATTTTATAATTATTAGATCATTGGTAAATTTATTATTATTAGATTATTAGTAAAGGATATTGACCACTGAACTATGGACTTTTATTTCACATTATGTGAGGTAGAGCCCTGGAACGTTATACTGTTTTTTTTTTGTATTTTAACCGTACATTCAATTACAAAAAAAAACAAAATCGCCTTGTGCGCAAGTTTTGAGAGAAAAATACAAATACAAGTAATCAAATTAGGTTATTTTTTCATACATACAACTAGATCTCTCCATCATATTCAGCATTTGGTCCCTCTGTCCACGTTAAACATTTGGTCCTGGTTATCGTTGTATTTACGCACAATGGAAATCATGTCAGAATTTTGACAAATTCTGGCAGTTAGGTGACCACTAGCCTAACACCATCTCCCAATCCGAGATGGGCTCGCGCAAGAGACTATGACCCATACTTCCTCATGTGTAAGGAAAGACCCTTCGCCCGGCAGTGGGCTGTTACGAGTTGATGATGACAGGATGAAAGACGAATCATATAAGGCCCAAAGTACAGAAAGATTCTCAAGCTAGGAACTTTGCTTGAGCACAGTTGGAAGGGGTCAGTATTATGCGACTCACAAAAAAACACAATGTTAACTTAAATTAAAGCAACAATTAATTGGTTCCAAAACCGATTTTGACAATTGAATCGACAACATTTAAAACAAACACTAGTTGTGATTAAACGGACTTGTGTTCGCACCCTAAGGGTCGCGCCACACCTGCGGAACTTACGGCGCGGAAGTTTCAGTGAACAACATACATTATGGTTGACGCGGGAGGCAGATCCATTTATCTTTAAAGTGAAACGTCACTGTACTCGTATGTTGTTCACAGAACCTTCGGCGCTGTGCAGATGTGGCGCGAACCTCAAATAATCAGTTCTAGAATTTATTACGATAATTATCTACTTCATGCTATATGGGCGGCTCCACTAATAAACAAAATCAACAAGAATTAAATGACGTTAATAATAATCTTATTCAACCTTCAGAATTCAATGAAGTATAAGTAAGAGGTATAAGTAGACCAGCCCCCCTAGCCAAGTGGCATTGCACAATCTAATCGAATGTTCTTTTAGATTGACATGTATGGAATTGACATTAGCGTTAGCGATTGTTGGCAAGTGCTTATGTCAATCCCATATATTATGTCAATCTAAAAGAACATTCGATTAGATTGTACAATGACACTTGGCTAGCGGGGTGCTCAGCGACTGATCAAGAGTTCTGACCGCCCTAGGCTAATTATAAGGACGCGCCCCCGCCAGGTGGGAAAACCCTATACAAAATGAAGTTAAAATTTACGTCCGTTATTGCGAGGCGGATTAAATAAAACTCGCACTAGGCACTATGTTGCCAGCTAACCCACTCGCTCGACCACCGATTCGAGTAACAAGTCAATGTTTTTTTACGCGCGCTTTTTAAAATTTCTAAATTTATTGTTAAAATCAGAGACTCTCAACCGCATTTACTTTAAGTGCTTTTTTCTTGGTCTGGTTGAAATATGTAGGGTAGGTACATGCAATGATGCTAGATTAGTGCATGCGAAGACACGATTTCAGCTAAGTGGTAAACGAAGGTTGTATTCGCTTAGTTATAATACTAACTATTAAGAATTACTCGTCAGTGACCACGCTTCTTTAGAATATTACGTAAACTTTACTTGGTCGCGCTATAATACCGCGTGCATGACGAGTCGTACGCTTATGTCAATCCATTTCAGTCATACATTTCTCAATCTTTTTGACTGACGTTTACGTTCAACAAAGCCACTTGGATAGACCGTCTGAAGCAAAGAGATTAAAATATAATAGGACATAGAGGGCACAAAGCGAGGAAAATTTGAAGCCAAAAGTTATTCCAAGTGGAATAAGTCTAGTACAATTTCGACCGAATGACAGCTCGCATTCATACTAACTGACATGACGCTTGAGCTTCAAACATGCTTCAAAGTTTTGTATGAAAACATTCCCAATGCCCCCTCTATGTCCTATTATGTTTTAATCTCTTTGGTCTGAAGTGATATTGATAGAAATTGTAACCTTCTAGTACGCTTTATAATGAAAGTTTCAAGCAGACTTAATGTTTGAAGTTGCCGCAAACTGACATCACGCGAAACTACGAGTGGCGTTAGCGGTTTTGTTATTTTCCTCATATTATATACGAACAAAGTATCAAACTATCGACGTTTAAAGTAGTGTAAGAATATTATACAAAGGCCGATGTTACACTAGAATGAGTTTATTACAAAATGGAGGATGCGGAGACCGTTAAAAATATACAGCTTATGTACCATTTCCCATTTGACAACATAAAGCCTTTAAAAATAAAGACTGAATTAAATCAGCGACACGGGAATCGAACCCATGTATGCACATTCCATAATTAAACATACCATACATACAAATCCATTGGAGAACCGATAGATGAATGTATGCATAGAAAAGTTGATGATAAGCCATGATGTGATCGTCTAGTAATAGGTAGGACCCCTAACATTGTGTAACATCGTAGTAACCCAATTCTTTAAGAGGTAGCAGGTATCTTTAGAGGTGATTTTGAGTAAAACCAAAAATTAATATTAAATTGAACAAAGTTTATTCCTAGAAGCATCTACTGAAAACATGGTATCTATGAACATAAACAATGAATTAAATAAGTATAGAATTTTACATTCTTCATAATTTGTGTATCTAGAAGTAGCCTAATGCCTTTGGATTTACCTAGAACAAAATAGAAGGAAACCAATAAGAAAATGAATGATGAAATAAGAAGATGGGTTGAATAAATAAATAAATAAATAAATAAATATTTTATTTTATATATATATATATGAATATTATAAAACTAATAATATGCTACCTACTCCCTATCCTATTATGATTATTGGCCCCTTAAGGGGGGGACAGTACCCCGTGGATCGATGTCCACACTCTCCCCTCCAAACCAAGTCAGATCTTGTAATGGAGCAAAAGAGAGTCCCCGTACTATCCTGTGCGCCTCAGCCAAGACTGGGGTAGCGCTCCACCATGCAATGCAAGCATCAGTAAAATTGTTTAGACTCCATAAGAGCATTTGAGCAGACATATAGTCTAGATTGTTTCGTATGTATTCAAATACATAAGTTGTATGATATATAATGATTTTAGTGCTGTATAGCAACATACTCCATCATTGAGCAGGTATTGTTCGGCCACAAGGACCAGTGATGAGGGCGCGATGCGCAAGCGTAGGATAGAACGTCAGATGGTTCATCAAGCTGTGATGCAGGGCATCAAGACTCAGTGAAGTAAGCATTTAGGGGAGCTGTCTAGAATCAAACTCAGCCAGAAAGTCAACCATGGAGTAGAAATATAGATAGAGTGTGACGATGGTATGGATGACAGTCAGGGGAGCCGATAGTCGACAGTATTGCCATAGCCACCCACTGGACTTGTTGCTGTGCAGAGACAGGGATGACCAATAAGAGGAACCGACCAAGCTTAGTTTTGTTGTTGGAACAATAAAACTCTCCGTTAAGAGGTTGTCACCATACAGCGTATAATCATTTTTAAAATATGGTTTTAGATGATTAATCCAAGCCAACCACACTAGACCAATGAAAGCACTAGCATGAAGTTAAAGAGGAGACCGTAGCATTGTACTATCAGTCAGTTTGTTGTTTGTCCATAATAAAATGGTAGGTATATTGATTGGTATATGAGGAACCGGCTTCGCCAGTAGCATTTAGCTGCCTCTACCACCGTTTTAAAAGAGAGACCTAGCCATACAGTAGAAACGGCACTACCATATAGCAATCGGCCAGTAGTTTGGTATTTGTCCATAATTAAATGGTAGGTATATTTATTGGTATATGAGGAACTGGCTTCGCCAGTAGCATTTAGCTGCCTCTACCACCGTTTTAAAGGAGAGACCTAGCCATACAGTAGAAACGGCACTACCATATAGCAAATCGGCCAGTAGTTTGTTGTTGCTGGATAAAAGCATAAAATATTCACATATAAATGGTTGATACTATAAATAGCAATAGAATTTCAAATATTGTTGTAGCTAAGTAGTTACTCAGCTAGATATACTTATCAACTTATATCCCTCTAGATATCAGTACTCATGTGTCCTTAAGTTCTAGTATTTTCTTATTAGAATGTAATTGATGATAAATGGTGAGTATTATGACCCAGTGGTTTTCCTAGCTTATAAATAATGAAATAAAGAACCCCTGCCTAATTTTGTGAATCAAAGATTTCCTAGCCTAGATATTCCTTTGGTAGGTATTGGGTCTTTCATATGATACCTATTCTGACTAAGAGCCATGAAATTAAGAATTTCTCAGATTATTTGTAACTTATCTTCTAGGTACCATAAAATAAATCATATAGCTTAATTTAGTATTCCTTCCTAATTAATTTGATGAGGCTGTCAACATGGATTGAAACCTAGTTTATTTGACTGAATCCACATAGACATGTACTTAGTATGATACTCTAGGCCCTAGACCATTTAAATTGCCTTATTTTATACCTACTGCCTTATCATACCTACATCAACATCTCATATAAGGCTGTCTGTCCGTTTGATCAGATTTTATGTAGATATAATGACTCAACCTGAGTGGGGGTGTGTGAATAATGAGCAAACTGATTGGCCAGGACTTCGCTATGCTGTATTTTACGCAGTTACGCACTCTCATGCAATTAAGTAAGAATTTAGCCAAACAGCCTGGCCACCACCACGCAACTCACCCTCTCTGTTGAACAGATTAGTTTAGTGATAGAACCAATACGACAGCCAGTACATCTAAACCAATCTCTCTCACATTTTAGTAGATTTTCACCTTAAAACTATGTGTCAGTCAGATCTTAGTCTAGATACGTACCTACGTAGGTACGCATTTGCCTATTTATTACCTATTTATTTATTTCTACTTATAAAATTACGACAAGACATTTCGCAGGGCGACAGAACACAGAAAATACAACAAGTTGAGTGGGCCCTAGGATATATTTCCTAACAAATTCCTGAGCTTCAATATGACCTAATTTCGCCTACCCATAAGAACACTCCACTTACCTTCTGCAGGCTATGAGATTCATACCTGCCCATTTCCATCGTAGGAGCCGAAGCTCGCTCGTCACTAACACTCACTTTGAAAGGCCATGGATACAACACACAACCGAAACCAAGAACCACTCCAGCACTCCGCTTGCGTTCCTAGAGCTCTGGCGCCTCGGGGCCCACGAGTCTGTCACGCTAGACGCTACCTAATCGAAGCTAATTCCCTATTCTCACACAAATATCGACTTCACCATACTCCAGAAATACTGAAACGCATTACTTTTCACGATAGAACATAATATTCCTATTCTAGACCATGTAAATCCCTAATTTCTCTCGCAAAACCGGCAAGCGCGTGGGCAGCCATCTTGCGAATCCCCCTCTCCCACTCCAAAAACTACCATAGTGGCTCGCACGACTCCAAAACCCGAACTGCCCTACCGTTCTTTTTCTATCTTTCTTTCATTCAATTTCCTAACTACTTGTCTATCACTCCATATCATTCACCCTTCCGTCCTTGTAATAACGCCTAAAATTCTCCTCGTTTATTCCCCAGACCACGCCACTGGCGGTGGCCAATCAGAGCCTCTTCCATCGGTTCTGGACCATATTTGGACATGTTTTCGGGCCCGACGCGGCTCATCTGGGGGCATGGTAGTGCCCCCGCTAAGTCAAGCAAAAAGCAATATCATTATTTCCCGCTACCGCTTTCCTAGTAATATCTTTCTCACACAATATTTTCATTCTTGTCTTCTCTTAATAATGCTACTTGCTACTAGATGGCTTGTTTTAAAGACTAGGTTTCGCTTCTAATTGTTCTTAAAATCTAATCTATTATTTAAATTAAAATTGTTATTAATTTTACTCATAAAATATCTTATCTAGAAGGTGGGAACCGTCACACTTACTTATATTTATAGCACATGAGCATATTGTTTGATTTGTTTTTGGAGTAGTAGTATTAAATACGGATGTCTCCATAAAGTGCATAAGGTTATATGATTCCACGCGAGTAAGTCCAGGGATAATAAGCTTCCCAGTATGTATTATTATAATTTCTTTAATCGGTCTAGTATCGACCAGATATAGGTTTGATATTGTTTTTATTGTATCTTTGCCTATGGACATCAGCAAAGCCAGGGGAGTTAAAGATGATTTGCAAAACCCGTCCTTCATTCTTAGCAATAGTGCATAATATATTTTCACATCAAACTTGAAGCTATGGAAATTCAAATATAATTAAGAAAATAATTTAAATTTAGTTTATTTACATTATCATGAAACTTGAAAGTTCCAAAATAAAAGACAAAGCATTTTGATTGATTAAAGGTACTGAGTAATTTACTTTTAACTTATAATCTATCAAGTTTTCTCGAAGGAACCATGATGAATTGATGAATTTACTTACTCGTTTATAACTTAATAAATATTAAGTTTGTTTTTTTGTTTACGTTAGAGAAGTAAGTGTAGTTTTCCGTTTATTGTTTTTATCACAATATTACAATTTTAACAACTTTAAATTAGGTAAATTAACAAAAAGTTACCTAGATAATAAGCATTCGTTATTCATCTACTACTAGATATGAGATGCTACTTTAGCCCATTTGTTGGTAGTGACCCTGCCTTCTGAGTTGGAGGTCGCGGGTTCGGTCCCCGCTCGGAGCCAACGTTTGTGTGCATGAACATGTCTGTTCGCATCGTGTCTGGTTGATTAATATTTATTTAAGTATGTTTAGTAGGTACCCATAGCACAGGCCCTTCCTAGTTAATAATCTGTAATGAATTTTGTTCGATCAATTCATGTCTGACCCAATAAGAACGCACTAATCTGCCTTTTAAAAGAAAACTTGCAGTGAGATTTCCTAATACCAGCAGGGAGGGTGTTCCAAAACCTTGGTGGGCACAATAAAGTAGTTGGCAACAAAACCAGTAGGATGAGAAGGAGTGGTAGCAGAATACTGCGAAGACTTCGGCTGTGGATAAATACTAAATAAATACTACTTTTTATCCTGAGTAATAATGGGTTTTCCAATAGGGACTTGGCAATTTTTTCAAAATAAAATGAAAACCATTTGAGATATTTCAAAAACTTTATTATCGGGTTGAAGTACATTCAAAACATTTATAAATGAAACTCGACTTCGCTCATATGGCTACCGCGGGCACGTTTGCAGCGGATCGTTGGACCCAATTTTCAATGACTCGGCCACACATTTCGGCCAAAACGGTTGCTATTTCGCGTTCGATGTTGGCTTTGAGCTCTTCCAACATCGTCGGCTTTTTAGCATAGACCAATGACTTGTCTAGATCTTTTTCTAAAAAAATCTAGAGGCGTTAAATCGCCAACAGGACGGCGCCACAAGCCACACAGCACACGTTACAATCGATTTATTGAAGAACAAGTTTGATGAGCGTGTTATCTCAAGAAATGGACCAGTAGATTGGCCAGTATCGAATAGTCCTCTGGTTACTTGACTAAGGCAGAATACTGCAGTCCCCAAATAAAACCGGATTCTCATAATTTGAATTATATAATTAGTTACTTTTTGACTACATATTTAAACCGGTATCAAATAGGTAGGGGTACAGATCGTATAGGTATATTAACTTTAGGGTTTGTAAGCTTCGGGATTTAGTCTTATAGGTGAAATGTCCTTTCGTGATTTTAAACGTACGTCCAAACAACCATTCGGTCTTTCGATTTTTGGTCTTTCGTCTATATGTCTTGTAAAATTCGGTCTTACTTACTTCAGCATTTTCATACGTACCTCTGTGTAATATACTATTCTCAGCGGATCCCTATGCCCTCGGGAACCTCCATGAAAAATTTCAAGTTCTTAGAGACATCCTTTTAGACAGTGCTTTGATTGATCAGTCAGTACCGGTTTTTTTTTATGTATAACAGATTATCCGTATGTCCCTATGTATGCTTAAATCTTTAAAACTTTGCAACGGATTTTGATGCGGTTTTTTTCAATAGATAGAGTGATTCAAGAGAAAGGTTTTAGTATTAGCATTGCACCCGTGCGAAGTCGGGGCGGGTCGCTAGTATAATATAAACCTTTCTCTTAACCTCTCAGACCATGAATCACAGACACAATAGATTTTTAATTGTGTCTCGGTTCCAATTGGAACCGGCGGTTCTTAACTGATTAAATGAACCAGCATTATAAAAGAGCAATAGAGGTCTCTATTCTCTTATTGAGCGTTAAAGTTGCGTGTAATAACGAGTCTTATGTTAATCCGTTCATAATGGGCACTTTCACCCCTTCACGGGATTAAGACCCTTCTACTCAGTCTGATAAATTAATGACAAAATGTGACCAAGAGCGCACAAAAATATGCAATTTATTCGAATACATTTAAAGCTTTTTTTGATTAGACAAAGGTTCAAATCTTTATTTGGTTATAGTTTGCCAGTGGCTTCGCCCGCGATCCGAGATTTAGAGATGCAATTTTCTGCCAAATTTCATCAAGATCAGGTCAGGGATGTTGCCTTGAAAAGTTTAGTATAGACATTATATTATTATGATATCTATTTTGTTAAATTTTAAAGAGATTTTATGTAACATTTACCTACACATTTACAAATAAATAGAATGATACCATCACTTATATATGATTCAACCCGTAGCAAAAACATTTAATTTTTTACTGGCAAAACAAATAGGTTACCTCGACCCACCTCAACGTCCCCCGTAACAATTTCCTACCACAATGACGCCTGGTACAACCCAACATGGAACATATTCTAAAATCCTTTTTCTTCCACTAGCCAGTCGGCAAATATACCGGTTTGCCAGAATCTATCAGAGCGTGAGACTACTCGCCGATATTTCTGAGCATGCAATCCGCTGCGGGCTTTGCCTGCGAAGCGTCCTTTGCGGAATATTGCACACTCAGGCTGAGTAACGCCAACTAGCTTGAGAATGAGTGTCAATACTCTGCCCACTAGTCTAGTAGCTCATCTAGCTATTGAAATTGAGTTAAAAACAAAATAAAAATAAAATCCCACGCCTTATGTCCCCGAAGGGGTAGGCAGAGGTATTCCATTTCTGGATATACCCACTTTTCACGACATATTCTTTGGACCCCTAAATGTGATAGGTTGGTGATCCCAGAATTTGGTAGTCAGAATGGCAGTTGGTGGTCAGAATGAATTCTGGGACATGTGTAAAAGACAATGATAAGAAAAATATAAGTATGTAAAATATATAGTATTATTTTTTTATCAGATTTAAATTAATTCGGTGTTTTGATACAATGTAAACATTTTCCAGTACAGTTCAGCGCACGGTGACATGTGTTTACATCCAATGATTAATTGTCACTGTATTCTGGTCAATGAACTCTGGATCAATGTAAATCAGCGAGTAAATCTGTCAATTATTGTACTGAATAACTCAGCACATCTAACAGCATCAATACGAATGCAAGATGGAGGTCATTATTATCACGTCTCTTACAAAACACTATCAGGTTTTAAAATTAGATTCAAATTTTGTTGAAGTCGACTGTGGTAAAATTAAAAATTTTGTAATGATTAATCGAAAAAATGTATTTTTTAAATACATTATGTAACAGAATAAGCGCATTTCCTAAAATTAGTTTGTTCAGTATCGACTACTTAATCGATTTCAGATATTTTTAAAATATGTTAATTTTTACGGGGCTCGGGTTCGAGTCCTTCTATGTACAGTCAAGAGCACGCTAAGCTTGACACTTTGGACTTTGACCCGGCCCTGTATTCTATGGCGCGCAGTACAAATCAGAGCTCAGCTTAAACTGGTAGTGTCAAGCTTGACTTGCTCTTGACTGTACCAATGAGTTTTTCAAAAACTTACGTACATATTTATCACTAGCTCGACGGTGAAGGAAAACATCGTGAGGAAACCGGCAGGTCTCAGAATTAATTCTGAGACATGTGTAAATAGACCCGGTCCGGCGATGGGCTCACCACCTATCACGTTTAGGGGTCCAATGTATCTCGTGAAATGTGGGTATATCCAGTAATGGAATACCTCTGCCTACCCCATCGGGGATACAAGGCGTGAGATTTCTTTTTGATTTTTCAGAAAAATCAATTAGCATAATCTAAATTTACGGCTACCTATGGAAACCGTACTACTAATAGCTGTTTATTTAAGAATTTTTTTTACACAAAACTGAAGTACGAATGCATCATATTTTTTTATATTAATATACTAATTGGGGTGTATGAGGGATTGCGCTTTTCTGTGACGCGATAACCGCTTAATTGAATTTAAAAAATAGTCGCAAGATGTAGCGAAAAAATTCTAAATCTATGATTTCATCAAAGATTTAAAAAGATTTTCCTTAGCTCATGGCCGTATATGTTATAGAAAATTTGGGAATGGTTAAATAGTATCTATGAATAGCATCAGAATAACAAAAACCACAGCCCCCTTTGTAACATAAAACTGTGTTTAATGGAGAATCCTGTTTTTCATTCTCTCGGAAAAACTCGCGGCTGATTGCTAGTAATATTATCTCCACTCCAGGGATCTTCATTACAGAAGATCACGTCTTGAAAGTGAAACTTTGCAGACTAATGGGGTAGTTTGACGTTTCCTCCCCATTACTCATATCTGGGTCACTGATGTAAGACGTGTTTTTTAGCCACGTGTTCAAATATTTGCAGTCTAAGACCTTGTCCGAAATAATTTATGTGAAAAATATTTTTGTAAAATGTACACTATTATAAGTAAAGTAAAAAAAACTATCGCATTTTATCCTCGAGGGGGTAGGCAGATGTATTCCATTTTCTGGAAATACCCACGTCGCACTAGTATATTCTTTGGACCCCTAAACGTGATAGTTGGTGAGCTCACCATCGCCGCCGGACCGGGGTAGTGTTAAACATCCCTCGGAATCAATTATGGGATCTGCGGGTTTCCTTACGATGTTTTCCTTCACCGTCGAACTATTGATAAATATATACGTAATTTTTTTTAATAACTCGGTGGTACATTCCCTCGACAGGGTTCGAACCCACTGATGAATCCTCTTTAACCTCAGTTCCACCACTGCTTAATATCTACATATTTATCACTAGCTAGACGGTGAAGGAAAACATGGTGAGGAAACCCGCAGGTCTCAGAATTAATTCTGAGACATGTTTAAACAGACCGGGTCCGGCGATGGGCTCACCACCTATCACGTTTAGGGGTCCAATATATCTCGTGAAATGTGGGTATATCCAGTAATGGAATACTTCTGAATACCGCCTCGGGGATAAAAAGGCGTGAGATTATATTATATATTATATCTACATATACACAATACTAATCTACATCTACACTAATTATTATAAAGAGTAAAGATTTGTATTCTTGTATATGTTTGTAACGAATAAACTCAAAAACTACTGGACCGATTTCAAAAATTCTTTCCCCAATTGAAAGCTTAGGTACTTTTCTGGGAATAACATTGACATGGATTACAATGTGTGAAATTTCGTGGAACAGATAGTTATTTATACAATATACACTACTAGCGGTTTCACCCGCGTAGTTCCCGTTCCCGTCTGAATACAGAAATAAGATATAGCCTATATTACTCAGGGATATTTTTTCTTTCCATTGATGAAATATTTTTTTAAATCGGTCTAGTATTTTTTGAGTTTATTCGTCACAAACATACAAAAATTCTAACAAATAAATCTTCCCTCCCTATAATATTAGTATAAAGTTCTTAGATTTATTCTATTTTTAAAATATTTGATGCTCTTTTGATCGCTTAGTATGGCGAATTACAATAAAAATGAAACGTTTATACAAAACATTATTATTCGCATGGCATTGTACATTTCTACAAATAGAAATATCTTTGCAATATGTGGGAGCCACTTTCTTTTGAAATAGGTACTCTTTGTCCTCGGTCAATCGGTGTGGTTACAAAATGACAAATATAAAAAATATTTTATTCAGAAAAAATATATACCAAGCTATGTGGAGGTATTTTTTAGAACTCTTAGCCATGGATAAAAGCCATTCAGTCGGAAACATAAATATGAGTATTTGGTCATCTTAATTTAACAGTGCTGTAATGATCTTGCACCGAAATATGAAGGCAAGTGGCTACTACCTTGATATGACAAATATTCGTTGTTTTACAATATTGAACTGTTGCAGTACCTACGAGAAATCTATAATCGAAAAGTCACCGCCAGGAAGCTTCCATCAAGTAGGTACCTACTGTGCACTAAGAAGCAGTAGTTTGTGATTTTTATAAACTACATTTAATATACATAATATGACTGCTGACATTTTGATTATTCCTCTTTATATCTTAAGAGTAAGATATAGATTTTTTTCGGTTATTGAATGACCCGAACGTCACTGATAAATTAAAAACCAAGACTTTAAAAATAGGTACTGATAAAATTAGTATTTTTTGATAATTATCTGATACTCGAAACTGATGATCATCAACGACGAGCTTCTGTCGGTTTACTAAGTACATCAAATGGTTGCGCAAACCTTTGCCAAATCTCTAAAATATCGACGCATGTTTTTCACCGTAGAACAAATAGGTAGGAAGTTTTTATAGCGATGACGCCACGCGAATCTTCGGTCGAATATTTGGCTGCAGCATTAGTGAAGGCCCTTGATCAGTATGGACACGCGAGGATGCTATTCACTCTAATATAAAGAGGGCTCTGTCAGAATTTGTTGCGACACGCAACACTGTGTGAATGCCCAACCCAAGGCTCTAAGGATTTTAAGATTTGATAAGTTCACACAGAAAACACAAAGAGCGTGCAATTTAAATATTAGATGCTGAAAATTATGACATAAATATTCACACTTTTTTATGAGGCCATTCTAACTTTTGGCTTCGTAAGACCTTTAAGAATAAATCTACTGATTATCATCAACTTGTAACATCTAACTACCTGAGCTATAATGAGTATTCACATAATTTTTTAATTGTTAATTATGATCTGATTTCTATCCTCCCACTAGTCAAAAAAATGCTCCATTATGTTATCTTAAACTAGTTAAATAATAATATAATCTCACGCCTTTATATCCCCAAAGGAGGTAAGCAGAGATATTCCATTTCTGGATATACCCACTTTACACGAGATATTCTTTGGACCCCTAAACGTGATAGGTGGTGAGCCTATCGCCGGAACGGGTCTGTTACACATGTCTCAGAATTAATTCTGGGACCTGCGGGCTTCCCCACTATGTTTTCTTTTTATGTGTATAACTAAATCTTAATGAGAATAAATGCTTCCTGAGTTTGTTACTAGCTACAACAAGTACCTTACAACGATTCAAGCCCATCTAATAAGAGTAACAGTAGATTCTCATTAATTATATTTGAGTCAATAATAATGGCTCGTAATAACATAATGTCAAAAACGTAAACATATTCTTGTACGTACAGTCAAGAGCACGTGGAGCTTGACACATTGGACTTTGTAACGTTCTTATTACAATCGCCTTAGAGGTCAGACTCGCACTACAAGTGTAAAGCTTTATGTGCTTTTGACCGTACCTATGGATAATCGTGTTACCACAGTATTTTTAGACTATAGTTATTGTGTCGTCTTGGCTCTCTCCTAAATAATATGTCTCATCAATTATAATATTTGGGTCCCTAAATGTTTTAATGAAGTCAATAATATTATTTTGATACTGTCTTTGATTTCTGATACCGGAGAAAGGTCATGGATGTTATTGTTTCGAGGAATTGTATGGAAAACCTTTGATAAATATTGGGCCTTATTTACATTATACGATATTCAAGATGACGCAGAGAATATAATTAGTAGATTTCGACTAATAAATACAAGCGTATTGGAAGAGCTATTGTAAAGAGACAAATTGTTCCAATTTTTTATCTACACTAATATTATAAAGAGGAAAGATTTGTATGTTTGTAACGAATAATCTCAAAAACTACTGTTCCCACCGATTTTAAACATTCTTTCACCAATGGAAAGCTGCATATCCCTAAGTAACAAAGGCAACATTTTAGTCCCGTATTTTTAAATTAATTAATTTGGAATTTTCAAAAATCTCTTTACCTTACATTGTTAAAGGAACCTTTGCAAAATTTCATAATTCTAGACCCATGGATTTTTTGCTTTTTTTTAAACCAGTAAGTTAAAAACAGCAAGCAGAGAGTTGAGAGCAGTGATAGCCTTACGGTTAAAGAACCCGCTTCTCTTGATGATAAATCAATGAGGCTCGGGTTCAAGTCCTGGAATATATCAATGATGTTTTCACAAAATTACATAAATATTCATCACTAGTTCGACGGTGAAGGAAAAAATCGTAAGGAAACCCGCAGATTCCAGTATTAATTCTGGGGCATGTGTATTTTGTAACAGATATGTCCGGCGATGCCACGTTTAGGGGTCGAATATACATACTCTTGAGAAGTGGGTATTTCCAGAAATGGAATACCTCTGCCTATCTCCTCGGGTATACAAAGGCATGAGATTATTTATTTTTAGTTATAAGATAAAAACAAGTCCATAATAAAATGTTGACCATTGTTGCATAAATACGTCCAAAAGCGGATAAAAAGCCAAAAGAAGGAACTGGACTAAAAGACTATGAATGCAAGTTATCTGATGTCAGAACAAATAATATCTTTCTAAGAAGCTTTTACGTGTAACTTTTCAAGCAAATAATCTTAACTTTTTGCTATAAATTTTACTTAACTTTTCAAAAAAAATCCTTTTTCTTAAGCCCACGCAAAGCTGATATTTTATGGACGAAGAAAAAAATATACCACTTTGTGTAATTAATTAGTGTTACGACAGCCTGGGATTCGTTAAAAGGAGATTACTTTTAATTTTAGGGAATTACGGGATATTTTATGATATCCTATTACTTTAAACGAGAAGTCTCGGAAACGGCTCTAACGATTTGAATGAAATTTTGTATCAAGATACAGTTTTGCATTTTAAGTTCGACTGCATAGTTGTGTTTCCTGTAAAAACTAAATTTTACACAATAAATGTATTAAATGATACGGCCACTCACCGGCAGATGGCGTTAGCGACAAGCGAAACTCGGTCTTACGGGTACTAATATTTTATAATTGAGAATATAAGGTACGAGTTTATTGTCAAAAAAGGTACCTGGATTTTTATTCAGTACAATAAATAAAATTATATTCAAGTGTCTTTCAAATCCGTTTCATTAGAAACGAACATAAGGTAGAGCCGAGCTGAGCAACCAGTTCCTTACATCCTTTCCTTTCCTTTTGACGGGCCTGTTGGCTCAGTTGGTAGTGACCTTACCTTCTGAGTCGGAGGTCGCGGGTTCGGTACCCGCTCGGGGCCAACATTTGTGTGCATGAACATGTCTGTTGGCTTCGTGTCTGGGTGTTTAATCTTTATTTAAGTATGTCTATCAGTTGTTTTGTACCCATAGTACAGGCTCTGCCTAGTTTGGGACTGAATAACCGTGTGTAAAATTGTGTCCCACAATTTATTTATTTATTTTCCTCGAAGAAACTTAAGGCACGTTGAAGCCCCCTACTTCCTATTTAATTAAAAAATATATTTTTAGTGGTAGATTCTTTAACCTAGGGAATAAAGCAATGTCTTACGTCATGAGATATATCTTTGATCATCGAGCGTAACAAGGATTCTAGATATCCTAAGTGCAGCAAGCGATTCAAGTTCGTCTAAGACAAAGGCAAAAAGGTCCGTAATCGTTTTGTCCCCAACAAAGATTCTCTAATTTTCGTATGTTCTATGAAACATTTAAAGGCAAGATTACTAGATAGATGGAATTATTAAAGTATTTTCTAATAATATGTAAATTAAAAAGAAACATGATGTTTGATAAGAGACAGTTTTAGTAAAATTTGTTATCTTTGGAGTTTTATTAACAGCAAAGATTTTTCCGTCTTTCGTGGCTATTTTTAAGTAGAGAATCTGGAGGATATGGTGGATCCTGCAATTTATAATTTTTTTTGGAGTAGACATCTTTGGTGACAGTTTTAAAACCATTTTTACGAGTTACAAATATGGTTGAAATCACTGTATTCACGATTACCAAAACCTTGCACGTGTATCCTGTGCCAGTCAATAAGTATTTAACTCACTACTTTTTATTGTATTTACATCAGTATTAAAAAATATTTATAAATGTAAGGCCCTCACTAACTTCTCTCTGGAATGAAATAAGGGGATTGCTACTGGGCACCTTTAAAAAGTTTATTCAGTAGATTTAAATTTAAGATAGATAGCATTTAAATTTAATGCGTTATTCCAAATTAACAGTGTAAGTATCGAAAGAAACCTAAATGAACCTTACGTTAAAAAAAATAATTGAAGGCAAACAATTGGAAACAGAAGCAAATACCTTATTATTAACAAAGAAGTCAGACGTTTTTCTTGGAAGCCGTCAGAAGAAAACCATAAAAAAACACGGCCATATTCAAAGCCTTTAAAACTTACTCAAAACAGTAGCTTTTTGAATAATTAAAATGTAATATAATTTATCTATTGACTTTCTATACATATTATCTTTTTACTTTTGGGTTAAAAATCCTTTTTGTGTTGACGTTGTAAAAATATACGTAATCGTAGATACAATGACATTTAATACCTTTAAACTGTAGATGAGTTACCTGCGCTCAAAATATGGCAATGTAAAAAAAAATATTTACTGGAGATTGCTTTAGAAAGAAAGATAATAAATTTATTAGACACAAACAAAAACTCTATAAAATTTTAACAAATAGTGCTTAAGTGGACCCCACTCAGCTTGTGATGCAGCATTAGCTACAGCGATGGTAATGGGGCTCTGGGGATTTCAGGAAATGCATGTTTTTAGGGTTCCGTACCTCAAAAGGAAAAAACGGAACCCTTATAGGATCACTTTGTTGTCCGTCTGTCCGTCCGTCCGTCCGTCTGTCAAGACCCTTTTTCTCAGGAACGCGTGGAGGTATGAAGCTGAAATTTATATCAATTACTCAGGTCTACTGTCCCTTGAATCTGTGAAAAAATCAAACTTCTAAGCCAACGCAATCAAAAGATACAGCCGTTTATGCCGCAAATTTTCGACACTTGCAAGGGAATCAAAACCTACAGGGTGCTTCCCGTGAACTCATAATCTTGAAATTTGGTACGAAGCAACGTCTTATAGCATAGATAAAGGAAAAATTACGAAAACCATAAATTTGCAAGGTTGTACGGAACCCTCGGTGCGCGAATCCGACTCGCACTTGGCCGGTTTTTATCAATAGTCCGTGGTACGAAAAACCTATAATTAACCAATGGTTATTTTTTCAGTGTAAAATAAGGAGATTAGCAACCAATTAACCCAACACAATTTTGTTAGGCACATTATTTCCATTTCGCAAAATGTCCACTGGGCTCTAAGTGTCCAATTCTTAAATTGTCCAATTAGTAACTTGTCATATTACCAATTTTTTCAATTCGAAAAGGACAGAATCGAGAATTGGACATTTTGGGAGTTAGACATAATGCACCTAACCCTTTGAAAGTGCCGGTCGGCAGGGCAAATTCCCTATAGAACGGAAGGCCGACGGGCCGAAAAACTGTAAAGTGGCGAATGCATCGGAAGATGCGACGTATGCCTCCCACGAGGTGGATCAATGATCTGCCCCCTAGCCAAGTGGCATTTCACAATCTAATCGTATGTTCTTTTAGATTGACATGTATGGGATTAACTTTAGCGTTAGCGCTCGTTGGCAAGTGTCAATCCCATACATGTCAATCTAAAAGAACATTCAATTAGATTGTAGAATGCCACTTGGATAAGGGGGCTGGTAAACGTCGCAGTACAGAAGAGCACGTGGAACTTGACACAGTCGTCTTTGTAACGTTCCTATGCCTTAGAGGTTAGACTCGCACTACAAGTGTAAAGATTCATGTGATCTGGACTGGTAAGACCGGTCATTGTGGTTATGCTTGAAGGAAGCGTATATCTAGCAGTGGACGTCTTCCGGCTGATATGATGATGATATTATATAAGAGTAAAACGTGTCTATTTATAAAATATTATTGGCTAGATTATACGAGAAGGCCAGTATTTTATTTTTACAACAAAGTTATTATTCCTGTCAGGTAATATTCATGTTTTCACAATGAAAAACTAATAAAACTCATTTTCCGGTATTGCCAGCTAGTTGAAAAATTTTGTATACTACCGGTCTCCGGAATAGCATAGAAATATAATTAGAAACTCCTCTAAAAACACACAGTCTATACGAATGACAATAATAAATACTTTATTTTTCATACTGTTAGTATTACCGTACCTACTTAATTCAATGACAAAATTTGTGATTGTGCCGTTCTTCAACTTACGGCGTAATGTGTGAACTTTTAAATTTTTCCTGAACTCCAAAAGAAGCCGGATAACAAACTTATAAACAACCCTTGAAGCAAGTCACGTTGCGGGTTAGCGTGGTCACGTAGACACGTCGTTTCATTTTCTTGCTTACCTCACGAGTGCTGAGAAGTTCTTCAAAGACAAATATGCAATCTTTCTTTGTACTGAGTACTAACTTTGAAAAGGTCTTTGTTTGACAAATATACCTTTTTTAGGACTCCATACACAAAGCGTGAAAATAACTAAGTCAGTTCGTCGATTACTGAGCTGTATCTTTTTTAAACGGTAATAGGTAGACACTAATTGTAATTTTCACAGTGTGTATTACTATGACCACTAACAATAAAATAGGAGGTCCCCATAAAAAGAACACATACCTAAATATATATATATTTTTTCCAAAAACATGTTTTATATAGGTAATATTATATTACGGTGGTACGAAACCATTTGTGTGCGAGTGCGATTGGGCTGGTTTTGATTATAGAATTACTTCACTTTCTTTTTTGTTTTATACGTTTGAAATTTTCTGTGATTATAAAATAGATATAATAAAAAAGAACATACATTTTAGATTGTTTTAGGATAACACTATTATACTGTATACTTTGGGAAACAGTCATCTACCCTACTCGTAGTATTTATGGAGGAGCGAAGGTTGAATGCTCCTTCATCGTGAAAGGGAAGATCTTCCACCAGGCGAGGTGATCGTGCCTGGGGACCGCGGTCCAACGGTTGATGTTGGACAGTTGTATTTATACAAACTCATTAGAAAACTCCGATAGCGCGGTTTAGAACTCGGCCTTTTATTGGCGCGTTCTATGTAGTGTCGCTACATATTTATATATTATAATTCTATACTAAAACTAGATCGAAACACTGGATTAATGAAAATTAACCTTAGTGCTGAATTCACTAGTACTAAATGATCGTTAAAACAACAATCAGGTGTCCAAAACCAAACCACTGCTTATACCATAGGTGTTAATTTTAATAATCAGGTGTCTAAAATTATATCCTGTTACTTTAAAAGAGCAATTCTTGTATTTATGTACATTTCGAGTATCTTGGGAACGGCTCTAGTGATTTTAATAAAATGTTGTATTACAGATGCAGTTTTACATTTTAAGTTCAACTGAGTAGTTATATTTCCTGCAATAAATAAAATTTTAGAGTTTTTTTTTTAATTGATACTCCTACTCACCGGCAGATGGCGCAAGCGACATAATGTGGCCACTCCCGGTAGATGGTGTGATGTTAGAACGAGCGAAGCTTATTGGCATAAGTTGACACTAATTGTAATCATAAGCAGTGGTAAAATTTTGGATACTTGATTACTTTATTAACGGTTGGTTAGTGTTGGTGAACATTGACCTTCTGGAATTTGAATAAATTGCAACCCTTGAACATTTGTGTACCATAACTGTTTTATAATTAACTTGTGCGCTATTGTTGTTTCAACGTCATAAACGAAATAAATATGATTTATGACTGTCCAATCTACGTCTACTTTTGTATATTCCTTTATAAGCCATTACCAGTAGCGAATTTACGTGATACCACGTAGTTTTAATGGATTATGGAAATTCCAATGTCAACTGAAGACAAGGTTACACAATACCTTGTAATATTGTTTTGTGTTATGATTATGTAAGTTTTGACAAACTTTTGGATCATTACAATAATACTACGCCTAGGGCCTTGCCCGCTCGAACCCCGTTTTAGGGTTCCGTATCCAAAGAAAGCTAATTGAAACTTAGTACGGCCCTGGTGTCTGCACGTCCATCTGTTGACAGGTTAACTGACGGGTTTAAATGGACGGGCCTGTTGGCTCAGTTGGTAGTGACTCTGCCTCCTGAGTCAGAGGTCGCGGGTTCGATTCCCGCTCGGGTCCAACATTTGTGTGCATGAACATGTCTGTTGGCTTCGTGTCTGGTCATTTAATATTTATTTAAGTATGTTTATCAGTTGTTTAGTACCCATAGTACATGCCCTGCCTAGTTTGGGACTAAATAACCGTGTGTGAATTGTGTCCCACAATTTATTTATTATTTATTATTATTATCTGTCTGTCAGAGAGTTGTATCTTGACACTTGAAATTTCCACAAAGTGTGTAACCGTTTGGTGCCCGAGTCTCGCACGGAGTTGTGTTTGTTATTTACCAAATACCTTTATTATTTGGGTTCCTACGCAAATCGAGTAGGTACGGAAAGTTAAATTCCTTAAAACTCATATTTTAATATAATATTTATGATTTTACAGTCCCTATCTATATTGATGTGTGAAGTTGCTGATGATGACCTAATGATGATATCCGAAGGTTTTTTTTTCGGTGAGCCCGAATATGGCTTATGTTATGCCGCACTGCCGTGATGGTATAGTAAAGGTTACACACTTTTTTGTTATTATACAGATGAAAATTAGGTACGAGTACCTACTTAAATAATAAAATGTAAGGTAAATTATTCGACAAAATTCACATACGGTTATTAAATCCCACGCTAGGCACAACCTGTAGTATGGGTACTAAACAACTGATTAACTTACTTTAACATTATATTAAAATCCCCGACACAAAGTCAACAGACATGTTAAGCACACAAATGTTTTCTCCTACCGGGAATCGAACCCGTAACCTCCGACTCCGAAGCCAAAGTCACTACGACAGCCAATAAGCTATTTTTTTTTTAATTTAAGGCCTCTGCCCACCTTTTTGACGATAAAAGCGTCAGCTTACTATTTTTTTGTATTTTTTGTCTATTTACGTAAATAAACGTGGACGCGACGCTATACAGAGAGATCGCAAACGACGCACAGAGACAGTTTTCGAATAAATTGTCTCGCTACCCAATACCTTTTAGAAAAACCATTGATGACGATGAATGATGATTACTTTCCATTTCTTGGAAAACGTCGTCCGAGACAGACAGTAGTCGTAATTGTTACGTTTTTATGAGACATTTGCACACGAAATTGAAGAGTATATCAACTTTACGTAATGTCAAGGCGAATCCGAAAAATAAAATGTAGTGAGAAAGAATTTTGACATCGTGAGTCACACGGCATAAATGTCTGTTTTACAAATGAACAAATATTATTTCAAGTTTTCAACTAAAGTTGTAAGATGTTAAATATTGTAATATCTTTTTTCTTTCAACTGGTAATTCAACATACATACATACATAATCTCACGCCTTTTTCCCATTGGGGTAGGCAGAGACTGCCACTTGCTACGAACCTGGCAGATCTCTCGTGCTTCATCCACATCCATCAAACGACTCATGCATGCTTGTCGGTTTCGGGTACTCTTTTTTTGGCTTTTCTTCAATACATCGCCGATCTGGTCGATGTAAGTATGCCTAGTTCGCCCTCTACCGACTCACCCATTAACAAAACCCTTGTATATTTGTCTGGTAATTCAATGTAGGTACCTATAATTTGTTAATAGTAATTGAAGCGGCATTGAATCATAGGTTGAATGATACGAAGCAACGTCAAATATTATTTTAGGAAGAGATTTAAATATAATAGGGCATAGTTCCTCTTTGACCACATTTTTTTATGTAATTATTGTAAATGAATGTATATTTTCTTTGTTAATCCTACTAATATTATTAACACGAAAGTTTGTATGTATGGATGTATTGATGTTCGTTCCTCTTTCACGAAAAATCTACTAAACGAATTTTTAAGAAACCTTAAAGTTATATAGCTTACCTTTACATCAGAATAACACATAGGCTGTATTTAATCCCCTTAATGACACGGGAACGGGAACTACGCTGGTGAAACCGCGGGGCGCTGCTAGTAGGGCATATATTAAAATATCTTAGATTTTTTTTTCTTCCTACCTATATAGGTATATATTATTATTTTGATGACATTCCTGGGGTTCTCACTGAGAAGGTCCAGCTTGCACAAATTATTTGGCAACGACTTCAGGTCCCAAGAAAATCCTGATTCCTGATCACAAAAATACCTATTAAAACTGAAAAAGATTCCTAGCAACAGCGTGGGAGAGGCATGCTTCGGCACGCTTGGGCCGGCTCGACCGGAGTGATACCACGGCCTCACAGAAAACCAACGTAAAGCTTTGAGTATTAAACCAACAGGAGACGTCACGCGAACTAGTTTCTTTACAAAAAAGTCTGCCAATTTCTGCGGGGGGGACGAGGAAACAATCACAAATAATGTTAAAACAAACGCATTTTTTGATAAAACAATTAAACACTAGCTTGAACTAGGTGCACACAAATACATTCACCAATACAAGCACTCCGTGAACTCAAACAAACTAGTTGTATTTAACCGGTGTGCTCAAAGACCGACACGTTTTTTTGGCAGAGGGGAACGCCTGTCAGTGGCGTCTCCGGTTGGTTTAATCCTCAAAGACGTAAAGCAATGCATTGCGTTTCGTTGAGTGAGTGAGGTAACCGGAGGCCCCAATCCCGATTATTTAAACATACTATGGAAATATTAAATGTTATGCTTACTTTTCCGTAAGTACAGGTACTGACTATTTACTTTATTAGTATTTTTTTATGTTTTTTTTATCATTGGGTCACTTGTTGCATATTTTTATTGGTGTACAATAAAGAATTGTTACGTACTATTTTTATTCACTGATATAAAATAATGTTGGGGTATATCCAGACCTGAATTAGTACTCAGAGTGTCATCGTGTACGTAAAATACGCAGTCCGCAGACTTTTTTATTTCCGACACCACATGCTAAAGTTTAATCCAGTCCGCAATTTCCTGATTCTAATGCAAAATTTAGTTTGCATACGTATTTCAAAGGTTTTCGAGATTACGAAGCAATATTTTTCAAGCTCATATTTTAGCGATTCCCTGGTGTTGAGTCGAACAGTTTATATGAGTATGAGTTTAACAACAATAGAATGACGAAGCCCGTAGGCCAAAACATACAGTTTTGAAGTATTCTAAGGCATAATAATAAAATATAATACAACACTTTGATTACATATAGATCTAAGAATTGTCATATCTAGGGCAAAGATGTTATATATAGAAAGACGTAGATATGTTACTAGAGCCCGGAAAATGAGCCCGACAAATGTAGTTAATTAACCACATTTTATTTAGTCGCATTGTATTTGAAGTCGTATTTTAAGCGCAACTCTTAACAGATAGCTCTCTTTTTCTTTATTATTCGTTCCGTATCATCTTTCCCCGTCATTGTTGTATCTTATAAATACGCTAAGAAGTAAGTATGTACATGTCGTAGCACACTCTATTAGGGGATCAATTTTCAAACGCAAGCAGTATGAATATAACTCATCCTTACTTAAATCTAGGGGGCTAAAATTGGGTACTTTTAGAAATGGATCACTTACCTCTTGTATGCCAATCGTATTCTTATTAGCCTTACATTGGTTACATAAGCCTTTTATTTTAATTTAGATTTTCAGTCCTACAGTTGACTACCTCATAGATTGTCAGCATTTTTGTATTAATTAGCATAAAAGCCTATCTTGTCTTATGAAAGATCCGATATAAAACATAAAAATAAAAGAAATGAAAGGTAATACGGTGGAGAATAATATAAAGTAATAAAAACTACATATAATATGGACATTATTTAGAGAAATTTGATAATTAATGAAAAAAACAGGAATAAAAAGACAGATTTTCCTCAAAAAGTCCCTTTTTATTATTTCTTGGTACCGTTTTTTGGGTATTTTTTTATTTTATTAGTATCTTCTGTTATTTTACATCATAACTGTTTTTATTTTATCACAATATACTTCTTAGTTAAAAAGTTATAACGTTTTATTTACATAAAGTCAACAGTACGTAATCAAAAGAAAAAATATTTATAAAAAATAAATAAAAAAATTCAGATTCTTTTTATCATTTTTTCCGTCGATAAAAATGTGTCTAGTTTCACCCATTTTCATGTGTGCACTTTATGGAGACTCAGACTGTATAAATACATTTTTTATTATAAGTCTTATGTTTTTTGGTAAGCATCTGTATAACACTGCTTTTATGTGGTGAATTGACTGTGAAGTGTGAACTCATCTTCATCATAGGCAAGCACAGCACAGTTAGCTAACAACACCGCATAAATCATTTTTACCAACTTTACAGGAGATGAAAAAAAACTGTGCTGTGTTGAGTTGAGCAACTGACTTGTGCGCTGTCACTACTTTTCAATACAGCTTCTGATTGGCTAAAATGTATATCCTGTGACAAATGGTTAGACGCGCAATGAGCAGCTACATCTAAAGGCATTAAAATTTTAAAACCTTAATTTTTCAACTTGAGAGCTTTACTGGTATGAAAATGTAGTATTATTTTCACTCTTGCCTCAATAAAATATACAGTGAAACAGTTTGTTTACTGCAGGCGTGATTGCAGCCTCAAATTTTGGAGGGGGTCACTACTAATGAAATAAGTCGAGTAAATTAGACTTTATTGCAAAATATTTTTTGCACACATTACAAAACCAATGGATGTCTTTGGCGGGACTCATGTAACCATGGGATTGCGCCTAGTTTAGACCAATTAAGAATTTTTTTTTTTTACACAATTCACACACGGTTATTTAGTCCCAAAGTAGGCAGGGCCAGTACTATGGGTACTAAACAACTGATAGACATACTTAAATAAATATAAACGACCAGACACGAAGCCAACAGATATGTTCATGCACACAAATGTTGGCCCCGAGCGGGGATCAAACCCCCGTAGGGTCACTACCAACTGAACCAACAGGCCTGTCAATTAATTTGCATTTGACAAGAAATTATTGAATTGCATTTTTATTATTATTAAGTATGCATGTACAACGTAGTTTTTAAGTAGGTATAACAATTTCCCAGACTTGTTACAATAAGTTGTTTTTTGCATAAAACTCATGGAGCAAATATTTGTGCTAAAGAATGAAATGTATGCGTGGGTGTTTTTAAATTTGTGGACATTTAACGTTGTTGCGTTCCACGTAATGTGACAAATACAAAACAGATTGCGTGACTAATAAATAGAATACAATTTTGTTTTGACTAAATGTTAAAAAGATATATATACTTACCTAAGAAGGTACATATTTAAAATATACACAAGATAACCATGAAAATGTGGACACAATAAATATAAGTCCAACTATATTGACCGTGCAAAAGCTATTGTCATCAGATCTGTAATAAATTGGAATATTATAAAATAACCTTGAACATTATAAGATTTTCGTATGAATATATTACAGTGCATATTTGCGTATGCACAGTTCCACTACAGAAAATTTTAATAAAATAGCTGAGATTGTCTCTTTTTAACGAAAATAAAAGGGAAAGTAAAAGATTGAGATTTTATTAATTCATCGAAATTAAATTGTTTTATTTTGTACAATAAAAACTTTTTCTAGCCTTACAATAAAAACTTTTTCGATATCGATTTCGATTTAACAATAAAAACTTTTTCGACACTTATAATGCACTAGTTATATTCTCTCAGTTTCATCCATCAAAAGATTGACTGGAAGAGCGATCTCTCAGATTAGCGATGCTAAAGGCGATAAATTTTTTTATTGTTTACAAACAATAAAAAAGTTAAATCTCTCTCTCTCGTTAATAACTCTTTTGTATTGTTTTTGTGTGTGGTAAAAAGATATGGTAGAATATTGTAAGATTTTGTTAAAAGGTAAAAAATATGTATTATTTAGGAAGTATTTTCTTGAGTGTGATTTACTTGTATGTATTCGAATTATAAAAGTTTTTACTATTAATATTATAAATTAACCTAAGATTCGCAGAGATCCTAAGAAAATACTAAGAAAATCCAGCAGCTAGAAATTTTCTCTGATCAAAAGAAATTGCATGGAAAATGGAGATCAGGTAGTATAAAGGAAAATTTTATAACTAAGCTTTTAGTTATTGGACACGCAGTGAACCATTGGTAAGAAAGAATGAAAGCTAAGACAAAAATACGAAACTGTTTCAAATAGGTACGGAATTTTTTAAGCATTTTCTTAATCCACGGTTGTTCTCATTTCATCTATTAAAAATGTCCAATTCCAGTGGTCTCAAAATATCCAATTGTCACGATGTCCAAATCTTAAACTGTCCAATTAACAATTTGTCTAATTCGCACATTCTCCAAATTAATAAATTAATATAAAAAATATATGATGCATTCGTACTTTAGTTTTGTCAATAAATAAAGTCCCTAGCTAGGTAGCCCTAAATTCAGTAACACTAATTCATTTTTCGAAAAAATTTAAAGATTAAAAATAGCTGAAATCGATTAAGTAGTAGATACTGAACAAACTAATTTCAGGAATTGCGCTTATTCTGTTACATTTTGTATAAGGTTTGGGATTTACTGAAAGACTCGTATTATGTTACAATCATCGTTCTTTTTATACCTACTCGTCCAATTCCACCAAATTATTTCTGCTTAGTCTGATGGTTTTCTGGTAGATAACACCTAAATAAATAAAAATAAATTGAAATCTATCTCCTAAAATCTTTGAGCCTAAAATATCAATTGACGGGTATGCTGGCTCAGTTGGCAGTGACCCTGCCTTCGGAGTCGGAGGTCGCGGGTTCGATCCCCGCTCAGGGCTAACATTTGTATTCATGAACATGTCTATGTAATATTTATTTAAGTAGGTATCTTGTGTATCAGTTGTTTTGTACCCATAGTACAGGCCTTGCCTACTTTTACTTTGGGACTAACTGTGTCTGAATTGTATCCCACAATGTATAACTGACTAAGACATTTTTGAGATAATTTGGTATTGTTTTTAAATATTGGTACTGTATTTTGCTTGCCTTAATAGGTAAAATGTGAGGACTACCTAATTTTGTACTTAACACCCCTGTAACCACATTTTATGCAAATATATTTTTTTTTTCACAAGGTTATTTCCCTGACCCCTAAATGTGACAGGTGATGAACCCATCGCCCGGACCGAGGTGCTCCTACACATTCCTCAGAACTAATTCTGAGAACCTCAGATTCCCTCACGATATTATACTACAGGTATTTTACCTTACCACTGATGTAGTGATAAAATACGTAAGTTTATGGTTTAAAATTAAGTATATTATTAATTCTTGAGTATATATTTTGTCCCTTTTCTAGGGTTACGTACCCAAAGTTTTAAACTTATTACTTATGACTCCACTGTCCGTCTGTCACCAGGCTGTATCTCATGAACCGTAATAATTACACAGAAGAAATTGTCACACATGATGCCGCTATAATAAGAAATACTAAAAATGAGAATAAAATAAATATTGAAGTCGGCTTCCATAAACCAAACGTGATTTTTAGCCGCTTTTTAACACATTCTAAGTATAATCTGATATAGATTATACTCTGTGTTATTTGAAAAGTATTATCTATATTATAAATGGCAGGAAATAAGAAAAAAAAGCAACGTATTTATAGCTTGTCCTTCCTAAAGAGGAAGAATTTGTCAAGCCTTGAAAATATTTGACAGAAAGGTAAAAGGTAAAATTTGCAGAAATTACACTCATTCACCTACCATAAGGTTGCTTATCATATGAATTATGGCGTGCAATTTAGAATAACTTGTTGACTATTTGTGATTTGTTTTTATATTATTTATATTTAATATTATTGACGTGACGTGACAGTAAAAGTCATTTTGAATGAAAAAATATTATTATTTATTATTTATTTTGCTAAATTGAATACGTTTTGCAACATTCTCAGGGTATTTTTCTTAAGCATAGAATATAATATGGTACTTCTGAAGATTGTTTATATTTTTATGACGACTGTGATTCAATACTTTCATACATTTTAATTCGTGGTTACTAAAAAAAGTATTACTTAGAATTATATTTTTTTTTATTCCAAATTTATTAGTCCAGGATAAATAAATAAAAATGTATCTTATTAAATAAACCAAACAAAACTTACCTTATCTCGAAAGAGAACTTCACAGAAACTTCGAACTTCTTAAAAGTTTTACCACTGCGCATTAAATGTCCACAAAACAATAACAGCACTAACAGTCATGCACAAAAGTATTTCTCAAAACTTTGTACATGCAAAACTCTGTTGAAGAAAAAACTGGCACGCTTCTGCTACAAGCGACGACTCGCCGCGCGCTCACGGAACAGACTGTGCCTACCGAGGAAACCTACCACTCCGAAATTTTCACCACGGCTGTACCTATATTGTGTGGATTTACACAATGTAGGATAGATATTTCCATTCAATGTTTTTTCAGCTGCTCTTCAACATTCTCACCCACAGGTATGCTTGTCATAAACGAATTTTTACGAGCCGTAGTATAACAATGCATAATTTAAACCAGGGTTGGTCGTCAAAAGGCAGTTTTGTGTACGTGTTATGAGGGTTTTGATAGGGGTTCCTGTTTTGAATAAGAGATGGACCTTGATTTTATCGAAACCTTGTTTAAGTTTTACTAAAAAAGCGTCCTTACTTTTTGAATTGGATACCGATTGATTCTGCGCTAAAAATACACCTGTCCTTAATTTTTGAATTAGAAAACTTAAAATTGATCGATAATGTATTTTATACAACGCGTAACAGAATAAGCGCAATTCCTCATACACCCCAATTAGTACATTAATATAAACAAATATATGATGCACTCGTACCTACTTGTGATGTGTCTAACCAAATTTCTTAAATAAAGAGGAACAATAGTAAGGTTTATAATTAGTAGCTCTAAACTTAGATTCGCTTATTCATTTTTCGGAAAAAAAATAACACACAATAAAAATAGCTGAAATCGATTAATAAGTAGTATAAGTAGTAGTCGATACTGAAAAAGCTTAATTTCAGGAATTGCGCTTATTCTGTTACATACTGTATAAGTCATGACTTACTTTATAGCAAAGTAAATAGAGACATAACAGGATGGGGTAGTTTTATGTGACAGAATAATAAAATTTTATTCATAGATCTAATAATACTTGATAGGGTAGGGATCTAATAATATTTGAATAATCAAAATAATCTAAAATAATCTGAGGAACCTAAATCCTAGAGATTAAAAAAAAAATTCTTTTTAACTAACTTTACAAAAAGGAGGAGGTTCGCAGTTCATACGGAAACTTTTATTGAGTGATTATAAAAAAAAATAACTCGATTGGCTTTGTACAGAGGCGATGGATTTGTACAGATACTCATTCGCTAAATATAAAATGTCTCGCAAGCAGCAGTTTCTCACGGGCGAACTATGGCAATACATAACTTATTATATACTGGATAAGGTCCATCACACAACCCGACAAGCAACAGAAGAGACGTAATAAAATAGGGTAGTAGTAGAATAGTGAAATTTTATTCACAAAATAAACTATATTTATAACTATGATTTTAAAATTTATAAATAAACAAAAACGACGTTTACTAGACCCAATAGTAATTACAACATTCTTTCTTAGTCATAATAGGAGAGGTGCACTCAATGATTACGGAAAGACAAGATAGCATCGTATAAAATATTTAATTAAATATTTTGCTACCATGAAATGAAATTCCGGCATGATAAAGCATGAAGTTTGAAAATGACCGCTATTTAATATTATTCATTCAAGTTCACCTAAAAAGGGTTTTGTGACACTTTTTTTAAAATTGTACAGAATGATCGCCATTTTATTGCCACAGCGGTTTTCGTATTTTTCCCTTAACTTGTGATATAAGTAATTGTTGCCAAATTTCATGATTCTTGGTCAACGGAAAGTACTTCGTAGGTTTTGATTTCCTTGCGATGTATACGTTTTTTTTAAATATCGGCATAATGTATCTTTCAATTGACTTAGAAGTTTAGATTTTTTAATTCCGCAAGGGATTGCAGACGTGAGTATTTCATATTTATTAACTTTTTTTTGACACAATTTACATAGATAATCAGTCCCAAACTAGGCAAAGCCTGTACTGTGGGCACTAAACAACTGATAAACATACTTAAATAAATATTAAACACCCAGACACAAAGCCAACAGTAATGTTCATGCACACAAATGTTGGCCCCGAGCAAGGAGCGAACCCGTGACCTCCGACTCAGAAGGCAGGGCACCAACTGAGCCAACAGGCCCGTCAAACTTGATACCTCCATGAATACTTTAGAAAAAGTGACTTGACAGACAGACAGACCTACTTACAGACAGATAGATGAACAACTACGTGATCTTATTAGGGACTGTAATTCACAACTTCGACATTTATTATTTATTTATACATACTAGGTTTTCTTTTTTCTTTTGAAGTACGAAACCCTTAAAACATACATAAATCGATTAAAAATAATAGCAATGAGTACATAATTATATTACATACATACTAACACACAATCTCACGCCTTATATCCCCGAAGGGGTAGGCAGAGGTATTCCATTTCTGGATATACCCACTTTTCACCAGATATTCTTTGGACCCCCAAACGCGATGTGCCCATCGACGGACCGTATCTGTTACACATGTCTCAGAGTTCATTCTGGGACCTGCGGGTTTCCTCACGATGTTTTCATTCACCGTCAAGCTAGTGATAAATATGTACGTAAGTTTTGAAAAACTCATGGGTACATATACCTTGTTCCTATTAACAATATGAATAAAACGCTTCACAGCATCGTCAACACAGATGTCACATATTAGTTTATGCAAAAACCGCAAGTCAGATTAGTTGACAGTCTTATGAGCACTGAATATTCAACAACCAGCATACACTTTCAGACTACATACCGTACATACATACAAAATTCTCTTTAAGTGAGTTGTGACTTTTAGTAAGAATTTATTTTTAAAAAATTTACTAAGTTGTTTATTTGCTTATTAACAATACTCGGTGAGACGTTGTCCTGCCACAGACAATAGCGCTACCTGTGGTATTGTGAATATTAATCAAATATAGTAATAATCTCACGCCTTTATACCCAAGGGGGTAGGCAGAGGTATTCCATTATTGGATCTACCCACTTTATACGAGAATATTCGACCCCTAAGCGTGAGTGGTGGTGAGCCCATCGCCGGACTGGGTCTGTTTACACATGTCTCAGAATTAATTCAGGGACCTGCGGGTTTCCTCACGATGTTTTCGTTCATCGTCGAGCTAGTGATAAATATGTACATAAGTTTTTGAAAAACTTATTGGTATATGCCAGGATTCGAACCCTGACCCCTGATTTTCATCATGTGAAGCAGACTCTTTAACCGTAAGGCTACCACTGCATATTTACACAAAAAAATCATCAAAATCGGTCCTGCTATTTTGAAATTTTTGCAAGACTAACGAACGGTAAATTTTATGTATATTAGATATATTTTTGTAATAATAATTATTTGTTCTGGATCCAGGCTTTAAAGTAGTCTATCAAAATTTAACGAAGGTCGGCTCTGCGGTTTAGCTGTAAAAACTTAAAAGACAGACAGTCGAAATTAATTTTAAATTTATAATTTTAGAAGAGCAGTGATAGCCCGGACGGTTAAAGAGCCGGCCGAAAATCAATGAGGCTCGGGTTCGAATCCTGGCATGTACCAATGAGTTTTTCAAAAACTTACGTACATATTTATCACTAGCTCGACGGTGAAGGAAAACATCGTGAGGAAACCCGCAGGTCTCAGAATTAATTCTGAGACATGTGTAAACAGACCCGGTCCGTCGATGGGCTCACCACCTATCACGTTTAGGGGTCCAATATATCTCGTGAAATGTGGGTATATCCAGTAATGGAATACCTCTGCCTACCCCCTCGCGGATAAAAAAGGCGTGAGATTATATTATTATTATTTTTTTATAATTTTAGTTGTGTGACCAGCAAAACGAGAGACTGATTTATTTATTAAAGGTGATCTGTGAAGTAAAATCTCAAAATAAATGTAGCGCCATTTGCTCAATTTGATTATGAATACTCGACTTAGCTTACGTCATTCAATTTGGAGCTCATTAGTCCGACAAAGGTTATATTTACAAGGTAGGTATATAAAGTAGCATCTAATTTAAATAGACAGCGGAAACTACGGAATAGTTTCCAGTTTCCCCGACACTTTCCTTCCAATATTACGCCGTCCGCTTTCGTTACTGTGGAGTTGAAATACAAAAAACTATTGGATAAGTATCATCATCCTACTTCCTATTAATATTATAAACGCGAAAGTTTGTATGTATGGATGTATAGATGTATGGATGTTTGTTCCTCTTTCACGCAAAAACTACTGATCGGGTTTCAATGAAACTTTATAGTTACATAGCTTATACTTACCTACATCAGAATAATAAATAGGCTATATTTTATCCCCGCATTCCCACAGGAACGGGAACTGCCCGGGTGAAACCGCGGGGTGCTGCTAGTCAGACATAAATTTGAAATATCAATCCTGTTATATTTAAGATTTATGTCTCAGACCAAGAGCAGTGATAGCCCTGAGGTTATTGAACCTACTTCATGCATGGCGCTTTAATTGAAACCCTGGTAATGTACTGAATTCTTTTTTCAAAAACCCTCATAATTCGCATCGAGCTATTGATAAATATCAGTAACTTGATGTAATAATAAATAGCGTAAAAGACAATATGCTGAAAACTCGCAGGCCCCAGAATTAACAGACACCCGGTCCGGCGATGGGCTCAGGCACCTGTTACATTTCAGGGGTCCAAAAAATATGAAAGTGGGTAGGTATATGAAAGAATTCGGACTCGGACTCGGACTCGGACTTGGACTCGGACTCGGACCCGGACTCGGACTCGGACTCGGACTCGGACTCGGACTCGGACTCGGACTCGGACTCGGACTCGGACTCGGACTCGGACTCGGACTCGGACTCGGACTCGGACTCGGACTCGGAATCGGACCTCCGTGCCCGTCGGAGTGGGGAGCGTGAAGTTTTTTTCGTTACGGAATTTCTGGATTCGGTCCTCGATAGAAGCTATGTAATAGCTTAATAATAAATTGTGGGACACTATTCACACACAGTTATTTAGTCCCAAACTAGGCAGAGCTTGTACTATGGGTACTAAACAATGGATAAACCTACTTAAATAAATATGAAACACCCAGACACGAAGCCAACAGATATGTTCATGCACACAAATGTTAGCCTTGAGCGGAAATCGAACTCGCGACCATCGCTACCAACTCAGCCAACAGGCCCGTCAATTATTATTATTATCTCTTTTTGACTGTCCTCAAGTGGTGCTCGGTGCTTAAATCCCATTTGAACCTATCCGTACTGTCTTGCTCCCTGATCTCCCAAAACTAACGGGTTTTCCTCTAACAACATAATTCTTATGGAAGTCGGTCTCCGGTAGATAGACGGTCGTAAAAAAAATAAGCAAAACTTTTAGTAATGTGGGTACCATGTGTGCCGACCCTAGTAATGGAAAAAATCAGGAGAATAATATTGACTGATATATTATGTTTCTTTCTTATGTCGTTTTTTTTCCCAAGCTGTAACATATGGCAGCTAAAGATTACATTCAATAGTAGAACGTGTAAGTTTTATATATTCTGGAAGCCCTTAGGCACTCAAAAAACAAAAATACCGATCCTCAACTTTCTGTAGTTACTTAGGTACTAAGTTTTCCAAGTCTGTTCACAAGTTTGAGGCAGTGACAGCCTGAAACAGACGGACCTCTTTGTTAAATTTAATTCAGTTAAAAACATTTATTATTATAGAAGCGCTCGTAGCCCTGCGGTGCCAGTGTGTTTGTAACGATCACACTGGTTAAGCAAAGTTGGGTGCGGTCAGTCAGTGGATGGGTGACCGCCTAGTGGCATTTATATTACGAGCGCTTCCGTGTTTCGGAAGGCACGTTAAATTGTTGGTCCCGGTTTTCGTTGTGTTACGCACAATGGAAGTCGTTAAGCCATGTCAGATACCCTTGGGTGGCTTGAAAAATTCTGACTGTTAAGATGCCACTAGCTTAACACCATCTCCCAATCCGCGGTGGGCTCGCGTGGGAGATTATAGCCCATACTTCCTCATGTGTGAGGAAAGACCCTTAGCTCAGCAGTGGGCTGTTACGGGTTGATGATGATGAAAAACATTTATTTGCATGTAACACATGGTTACTAACCAAATTTAAGGTGCTAATACATGTAACACCCCGTAGGGGGTACCGCGAAGGATTATAATTATGAAATAATTTTCACTATAAAAGATTACAGTAAAATAATAAATTAAATTTAGATAAGTATTTTCATTTTACATCAATTTCATGTTCATTACTTAATTATTTTTATCTAAATAGCACTAGAATAATTTAAAAAAAGTTGTTTTCGATATATTTTTTAGTGAGTCGTTTTAGTTATATTTTTTGAGACGGTCGGACCTGTTAATCAAAGATTGTTTGTTTGACTAATCTTTTTTTTAAATGTATACAGGATTTGTCGCAATTACGAATGTGACCCGCCACGAGAAGGAATAAATTTTGTAAACAATGAACTTCTACTGAGTTACGTCACAACAATTATAAGTCAACCAAATCCAATCAACTTAAATTTATATACGGGTAATACCAAACTAACATGCAATTTTAATTAGTCATTAGTGGGATTATATTTAAGCAATTTTATTCCAAATGTTGCAAACCAGTAAATATTTTGTTTACATAATTTATGGCTTGTCGTGACTGGGACTTTAGATAGGCAAATCACTCGCTACCTATCTATCGCAAGGTCCATGACCAATTCACAATGCTTTTAGCATTGTACCAAAATGTTTAAAAAGTAAAGGCTGATTCTCGTTACAGTCCACTGTACGACGGCACGGTGTAACGTAGGGATGTAAAAAAGTAATCGATTTTTAAAATAATCTATTATTTTTTTGAAATAATCGATTTTTAAAATAATCTATTATTTTTTTGAAATAACCGATTTTTAATAATCGATTTCTTAAATAAAAATAATCGATTTTTAATTAATCGATTATATAAATTACGCGTTTTAATCTATTTTTTATAAACACCGCCATCTATGCGGTGGATGAACCTTAATGTTGTCGTTAAGAGTTTTTACTTATCGAGTACTCTTATTTTTTATTATTTTTCGTCTTTTGACTGTTTAAACTTAAAAAATAAAGAAAGATTTTTATTTTAGTTTTTGAGACCGTAACGTGGTCGTTTAGTTTTTTTTGATTCTCGTTTGAAGTATTTTATATTAATACTAGTCAAATGTAAAAGAGGAGCGGACATTTGTGACACTATTATTTGTAATTATTTTATTGTTTAAATTTGAAGATTATCGAAATTTTGTTATTTCTTTATTCATATTATTTTATTTCATTTTTAATCTGTTAAAATGTTAATATGAATCTCTTAGGATTTTATCATTAAAATATGAAAAGCATATATAGATTTTTAAATATGTATTAGAAAAAAAATAGATTTTTTAGAATAATCGATTATTTTCAATATTCATCGATTTTTAAGAAATCGATTAATTTTAATAATATACTAATATAATCTCACGCCTTTTTTTTATCCCCGAGGGGGGGGTAGGCAGAGGTATTCCATTACTGGATATACCCACATTTCACGAGATATATTGGACCCCTAAACGTGATAGGTGGTGAGCCCATCGCCGGACCGGGTCTGTTTACACATGTCTCAGAATTAATTCTGAGACCTGCGGGTTTCCTCACGATGTTTTCCTTAATTAATTTTGAAGAAAGAAAAATCGATTATTATTTAATCGATTATTTTCCTTTAATCTTACATCCCGTGTAACGTGAATCATCATTTACTTTTTCAAACAATACCCCTCGACATTTCGACGCCGTGCCCCGGACGGGCCACGGTCAAGCACTTCATACCAAAAGTATACTTTACTATAGATGTTGGCCGAGGCCCGGCACGGTGTAACGTGAATCAGCCTTTAGAGGAAGACACAGTAACGCAGATTCGCACTACATACATAAGCCCTTTGTTGCAAGGTTTTAAAGTCATAACTCCAGATTCATTAATTCTCAGACTGACGCAAAGCTGATTTGAGAATTTCGAGACCGCGTCTCGTGCACAGAGGGATTATCCATGTACATTGTATTTAACTTCGTGGTACATATTATATTCGCCAATTCTCCTTGTTCGTGCCTAACAAGCAGAAACCATTGACGAAGGTAAAGGTTGTTGCACACATAATGCCTCGACCCCTGATTCACATTTCATCTCTTCTAGCCTTTTCATTCGTGCACAATACGCACAGATGTGGATATATCGTGATTAGAGCAAGTTGCATTATGGATGGCATTCTATACGAAGACTTTCGTATGAGATGAGGTACACGTGTGAGACAACCTTAATATTACGTAAAGTAACAGCCCATTACGGTTCCCTCTCAATTATGAAGCGAGTGTAGAGTACAGTGTACTACGCTGCTCCATTACGGGTTTTGATATAAGACATGCTTCATAATCAATTCTGAGGATTGCAGGTTCCGGATCTCACGGTATTTTCCTTTATATTTGAAATAGAGGGTGCCCGCGAGGATTTGGCAGGTGAGAATTTCCAAAAATCCCTTCATAGCGGTTGCCTATACGACACCATATTTCAAGTTTCTATGAGTTATCGTTTCGGGGTAGTACGTATAAATTTCTCTTATTACCAAGTTTTTTTAAATTTTCTCATTCATATAAAATATTTTCCTGTAGTATAAAGTAGGTACCCTATGTTGACCGAGTTATCATACTAAATTTAATCAACATCTCGTCTAATATAGTTGTTTTTGCATCTCACACTTTTATCTCACACAGCAGTGGGCTGTAGTTACGGGTTGATGCGTAGACAGACATAGAAAATTAAAATTAAAAAGTTTTCATATTCATATTGTTAACTATCTACACTACCGACTAAAATGCCAAAAAAAATTCATGTACTTATAGACACGTTCTCGTTACAGTTTTATTATGTTCACTACCAACAAGGCTAGTAGTGCTCTGCACTGTACCTATAGGTAACATCTGGGTAACATGTTGTAAGTTCGATTCCATCTAGGATATTCAATTTTTAGACCGTTGAATTCTAATTAATAAAAATGGGATTTTTGCGACGATTTTTAGGAATTCTTTTCATCATTGGTAATTGTTGTTTGCGTTTGAATTTCGTTTATAAATCTGTTTATAACCAAGAAATGGTAAGAATAATGAAAGCAGTAATGTTTTTCAGTGCTTCTAATGTTACAACATCTTTCATTCGATTCGGAGAAATTACTGAAGTCTTATTTTTACGAACCCGTTCAGCATTTGATTTTCTTTAATGGAAAAGCAGTTGGGAGAAATGGCAATAGAAATGGGAATCGTAATGAATAATTCATGTACTACCAGAATAGGATCATGCCCTTCATGAACCTCTTATATGATCCACTTTCTGGTAGGTATAGTCTGGGTACATAAACATTGTAGGCGGTGGTCTGATTACGAACCCCAACAGCCGTGTCGGGTGTGACAAATATTTTTTTCTGTGACTTTTTATACGAATCTTTTCCTTTTGCATTCCCGAAAAAGTGTGACGTATGCGTCGTTCCAGTGCAAGCGAGAGCGCGCAACGAGCGACAAAGAGGCACAATCCATTACATCAGTATTTTCTTATGACGTTGTCACGTTCAACTATCGTCAGTAAACCGACTTTACAGACAACTGATTTTTTTAATATACTTACATAGTAACAACCACAGTTATATTGTTATTGTCATACTTGGCAAGTTATAACTGCGACGATAAATATGATGTTGTCTATGTACAAATAGTGTTTCTATACTTTATACAGTACTTTATATTGGACCTAAGGATAGTCGACATAGTTGGAATACTTAAATAGAGCAAGCGTAAAAACCATTATAACGCAGAACAATTACATTATAAACTCTACGTAAAGAGACTCGACGTAGGGGGAATACAGCTGTATTATACTAGCACAGTAAATAAATAAGTTAAAACAGTACGGTAACTTAAACTTCATTCGGAGATAATTACTTATACGCTCCTTTAGATCGTTAGGGTCGACACTTTTATTTTATTTTTAAATTGTAATGATTTCAGTACCTTTTAGGTTCTGGGATGCTGGTATGAAATTCAGTAGTTGAAAAAATTACATTTAATGATAAACAAAATAATGAAGTCTATTATTCGGAATATTTATTATTGATTGAAAAATACTTTCGTCTTTTACGAGATATATACGGAATGCTTTATTATAAAATTGTATAAATTTTTTTTAATCCCAATCGGGCCTGGGCGTCCTACGCATTATAAAACAAATAGTAACGACTTCTCACCTCACCTCGGACGAACTTCATAGCGAAAACCGCAAAGAACCTGTTTTGAAGCGTTTCTGAGTAATTGAGTCGTTTCGGATATTTGTACCTACAGTATGGTCATTTTAACTTGGCAGCTCTAAAGTTGCTTACATTTTTAGCGACCCTTTGGCGGTATGATAAGTTCAGAGAAGCCAAGTTAAAACGGTCGTTCTGTGGGTAGTTACCGTACTGCTTAAGCTTACTGTGATAGTGGTCTCTCCCGCTCTCTGGTCTCTCTCGTTGAACGCCGCGTCCGCATTCAGATGCTAGTCGTTTCTCATATCTGTGGTAGACTACCGCTTTAAGATCAGATTTCTCTAATATGTAAAGAGGCTGGAATAATCAGTCCTATAATACATATAATAAGACTATTACATTGTACATCGAGTTCCGCTATTTTTTAATTCTAACCTGTTTCGATATCGACATTTAGCGAAGGTAAATATATTCAATTTCATGCTTATGCAATGGAACTTAGCTTAAAAGCTTTGGCCACACACTTATATCAATGTCAGTGACGTCACCTTTTAAGCTTACAGCATTCAGGATAATTTGTAATTTGAGTGACGTTGGAGTGTCACTATCACTTACATTAATTTACTCACAAAAGCTTATTTCAAAGATAGCTAGAATGTACTTTATGATGCCAAAAATTCTAACGCAATGGTGTTTCCTCAATCTTAGACATTGGGAAGGTTATTATGATTATATTTAGATCAAGAAATTATATAGGCAGACTCAAAGCGATGCAGTTTGTCTAAATAATAATAAATTCATTTGTCCAACAACTGATACAAATATAAACACGTATGTCATATCATATTATGCAACGCGTAGAGTACCTAACAGAATAAGCGCAATTCCTCATACACCCGAATTAGTATATTCATATCAAAAAATATGTTGCCTTCGTACTTTAGTTATTTTAACCAATTCTCTTAAATAAAGTGCAATAGTAGAACAAGTTATGCTAAATCATTTTTATGAAAAAATTTACACATATTTAAAATAGCTGAAATCGATTAAGTAGTCGATACTGAACAAACTAATTTCAGGAATTTCGCTTATTCTGTTATATATTACCTATATAAAGATTTGGGGCGACAATATTGAATTATAAACTATTGCTAACTCGCTTGTAGTGTCGTATTGTAATATCGTCGTGCACACAGGTCTATATCGATATAGACGACGCATGTATCGCAATCTGTATAAAAATCCAAGAGTGCCGCATTTTTCCTACCATCAATGACGAATATTTTTTTCACAAGTGCTATTAAGTGACAGAGAAAGTTCCTTCCGCGCCGTATTGTCACTTTAGCGCTTTTGTAGTGGATCCGCCAGTTTTGTTAGTGGGAGTCGAAATATTGTTGGTCATGTCATGTGCTACGTTTATAGGAATCGCTATAATTAAACAACTAACAGAGATACGGCAATAGCACTGTTAGTCACAGATTTGAGGTGTGGGAGAAGAGAGGTAGCAGCGCCATCTAGAAGAGTTTTCAACTGACCTCTGAACATAAAATCAGTCGGAGGCACCGAACGTAGCAGCGGCAGCAGCTTATTTAGAACTCTAATTAGGCACGTGACGCTTGAGGCATTTAATTTGATGTATGTGTTTAGTTTATCATCATCATCATCAGCCTATATTTTACCACTGCTGGACATAGGCCTACCCTAATGAGCGCCATAGAGCCCTGTCTTCAACTGGACGCATCCAGCATTTGCCTGCAGCCTTTCGCAGATCGTCATCCCATCTGGCCGGAGGGCGTCCTACACTACGTAAACTACGTTTACCGAGTCGCGATCTCCATTCCAGAACACGTTTGCCTCAACGGTTGTCGGTTCTTCGCGAGATGTCTTTAATTGGACATTTCAAATTCTTATACCAATAAATCGCGCGTTCATGAATAACCTGAGAATGTAATTTGTATGTACATTTTAGTATTAATTTCCTCAGAGGCATCAAGGTCGAGTTGATAGCGATGAGCAAATTTCATGTTGACACTACATTACTGCATAATGTAATCTCACCTGTAAAAGTTTCCCATAATGTTTCAATCAAACCTTAACTCGTTTAAAACTTTGTTGCCGCATATTTTACGGTCATCTCCCGAAATTTTGCCGGTCAAATAAGGCAAATTAATTTTGTTATGAAACTGATGAAAAGGTTCAGGGGCACCATTGAAAAAGTTTTAGGTCCTACTTCAGTGTTTGAAACAACTTGGAAAAAAAGGTTCGTCTTTTAAGCAAATCCGCTTTTTATAGAACACTAACGGTTCTGCGCGGTTTTACCCACGTAGTTCCCGTTCCCGTAGGAATATGAGGATAAAATATAGCTTATGTGTTATTCTGATGTATAAGCTATATAAATGTAAAGTTTCATTACAATCCCTTCAGTAGTTTTTGCGTGAAAGAGGAACAAACATCCATACAAACTTTTGCGTTTATAATATTATATCATAGTAGGATAGATTAGTACCTATATATTAGTTCACTAGCAATCTTATAAATTGCACTTTATAGTGTCTATAAAACCTATTTTTAAAGTGGGTTAGTATTCAAATAAAACTGGTTAAAAGTTTATGATAATGTCTAACTGGAGTAAACAGCTTCCAATCGACACTTGAGACTAAACGAATTTAAATGTAAAGATGAATACGGAATGTAAATGGAATCTGTATTCTATTTATTTAATGTCCACTCTAAAATAAAACGTCTAATCAATTACGCAAGGCAGGAGACAGATGAAGAGTAATAGTCAACTAAAATAGAAATTTATGTTTTATTTCCTAGACCGATTTTCCGATTTCCTAGGCGTTTCTGAGATCTCTCTAAAACGACACTCGAAATAAATATGCTTGATTATTATTGTAATTCAATGTTATATTAATAAATAATCAAGCAATTTAAATACAATAGTTAACAGAATAAGCGCAATTGCTGAAATTAGTTTGTTCAGTATTGACTACTAAATCGATTTCAGTTATTTTTAATTTGCGTAAAATTTTTCCGAAAAATGAATAAGCGCAACTGAATTTAGGCTACCTATACGGAAACCGTACTATTATTGTTCTTTATTTCAGAAATTTGGTTAAACGAAACTAAAATTACGAATGCATCATGTTTTTTTTATGCTAATATTATTAGTAAATATGAGGAATTGAGCTTATTATGTGATGCGTTGTATACAACCATCTACTATGTATGCCCTAATTCATAATTTAAATTTTGTTACTTTAGAGTCTAAACAAACCACCGTCTAAAGTTTAGAAGCGATTTCTAGCGTCTAACTAGGGACGCGACCTACAACGTATGGACGCTGCCGTTAACATCGCACGTGCGCTCGAGAGAGACTACTGTTCCATAATATAAGCAATATAAGTTTTCGTCAGCTGCGTCCAGAGTGACGATGCACGCGTTTGTAACAGATTTTATTTTGTATTTGGTGTAGAAAAGGTGGAGCTTAGACATCAGTAGATACCATAATTATCTAAGCATTTGTCATCGCTTTCCGACCAAACATTGATTTTAAATTAGAACAAGATGTATATCACAACCGGATCAGTAAAAGTGTCAGAATAGCTATGCTATAAAAATTTCGTCAGCGTCTCTTTTATTACGGAGCATAAATTCGGATTATATGCGTCTATAAATTTTAAGTACTGTAACTAGATTGACTGTTTGTTTCCAAACTTACTTATTTTAGATTGTCACTATATACGAAATTGTGTTTCTTTTCACATTCACGACCCGTTTTTTTTAACACGCTTTATAATAATCTGCAACCACCTACGATTTTTTAGCGGATCTCTAATTTGACTGTGTATATAGAAACCAGCGGGTGCCCATGGCGTAGCATGTGGGAATTTCCATTTAAATCCTTAAAAAATCCATTTATAGCGGTTGCCTACGACATATAATACATACAATATTTGAAGTTTATATATTATGTGTTATCGTTTCGGAGTAGTACGTATTTCTATTTTTAACGTTTTTTTATACTTTCCCGTGTAAATGAAACAGACAGACAGACAAAAATTTCAGAAATACCGCAGAGATTTAAAAAAAATATTGTATGTAGGTACATACACGGCCTCGTTGCAGTTTTATTTATTATGTTTGGATAGATAGATAATCATCAGACAAGACAATCATTAAATAACTATTGGTCTCTTTTCCCTATGTGCGGACGGTACTTTCAAACAAAAAAAAACTAAATCGATATCGGTTGGAAGCTACGAGCAAACAGACAGACGTACTCGTACAGATAAACAGAAACACACGTCAAACTTATAACACCCCTCTGTTTTTCGTCGAGGGTAAAAAAATCTAAGTTGAATGTGTTTACGGTGACCATATTTCTACTCACTAAATGGCTGCGTTATTTGATCCTTTCTTTATAATTTGTAGACTTTCAGTACCTATAAGTTACCGCTTCACCAAATCAATCAACAGTAATAACCATATAATTTGAATTAAGAATTTAAAACAGATATATATTATTTCAATCTACTTCCACATTGTCACCGTCTGAGTATGCGCAGATAGTTAAGCGTACGTATATTGACTCAGCTGATCAATTGTTTATATTATTTTAATCGTTATTACTGGAATCGGATTAACTTTCATAGTATTGAAATATAATATTGGATGGCGCAATATTATGTTTTTCTACATTTGAGAGTACGTTCCTACATGTTTTTTTTCTTTCAAACAAATATACAGTTAAAAGCTGGCCTAATTTTAGAAGCATTAGAGCACTAAAACAAATTTGTTATTAGGAATCCGCTTATTATTTTTAGATCGATATCCGTTATAATAAAAACAAAGTCGATTAAAATTTTATATTTTTTTTATTTTAAAGTATTTTTTTTATTATATAAAATATTATAACCTTGACCACAGACGAGTCCAAAGGCAAAGCACATGGGTCTATGATGGGACAAGCTTGCCCAGAAGATGCCTGTTCGAGCCTTAAAGGCGGACGGGTACAGTACGGCCGTTTTAACTTGGCAGCTCTGAACATTTTAGCGACCATTTGGCGGTACGAGGGGGTTTGAGCAGGTGAAGCCAAGTTAAAACGACCGTACTGTAGATACTTATGACAATCCAAAAATACAACCCGTTAAACGTAGGACAGATGACGTACGCTTAGGGGATCTATATCTAGTTTTTTTTTATGATTTGTCTATCCTGTACTTCCTTCTGTAGCTTTCACAGCAAAGAGTATAAAATGAGGAGAATATTATTAGACAGAAAACGTCAACCATTTCACCTTGTTAGCCTTTAAAAAACAAGTTTCTGAGCACGAGAAAAATGATGAGAATGATGTTTCCTTCGAATTGTTATCAATAGAAAGTCCACCGTTCTCTCGTGTCTACGACCTGGCTAGTTGACTGGCCAATTTATATAAGACTGCAATTTGTCTGGCCAATAACTGGACGTTCCGTAGATAGGTATACTTATAAATCTAATAAAGTGTGATGGAACCAATGGAATAAAAAGAAACTGAAACAGAACATAAATCGAAATTGAGAGTTTATAGACTGAAGTCTACGTCAGTTATTTAATGGCGTCTTTTTATTTTTATTGAAGTTTCAAAACAGCATCACTAATAGCCTTACTGTTCATGAGCCTGCTTCACTGGATGATAATCAGTGAGGCTCGGGTTCGAATCCTGGCATGTACCAATGAGTTCTTCAAAAACTTACGTACCTACATATTTATCACTAGCGCGAGGGTGAAGGAAAACATCGTGAGGAAACTCGAAGGTCCCATAATTAATTCTGAGACATGTGTAACAGACCCGGTCCGGCGATGGGCTCACCACCTATCACGTTTAGGGGTCCAAAGAATATCTCGTGAGAAATGGGTATATCTAGAAATGGAATACCTCTGCCTCTGCCCTCGGAGATAAAAGCGTAAGATTGTTCATTCTACAATTTTCAAACGAGCAGACAAGCCATATAATGCTAAAATGTCATCATGACCTATTGACATCTGCAACACCAGAGGAGTCAAGGAGTGTTCTAGGGAAATGGCGAATAACATCATTTTATTAAAAGCTTTTATTTAATTTGCAATGTATGTATGTAAGTATGTATGTAAGTAACTATGTATGTTCGGGTGGAATCTTGCAACTCAATTTTGAAGCAGATATCTTCAACCGATTGAGCTGAAATTTGGTATACTTATGTAAGTGCGGTGACAATGCAATATTATGGTACCACCGAGCTGATCTGATGATGGAGCTGGAAGATGGCCATAGGAACTCGGTAATTAAACGACACAACCCCATTTAGTTTGAGCTCGTTTGATTCATCTTGACGAGTACTTTGGTACTAGATGGTAACCAGGGTCTGATGATGGAGCTGGAAGATGGCCATAGGAGGAACTCAGTAATTAAACGTCATATTCCCATCGAGTTTGGGCTCGTTTGAGTTGTCTTGACGAGTATTTTGGTACTAGATGGTAACCAGGGTCTGATGATGGAGCTGGAAGATGGCCATAGGAGGAACTCAGTAATTAAACGTCATATTCCCATCGAGTTTGGGCTCGTTTGAGTTGTCTTGACGAGTATTTTGGTACTAGATGGTAACCAGGGTCTGATGATGAAGCTGGAAGATGGCCATAGGAACTCGGTAACTAAACGACACAATCCCATCGAATTTGGGCTCGTATGATTCGTCTTGACGAGTTCTTTGGTACTAGATGGTAACCAGGGTCTGATGATGGAGATGGAAGATGGCCATAGGAACTCAGTAATTAAACGACATAACCCCATCGAGTTTGGGCTCGTTTGATTTATCTTGACGAGTACTTTAGTGGTAGATGGTAACCAGGGTCTGATGATGGAGCTGGAAGATGGCCATAGGAACTCGGTAACTAAACGACACAATCCCATCGAATTTGGGCTCGTATGATTCGTCTTGACGAGTTCTTTGGTACTAGATGGTAACCAGGGTCTGATGATGGAGATGGAAGATAACCAATTGAGCTGAAATTTTGTATACACGTTTAGTTTGGATAACAATGCAGGGTTAGCCATGTGACGCTCTTCTAAATCCAACTAAAAAGTATAAAATAAATTAAGTAAAAAATAATTTTTAAAACAAGCTTTTATTTTAATGCGCTAAAAAGAACAAAATAAACTTTTCCTTTAAAACTGTCTTAAAACGTCATTACACAATTTATTATGTAATAAAAGCTTGTCGCGGGATTAATTAGGTACCTACCCATATTAACTTAGTCTGAAAATTCTAAAAATTTAATTCAATCAGTTAGTTACTTATATATTTACTTAAATATGAGTAGGTACCTACTCAGATCTCGCGACAAGCTTTTATTACATAATAAATTGTGTAATGACGTTTTAAGACAGTTTTAAAGGAAAAGTTTATTTTGTTCTTTTTAGCGCATTAAAATAAAAGCTTGTTTTAAAAATTATTTTTTACTTAATTTATTATAATTATTAATATTATTAATGAAAAGCCTGATAGCTCATGCATGAACTTGTCTGTTGGCTTTGTGTCTGGGTGTTTAATATAAATTTTGGGACTTAATAAACGTGTGTGAAGTATTTTTTTTTTCTCACGAACAAGAAAAGAAAAACAATTGAGCATCCTTAACTAGAAGTTGATCAACTTTTCTCATAATTAAAACCGGCCAAATGCTAGTCGGACTTTCGGAGAAGATATATTTTGGAATGTTCAAAGAGCTTTACCTTTGAATATGATACCCCACTTGCCTTGGTAAACTAAGAAATTTCTACCCCGAATTTACCCCGAAATTATATAAGAATATTTTTAAATTACTTAATATGCAATACAGTTTTGTAAACAATATTTATAAGTATTCCAAGTTTAAAGTCGATAGCATATTATTAGTGGTTGCTGATATAAGCCGTTGCGACAGGCAAAACAATAGAGCGGCAGTTTATGGGTTTAGTTTTTACCACTTTGGTACAAAATCTATTAAGAGATTCAAAAAACTCTTCCAGAATACAACTTTCCTTATAATATTTTATTAATCAGTGGTATTATGAAGTCACATACCAACACGTACTTCTTTGATCGGTCACCCAATTTCACACAGGACTGACCTTCACATTATCGAATGTCGGTAAAGGTCCCAACGCGATCGAATAACGATTCCCGGGCCATATTCGTGCCTCAGCATCAGTAGTAATTGGTTTAATCTCGAAAAGTAAACCCGATTGTTCTTCATACGTGTCTACGAGTAAATAGAATATTGAATCTACTAGACCTCTACTTAGCTAATTTGGAATGTGTTGACTATTTTAAGATAATCTTATTGTTGTATTTGGTATTATACATTCACATTTGAAGGGCCTGTTGGCTCAGTTGGTAGTGACCCTGCCTTCTGAGTCGGACGTCGCGAGTTCTATTCCCGCTCGGGGCCAATATTCGCGTGCAAGAACATGTCTGGCTTCGTGTATTGGTCATTTATTATAATTTATTTAAGTATGTTTTAGTATCCATATACAGGCACTGCCTAGTTTGGGACTAAATGACCATATTGTGTGAATTGTGTCCCACAGTTAATTATTGTATAATGAAACCAATAAAAGAGACCACACGAATTGAAACAGTCAGAAAAATAGAAAATATTTTTAGTAAATATAAACTATTCTGCTTGTAAAATGGTCACAATACAGTATAATGTTGCACATGCGACCTCAGATTGTAGACACAAACATAATAAAAGTACCTAATATTAACACAAAGAATTGAAAGATAATGAACATTGCTAAATTTCATTTGGTGGAAAAGTTACCACAGATAATAAATATGCTAGCAATGTGCCAATTAAATTGAAATTGACAACATAATTTCAGCGTTTACGAGTATTGCGGACTAGCATTTAGTCAGAAAAATATCTTCCATTAGAAGGAAAGGTATTGTGTTCACAAATACATTCTTTTTCTATCTAGAGCGACTTTACTTCTGCATTTATTGCGAAAATATTTATTTTGAAGCTTTAGACTGAGCCTGAATGGCTCTGACCATTGCCGAAACTAATTGATCACTTTATTGGAAAATTTTCTGCCCGTATAATTTTATTTATTTTATTTTATTTATTATTTATTTTATTTATTCGGAGAAAAAACAGTACATAGTGTATGTAAATTCTTATGGGGTATGTTTAACGTATTTCACTTACATAGGTAACACTATGCCCATGGACATTTCTCGCTAAGATGTAACAAATAATAGTACATTATGGTACAAGTGAGTAAAGTTGGTGATTACCGCTGAGGCGCCATTGAGACCCGAGCCGTAGGCGAGGGTCATAAGAGAGCCGAGGACGGTAATCATCAATACACACGTGTATCATACGACGTTTTTCAACACACTTGTGAATAAATAATACTAAAAAATCATTTTAAAATAATCATTCGCAATGGCGGGGAAAATTAATTGGTTTTCCAATTTTTTATTTATATAATTTGGAAAAGGCAAAAGGATCTAGGCCCATACAGCCTCGTTTTCCTATGCGCTCGCATCTTACAATGGCGATCGGCCATGGACTAAAAAAATTAGGTTTCTTTTTCTTTGGTTTGTCGTGGATAGCGTTTTAGCCACGTACAAAATGGGGTATTTAAAGTTTTTACAGAGAAAACCAAAGTTATATTTGAGTGAAAGTTTTGTTTATTAAACACGTACAAGTTGAAATGATCTATTTAAATACGAAGTTGCATGAAATGAGCAAGCCATATTTGTGTATTAATTTATTAGTACGATTGAATACGATCTTTTTTGTATCGAAACTTTTTTAAGAACAAAGCAACTCTAGCAACAAAATTGAAAAAAAAAATCTATAACTCACTAGTGAATAATAGCAAACAAAAAGTCTCAGTTTGATTATAGGTGTCATTATGTGCCTAATTGCAGTGAAATTAGAGCCACTTTATGAGCAAGTGTGTTGAAAAAACTATTATAAACTAATGGTCGTAAATCCTATCCGCTTTACTACTAGGTGTCGTTAGAGGCAAATAACTACTGTTGTGTTGAAAAAAAAACTGATATTTTTCCATTTCCAAATTCCAAAAAAACCTATCATTAGGAATAAAGTTGATATTATAGAAGTTATTATTGTAAGAAAGTCTCGGTACTTAAGGTTTGCAAATATAAAAAAAATAAAAAGAAACTCACGCTTCTATCCCCGAGGGCAGAAGTATTCAATTTCTCACCAACTTTTCACGAGAATATTCGACCCCCAAACGTGATAGGTGGTGAGCCCATCGCCGGACTGGGTCTGTTACACATGCCTCAGAATAATACTGAGACCTGCGGGTTTCCTGACGATGTTTTCCTTCACCAAGTTAGTGATGAATATGTACGTAAAATTGAGATTTGTATTCATGTGTTATTATTTGTATATTCTGTAATACTCCCCTATGAGTTCCATTTGACCACGGCTAAACCACCTTCCACTCCGGCCCCGAATAAGCACCAAAATATCCAATCCCAATGAGATTTGGAGTCAGACAGAAGGCCAGTCATAAAAACTGTAAAGCCATACGATGACCCTAAATAATATGAAAAAAGGTAAAAAGATCTCGAGGGAATCGTATATAACAATAAGCCAATGTGTAACAAACAAATATGTTTTTATGACTAGCAGCGCCCCGCGGTTTCATCCGCGTAGTTCCCGTTCCCATGGGAATACGGGGATAAAATATAGCCTATGTGTTTTTCTGATGTATAAGCTATAACTGTTAAGTTTCATAAAAATCCGTTCAGTAGTTTTTGCGTGAAAAAGGAACAAACATCCATCCAGACATCCATACAAACTTTCGCATTTATAATATTAGTACGAGTAGGAAGAGCGCTTTAAAGTTAGCATCTATGGCCCAATATTTAAAGAAACGAAGGAATTTTACGCCAAAAACAAACAAAGAAATTATAACCTATAAAATTTAGGAAGAGATAATATTGTGGGTTAGTTTGTTTGTATGTTGGGGTAATATATGGAACTACAGAACGGATTTTTAAAATTATTTTACTAGAATGAAGCTACATTGTCCCTTACAAATACATCATGATACAAGTGATGACATGGCAAACAAATAACAGTTTATTTTAAGGCAAACAAACCAGTTTGTACGTACGTATTTTATATAGTTAAATACCAGATAAATGCTAAGTTAACTATTCCACTACAGTTAATATGAATGGATCGTGGGAAAATAAATTGTTCAGATAGTTTGGAAAATTAATCGGTTAAATAATTAAATATTAATCAGACAAAATTGTGTAGCGTCGTAGATAAGGGTACTATTTTAGCGGTTAACACAGGTAACACACATAACCAGATGAAGCCGCTTTATTGAGTAGGTAGTATCTTTTAATCAAAATTCTGAGAGGTTATAGCCACAATGTATTCTATTTCACAAGGAGTTAGGTTTAATATGCAAGCTACCAATGTTTACCATTGTTCCTATTAATAAATAAAATAAATAGAATAAAGAAAATATCAATATAAATACCGTATTATGTACTCGTATTGAAGAAACACGATTTACAATGTTAACCTTACATTAATAGTTTTCGTAAGTAGTTGATAAAGAATAAATATAAAATAAAGGATCTCCCTCCTTTTATCTCCTAGGGGGTAGGCAGAGGTATTACATTACATTTCGGGAAATACCTACGGTTCACCCAGACCGCCCACGGGTGCTAGTACTCATGCCTCAGAATTTATAGCAGTGATAGCAAGGACGGTTAAAGAGCCGGTCGAAAATCAGTGCGGCTCGGGTTCGAATCCTGGCATGTACCAATAAGTTTTTCAAAAAACTTACGTACATATTTATCACTAGCTCGACGGTGAAGGAAAACATGGTGAGGAAACCCGCAGGTCTCAGAATTAATTCTGAGACATGTGTAAACAGACCCGGTCCGTCGATGGGCTCACCACCTATCACGTTTAGGGGTCCAATATATCTCGTGAAATGTGGGTATATCCAGTAATGGAATACCTCTGCCTACCCTCTCGGGGATGAAAGGCGTGAGATTATTTATTTTATTTATTTATTTTTTATTTTGCCAATTCAGTCGACTCTATTACTCTCTATTATTGCGTTTTACTTTGACAACACAGAATATACAAAAACATGTAATCGTACCATGCTGCACGTCTACCTGGCTATAAATCATTATCATAATTTCAGCTACAGAATGTTTACTGCGTAAACAACATTGGCCTAGCTAGGCCATAAACATTAGAGCATCAGAAGCGGCCTACATCCAACGGTTCCGTGTGGCCTTGACCAGGTAGTGTGTCCCTAGTGGACATTTAATTTTGCCAGTACGTGGTCTCCACTCAATAGTTTTTGTGTCCCATCTCCGTAACTTACCTGTATAATTAATATTTTATTCCAATGCTTAGTGATAACTAGAATCCCGCCCTCACTTCTCTTCGGTTTTTAATCAGTGTTTCTCTTCTAAATTATGGATGTATCAATGTCAATAAATTTAAAAATAAACTTGAAAAATACCTATCCTGTAATGAGAAAGCTTGAGTGGAGAACACCAGGATACAGGCGTTTATCAGTTGTTAACTGCTTGCCTGATTAATAATAATAATAAATAGTATAAAACATAGTCGCTTCCTGTCTGTCCCTATGTATACTCAACCTATAAAAAAAACGCATCAAAATCCGTTGCGTAGTTTTAAAGATCTAAGCATACATAGGGACAGACAAACGGGAAGCTACTTTGTTTTATACTATGTAGTGATAGTGATAGTGATGTAGAGTGACGCAAGGGAAATATAAGACCGGTTAAGTGAAACGTGAGAAGCTGATCACCCAGGTTATATAAGTGTTTTTATACCCTTGAAGAAGATTCTAAAAACTTGTGCAAACACTCTTTGTTTTTTTTGGATAGCAACACAAAGGCTCACTTAAACTTACTTAAGTATCACATCCAAATGTTTTGTAAGACAAATGGCTAAGTATTCTTGAGTATTTTTGCTACAAGCACAATATAATTATAGATAATAAATGCTATAAACAAAAGACTACAAACAATTGCACAAGGTCGTCAAAAAAATCACATTAACGTCTATGGAACTGTGAGATTATTTTTTAATGGTTGACTATTTCTCATGATTTATTCGTGAGTTGTAATGACATTAATTTCTGTTTCTTACTCAACGGCGTCCAATACGGCTTTGTGCATACTTGTATTGTCTTTGGTCGAAGATGATATACTAAGTTTTTATAAGAGCAAAGGAGGCGAACGAGTAGACGGGTCACCTATGGTAAGTGACCGTCCCCCATGGACACCTGCAACTCAAGAGTCACAAATACGTTGCCGGCCTTTGAGGTTTTGAGGTGGGAGTAGGGGGAGGGGAAGGGGGGGGGGGGGCTCTAGTTACCTCACTCACTCAACGAAATGCAATGCTTTACGCTGGTTTTCTGTGAGGCCGTGGTATCACTCCGGTCGAGCCAGCCCAAGCTTGCAGAGGCGTGGCTCTCCCACGAAAAAGTTTCAGATTATTTGTAAAACTATGAGGTAACTGGAGAAGTTATCAATGCAGTATTAAGCATCAACAATATATCAAAAGGAGTATTAAGCAAATTGTATTGCGTTCAATAGCCGATGCACAAGAAAAAAAATCTAATTTAAAGTTTCATTGCTGGTCAACTTGAAAATTTTGAGATTAGGATAGATAAAATAGATCTATAACTAATATTATGGAAACTATATACGCTATATACGCTAGTGAAACCGCTTGTCATAGCTAGTAATAAATATATATAATCAAGCTGGATGTACGATATATCTATTTAATATATAATTATAAAAACAAATAACGAGTCTCATATTATTGATAAATAATATCTCATCGCAATTGGAAAGTCTTCAACAAATTGTCTATCATCAATCATCATAGCCATTTATTGGATTGTAAATGAAATTATTCAAAAATAATGTTATAGGTATGTCTACAAATGAAATTTTTTAAGCACTTTGTTTCTGGACCAGATAATATGGAAAGACGTTTTGATGAAAAAATGGTCGCTGACTTGCTGGTATAACATAAATAACACCCTTTATCGTGTTTTTATTGGCTTTTATGTGATCTGGATATGAGTATATTTGTCATTAAGACAACATTGGTAGGATATCTACAGCATTTTATACACGTATAAAACATATTCTACAAAATATTACACAGGGGAATAATGGGTATTTCTATGAATGGAATACCTGTCTCTTTCAACTTCCTCAAATATTGATTTTTATTCTAAGGAACAGGTAAATTGTTTCTGCACGAGCAACGCCGATGAGTATCTGATAATAAATATACGGGAAATACAAGAAAAGTCATTAATTAAATAACATAGAACTCTAAGAGCTAAAGATTAAAAAACCAACTTCAAATTATATGGTTTTCTCAAGGACGCCATTGACAGAACTGGACCTAATTAAATGGAACCACAAGGAAAGCTTTCAAATAAAAAAATAAAAATAAAAATCGGTTAGAGCAGTGATAGCCCGAACGATTTAGGAGCCGTCCGAACATCAGTGAGGCTCGGGTTCGAATCCTGGCATGTACCAATGAGTTTTTAAAAAACTTACGTACATACTTGCTCGACGGTGAAGGAAAACATCGTGAGGAAACCCGCAGGTCTCAAAATTAATTCTGAGACATGTGTAAACAGACCCGGTCCGGCAATGGGCTCACCACCTATCACGTTTAGGGGTCCAATATATCTCGTGAAATGTGGGTATATCCAGTAATGGAATACCTCGGCCTACCCCCTCGGGGATAAAAGGCGTGAAATTATATATACATTATATATAAAATCTGTTCACACAGTCCAAAGTTCTGAGGTAACAAACATAAAGAAAACATACAGTCTAATTGATAACCTCCTCATTTTTATGCCTACTTACAACTTCTTATAAGTAGTTAGCTGGTTTAATTACGGTAGCAAAAAAATTATCGTACAATGTATCGTGTTAATATAATTATTGATAGTTACGGGTAATTACTGTGATGCTTTGTTTTACTAGTTACCTACACGTGTCTATATTTTTATATACAAAAACCACTAAGAACATACAACATTGTAAGTGTAAACAATGAAGTAAATTAACATCGTTTTATGGGTACTAAAAATTCAATAACTATTGTTATTGAATATGATTGTATCCTCATCGAATAGCTCAGGTATCATCGAGAATAAATAAAGCCATTCAAATGCATCATTTTTTATAGAGATATATGAGAGAAATAAATATTACTAGCTCTCGTACCATAGGATCCCGACACTATGGTGCCTAAAACTCGAGGTAAGTAGATGCCTTAAGTAACGATTTTGTAAATAAATTTCCACAGGAAACGGGAACCACTCGGGCAACGCCAATGGATATCTGATAATAATAATAATAATAAATATTTATTTCAGGCAATTTTTACATTAATAGATCTTAATAACGTAAACAGAGTCCCATATTATATATACCTTACAACTAACATACATTTAAATATCTAACTAAACTATTTTACACGTAATGTCGGCAACGTGCGAGCGAATAATAGCAGAATAGTAAAGTGCTAAGAAATTATTTTGAGAAATTCCTATGGGAACAGGAAATACAGGCTGCATAGGGAGAACTTATTTTTGCACCTGCTTATATTATGAAAATATAGAACTATTCATGTCAAGAGTCAAAGTATCAAAGACAGGCCATAGTATCATTCAATATAGGGTTTTTGTCTGGAACTTTTGGAAATTCCTTGATTGCCTGATAGGTGCAGAACTAATTGATACATGCCTTGATATTGAATCGACTCATGAGCAATAAGAGACTCTGCTCATATCACTATTAAATTACATTTAATTTATTAAAAGGCGTGAGATTATTTATTTTTTATTTTTATTTTAAATTACATTCAATAATTTTTATTATATTTTCGCAAAATATATTATATACTCATGAAAAGTGCCTGCCAGTATCTGCCAACCCCTTTCGTAGATAAATCATAAATATCTATTTATTTTAATTAAATGTGACGAGTACACGACCGTCACGTGTATAAAATATGACGATAAATATTCAAGTTTTACTGGCTTTTGAAAACGACGCATACACCAACTTATTCTAAGTAAATCCAAGAATGTAGCCTAAGATAATTTATTTGCTTTCTGCCCAAAGCAAACCACGGCAGTTGAGGTACTTACCTACAATAATAAATTAAAGTTTATTAACCTAAAGTTGGCTGAATCTTGGAAACCAATTTATTTTGGCCTGACACATTTAACCAATTCCTCTAAGGGCTGATTTTTCAATCGTCAGATAAATCTTATCTGGAGAATATATTGATGCTGTCACTGTCTGACACAATAGAAAGGAAAAGTGACAGGTGATGTTTATTCTTCAGATAACTTTTAACTGGCTATTTAAAAATCTGCCCTAACACGATGTGATTTAAATAAATTCAAAGATCGTTTCACGTTATTCTATTCGAAATTGGAACCAGCCGGCGCGGCGTTAGAAATAAAAAAGTTTGTAACAGGAAAATCCTTGATAGGTTTTTTATCTTCAATAGACACAGAGCCTCGAATTGCATGCCATTTATTTAGTTAGGCTTTTTTGTTTTATAAATATTGTGTGTTATCTCGACTTCGTTGAATTTAGTACCCAAAGTAGTAGTAGTTTGGGACTAAATAACCGTGTGTGAATTATGTCCTACAATTTATTAAATCATTATTATTTTGAACATACATCCATCGTTAACACAGAGACAAGTGAAAGGTACGTATGTAAGTATGGTTGGTTTTATCCATGTGCGCTGATATTATAATTAGAAAATAATTGTTTTTTTTTGCCTGTTTTGCTTATTTGTTTGTAATGTGCCTGGCGATTTTAAAAATTGTGTTCACCAATAGAGCTTACTTTTTTGTTTGTAACATGGGCTATTATAATATAATATTAGGTGTAATAATGATGATTTTCCCATAGGAACGGAACTTACCCGAGTAAAATCGACTACCCTTGCTTAGTCAGAGTATAACGACCGACGGTATCATTGACTTTATAGTATAAGAAATAGATGAAACCCATCATCTAAGTGAGGTCACTTGATAAATATTAAGTATTTATGAAAATGAACAAAAGTTTTCCAGGCAAGTCAATGTTTGTCATTAAAGAAAACTTTATCGTTTAATTTAAATGCTGGAAGAATAATTTGGAAGTCGAATTGTCAAAAGGGATTCATCGTAAATTGGAAGCTGCCAACTTCTTTCATTTGAGTATTTCGCGGTCGCTATACTCAAACAAAGTGTTGATGCGAAGTTTGGTGTTGTCAGTATTTTCCCTTTGAGTATTAGTAGGGAAACATAATCTATTCTTCTATAGGTACTTATATTTAAAAAAGTAAAAAACTGACTTCAACTTATATGGTTTTCTCATGGTAGCCATTGTCGGAACTGGACGAAATTTTAAATTGGGACATATCTGGAAGCACCAGCTTTCAAATAAATAATCATTGAAATCGGTTCACCCAGTCAAAAGGTAGGTTGTAGGTAAGTAGTAGGTAACAAACATAAAAAAATAAAACAAAAAACATACAGACGAATTGGTAACCTGCTCCTGTTTGAAGTCGGATGAAAAGAGGAAACATTTGTGGTTTTGTATGTTTGTATCTTTGTTACGAATAAACTCAAAAACCACTGGACCGATTTACAAAATTCTTACACCAATGGAAATCTAGAATATCCTTCAGTGACATAGGCTATATTTTATTCAAGTTATTCCCACGTGATCGCGAACTACGCGGTTGAAACCGCACAGAACCGCTAGTCTACTCTTTAAAAATAAGTCGCGTTTTCCTTCCTGACGCTATAACTCCAGAACGCACGAACCGGTTTCCACGGTTTTGCATTCGTTGGAAAGGTCTCGGGCTCCGTGAGGTTTATAGCAAAGAAAATTTTCCTTGCTATAAACCTCACGGAGCTCCGGAAAAATTTCAATGGAAAAGCGGGAAAATCTTATAAGCATTGCACCCGTGCGAAGCCGGGGCGGGTCGCTAGTATTTTATAAACTTAGGTGCACATCCCGCGCTTTCATATGCGTGAATAAAATATGTAATGTATTAAATTTATTTAAATAAAATAATATTAATCTAAAACTATAACATGAATAAAAACCTAATCTACTTATTTAATTTAGATATATTTTTAAGCGTGTAGCTGAATATTATTTTGCCGATGTGTCGTATACTATTATTTAGTATTTCTAAGAATATTGGTAGTTTTCGATCATAGAAATAATTTTCTGAATTGGGTTAGTAGTTCCAGAGATTTCCTCGTACAAACAACTTTAACTCTTTATAATAATAGTAAAGATGTTAATGATCATTTCTTTAGGAAACTACTTGTATCCAAAGATTTAAAGAATTTCATGTATAAAACTAAATTACTAGAACGTGAACTGAAAGGTATGAATACCCCTAGCGTCCGCTATATTAAATTTCCAGAAAATAAAAAGTAATAATACGAAACCATCGAAATCTTTGTTCATTGTTCTTTTTAATATGAATTCCGTTATAGTGAAAATGATAATTTCCAGAAATGAATGTATTGATTTCTTTATACAAAGAGTATTAAACTCCATATTTTTTTATATGAAAAAAATTTAAGTCTTCATTAAAAACTTTTTTTGTAAGCTGATAAAAGCACAAACGAAGTTTTCCCCACGAATGTCAATTTGTTTTCTTTGAACAACTTATTTCAAAAATGATTTTACTTTTTTTGCTGGGTGTCACTAGTAGAGTATAAAACCAAGTGGCCTCCCGTCTGTCTGTCCGCTTAGATCTTTAAAACTGCTCAACGGGTTTTGATGCGGTTTTTTAATATATAGAGTGATTCAAGAGAAAGGTTTATTATGTACTTATATAATGTTGAAAAAGGTTTATAATATGCATAGCAGAATTTAAGACTGGCATTTAGAACGTGTTTAGGTACCATCAAAGAGATTAAAATATAATAAGGCATAGAGGGGACAAAGCGAGGAAAATTTGAAGTCAAAAGTTATTCAAAGTGGAATAAGTCTAGTACAATTCAATCATTCATCAATTTAAAGATAGAATGTCCCTGGGTAACAAAGGCTATACTTTATTCCCGTACCTATTCCCACGGGAACTACGCGAGTGAAACACAGAAACGCTAGTATCATATAAACCGAAGCAAAAGCGAGAGCGGGTCGCTAGTACAGAATAAATAAATCTAATAAAAACGCAGCTTTGCGGTTCGCAAAGCGTGTAATTCTAGTAGCAAACCCATACATTCGAAACTACATTCCGATAACATTTTCGTAATAGCAAGTCAAGTCAGACATGATGAGATTGATGCACGTTGACGCGAGTCTGAGTAACTCGAGATTGATTTTATGAATGTGTTCCCAAAGAGATTAAAGTATAATATGACATAGAGGGGGCATTGGTAATATTTTCATACAAAACTTTAAAGCATGTTTAAAGCTCAAGCGTCATGTCAGTTTGTATGAACGCGAGCTGTCATTCGGTCGAAATTGTACTAGACTTATTCCACTTGGAATAACTTTTGGTTTCAAATTTTTCTCGCTTTGTCCCTTCTATGCCCTATTATATTTTAATCTCTTTGCGTGTTCCTTTTACAAAAATATTTCGACACGCATGTCAAGATTGAGAAAAGGAAATATGGTGGTTGTGTTATTTCCTTTTAACATTTTATAAAAATAAATGAATTCTCCGACACAAAGAGATTAAAATATAATAGCACATAGAGGGGACAAAGCGAGGAAAATCTGAAGTCAAAGATTATTAAGGTCATTAGTCTAGTGTGAATAGACCGAATGACAGCTCGCGTTCATAATAGGTAACTGACATGATGCTTAAAATCAAAGTTTTGGTATAAAAATATTCCCAATGTCGAATTGAGAACCTCTTTCTTTTTTGAAGTCGGTTAAAAAAAGTCATGAAAATCGGTTGCCGAGATATTGGGTTATTACACACATACTTAATGCAATTTAAGATTTAGGTATATGGTTTTTTCATGAATGCCATTGTCAGAACCTGATCAAATTAATGGAACCACACGGAAAGCACCAGCTTTCAAATTAAAAAAAGAATCTTTCAAATCTAAATCGGCTCACCCAGTCAAAAGTTCAAAGATAGCAAACATAAAAAAAAAAACAAAAAAAATGGTAGGTATACTCGTACGTATCGAAGAACCTCCTCCTTTTTGAAGTCGGTTGAAAAGAGGTAAACCAAGGAAAAGATGGATCGATTGTATAAAGGATGATGCGCAAGTAGGAAATTACCGTAGAAATGTCGGTCCTAAAGAAAAATGGCAGGAAAATAACGACGGCATTTTTCAAACTTTGCCGCGACAATGACATCATTCGCAGTCCAGAATAAAAAGAAGACGATCGTTGTTCAGGTTTAAATAAATATATAAATAAATTGTGGGACACAATTCACACACGGTTATTTAGTCCCAAACTAGGCAGAGCCTGTACTATGAGTACTAAACAAGTGATAAACATACTTATATAAATATTGAACGACCAGACACGAAGCCAACAGATAATATGTTCATGCAAAATAAATGTTGGCCCCGAGCGGGAATCGAACCCGCGACCTCCGACTCAGAAGGTAGAGTCACTACCAACTGAACCAACAAGCCCGACAAAGGTTTGTTGAGCGCGTTCGCGATTATTGACACCTGCACTGAGACTCCATACGTGTCTTTTCAGAGGTATCAAGTCATAAACATGGTAGAAGTGAACTATGTCATCATGTATTCGAGTAATTTTATTTAGTACTAGCACCCCCCCGCGGTTTCACCCGCGTAGTTCCCGTTCCAGTGGGAATACAGGGATAAATTGTAGCCTATTTTTCTCGCCGTAAAAACCATCTTTGAACTTCAACGAACAAAAAAGAGCGAAAGCGAGCAAAGAGAGAGAGAGAAAGAATTGGCCAAATTGGTCCAGGCGTTGTTGAGTACAGCCTGATTCATGTTACAACGGGCCGGGCACCGGTCGGGGGTACGGTCAAATAATTTTGGTATGAAGCGCTGGCCCGGACGTGCCCCGTCCAGGCCAAATGTTGAGGCGTATAATACAATAATTGTGGGATGGTTCGCCCCGGAGTCCTTGTAATATTTGATCGGCAGGCAGAAGTGGTAACGCAGCGGTCAGTCCCACGATTCTCCTCTCTGGTTTTGTTTGTGTTACTTGGAACTTTGGGGACTTGGCGTTTTTCCTACATCCCTACGGTGGTATGGTTAAGTCCCACCATACCACCAGGGGTATGGCCGGTGGTAAGGTGGGTCCGCTTCGCCCCGGACGGGGCCCGTCCCGTTGTAACATGAATCATCCTTTATGCGCTTTCCAACAAATTTTAAGATTCATTTTTATATTATGGACTAGCGACCCGCCCCGGCTTTGCAAGGATGCAATGCTAATACTAAAACCTTCCTCTTGAATTACTCTATCTATTAAAAAAAACCGCATCAAAATCCGTTGCGTAGTTTTAAAGATTTAAGCATACAAAGGATCATAAGGACATAGGGATATAGGGACAGAGAAAGCGACTTTGTTTTATACTATGTAGTGATTATCATGAGGTCCTCTGTGTATTAAGAAAAGTCTCCTTCTCAACTATACATACCAAAGTGATGAAGTCATTGGAGTATTAAGTTATTAGGAGTCCCCCTCGGTGTCCCCGGCGTAGTTCCCGTTCTAGTGCGAATACGGGGATATGTACAATATAGCCAATGTTAATCCCTGACAATGTAGCTTTCCATTGGTGAAAGAATTTTGCGGGTTAGTGGTTTAGGCGTGAAAGCGTAACAAACAAACTCACCTCCGCATTTATAATATTTAGGATTGGAAGTAATTTAGACTTACAATAAGAAATCACCCGACATTAAAAAAAAAAAACACGTTCTCTTAAAAAAGCAGTCACCGATGTCTTCGTGAACATTTAACCATGCATAATATTATTAATGTATTTTGTATGTTAATTATTTTCATTATTAGTTTTACTGTACTCCTTATTACTATATTATATTATTATATTTTATAGCAAGTAGCTCAAACAAAGTTTCTTGTTTTTGCTGTAGCTAAATCATGTTGTACATACACCCTCCTAGTTGGCAATCTGTTCATATGATAACACATGTTTTTTTTATTACTTATATGATTGTTAACTGTTGTGTATGTCTATCAATAAAATAAAAAATAAAAATAAGAGGACTTATAAGCCCCTAATTTGATTAAAAAAAAGGTTTTTTATTTATTTGGATGCCACATTACGAACCTGATGGATCAGTTGGTATAGGACGGTCGCGACCTTGATTCCCGCTCGAATTTCTAGTCTGGAGTTTTATTTGAACTCAATGATGTTTATCAGTTGTTTAGTTTTCATAGAAAAGAGTATATTGTAGTAAATAATAAATACACAATTCAATTTATTATTGAACAATAAATAGAGATACACTTCAAACTTACATAATATAATACCTAATAATCAATAATAAAACACTTTATTCACCAACGTGTACACAATGATATCATAATACCTAAGAGGTACCAATGAAAGTTACATTATATAAAAAACGCAGGTGAAAAGGAAGGATCCTCAGCATCAAAGTTGACGGGCCTGTTGGCTCAGTTGGTAGTGACCCTGCCTTCTGAGCCGGAGGTCGCGGGTTCGATCACCGCTCGGGGTCAACATTTGTGTGCATCAACGTGTCTGTTGGCTTCGTGTCTGGGTGTTTAAAATTTATTTAAGTATGTTTATCAGTTGTTTAGTACCCATACTACTATGAGACTGAATAACCGTGTGTAAATTGTGTCCCACAATTTATTATTATTATTAAATCATTCTCAAACTAGGCAGAGCCTGTACTGTGGGTACTAAACAACATTAAAAAACCAACATTAATACGAGTATGTTGGTTTTCAGTTTGTAGTATACTTACTCAAGTCGTTTCTTCTAAAAAACCTAAAAAAATGACTGTGTGAATGTGGTAATTAGGTATCTCCCACAAAATATTATGTAATTATGATAAAATTCATAGGTAGGTAGTCATCAGAATTGGCATTGAGAAAGAAAAATATGGGCTAAACCGATGAGTCATAACTAAACTCAAAAATAAATGCCGCACTTATTGTTAGTGACCGTGAAATCAATGACATTCTATATAAACTTAGCGTAGCAGGTGCTTAAAATATGGAAATACAAAAATACTGTTATTACTCTAAAAATGAGTCGCATCTATAAACATGCTATCAGAAAATTTCTTCCCAATCGTTTGGTGTAAGTACGAATAGCCTAAATGTAGACAGCGAACTCTATTAGTAGTAAATTACACAAAACATTTAACTTTAAACGGTAGGTACATTTACAAAATATCTACAACCCTTGTTTGTCATAGTAAGTCCTACCCTATGAAAGGCGGCGCTGATGTGAAATGAAACACTGTCGCCATCTATTTACACTTTGTAAGAACTAAAAATGCTCTAAAGTTAGCTTCCTCAGTCCATGGGCAAATAATTGTAGTACAACGCTGTTCTCATAGATGACACTTAATTATGTATTAGAAAACATTATTAACCCATTTGGACCCAAGATAAACTTTGCCTAGGAAAATGTTTACTTTTTTCATTAATTGGTAGAAACTAATATTATTATAAGAAAAACACAAAGAAATTTTTATTTTTTGTTTATTTTTATAGAATAAAAAAGCCGTCCTCAAATGGGGCCACTGGGATTATATATTATCACAATTTTCGAAACATTATTTTTAAACGCGCAATGTTTTAGACACTTCTTACATAGCCAAAAAGCTTCTTTGTGACACACAGCACACCCTAGTTGTTGAGATTTTTTTAAGGGTAGTGACCCACACCATCATGCTGCAGGCTTAGCCACCACCACCACAGAAGCTGCTGGACGCACGTTTTGTATGTATCAAATAGTGACGAGCAATAGAGCGACGACATTGAAGCTGATCTTATTTGGTTTTATTGGTCAGAAGGTGCAGGCACCATGCGTTACCAACCGCTAGATCCAGCTTGGATGTGAACAAATCCCACCACAATTTTTTGCCCTGTATTGCAGCGCAATACAGGGAAATCGACTGATCAGCTTGATGTACTCCACCCATAGCCTTGTTGTAGGTTTGAAGAACACCGTCGACTTTTTTCTTATCTCTATACAGAGCTCCATCTCTTTGCTTTACCCAGAGGTAGGATGCTATCATAGCTTGACTTCATAGCTTAGATACTGTTTGCCAGCTATTGGAAGAATAGAATTTGATTGATTTGGTAAAAACAATGATCAAAATCGACACGGTTTTTCTTCTACAGGTCCTTCATGGATACTAGAAGACACTTTTTGGTTCTACCTTCTTAGACGTACCAGCTGCATGATAACCAGTTTGCCGAAGGTCACGGAGCAAAGCAAAACTAGTGAAAAGGTTATAAAAATACAACATGGTCTGGGGTTCTTCAAGTCCAGTTCTTCGTCTCTTTGCAGATAAGTTTTCGTCGTCGCTATTACTGTCCCAGTCCTCTTCATCTCTGTGTAAATATTTCTACTCTACCTGGAGCTCTCTCCAGCAGCATAACGTTGTTTTGTATAATATAATCTTCACCTTCTTCATCGGTGAGAACGGTTCTAGGGGAAGTGCAACTAAAACTATATCTGAAACATCGTCGTCGTCAATCATCACGGCATCAAGTGCTTCCTGAAGACCGTGGTAGTCATTTTGACTGTTAAATGGCCGTTGTCCATTATTTATTCGAAGTTGACCTGGAAACAAAAATACCAATTATATGCTATCTTACGTCCCCACTGGCCCCAATTGGGGACACTGTTATAAAACCACAATTTTTTCAACCAATGTTCAAGTATTCTATTGGAATATAATTTTATTTTATAGTTTATGATACATTTATATATAAAACGTAATAAAACAAATACACCTAAAAGAAAAAGTTACAAATAATAATTACTTACTTTTGAATTTCACTGATGCATGGAACAACTGCACAAAATGCACGATAAAAACACTTTTAAAGACTCTAATGACTGTTTTGTCTAATAACACGGAGATAAACTATTTAACAACACTTATCGTCATTGAAAACAGAAAAAAAATGAAATATAAAGAAATTAGGGGTACTTTGACAGGTGTCCTCGTTTGGGAACGGCAGGTCCATATGGGTTAAGTAAAAAGTTAAACAAATATTATTTATTAAAATATAATATTTAGCTGTTTTACAGGAATTTTTAATAATAAATAATAAATTTGCTAAATCATAACAACTAGGTACTGTATTATTTAGAGCATAATCAAAAAACTTAAATTTACGGCGTAGAATACACAAATTCTATTAAATTGAAATTTATTTGAGAAGCCAAATATTACTTAGTCTACACCTACACTAATATTATAAAGAGGAAAGATTTGTATTTTTGTATGTTTGTAACGAATAAACTCAAAATCTACTAAACCGATTAAGTTCTTTCTCCAAAATAGAAAGCTACATTATCACTGAGTAACGTAGGCTATAAGTATTGTATTCCTGTAAAACCGCCCAAAACTAGTTTCTAAATAAAGCAGACTCAGTCGGCAGGTTCGTTAAAAGATCATCAACCTCCTGCAATTCTTCCAAGGAATTCAATGGTGACGCACCTAAACACTATCTTTTATTATTTTGGCAATGAACTACCATATTTGAGATGACAAACCACGCTCTTCTTTGTATATGAAGAATTGACGCTCCTTATACTTATTCATGCATCATAAAACGTATGATTTTATTCAAAACTCCCAGGTCTTCTTCAATTTTTTTTTAACTAAAGAAAAGGTCTTCTTATAGAAGCCTCTGTGTCTAGATTTTTTAGACCTTATTACTATGTCTCCTTTTGCTGAGACTTTGTATGCAATTACCTAACTAGACTTATTTTCTATGTTGTGTGTTCTCATGCGTATATTCGAACATGTTACATATAAATTGAATAGAGCCCTATTACGTTATACCTAAATGTGACATTGGTATAAGTATGACCTACTTATTTTTTATATCTCGTCTGTTTATCATCATTAAAATATCGCTATTATTATTTTTGAAGTCTGATTACCTGATGTTGTATTAAGAGTTTGTCAAGAAGATTGCATTACGTAAAGTTTTGATGACTTCAGAAAAAAATGGCTTCATGTTTTGTCTGAGAGACTACTAAAGATCTAAGCACCTTAGCTCAGTTATACATTAACAAGAAGAGATCCATATTTAAGAAATTAAATATGTTGGGGCGGTCGCAGCCATTTTTGAAATAACCGAACTAGTTCAGTTATTATTAGAACAGATGTGATGGATGATATTTCTAAAACAATGTGAAATTTATCGGATCCGTTCCATAACAATCTGTGAGTGGAATCAACTTACCTATAATTTTGTTGTGAGGAAACCCGTAGGTATGTCCCAGCATTGATTCTTAGTCATGCGTAACAGCATCATATAATAATAATAATTTAATTGCATTGTACATGGAACATTATTATACAAAAATAAAAAAAAGAGCAGTGATAGCTACGAGTATGATAGAGCCCGCTTCTCTTAATCATAATCAGTAGTGATGCACCGAAATTCTTTTCACATTCGGTAAAACCGAAGTTCGGCGGCTTTTACCGAATTTCGGCTTCGACCGAATTTTGGTAAAAAATACCGAACTTCGGTGATAGATACCGAATGTTCGGTAGTTTAAAATAATATCCAAATCATACTAATTGACACAAAATTTCTGCACTAAGATACTTCTCAAGTTTTACAAGTAAAATAAATTGATACTAGTTGATGCCCGCGATTCCGTCCGAGTGGATTTTACGATTTACCCGATGACTCCTAAGCCCTAGGAATTATGTTTTTTTTTTTTCAGGATATTAGCAATTTAGCTAGTAGTCCTACTTGCCCAATGTCATCAAAATCGGTTCAGTAGTTTACTAGAGAAAAGGAAAGCGGTAATTAAAACACTTCGTAACGAGTCGTGACCTGTCCATCATGAGAGCGCGTAGCCTTGACGAACTTCGGCCGAAGTTCGGCCGAAGTTCGTCTTCGGCAGATTTTTGAACCGAACATTCGGCCGAATTCGACATTCGGCAGAACCCACATTCGGTGCATCTCTAATAATCATAATCAGTGAGGCTCGGGTTCAAGTCCTAGCATGTAATAATGAGTTTTCAAAAACTTACGTACATATTCATCACTACCTCTACGGTGAAGGAAATCATCGTCAGGAAACCCGCAGGTCTCAGAAGTAATTCTGAAGCATATGTGACTGACTCGGTGCGTCGATGGGCTCACCACCTATCACGTTTAGGGGTCCAAGTAGGTATAACCAGAAATAGAATACATCTGCCTACCCTCTCGGGGATAAAAAGCGTGAGATTATTTATTATATATTTATTTTTATTTTGATGATGATTTTTCAAAAACTTACGTACATATTTATCACTAGCTCGACTGTGAAGGAAAACATCGTCAGGAAACCCGCAGGTCTCAGAATTAATTCTGAGACATGTGTAAACAGACGAGCAGACGTATTCACAGAGACTCAATACCGTTTCCGTTCGATTCGAGTCGAATCTATCGACATCGGAAACGAATCTATCGACATCGGAAACGAATCTATCGAGATGGGCTGATGTTGGTATCGAAAACTAATGTCACATAAGACAGTTGGTGTCACATATGACATTAATTTTCGATACCAACATCAGCCCATCTCAATAGATTCGTTTCCGATGTCGATAGATTCGTTTCCGATGTCGATAGATTCGTTTCCGATGTCGATAGATTCGACTCGAATCGAACGGAAACGGTATCGAGTCTCTGTGAATACGTCTGCCGGTCCGGCGATGGGCTCACCACCTATCACGTTTAGGGTCCAATATATCTCGTGAAATGTGGGTTTATCCAGTAATGGAATACCTCTGCCTACCCCCTCGGGGATAAAAAAAGGCGTGAGATTATTTATTATTAATATTATATTTATTTAAATTTTTTATTATGCATTTAATGACGGTATTAGGCGTAGGAAGGCAAAGATTTTTGTATTAAGCACACAGTAAGCTGACTTTCTAAACGGCAAGTAAAGACGTTGGGCTATGTTGACGTATGAAGATTTACGTGCCCCTTATACTGAGGATTTTCAAAGCGGCAGCAGAGTCCTAAGCAAATATTTGGAAAGAATTTTGACGATACTTGTGATTTACGTACATAAGCCTGTTTAAGTAGATGACGGGTTTCATTAAGACCCATTAAGTATTTCCTAACTATTGGAACATGAACTATAACACCATGATCAAGGGTATTGCCTAAACAGATTCTGTTTATTTCCATTTCCGTGAAAATTCCCAAAGATCGCTTCTTAGTGGTCCACAACCTTGGTGAAGAATGACCGCGAATATATGCTCGCAGTGCCTATACCTCAACGGGATAATCAAAGACAATGTTTTTCTTATTTGGTACCTACTGAAGTATATTATTGTATATACCTAATTATTTTCACTTCTGATGATCTTAAAGTTCGCCAATATAGCCCTACGAAGCGGGACTAAAGTTAGTCACTAGGGAGTAAAAAGTAAACAGTTTTTTTAATTCCCTTAATGAGATGTAGTCAAACTCAAACAGCCAGTAAATATCTGTGGAGTAATATACCATCTTCATTGCGAAAATGTTGAGAGTTTTAGTTTCATGGTTTTTCCGCATAGAAGGTGGCGCCATGTGTTTTATAAGAGATTTAAATCTCTTTGTTAATCTGTGATAGGTTTAGAAGAAAAAAAATACCCGCGAAAATTTCAGATTTTTTGTTGTGTGTATTTGTTTGTAAAGTGAAAAGTATCTACAGTTTGCACCTCGAGACTAAACGCCAACTTAATATAACCTCGGTTTTAATGGCTTCGTTTAGTCCCTCGATACAAAATATACTATTATACCTTTCAAATAAAAATAAAACTAAGAAATGTGTCAGGTGATATGCATTCAATGTTAAGAGGAAAAAACTAGTAGCTAGTTTAGATACCTATGTATTAGTTTGATATTTTTAGACATTTCAATGTTTTAGTAGTATTATTAGAGGCAAATAAACTGATTTAATATATTTAAATACACGAGGAAATCTCCCTGGGCTTGTTCAGATAGATTCCTACTTTCATCAATCCAAACATTCTAAGCGAATAGTCTTGTGGTGCCACTGCGCATACATTTAAATATATTTTGCGGTTGATGCTTCTGCTTTGACGTTATGCATTATTCAAAATATTTATATAACCCTAGGAAAACCCTGGTTTTGTATTATTTCATTGCCTATAAGTCGTTATAGGATCCGTAATCCGTATTTATATTGATAAACATTATCTTACCTCTGCCTACCCCCTCGGGGATGAAAGGCGTGAGATTTTTTTTTTTAAACATTATCTTGATGATACTACTTTGTTTGCCGGTTTTGAATATAAGTATTTTAGTAACACTTAGTTGACATTCCGATTATATTGTTTTTTTTTTTACCTTAAAAGTATAACTAAGTAGGCATAAGTAATTTTTATTAAAATTAACTTTATCATCTTTATTACATCATCTCAGCCGTATGGAAGTCTCCCACAGGCTATATAAAGATACCACTACAGTATGAGCCCCACTGAAACTTTTGGGGTTTTCCCGTTGTTCTAGGCACAGGTAATATACTACTACTTGCTACGGACCTCAAAGGGTAAGTACTCAAGGTAACCTGAAAGTAAATCTGAATAAATTATTAATATTTTAGACCCCAGACAAGAGGCAAACGAAGGTTTAGCGGTTAGCGTTCGCTTAATTGTAATAATAAGTAATAAAATTTAAAACTTCTTTATTGTTGCGTTAATTTTAATTGGTCGCGCAAACCCGAGCGCATGTTAAGTCGCGCGCCGTTGTCGATCCTATACCTTCCCCCCTAGCCAAGTGGCATTGTAAAATCTAATCGAATGTTTTTTTAGATTGACATGTATGGGATTGACATAAGCACTTGCCAACGAAAGCTAATGCTACTGTCAATCCCATACATGTCAATCTAGAATAACATTCGATTATATGTACAATGCCGCTTGGCTAGGGGGACTTGAATGTCAACTATTCAACTAATCTTTTCACAAAGCCTGAGCAGAGCCTTGCTCTGGTGAAAGAAAATAAACAGATTACCGTAATATACATTTTGAAGCCGTAATTTAAATTAATTTTCGTTTGCGGATAAATTTTCCATTTAGTTGATCCTGGCCACTGACCTTTAATTGTTTGATTGAGTAAATAGCCCGAAGGGTATTGAAATACAAATCAAAGAGAAAATCATTGACAGCGATTCTACTGAGCATCCAATATTAATTCAATTTGCTAGCTTTAAGCTGCGATCATTAATTAAGAGGCAGCATGCGTGATTGATTTCAACAATCAATCTTAGGCGTGATTATGGTTCATAGCTTTAGCTTAATAATTTACTCAAAACTGTTCTAATTTCAAAACGTAGTTACTTTTTATTCGAGATAAAATAATGAAAAAAAAAAAAATTATAAAACTAAATACAGATTTATTTCAATAAACATTGGACAGTAACATGACAAATAAAAATGGCAAACTCTAACGGAAGTAGATAATTTACTTTATACTTTGCTAGGCACAAGCAATCAGGCATACAGCCAAGTACAATATAAAATTTAATCTAATATTGTTGTTATATTCAAACGGCGATATAAGAAAAAAACCCGCAAAATTTTGTGCGATCTCCAAAAAAGATAATGCAATCTACATCATCCTATTATCTCAGAATTTACTTAGATTATAACCTTAAATAATTATTAGGTTATTAAAGGAAGTTAAGGTTAGGACGATAAATCCCTTGAAAACATGATTAAATTCTTATAGCCTCTTGAATATCATTAGTGTAGCTAATAAATTATAATTGATTAGCTTTCGCTAGCGGCTTTGGTGCAAAGTGCCATATGCAATTCTCATTTTTCGCGTTCGTAATATTAGTAAAATATGGTGAATTGAATGAATCAACAATAATAATTAGCATCAAGTTAAACGATAATAGATCATTTTATTATAACTCGATTCCAGTTGCTTGTCGTAACAAATAATTAAATTCACTGTTAAATTATAGTCTTCATAACAACAACAAGACTTATTTACTTAAAGAGCATTCATTCTTCCTTTTTATTTCATAAAACTAGCGACCCGCCCCGGCTTCGCACGGGTGCAGTGCTAATACTAAAACCTTCCTCTTGAATCACTCTATCTATTAAAAAAAACCGCATTAAACTCCATTGCGTAGTTTTAAAGATTTAAGCATACATTGGGACATAGGGATATAGGGACAGAGAAAACGACTTTTTTTTATAATAGGTACCTAGTGATAGTGATAAATAAGAAAAGACTCTCCATTTTGATAGCTGTTATGTGTAAATCATACATACATACATACAGCTCACGCAATTGTCCCACAGGGGTAGGCAGAGACGATGGATCGCCACTTTGCTCGATCTCTGCATACTTCTTTCGCTTCCTTTATGAGTAAATCAGGCTGGTTATTGCAACCATTGATTTTTTACCAAGATTTTACCCGTGACTCCGCTCAGTAGTTTTACCGAGGCAAACTAACAACAAGTTCCACGTTTATATTAGCATCTATGTTTTCCGCACAGTTTAATAATTTCTTTGAAAACAATTTTGGTACTCAAATACCTCTGTGATATTTTTACATATATATCAACTAAATGACACAAGCGGGATTGATGAATATCTTTCGCCATTTTTGTAGGCCGAATTTCCGAAATATTCTCACTAAAACACCCAAAAATTTAGTTGCATGGAAATTTGAAACCTCGAAGTCTATTTGCGAGGAAATTGGAAAGCCTAAGCCAAACATCGCGCACCACAGGATATTAGTTTACGGAAATGAAAAATATTTAGACAGGTACAGTCAAGAGCACGCTAAGCTTGACACTTTGGACTTTGAACCGGCTCTGTATTCTGTGGTGCGCAGTATAAATCAGAGCTCAGCTTAAACTGGTAGTGTAAAGATTGACTTGCTCTTGACTGTACCAGCTCACGTGAAAACATGTTTTTGGTAAAATATCACAGCAAAATATTTTGAAGTGAGCTATGGGAAGTGAAATAGACATTTTAGGATGTTTGTTATTTTTTTTATTTTGTGAGAAGTGACAAGTCAATTGGTACCTAGTAGAAGTTTAGATGTAACCATAAAAAATTTCTAGATAGAGTTTATTTTTGGGCCCCAAAGAAGACAGGTGTGCTCCTCGCTTTGCTTCAGAACCAATGGAGAGAGTAGGTTTCCTCATTATGATTTTTTCACCCCACACTAACATTTACTACCTAAATATCCACGTATAAAGGTCTTGTAAAACGAATTGAGAAATGCTCAGATTTGAAATCCAGCCTGGGAATCAGAAACTGTTTTTTTAGAGGACTTTTACTGAAAATATACTTATACTTAGACGTGAGTTACTGAGAGCATCTTCGGAAAAGTTGTACCTACTTATAAAAAAACTTAAGAACATAGAAGAAAAAATAGAATAAAAAAAAGACGTGTGGCACTCGGGGACTGCCGCGGTAAAGCTATTGCATAGGATTTTTTATCAACAAGACTGCCGAAAACAAATGACGTTAGACAATGCACGCCCTCGATAGAAGCTATGCAATGTCCATCCATCCATCCGTCCGTCCGTCCGACCGACCGACCGTCCGACGGACCGACGGACGGACCGACCAACCGACCAACCGACCAACCGACCGATCGACCGACCGACCGACCGACCGACCGACCGACCGACCGACCGACCGACCGACCGACGGACCGTTCGTCGGTCCCTCGGTCGGTCGGTCGGTCGGTCGTCCGTGCGTCCGTCCGTCCGTCCGTCCGTCCGTCAGTCCGTCCGTCCGTCCGTCGGTCGGTCGGTCGGTCGGTCCGTCCGTCCGTCCGTCCGTCTGTCCGTCGGTCTGTCGGTCGGTCGGTCGGTCGGTCGGTCCGTCCGTCCGTCCGTCCGTCCATCCATCTGCTATCATTACTTGAGTTTGGATTATGCCCAATAAACAAGCCACGCCTCCGTGCCCGTCGGAGTAGGGAGCGTGAGGTTTTTTCGTTACGGAATTTCTGGATTCGGTCCCCGCGCTCAAGGCCCGCGATAGAAGCTATGCAATAGCTTAAAAAAAAAGACGTGTGGCACTCGGGGACTGCCGCGGTAAAGCTATTGCATAGCATTTTTTATCAACAAGACTGCCGAAAACAAACGACGTTAGACAATGCACGGCCTTCAAGCCACACCTCCGTGCCCGTCGGAGTGGGGTCGGTCGGTCGGTCGGTCGGTCGGTCCGTCCGTCCGTCCGTCGGTCCGTCCATCCATCCATTCATCTACTATCATAAATTGGGTTTGGATCATGCCCAATAAACAAGCCACGCCTCCGTGCCCGTCGGAGTGGGGAGCGTGAGGTTATTTTCGTTACGGAATTTCTGGATTCGGTCCCCGCGCTCAAGGCCCGTGATAGAAGCTATGCAATAGCTTAAAAAGAACTTTTTACTTGAACCGAATAACAGATTCTACTCATTATTTCCACGGGTACACTAATACCCCATGTCGCCAAGAGCGAATTTCCGAACGCATCTTAATCAGGTAAATGTTTAGCATTCTTCTGTTGGCACTATGAGTAAAAGAGACAGCAACACGGCCGAGGGAAGAATGGCGGGAGATCAGCAGCAACACGGCAGGTTTGGACATGTGAATAAACGCTAAATATGTAATTACTGGATCCCTGGTGAGTTACCACCTATTATAATACACCTAGAAGGAACAACAGGACTATAGCATGCTGTAGAGGTTGAGGAATGGCTGTGAGGGGCTAGGAGGAGGCCATAGGTGGTCGTGAGGCCACCATTAATATGCTATCGTTCTGAGGATCCATTGACTATAGTTGATTTGTATATCTGTGATATGATGATGATAAATGTGTTTATATGACTAATTAAAGTATAGCAATTACACCCTATGCGAAGCAGAATACATAGTAATAAACTTTACATATAGATATATACATAATAATATATACATAATAATATATACACCACAAATGGTGGAGGTGCTGGGATCATTGTACCAATGTTCACAATTCATGAACCCCATTTTGTTTGTGTTTTTTGTTGTGGTGTGTCGAGAATGAAGTGTCATAGGGAGATTCTGTACTAAGTAAAAAATAGTTCTAACAATAAAGTTTGTTGTAAATTTACACGAAGAATATAAAGAACTTGGGAACGAAATCTCAATAGCGTAGGGAGATTCTCTACTAAGTAAATAATTAGAACAATAAATTTTGGTGACAATAAGAATTAAGAACAAAGATCGAAGTTATGAACAAAATGTAGATTGAGTTGTAATGTAACGACTAATTAATTAAAATGACTTAGAGCCGGCAGTTAAATAGTAACTTGAGGAGATAAAATAAATCATGTATAAATAAAATGATGTTTTTTCCGAAGCAATAGTAAAGAATTAGCCTTGTGATTTAAACTAATGGACCGTTGTGTCCTGCGATTAAAACTAAAGCTAGTCGGCCGTACAAATAATACAAATGCACGCGTGCAAACCTGTGAGATTTTAAGGGTCATACTAAGATAATCCGATGAGTTAGCTACTAAAGAGATTAAAGGCCGATTAAGACTATAGATAGACTGCGGACCGTGGGTAGCCGAGGAAGCCATATTATTGGTTCCGTGGACGCTACAGAGCGATTAAGCTCTAAAGTAAATAGGACTGCGGTCCGCGGGTAGCTGAGGAAGCCATATTATTGGTTCCGAGGACGCTACAGAGCGATTAAGCTCCCAAAGTAAATAGGACTGAGGTCCGCGGGTAGCCGAGGAAGCCATATTATTGGTTCCGAGGACGCTACAGAGCGATTAAGCTCCCAAAGTAAATAGGACTGAGGTCCGCGGGTAGCTGAGGAAGCCATATTATTGGTTCCGAGGACGCTACGGGGTGATTAAGCTCCCAAAGTAAATAGGACTGAGGTCCGCGGGTAGCCGAGGAAGCCATATTATTGGTTCCGTGGACGCTACAAAGTAAATAGGACTGCGGTCCGCGGGTAGCCGAGGACGCCATATTATTGGTTCCGTGGACGCTACAGAGCAAATAGGACTGAGGTCCGCGGGTAGCCGAGGAAGCCATATTATTGGTTCCGTGGACGCTACAGAGTAAACAGAACTACGGTCCGCAGGTAGCTGAGGAAGCCATATTATTGGTTCCGTGGACGCTACGGAGCGCCAAGCTCCCATAAAGTAAATAAAAATGCAGTTTGATGTAGTTAAGAATGTTATATTATGTTCCGAGGACACTACAGAGCAATAACGAGTTTCCAATGAGATAGAGAAGTAAAGTTCATACTAAATCTAAGACAAGTATAGGATGTCGTGGCTCTGATGTAGTTTAGGGTCATACGTAGTCCTAATGTAGTATAAAAGTAACTAAGAAAAGCACAAAGTAGGCCATGCGTGGCTCCTGTAAAGTTTGAGATGAAAATTGAAAGTCATATAGAATAAAGTGAGAAACGAGACTAGACTAGCTTGATGAGTAATAAGTCTAAATGTCATTTAAACTACAAAACAGCAGTAACACAAAAATAATACATATTATGTTAATTGTCAAATAACTATTACTAAGTTGTTGATTGTACTAATATCGTAATTTGTACCTTACAGTATACATTAGGCAATTTACATCCTAAAAAATTCCACAATATATATCACAATAAAGTAAAGTGATATTGTTACATAGTAAATGTCGGAGAATAGACCTAATATTTTTTCTTTCTTTCTACTAAATTTCCTTAGATTGGCAGCAATGGCAGCCGGGCAGGATTAGTAGTCATGGCGAACTAAAATGTAGCATCAAAACGATTCTTATAATTGTTCAGTGTGGGTTTACAATTACTGGAATATTTAAATAAATCTAAATACAATTATGGAATGAATAATAGATAAATATAATAGACAAATATGTAAAAGTAACGAGTTCCGGAAGTCATGTAGTGGCTGCCGCAATGCAAGGGTGCCAACCCTAGAGAGCTAATACGAACCATTTTGTTTCTCTGCCGCTACTCTGTTTTCGGCGAAAGTTTTGTTTGGTGTTTTATTCACAATAGTTCATCGTTGAAATACAAGTATTGTGTGGAAGTCTGTGCAAATACTCTTCACAAAGTGGAATTAGATTGTACCAGACACGGGAAATGTGTTATTGGTCGGATTGACATAAGAATTAAATATCTTATTCACATCACCGGTATGTACCTACTCTTGATTTACTCTAAAATAGCTAGTGAAAAGTATTACAAGTATTTAAAAGGGATATTGGCGTATCACGAGAGTTAAAACAATATTGATGTTTGTTTGTTTGGCCATAAAAACCTATTTATTCTGACTTTTAATGAAAAGTTTGCATCGGCCATTTTTACGAATTCTCGAAACTTTTATGACAAGTTTATTACAATAATACAGTTTTCCCGGTAACACAAAAGTAAGTAAAACAAGTTTGCATTGCAATATAAGTAGCTGAGACTAGTTACATGTACCTGTTTATGTATGAAAAGTGAATTACCTGTCTGATTCGGTAGTTATACCTACTTCTATAGTAAGGTAGGATAGGTGCAAAGCGAATTATTTATCAATATGGGTAGTAACATGCCTTAATATTGTGATGTTGAAAAGCAAAGAATCATATTAGTATATTTAATTGTATAAAAGCTATGAGTACATATAAGTATGTGACAACAGTACATAAAAACTGAGTAAAGATTTTAGTGAGTAAATTAAAATAAAATAAATAATGTAACTACCTATGTTGTTAAGTATAAAATTAAATAAGTGTTCAAAAATAAATTGATATTAAAGGACAACAATTACTGTTACCATGTACAGAAATCTCTTATTATGACATTTCAGATTAGTGAACATTGGTATTGTCTACAATGTTAAGGCTGCAGAGGCTCAATATAATAAAGGACCAGGTGACAGGTGCTCTGGAAACATGCAAAAGAATTAATATGAATAAAAATGATACTCCATGTGCGGACATTATATTGGAAGCTAGAAAATTAAAAACTAAAAATGAACGATTTATTGAGGAAATGTCAGTGTGCCTAAGAGAGTGTCAACCAACTACATTCTCTTCTGAAATGGTAAAGGAGTTCACAATATTCCAAATGGAAGCTGAACAGCTGATTGATGAGTTAGATATATTTATTAAATGTAAGAAGAAATGCAATGATGGAGAAAATAGTGTGCCAACTAAACTGCCACAACTGGCAAGATTGTAAGATTCTCAGGAAATACTCTTAAGTGGCATGAGTTTTGGGACAGCTTCGTATCGAATGTGGACAGCAAAAATATTAGAGATGTGGACAAGCTCGCTTATTTAAAATTAAGCTTGAATGGTACCGCAAAGAATATTTTAGAAGGTCTTGACACCACAGACAAGAATTATGACATTGCTGTAAAAACTTTAAAGAATCGATTTGGAAAACCAGGTATTATTGTAGATGCACATTACAAGGAATTATACAAATGAAGTCGACACAACGACTCTATAAGGGAATGTCGTCGTATCTTCAATGACATTGAGACACATTTAAGAGTTCTAAATTCACTCCAAGATGTTCAAGGAGCTCACCTCCGAGGTATGATAATAGAAAGGTTTCCTGAATTAATTCAATATGAATTAAGATCTAGAATGTCCAACGATGAAGAATCTGTGGATAAAATAAGACAATTACTGGAACACATAATAGCTGCAAAAGAAATTTCTGATGATATAAAACCAGAAACCATGTTACCGAAAGAAAGAAATGTTCAACCACTTGCTACAGAAGCTTTATACAGTGGAAATAATTCTAATAGAAATAATAAGCCAAGAAAGTACAAACTTCATTCAAATGCTGGAAATGAGTATCAGTATAAAAAGGATTTTAAGAAGTCACATTATTCTGATAGAAAAGATTTTAGGAAGCGGAATCATAATGAATTCTCCAGCTCTATTAATGGCCAGGGTGAACCTAAACAAATGAAAAGAGAATGTATTTTTTGTCAAGAAAACCATTTTAATGACGAATGCAAGAAATATAATACTATACAAGAGCGACGAAGAAGGCTAGGTAATAGATGTTATGTGTGCTTCAGAGACAACCACAGAGCTGTGGACTGTAGCAGTATTGGCAAATGTACTTACTGTGGCAGAAAACATAATAGAGCTCTGTGCCCCACAAAAACAAATGAAAATAATACTGAAGGACAAATGAAGTCTCATTCACAATGACTTTTACAATATGTTAACTAAGAATGAAGAAGCATAATATGCTTTAATAATTAATCAGCAATGACGGCGAGCTTGTACCTCCTGAACACCAGATCTCTAACTTATGTAGGATCAGAACTTGATCATGTACTTACTCCAGCCGCTTTCTTGCGGGCAGGGAGGTTCCTTAGACGGAAGAAAACACACTAATAGATTGAACCAGTACCTAACCAGCATACATGAGAGAAAGTATAAACATAAACAGATAAGAGTTAAATGATAAAATACCAAAATTTGGAGACAAAGTGCAGAACAAATCCAAGGCGCGACTTACATCCAAGTACTCCTAAAACAGCTTCGAATAACGAGTTAGAGAAAGAAATAATACTTACCAAGCAGCATGCATGATGACGAGTTACCACCACCTGAAATAGAAAACGAGCCTAATCCTATCACTGAACAAAGATACCTACCAAAGCACAAAGCTACTGAAACTAAAGTAGAGCACAATACGAATCTCGGCATTCTCAGCACAAAGAGCAAGGGAAACCACAAAGAAATGGATAAACCAATAATACACAACGAAATTAATAAAGGAATCTAGATGTATGAATGTAAATAGAAGTAAAACATAACTAATCCATTATTCTCGCCAGTGGGGAGTGTCGCCAAGAGCGAATTTCCGAACGCATCTTAATCAGGTAAATGTTTAGCATTCTTCTGTTGGCACTATGAGTAAAAGAGACAGCAACACGGCCGAGAGAAGAATGGCGGGAGATCAGCAGCAACACGGCAGGTTTGGACATGTGAATAAACGCTAAATATGTAATTACTGGATCCCTGGTGAGTTACCACCTATTATAATACACCTAGAAGGAACAACAGGACTATAGCATGCTGTAGAGGTTGAGGAATGGCTGTGAGGGGCTAGGAGGAGGCCATAGGTGGTCGTGAGGCCACCATTAATATGCTATCGTTCTGAGGATCCATTGACTATAGTTGATTTGTATATCTGTGATATGATGATGATAAATGTGTTTATGTGACTGATTAAAGTATAGCAATTACACCCTATGCGAAGCAGAATACATAGTAATAAACTTTACATATAGATATATACATAATAATATATACATAATAATATATACACCACCCCATGAGACCGAAAATAATGTTACTTGAACGGGAATTCACTCGATTTTCGCGAGCAATGATGCTGAGTCTGCTAGATAAACTATATTAAATTGTCCTGATTAAGAAGCACACAAACATGTAAAAAAATCTCTCGCCTTTTATCCCCTAGGGGTTAGACAGAGGTATTCCATTTCTGGAAATACCCACTTTTCACGAGAATATTCGACCCCTAAACGCGATAGGTGGTGAGTCCATCGCCAGACCGGATCTTTTACACATGCCGCAGAATTTGTTCTATGGGACTGCGGGTTTCCTCAATGTTTTTGTTCACCGCCGAGCTAGTAATGAATATAATAAATAAATAAAAATACGAATGTAAATGCTAGGATTTGAACCCGAGCCTCTCTGATTATCATCATGGGGGCTTTAACTATAAGGTTATCACTGCCCTTACAAACATATAAACAGCTATCAAATAAAACATTGCGCTTTTGCATAAGTCGCTTCAGATACAAACAGAGTCATTAGGAATGTATAAAATATTGCTGTGGTCCCAAGCGCGTAATGTTCTGTAATATACACAAATACGTTTCTGATGTGAGTTTTTCTTCTCATCATATTCAAAGCTTATGTACATTCTAACCCTCTAGTTTCTTTGGGAACTGTTATAGCAGAAAATTCCAAACCAAACTCTAGAGATTGGTCTCATTGGTTATAAACTAGGTAATAAACTATTTTGTAAGATGGATGTTGGCTGAAATATCAAATGACAAATACTGCTTCTTACCTTTTCACGGCCATACTACTGGACCGCTATTAATGAAATTTAGCACAGAGATAGCTTAGATCTTGAGGAAATACGTAGGCTGTTTTTCATCTGAAAAAAGCAGAACCTGGTAAGCAGTTTACTGCGGCTAACTGTTACAATAGATAATTCTATTAATTTCCGATAACACGACTTGAACGGTGAGAAAGTTTGCATATTCTACATATTTTCGTTTCAATAACGCGCCTTTATTTAAAAAGTAAAGACATGGAAGGTATTTTTTTATGATGGAACGGGAGAGCTGAAGCGTAAAAAGCTAGTATATCAAAATGATGAATGATGAAGTACAGAGGAAACTTAAATTCTAACTGTGCCAGCTAATTTATTCCAACACAACGTAAATATTCATAACCATTGTTTCTGTATCTGACAAGCAATTAGCATCGCATCTATTGTGAGACCGGACCTGCCGTTGACATCGGCAATTAAATCAAACCAAAGGGGAAAGATAGGTCATCACGATTATCAGACCATACATTTTTACACAAACAGATTGGGCTGAATTGAAATGAACAAAATACCTACCCTTTGAAAATTAATCGCAGGCCTTTTCGTTAGCAGCCTTTTTTACAAAAGGGCGAAGGTAAATTGAAATGATTGCTCTCTGCTGCCGTTTTCGTCTAAAGGCCTAATGTACACCTGAATTATTAAAAATATTTTACGTGTAAAAAAATCATATGTCTTCATTTAGGAAAACTACAGGCATAGGCATATGAAACAGCCTGGTCCTGTGATAGGCTCACCACTTGTTATATATATATGGGTTCAAAAATACAAGTGTAGATGTTTCCTTCTCAGATTGGGAAGGAAATTTTCATGTTTTCTCTTTTCAACCGACTTCACAAAAGGAGGTTTTTAATGTTTGTATTTCATGTACTTATTGCCTCAGAACTTTCGGCAGGGTTAACGAACGATTTTGATGATCTTTTTTTTATTTGGAAACTAGTGCTTTCCGTGGGGTCTCATTTCTGAGAATGGCATAAATGAGAAAACCATGTAAGTTGATGTCGGTTTGTTACTCTTCAGAGTTTTATGTTATATTATACCAGTTATAGTCGTGAATTTAACTGCTTTCCGAAAAAAGTAGATTAAGTAACTTTCCAGTCCATCGACTATCTGCGCAAAAAGTCTCATAGTAAGATATATTCACAGTAAGAAACAAATAAACACAGCTTCGCAATTACAGTATTAGTTAGGATATCAAAAAAATATAGGACACTATTTCTGTTGGAGACACAACCGTCACGAATACTAACTTTATCCGTTTATATTGTAACAAGATCATGGAATGTCTCTTACAAAAAAACATTCGGAAGCGAAATAAGAACATTTGTAGGCAACAAAACTTGACACGGCCCGCTTCATAACGCAGAAAACAATAAAGGCAGCATTCGCCTGCGCCGAATTTAAATAAAACTCTATTGCTCATACAATTGTCACAAAACATAAATGTTATTTTTTATTCGTTCTTACGTCAGAACGGCTCGTGAACTCCGCGAATTACGTTGGATATTTTTTTCAATTTGCCGTACAAGGATGCTCATTTTGGAAGCAATTCGTGAGAATTTAGTCTTACAACACTTTTTGGCAATGTATTTAGGATCTGTTACGACAAACCTTCTTATATTGGTCATAAGTAAGTAGGTACCTTTATTCCTATATACAGAAACTGCAACAGTAGAAACTGTTTTCGGGTATACGTACATAGGTAAATAACCGTCCTAGCTTCGCGATCCTGCGGGCGCAATGATGAATTTTCTTAATCAATTTAAAATTTATAATAATTATTATGTAAGTTCTCGTAAGTATCAAATGTATATTGGACATAAGAATAAGTAAGACAAATGAAACAAAACAAAACAACTATTTTGTTGCGCATACCTACTTTGTAGTTGCTGTAGTTTTTATTAAAATATGTACTCGTGTTGCTGTCGTGTAAGTCTTCCTAATAGTAAATATAAACAGTTGTGGTATAATGTCAGTGTAATATATCTCGAACCATTCGCCAAAAGCACACAAAAGGTATCTAACGCAAATTTTACGCTTTAAATCTTACTGGATTAATCAAACGGCATCTCTCTCACACGTTCAAAGTAAAGTGAGAGGAATAACGAATCGTATTATTACGTTAAGTGCCGACGCTCTAATCTGTACCAAGGGATTTTCGGTCTTGTCCCTTTGATTTGATGGTTTAATTTCAGACAAACTTACGAGTTCCAGATCATTGGCTCGGAGTTCAAAGGTATATGGGCACTAGAATGATAGCTTGTTGATGGCATTCATCAAGTTAAAGAGTCTCTTCGCTAAAGAGGCTACACTATACCAACCGCGGCGCCGTTTCACTATTTACTAAAGGGCGGTGTATTGGTACCTAAATTAAGGACGTCGATGTTGTAATTTTATCTTTGCCAAAATTGACCAGTTTTATTGTTTAGTAAAATATATACAACGCGTAAGAGAAAAAGCGCAATTCCTCATACACCCCAATTAATATATTAATATAAAAAAATATGATGAAATCAAACTTTAGTTGTGTCTAACCAATTTTCTTAAATATCGATTAATAATAGCACGATTTCCATAGAAAGCAATAAATTCAGTTACGCTAATTCATTTTTGGGAAAAAATTTACACATGTTAAAAATAGCTGAAATTGAATAAGTAGTCGATACTGAACAAACTAATTTCAGGAATTGCGCTTATTCTGTTATATATTGTATATATGAACACGCCATATCCCCAAGGGAGTCAACAAGAGAATTAAAAATAGACTACCTATAAGTTCTTAACTGATTAAGCATCTTTGTATAGGTGGATACCATAGCAAATTTACATTTGCATTTCAAATGGTTTTTTTTTCATTCGCTTTTTATAGATAACGGTACGGAACCCTTAGTGCGCGACTCACACTTGGCCGGTTTTTATATTTCATTATCCACGATGAAGTGGGTATCTGTTCTTAAAAGTGAATAGTCAAAGAAAATGTATTTTCGTGCTACATGTAAGTCAATCCACATCATAGAGATTTAATTATATAAGAGCTAAGAATGGCTAAAGCCAAAGAGATTAAAATATAATAAGGCATAGAGGGGACAAAGCGCGGAAAATTTTAAGTCAAAAGTTATTCCAAGTGGAATAAGTCTAGTAAAATTTCGACCGAAGCTCGCGTTCATAATAACTGACATGACAAGTAGGTACATGACGCTTAGGCTTCAAAGTTTTGTATGAAAATATTCCCAATGCCCCCTCTATGCCCATCTCCATCGCCATCTCTTTGGCTAAAGCGAATAAAATCGGAAACCAAAAAATATTATTACATAACGGCAGCTTACATTCCTACTATACTGACGCTTTAGGTGAAAGTTTTTGTATAAAAATATTTCCAATGGCTCTCTAAGTCCTACAGTATTTCAATATTTTTCATCTACATACATTTATAAAATAAAAATAGCACGGACGTTAAAATCATCCATCAATATAGAACTGTCGATGTCAATTTATAAAGAGAAAGCACTTTTTAATACACAATTTCGTTTGTTGAAAAGAAACGAAATTGTGTTTGAAAATAATACAAAAATATGTCATCAAGAAAAGTTTCATATAGACGTAGTATATTAATTGAAAAAAATACTTGTAAAACGTAATGAACACCCTCTTCAGAGTACAGGGCAATCAATATAGTTTATGACTATCCGTACATGAAAATAAATCCAAATTATAGTCTATTTCACACCAAGTGGGTTCGGTGACAGTTCACATTTTTCCTTTTTACGCATACAACTTTCTAGTAAGAAAAATAAATGGTTCCAAAAATAAAGAATAATTTATTATTATGTCATTGCTAAAATACAATAATGGTCGCCTCTAAAATAGTAAATTAAAATCTCAGACTATAAATCAAGAAAAATATAAAAAACAATAGATTAAAAATATATCCTAAAAATACGTATTGCGTGGAACGGAACTTTTACTCATAGGGATTGACACTACACAATCTACATTAAATCGATGAATCGAAGCTTTTTGGCGGGAATCCGAAACAAGATGCAATGTTTTTGTAAAATTTTCATTTTGTTGTATTTTTTGGGCTTAAAATAGTAATAGTGTATAATGTGGCAGGGGTCTGTGAAAGTGTGCAGTGATTTTTAGATTCGATAATGTACGATATTTTCGTATTGCATCAAAAAGTCGATGACATTTCTTTTTTTATTTTACCATGTTTTTCCCTTATATAACCTGGGAAATTTAAACATATTCAATAAAAAGTAATCTTGAAAAATCATTGTATCAATAAAGTAAAAAATCGATTCCATTTCCTTTACAAACTTACTCGAAACTTTAGAAAAATCGATTGGATTTCATTAGGACACATCACTTCAATTGTCAAAGTGAACTGTCACCGAACCCACTTGGTGTGAAATAGACTATAGATGAGAATATTTTGGAATCGTGAGCTCGGAATCAGTTTTTGTGCGACGCGGTTTTTAAGTTCTTGTTTTGTAGCACTGTATGTTTTATAATATTACATGTAATTATTTGTAACTATGAACGACAAAAAATTCATGTAACAAAATTCCTTTTCACTTGTAAGTGACCGTATGTTTTTAATGAGAATAAATCATCTTTAAACCTAAAGATGCCAGCCCCCGTAGCCAAAATACATGGTGTTAACAAAGCGAATGATTTTATAGATTGACTTGTATGGGAAATACTTGAAAGAAGTGCTTATATAGCGGTTCTGCGCGGTTTCACCCGCGTATTTCCTGTTCCTATAGGAATATGTTAATAAAATATAGCCTATGTTACTCAAGGATCTTCTAGCTTTCCATTGGTAAAAGAATTTTTAAAATCGGTCTAGTAGTGGTATTAAGTTTATTCGTAACAAACATACAAAAATTTAAAAATACAAATCTTTCCTCTTTATAATATTAGTATAGAGTGTAGAAGTATAGATGTCAATCCTATCAATCAATCTATAAAAACATTCGCTGTCGTTAGCGCTATGTATTTTTTCTTGCACTTCCAAATTTGTCAAACCATCTACAGGGGCGGAAAAAAATAGACTTAAACACTTACTTCCACCAGAAAACATTACTTTCATTCTGCTGCAATCAGGTAAAGACATAAGTTGCAGTGTGTTCTGCATCTGAAGCCTGTTCAGCGACTTCCTGGTCTTCAGCAGCTTAGAAATATACTGTTCCTGAAAGATATTGGGTTTAAATATGAAAATGAAAAAATCACAACAAAGCTTTTTGATTTGGTACTCGTATAGACTGAGTCTGGGGCCAACCTATTAAAAAACCTGTGGCAGGCGACCCCGCTCTTCCGCCACAAAGGCAGACAACATATTACCTTCATAGTTTGTCACATATCGTTTTCATTAAGAAAATATGAAAAAGGAAAGTAGAAAATGTTATTTTAAAATCTTCCAAAATATTTTTTTATCCAAACGCCTACAATAAAAAATGATATTTTGTCCTAATTAGGTACAAGTCTTTAGCTTCAGTAGTTTCGGCTCTTGTCATTCGATCACGTTTTCTCTCCTTAATATAATAGTATTTTTTAGAAAATAGGTACCTACTAAGTTTTAGGAAACTTATTTCGGTACAAAAACAACTCAGACTAACGAAGCAGTAACTCGCCAATAGCAATAATACCATCTGACAAGAGAAACTAACTGTAGCATTCGGTATGTTTCACAGCGAAATATTAAGGTAAGTGTATATTAGTGTGTAACTGAAAAATGTTTTCATTGTTAGATATAATTCTGTAGCCTTAAAACTATAATGTGGAGGAAAAATTGGTGATAGGTACTGTTGAGAATCAGTTTTTTGTAGAATATTTATTTTTTAAATATTTTGATTTGGGATAATTATACCTGTGCAAAATTTTGATTATCAATAAATTACCTACATACTAAAAAAATAAAAAATGAATATGTATGAAATCTGATGCAGTTTATCTTCGAAAGTTGATGTTTAGTATAACAAAATAAAATAGTTGTCCACGGTCTAACTATAGTTAAAGAATAAAAAAAAGACGTGTGGCACTCGGGGACTGCCGCGGTAAAGCTATTGCATAGCATTTTTTATCAACAAGACTGCCGAAAACAAACGACGTTAGACAATGCACGGCCTTCAAGCCACACCTCCGTGCCCGTCGGAGTGGGGAGCGTGAGGTTTTTTTTCGTTACGGAATTTCTGGATTCGGTCCCCGCGCTCAAGGCCCTCGATAGAATCTATGCAATATCCATCCATCCATCCGTCCATCCGTCCATCCGTCCATCCGTCCATCCGTCCATCCGTCCATCCGTCCATCCGTCCATCCGTCCATCCGTCCATCCGTCCATCCGTCCATCCGTCCATCCGTCCATCCGTCCGTCCGTCCGTCCGTCCGTCCGTCCATCCGTCCGTCCGTCCATCCGTCCGTCCGTCCATCCGTCCGTCCGTCCATCCGTCCGTCCGTCCATCCGTCCGTCCGTCCGTCCGTCCGTCCGTCCATCCGTCCGTCCGTCCATCCGTCCGTCCGTCCATCCGTCCGTCCGTCCGTCCGTCGGTCCATCCGTCCGTCCGTCCATCCGTCCGTCCGTTCATCCGTCCGTCCATCCGTCCGTCCGTCCGTCCGTTGGTCCATCCGTCCGTCCGTCCATCCGTCCGTCCGTTCATCCGTCCGTCCATCCGTCCGTCCGTCCGTCGGTCCGTCCGTCCGTCCGTCCGTCCGTCCGTCCGTCCATCTACTATCATAACTTGGGTTAGGATTATGCCCAATAAACAATATCAACAAGACTGCCGAAAACAAACGACGTTAGACAATGCACGGCCTTCAAGCCACGCCTCCGTGCCCGTCGGAGTGGGGAGCGTGAGTTTTTTTTCGTTACGGAATTTCTGGATTCGGTCCCCGCGCTCAAGGCCCGCGATAGAAGCTATGCAATAGCTTAAAAATAAGTTGCTTTTTACATAACTCTTATCACTCAAGCATCAGCGTCCAAGTGTGATAAAAGAACGTGGGAATTTTTTTTGGTGAAATCTAAAGATAAAAAACCTTTTTTTATCTTCAGACGAAAGCTAAGCTAAAGCTTGAATTAAAATAAATACTGGGTTCGATTCTGCTTTACAGTGACTCAACTTATTTTAGTTTAGCTTTTGTCTTACCTCAAAAAGGAAAAGGGATAGAAGATAACCTACTGAATGTAATCCTGTCAGAGGCTGTATTTTAGTCGTGATTTCTTTACTTAAGCACTAAACACGTAAAATGCCATAGTTGACAGGACTCTATTTTCTTTTCTGGGGGATAGAAAATGACAGGAGTAAACTAAAATAAGTTTAGTCGCTGTAAACCAGAATCGAACCCACTGTATGTGTATTTTATAAAAAATACACGAGTTTCTTAAATAGTTTCTGCTAATAAAAAAAAAAGCTGAGCAAAACAGTTGTGTGTGTACACTCAGCTCAACCGGCTGTCAGTTGTCATTAACTGGGTAAAACATTTCTTGTCTCTGGTTTCCTTGCAACTATCGACTAGTTCTAAACAAGAGACGATGGGAGTTAACATAAGCGTCGTTCATTAGTTAGCAAGTTACTGGAATCGATAACAGTTCCAAGCGAGTATTCGAATTTAGTGGTTGGGACAGTATTTGTGTAATTCCATTTCGAATGCTCTCAAAGGTAGCATTTGGTTCTGTCTGAGAATTCAGGGGTGTCATATTGAAGTTGAGTTCCTTCAGTCAAGAATTTACAGGTTAAAGCTATTCTATTTCATTGATTGTCTATATATTATATACTAATAATATTATAAAGATAAAATATTTGTATTTTTGTATGTTTGTTATAAATAAACTCAAAAACTACTAGACCGATTTTAAAAATATGTCACCAATGGAAATCTGGAATTTTCCTAAAGAAAATAGACTATATTTTATTCCCGTATTCCTACGGGAACGGTAAGGGAGAAGTCAGGTTTTTTTACTCTTTAGAGGTCTATGATTTTTTTTTATTTGTCTTCTATATATTACCACTCTAACAATCATCATAGACGACGTGCGTTTTGATGAAACCTGTTTTGAAACGTAGGTAACCTTATTTTGCATGTGCTTGTACTTGTTCAGGAAAACGGAAATGGCGTTGTAATATACCCATACTCATGATTAATGGAAATGTCTCTTGGAACCTATATAATAATTTAATCAAAATTGATGTAAATTAATTACACGTCACGTGCGCTTTGGTGTATTTTCTCATGTGTAATACTTGATTTGATATAGCATTACTTCAGTATCAAATATCAATTAATACAATTATTTTGTATTATTGTAGAGAATCAAAATACCAGAGAGCAATGATAGATTTGTTGAAGTGGCGTGAAGGTGAAGCGACATTTCTAAAAGCCCTAAACCACCTTATACTTATAATTCGTTTTTACTTACTATACCTAACTGTGCCAGTATCGAACCATTGTATCCCAAGACACAGGATTTCCTCATAATTTTTGAAACGGGAGTTACCAAGTAAACCTATTTGAAATGTACAGTGTTATGCTACAATTTTATGATGGTAATAAAAAAAAACTAGCTTTTACCCGCGGCTTCGCTCGCGCACGTATATTTCATCCCTTTAGGGATTGAATTTTGCAAAATCCTTTCTTATTGGATCCCTACACTGTATAAGCTATCTATGTGCAAAATTTCAAGTCTCTAGAACCAGAGCGGTTTAGGCTGTGCGTTGATATATCACCAATCAGTCTGTCAGTTTATCATTTTATATAGGTAGGTATATAGATTGTGAAACCTGTTTGAATAAACAAAGATTATTATTACACGCCTTTTATTCCCGAGGGGGTAGGCAGAGGTATTCCATTACTGGATATACACACATTTCACGAGATATATTGGACCCCTAAACGTGATAGGTGGTGAGCCCATCGCCGGACCGGGTCTGTTTACACATGTCTCAGAATTAATTATGAGACCTGCGGGTTTCCTCACGATGTTTTCCTTCACCGTCAAGCTAGTGATAAGTATGTACGTAAGTTTTTGAAAAACTCATTGGTACATGCCAGGATTCGAACCCGAGCCTCACTGATTTTCGGCCGGCTCGTTAACCGTTTGGGCTATAACTGCTCTTACCTCTCTATGTATTTGATTAATTTACGAATTAGAAATTGGCTTTGTACCTAATTGAGTGTGTGCCTTTAGTAGTTTCAGAAAATAACAATTATATGGGATCTATTAGATATTAGTACATTCTAACCAAATAGTAATCTATACATATAATAAAATTGTAACTGGACCGTGTCTACTGTCTGTACATAAAATATTTTTCAAAACTTTAGAGGTAGTGTATATAGTTATCGATGTAGATACGAAAACACCAATTTTGTCTATCACCCAAAAAATGCTAAACGGATTTTGATGAAATTTTGTGTAGAGACAACTGAGTAACCGGGTCAATATCTCGAGTACTTTTTACAGCGAGAAAATGTGTCATTCGACCGGGAAAATTAAAAAAACTAGGAAAAAAGATAAACACCTACTACTCCGAAACGATAACACCTAGAAACTTGAAATATGGTATGTAGGTGTCTTATATGTCGTAGGAAACCGCTATGAAGGGATCTTTGGAAATTCCCACAGGAACGGGAACGTAGCTGGGCACCCGCTTGTTGAGTGATAAAATCACAGACGAGTACAATCTCATAAACTTTCCACCATAAAAAGTATTAACAAATTTTTTTCCGAAAAATCATTTAGGTAAGAGAAACAATCTGAAAATGGCAAAATCAATCCACTCGGCGTCAAGAACACACTGAAAATTGCACTAGCCACGGTATTGCTCTATTTCAAGCCTGTTGGGATTGATCCACAGAACAATATTGAATAGAAAGGCATTCTAGGGTTTCATTAGTTTATTATACCTAGTAGACCTTAGTTTTCCAAAAACTTACGTACATGTCTAGTATTAGCAGCGTTTTGCGGTTTCACCCGCGTAGTTCCCGTTTCCACGGGAATACGGGGATAAAATATAGGCTATGTTAAAATGAATTTTAAAAATTGGTATTCTGGTTTAGGCGTGAAAGCGGACCTAATAAACAAATTCGCATTTATAATATTAAGTTAATGTAGCATTCTAATGGTGAAAGAATTTTTGAAAACGGTCTAGAAGTTTTTGAGTTTATTAGTTACAAACATACAAAAATACAAATCTTTCCTCTTTATAAAATTAGTGTAGATGAAAAAAAAACTGAATTAACAATGAGACGTTATAATTTTTTTTATTGTTTTGCTATTTTACAACTTTCTATAATTTTATAGTGAAAATCGAAATAGAGGTGTTTTCATAATTTCGATACCGTCAACCACTTTTTTGGTTCTGAGTCATGTGTGACAACACCGGTGAAGCGCTCACCTCTGTGACATTTGGCGGTCAAAAAAAACATTGTTTGAAAATGGGAGATTCTAGAAATAGAATAAAATGCAAATCCCTTCGAAAACAAGGCTTCATAGCGTATATTTATTTATACTTTCATGTGTATTTTCTTTCTTTTCCATTATCTGTCATAGTTCTGGGATATTGCTCCATTCCATGCCCCACCTGAAAAGTTAATTGCCAACTCCGCAATACCTGTCTACGGCTAGTTAGGGTTGCCACGATGCTAAGGTAACTCAATAATTTAGAAATGTAATTGAAAATTTATTAGTGAAGCAGATTGGCCGCAGGTAAACCTTTTTCGGTTGATGAATATTGGAAATTAAATTTGCGATGCAAAATAGGTATACTTTTTTTGGTATTTTAAGACTATTTTCTAATATTGAGCCATATAAATTTTATTAAAATTTTTGTAATAGATTATTAAGACTATGTCAGTAATAGCTTGTTTATAGTAATATTATTTTTTAAATAAGATAATAAATACCAATATTTTATAACTATATCATGACCTGGGATGCAATCTATTCTAACAGTAAGCCCGCCTATATGATACCTTTGATTTGATTACTGGTACAGATGAGTTTTAGTAAAAAGTACCCTAGATGTGGACCTAGCTACTCATCTAGCACCACATCAAATTTCATCAAAATCCGTCCAGTAGATTTTACGTGATTCGTGCAAATACAGACAGACAGACAAGACAGTTTTTTTTAACAGGTGTTTTGATATTTATCTACAGTACTGCAAAATTTTCAATAAAAACACTTCATGTACAGACACGTTCTCGTTACAGTTTCATTTTATGTAAAGAATACTAGACACTAGCCCTTGATGGATTATATGAATGATGATATGTGCTAGAAACAAGCAGAAGCTTGATAGATACAAACATGGAAGGAGACATACAGCTGCAACCCTAAAAACTAGCCTGACGGTAAAATAAAACTTCGTACGGAACCCTACACGCTCTATAGTTAGTTCAGTTCTGTGGCATGTGTAACAGCAGTCCACGTTTCAATGGACTGAAAAATACATCGGTAAAAATTAGGTATTTCCAAAGATGGAATCCCTCTGCCAACCTAAGAGATAAGGCGTATGTATATATTTTAACTAGCTGTTCTGCGCAGTTTTACCCGCGTAGTAGCCGTTCCCTTAGGAATACGGGAATAAAATATAGCCTATGTTACTCAGAGATATTCTATCTTTCCATTAGTGTTTTTTTTTTTAATCGGTCAAGTAGTTTTTGAGTTTATTCGTAACAAAGATACAAACATACAAATATTTCTTCTTTATAATATTAGTATAGATATAGAAGTATAAATTATAGTCTCATGTATTGACTAAAATAACCATTGTTTCGACTCTGGGTACATTTTCAATCCACGTTGTTTATGGTATTACCTACTAAGAATTCTAATTTGGAGACTAAACAATGTGTGCAATTGTGTGCCGCCATTTATTATTATTAGGTCCATTTATCAGACGCGATTCGCATTTCGTCTAGACAAAGGCTATGATTCGCGACCGTATTTATCCAGGGTTTACATCGAGAATGTAAAATTATAGCCCAACCCTTTGTTTGGAAGACAACGCTTAGAAATTGTTTGTGTTTTATTTTATTTTTCCAAAATTTCTGTTATAGTTGCAACCCTATCTACTTAGCTAGCGAAGCACAGTCACAACATCTATTCAGCGCGTGAAACTGTCAATCTGCAATGATCCGAACTATTTTTCATTTCTATTGTCTGGAAATATTGCTAGAATCGACTGTAGGTACTGTAGAAAAATAAACAAGTTATCCACGAAAAGTATGATCATTATTTTAAATTATCTACAGACTCAGCTAAAGGGTATAAAATAATAAATTGTGTTGGTGGTACTTTTGAAAGTATCGAGTAATTTTGTGATTCACCCAAATATAAGTATAATAATAATCTCACGCCTTTTTTTATCCCCGAGGGGGTAGGCAGAGGTATTCCATTACTGGAAATACCCACATTTCACGAGATATATTGGACCCCTAAACGTGATAGGTGGTGAGCCTATCGCCGGACCGGGTATATTTACACATGTCTCAGAATTAATTATTTCACCCAAATATTTTAATTTAATTCAAAGTTGAAGGACTACAAATTTCATTTAATGCATTTTAGAATTTAAAGCTCTTTTATTGAAACAATATGTCGCTGTTTAAATTTATTATTTTTTTCTAAAAACACATATTTTTGAAAAAAAAATATGATAAATTATGTTTATTGAAATTTTCTATTAAAAAATCAATTTCATATAACGACCAAATACGAAGATTATATTAATATAATCTTCGTATTTGGTCGTTATATGAAAAAAAAAAAAAAAACAAAAAAATGGTGAATCAAAAAGGCCTCTTTTCTACGCAAATTGTGGTGACATATTTGGCATTTATCCAGAGAAAAGGAAACAATAACTTACGAGGGGCGTTTATTAGTGATAAATTTTCTACTGTTTATACCGTTCCAGTGAAAATGTATCTCAAAACAAATTATGCACCACGTCGTTAAGAGTATTTATTATCTTTGATAAAATAAGCATACCAGAAGGGTCGGCGATGTCATTGCTAATAAAAAGATATACCTAACAATTTAAATTTAATTTAATGAATTTTGAGCTTTGTTCTCATGTTCTTCTTGATCAAAAGAGATAGCTATTAATTTATTTTTAGAAACTTAAGTAATAAATAAATATTTATATACAAAAAGGATTTGAAGTAACTCCAATTAAACGAAAATAGTACTTAGGACGAACTTTTAAACAAAACATTGTTTTCTTTACATAATTTTATCGAAGAGAAACTGATAGAAAATGTTGAATTTCGTTCAAATAGTCTTTTGGAAATATTCAACAACTAAAACAATTAGTATTGAGTGGGCTCCAAAACATAGAATTTGAAAAAATGAACACACAAAAATCTTAATTTCACCAATAACAAAAAAGGGGAAACCTTTTTCAAAAACTAAAATTCCGATACAAAAATTATATAATATCATTTCAATTGTAATTTTAACACAAATATCGGAACTAAACTTAAACTCACAAATGTCAATGGAATTTTCCGAAATTTGGACTCGATGCAAAAGCCACATTATTTTCCGTTGCTAAACAGAAATGACACAAACTGCATTGCGGTTTTCAGAGTGCATAATGGCGGGACAGCATGCAGTGACACTGCCATTACAGTACGCATCATTTCATTGGGTTTATTACGTTTGCGGATTTGGTTTTGTTTCTGTTGGTGTTTGAACTATTCAGTCATTTCATTTATGTCATTTTTTTAAATTCCTACGGGAACAGGTTGAAAATTGTATTGAGGCCGATTTATACGCCCTCTACCATCGCTCTAGGCCATCCAACTTTTTCGGTACGTTTAATAGGTATATGATATAACTATTTATTTATTTCTTCAACTTACTACTATCTTATTACAGGTTTGGCACCCAATGCGACAGTGTAGGTAATCTATTTTTTATATCAATATTTAAACTCTATAGCAAAAACTATATTTAGTGTAACTTAGGAGAATTCGCTCAAAAAACAAGAGAATAGATCGATTTTTTCTACAACCGAATTCACTGTGTGCATGGCACGAGTCAGGAGCGTTTTACCAAGCATGTTAGTTCTCCCACGCGGGACTGTAAACGTGCAAACGTCTGGCACGCACAAGCTTACCCACTGTAGAACGCCTGTGTTGCAGATTTTGCCTCGGATAACACCCAGCATGTAACAGGCAAGAAACAAATCTCTCGTCGGTTCTAACTTGTTGTATCCCACCATGCCTCATGTGTCCGATATGCTTGTAACATTCTAGCAAGACAGTCCCTGATCACAAAACAGCTAATATCCGCTCTCAAATATGGTTTACTAAAAGCCGTTTATAGGAAAAAGCCCTATATAAAATAATTAGTGGCAGGATATAAATCATGTTATCTCCGTGTGGGCCACGACAGCCAATAAGCGTTTCACGAGAATTACGCCAAGATAAATTGCCTGCCCCTGACATTAATGCGAACTTTCTTCCGAAAATAAATTACCTGTATCAGCTGCTAGTTGTGATGTTAAATTCTGTAATAAAGATTTTTCATTTCAAAAGTTTGACTAAAAAATTCCTGTCATAGGAAAAGTCTGTTTTCAGCTGTGCTGAGGGTAGGTTTTCGGATAAAAAGTGTACAGACACAGCACCAGTGCCTATGGTTTGTTATAGTATGCAAAAAGTTGTTTATTATTATTATTATATTTTCAATGTTTTTTTGCAAACATCTCCCAAATTTATATGTGTTGCCCGTGCAGATTCTGTTTATTCCCGTTTCTATAGGAATTCCCATAAATATCTTCTTAGTGCTTACTTACTTAAAATAATGAACCTTTATGCAATTTTTTTCCCTTCATTGTGCTCGTTGATCACTCAGTCAGTCATCCAGAAACTTTCTTTTTTTTAAATATTTAGGTACTTAGATAGAATATCCAGAAAACACTAAATAGCAAACAAATGCCTACATAGTCAGAGGCATTTTTCATCACTCTATGTAGGGGTGCCTGTCATACAGTCTGACACCTTTTGTAAGATGGAGCCATTGTTGTTTTTCTTCTTATGATACGTTGACCCGTGAAGACAAATTGCTATCGTTAAGTGGATTTTATTTCTATGAAATGACATAGTATTAACTTTTTTTTACTTAAAATGGATTAATGATTTTTATTTATATTTGTAAGATTTTCTGTTTTTAATCAATTTTAGATTCCAAGTCTTTCTGTATGTTGCCACGGGCATATAATGACAACATTATAAAATTCTAATCATCTAAGTAAAAGTGCGTTATAGAACATTTTGACCTACTTCTACACGATGTTAAGAAATTAACAAATAAGTACCTATGCTTTTTTATTCAGAACCTATTATAAAATAAGACATAACGTGGACCACACCACTTTTGAAACATCTTCTTTAATACACTTTAAAATAAAAGAATAAATGTTTCTGTGTACAAGATTTCCGTGCTAGTGTTATTCTAAATTGTATTTGTATTTCCAAGTTTCGTAAAAAGAACACATGGTGGCAGATGTCGTTTTCGCTTTGCGAATGTAGCATTATTGGTTCGATATCGTTATTTTCTCTACTGGATATAAACAGGAATTATCATCAATACCCTTCCACGCAGTTCTGAACGAGTCTTTATGATGCCAGATCTAACGTTCTTGTTCTAAATCCAATTTCTTTAGACAAAGAAGTCGTATTGTAACTTTTGTTTGTGAAAGGAGTTATTGTAACACGGTAGTGTTACAAAATTTATAGACTAACTTAAATTTAGTGAACCAACTCAATATTAATTTCGGGTTACATTTTATCCTACTTATATCCTACTAATATTATAAACGCGAAAGTTTGTATGTATGGATGTATAGATGTATGGTGTTTGTTTCTTTTTCACGCAAAAACTACTGAACGGATTTGATGAAACTTTACAGTTATATAGCTTTATACATCAGAATAACATATAGGCTATATTTTATTCCCGTATTCCTAAGGAAACGTAAACTACGCGGGTGAAACCACGGGGCGCTGCTGTAAACTATGATGATAAAAAAATATGAGAAGAACCAATAATATAATAATATAATATTAAATTTTCTTGTTGTACCTATTATTAGAACTCCACCACCAAGATTCTTAAGACTGAACCTCTCAAACCAAGAATCATAGACACAGTTTATTTTTAATTGTGACGGTGCTCATTGTAACCGCGCGGTGCTTGACTAATTTAAGCCATGTTTTATCCACTGACTGCGTTAGCATGAAGTTAGATAAATAAAATTCCTGCTGACATCTTCCCTAAGCTATTATTCCAGCTAAAACTCTCCGGAACACCTTAACTAGGTAACTCAATCAGTAATTAACGAAGGCTCTATTGTATTTCCTTCAAGTCTTATCTACTTGGACCGTGACTCTTTTCAACCTACTTCAAAACTGGAGGCGGTTATCGATTCGACTGTATGTTTCTTATGTTTGTTGCCTCAGAACTTTCTACTGGGTGAACAGATTTTGATGATTCTTTTTTTATTTGAAAACTGGTTCTTCCCGTATTGTCAATTGCAATTGCAATTTGGTCCAGTTCTGATGATGGTATCCATGAGAAAACCGTTTAAGTTGAAGTCGGTTTTTGTACTCTTTAGAGTTCTGGGTATGTTATTATTTTTGACAGGTTCTTTCAGGTACCTTGAGGTTTATCGATTTTTTCATGAAACGATTATTCAGGATTACATTTTTTAATACAATACAATAATTCTTTAAGCATCGTCCCCACTAGGAACATTTGTCGAGCGACATGTGTCCCCGGAGACATCGGGCGATGTCGGGCTACGTCGGAAGACATCGCCGCGACATTGTTGAAACTTTTCCTTATCACTACTCTTCATCGACTGTGCGATAATGAACAGTTTCAACAATGTCGCGGCGATGTCGTCCGCCGTCGCCCGACATCGCCCGATGTCTCCGGGGACACATGTCGCTCGACAAATGTTCCTAGTGGGGACGACTTTATTGTACACCAAAAACAACACAATATGGATACCAACATTAACATAAGAACAATGAGCGGTCTTATCGCTTGTAGCGATCTCTTTCAGACAACCCTAGGATGGATGAAACTGAGAGATTAGAATTAGGGTAGACGTTAATCACCATCTGTTTTGATTGGTTTATAGGTACCACACCCATCCAGGACGAACCTGCGTAGAACAATCATCCAGGATAAACCAATCCAGTACACCAGAGGGTGTAATTTTCCTAAGAAGAGACATTTTCTAGTATTTGATCGGATAACTATGTGTTAATAAATCATGGTAATAGTGCAGTAATTTCCTCGACTAACTTAAATACTGGAACTTCTCGCAATTCCTCAAGAAAAACTTACGAGAGTTTGGCTCCAGAAGTCATCCCCGTACCATTCGTGCACCTGCTATGAGCTTTCAACTTCTCAAGTGCCATAACTCATGCAGTTAACTCGTCCAACTATGGTAATCGGATAGCAATTAATTTTCCATGGATGAGTCTTCTGTCATTGAAAACTAATTTGTAACAGATTTATTACTGTTTCCAACTTCTATTACTACTCGCTTTGCGACTTTGCTGTCTTTCCTTTTGTTGTTTAACGGTTAAATATTTCTTATTCCTTTTTAGGGTTCCGTAACTCGAAAGGAAAAACGGAACCCTTAATAATCACTTTGTTGTCCGTCCGTCCGTCTGTCTGTTTTGTCCAGACCCCTTTTTTCAGGAACGCGAGGAGGTATCAAGCTGGAATGTATATCAAACTAGCCCCGGCTTTGCTCGGGTGCAATGCTAATACTAAAACCTTCCTCTTGAATCACTCTATCTATTAAAAAAAACCGCATCAAAATCCGTTGCGTAGTTTTAAAGATTTAAGCATACATAGGGATATAGGGACAGAGAAAGCGACTTTGTTTTATACTATGTAGTGATACTCTAGTTTACTGTCCCTTGGAGCTGTGCAAAAAAACCAAACTTCTAAGCCAACGCAATCAAAAGATACAGCCTTTATGCCGCAAATTTTCGACACTTGCAAGGGAATCAAAAGCTACAGGGTACTTACCGTAAACCCAGAATCTCGAAGTTTGACACAAAGCAACGTCATAAAGAACAGATCAAGGAAAAATTTCGAAAACCGTAAATTTTTGGTTAGGTATCTACATAATATAATAAAATATATTTAACAATTTTAAACTTGCTACCCCTTTCCTCATGAACGTATAGAGGTATTAAACAGGTTTATACGGAACCCGCCGTGCGCGACTCCGACTGGAACTTGGCCGGTTTTTTTATTAAATGAACAGAGTCTGTTTTTTTAAATTGTTTTTATTGACAACTTTTTTTGGGTTTTGCGTGACTGTCTTTAAATAACAGTTTGTTGGTTGTTGCATTGCGCTCTTTACTTTCTACAATTTTCCGTTAAATTTATGTTTGAGAGATATATTTTAAGTTTGCTTTTTAGGACATTCGTGCTCATTTTTTTGTCACTCAAGAATATTATTTACAAATTTACATAAAATGCTACCAACAGAAAAAAGTGTTTGATCATTATTCTTTAATTTCTGGTAAATCAATATGATATTATGAGGTATGATGAACCACCACCACTTGTACCACCTAAGTTTCATTATGGAATCTCATATTTAACGCCGTTTTATTTAGCAATGATAAACAATCATAAAACAAAAATGTCTTGATCTTCTACGGATACATTTTCCATTGTAAATAGCTAGTGAGTGAGGTAAACGGGAGGCACCTCCCCCCCTCCGCCCTCCCCCTACTCCCACCTCAAAGGCCGGCAATTTTTAATCTCATCAGTGTCCCAGAGTCTCTCTTAATGATATGTGTACGATAGATAATCCTATTGTGTCTACTGTAAAATTGTATACTTCCATAATTATACTTAGGTATTCACTCAGAACTACATAGTACGAGATCCGGCTGCAAAAAAAGTGTAGGGATCGAGTATATGCTGCAAACCAAATTTTTACTCGTATTTATTATTAGGAGAATATATATCTACTAGGATGCCCTATTAAAATATAGCAGCTAGTATTTTTAATAAAAAAAAATATATAGATTTTTGGGACGAAATTTCATTTACTTGTTTTTTTTACATAAAATATTGTCTACTTCACGGCAATATACCTAAAGACTCTGAAAAATCATGACAAATCTGCAGATCTTTCAGAGTATTTATACATAAAGGGATAATATACATAAAGACTGAAAAATCTGAAAGATCTTAGGCTAAAACTGCCATGACAATCACGGTAGATGCTACCAAATATATCTGGTGTAGCTTCTGAGACTGGGCATTAAACGGGATTCAGAAGATAAATCTCCGTCATTTGTTTTATATTAAAGCACCCATTATTATTCAAAGAACGTACCACATAATTTAAATCTTTAAAGGAGTACTTTTGACGAAGACTTAGTTTGTATCTCGTGTAACTTCAGAAACTTTTATCTTGGCCCGTCAGCAAACTATGAAACTTTAACTAAGACCTCTCCACTAAGATCTGTTACTTAATACTTGCAGTTAGTTTAAATTTCTTAGGGAATTATCATTAGCTCTAGACAGTGAAGTAGTTTAATGCCTTTTTATGCTTAACAAGCTTTTAGCAGCGATTTTCAACGTGCTCCAGGATGCAAGCTAACCTAGGGGATTTTTATCAAAATCAGTTCTGCAGATTAACCTTGAAATGAAAACATAAACAGATAGTCAGACGGAATTTTTTTCACATTGATCATGTTATTGGTAATTTAGATTATACATAAGAAACATTATAATAAAAGCAGTGATTGTTCCATTAAGCCGGTATTAATGATAGATCAAATTTAATAAGGTACTTGACTGCCTATCCAATTACCTACTTTTATGATCTGTCAAAACGAATTAGTATGGAAAATGTACTGAATTAACAAGTTGTGACGTCATCACATCAGTTTAGTAATAATTATATTACTACTAGTAGTCCAGGCAATGAAGCGGATTTTTGTATGAAGACCCCAACATTAATTCCTCAGTCGATGAAACTTTGCAGGATTTTACATCCGTTGCACAACGGAGGCAACATATTATGTTGCCCGGGTTTCCCTTTTAATACAGAATAGAACGACGCCACAATTGTCTATCAATTATCCAAGGACCATTCAAAACAAGCAAGAATCTGCACATGACAACTGATTTATATTTGCAATATCCACTAAACAGATGAACTGTTAACGAGGGATTAATTTAACTCAATAAAATTCGATAAACGCTCGTTTGCTACTCTTGTTTGCGATACTAATAATTTGCCGAATTGCATTCCGCTCTTCATAATGTACCGCACTATTGGCGTTTATTTACAATCGACTTTACAATATAAATAGGTACAATATTCCTTGGCTTAAATTATTTCTTCGGAGAATTAATGGAATGGTTTGTGATGGAGTAGGTAAGTAAGTATCAATTCTTTATTGAGCACCAATATATTTTTTTTTATTAATTATGAGCTTACACTTTACAATAAAATACAATACAATAACTCTTTATTGTACACCAAAAACAACACAAAATGGATACCAACATTAACTAAATTACAATGGGCGGTCTTATCGCTTTTAGCGATCTCTTCCAGACAACCTTAGGATGGATAAAACTGAGATATTAGAACTAGGGTTCGTCCCAGGTTAGCCCGAAGGCAAAGACGCTATGACGGGACGAGCTTGCCCAGAGAAGTTGACTGGTTATATGGACTCGGAAAATATTGACGCCGGCAGGTAGTTCCACTCCTTGGCAGTGCGCATAGTAAAAAATCTTGAAGAGCGCTTCGTTCGTATAGAGTGGTTGTTGATCTATCTATATCGTCCTCTTAACGTATAAACACATAGCATTACTTGCTTAAAATTTGGAACCCTCAAGGCTCTAACTGACTCACAGTCCGCCCGCCAGGTATTAGCTTGTCAGTTAATCGTAATAAGGCACAGTTCATCTGAACATTTGAGATTGATTGGGCTATCTTTCAGTTTCAACCATCCTAAATTTGCCTGGAAGAGATCGCTAAAAGCGATAAGACCGTCCGTTGTACTTTGGTTAATATTGGTATCCATATTGTGTTGTTTTTGGTGTACAATAAAGAATTGTTGTTGTTGTTGCTATGTAGACCACGGCCGGCAAGCCGCTTAATTAGACAAATGCAGTTGAACTGTAAATCAGTGGAACCCTTTACAACATACTTGATACTTCGTCGGTTAATGGACTAGAGACCAGAGCAAATTGGTGTTGATGCATGTCGTCACTTGAAATAATAAATAACAAATAAACAATAAAAAACGAAAAAAAATACAAAAAAATTACAAATAGTTTAAAGAAAATGCTAGTAAACAAAAGCTACTACAGTGTTAAAGAATATTTCGATGATAAATTTTAAGTCACAAATAAAACCTAAATAAAAACTTTATACTTGTACTTTTCTAATTTTAAATTCATTATCTTTAACATAAATCTATAAAGTAGTCCTCTCTTCTACTATTGCTGTGCCCTAGACTGGGTCCATAAATTGTTCTCACTTAGTTAAGACCACTTATGTAATTTTATGGGATGCAATAAACGATTGAGTATTGAGTAAAATAAATAAGTCCAGTAATCGATAAATTATGAGCAGATATGTTTATATTAATCTATATTTTTTATTAATTTATTCATTTTGTAGCCGTCAATCGTCGATATTAAAGGAACAGTAACTTTGATCTCCCGCAGGGTTTTCATATACATTTTCCATCTGCGACACTAGAAAAGTTACCAACGATGTTTTCATGACAAGCAAACGCTCACTGTGCATTAGTTCTTTAAATTTTCCAAGACTTTCGCGGACTGTCAGAGAACAACTTGATTAACATAATTAAAAGCGCGACAGGCAAATTAATTACGATTCCTTTTGAAGCATGGATGACCTCGTGACACAATATTAGAGAAAGATAACAGTACCGAGGAATAAAATACATTTATAAATGCTTATGCTTATTTCTAAGATGTCAAGTGTCATAGTATGACACTTTTACAGCACCATTATATTTTTTGGACCTGCGGGTTCCTCACGACTAGTGATAAATGTGTAGATATAAAAGGGGAACTACTTACATAAGTTTTTGAAAAACTCATTTATAGGTATACTATGCCAGGATCACAATTCAGATCCTTACGCATGACAAGCGAGCTCCGTAAATATGGCTTACACTGCTCTAATGAAGATATTTACTAAACTCCCGCCCTCGATCCGCTCTGATTTAGCAAAACTTACATTACAGTCAGAGCATTATCTCTGACTGTAATGATTTTTTTAAATCAGTTCAGTAGTGTCAGAGATTAGTCTCAACATAAAAAAACAAACACACACTTATATATCTACTAGCTGTTTCCAGAGATTTTACCCGCGTAAGACCCGTTTCAGTGACAAAATTTATCTCTATCCCATATTAGTCCAAGAAAAGTAGGCTTTTTATTCGACTTATCGGTGGAGGAGTTTCGGAGTCTTATCATACAAACAAACACAATAAAAAACTTTTCTCGTTATAATAATACTAGAGGAGAATATATAGATTCGTGAAGATAATGTTAGCATAGATTAAGCTGATTAAAAACTTTCGATCTTTGAAGGTTCTATGTATTTTCAAAAGTTTAAATTAATGTATTAAATCATAAGGGTGCCCACCCTTCAGTCATTGATTGCTATTGAAATATGTCATCTCTAATGAAAAAGCTGATGGAGTATTAAATTCAATAAGTTTTAGAATTATTTTTCTTTGTCAAAGTTTGTCTTAAGTACTACGTAAGTACTTTCTGAAGTTGACGTAAAGCATCTTAAAGTCTAATATAAGTACGATAACAAATACAAAGGACAAATCTATAATCTATTTACGTAATATTATTAAGCTGTACTTAATATAATAGCAGTCAAAGACCTGTCTGTAAATTTATGAGACCTATGTATAACAGGTCAAGGCATGTAACAATGAGTTTCAAAATATACAACGCGTTACAGAATAAGCGCAATTCTTCATACACCCCAATTAGAATATTAATTTAAAAAATATATAATGCATTCGTAATTTCGTTTTATCTACCCAAATTCAATTTGTATAGTTTCAAATTTAATTTCCAAGTAGTGATTCACACCAAGTTCTGGGTACATGTTGGATGTGGGAAGCATAAAACAGGTCAATGTGGGGATGCTTGTGGGAAAGAGAAGGAGAAACACATGTTACTTTTTATCCCGGAAATACGCACCAAGGCGACACGATGGAGATACCCTATTTTTTTTACGTAGATGGAGTCGCAAGTAACAAATGAATGTTTCTACCAATTATCAGTCGATTACTGCAGGAGCGTTAACCCAATGGTCGCACGTCCAGTACGGTTAGCTTTAAATAGAACGACTTTTCTCAACGTACAAAACTATAAAACTTAATTCTGCTTTCACTGCAGTCTACCACTTCTACGTTTACCAATCGATAAGGCACACATATATTCTCAAAACGAGCCGTAGAATTGGATCTCGCGATTAAATCGAATATCGAACAATCAGTTCGGAAATGCAATAGGAAAGGATAATCTGATAAGTGGCAGTAAAAATAGGAAGCGCTGATACGGAGACCTTTCACACAGTGTGATAGGTATATTACTTACACCTAGTCCGTATCATTTGAAATCTGGAATACGAGTGTTTGCCATGGGCAGAATTATCGATTTTAAGTCGGAATTACGTTTTTATTTTTATGTGACTATAATAACAAATAATAATCTCACGCCTTTTATTCCCGAGGGGGTAAGCAGAGGTATTCCATTACTGGATATACCCACATTTCAAGAGATATATTGGACCCCTGAACGTGATAGGTACAGGTGAGCCCATCGCCGGACCGGGTCTATTTACACATGTCACAGAATTAATTCTGAGACCTGCGGGTTTCCTCACGATGTTTTCCTTCACCGTCTAGCTAGTAATAAATATATACATACGTAAGTTTTTTTAAAAAAGCATTGGGACATGCCAGGATTCAAACCCGAGCCTCACTGATTTTCGGCCGGCTCTTTAACCGTAAGGCTATTACTGCTCTCTTATTCTCTTTTATGTGACTCTTACTAATAAACGTGACCTGACGAGTTGTTGCTTCTTACACAAATTAACGAAGTATTCAATAAAACACCTCTAGTTATTTTAATTTTATTTAAGGCCTCCCAGCACCAGAGGCCCGGGGCGGACCGCCCCTTCGGCCCCTGCCTTAGTCCGCCCCAGTAAGATGAGGTAATATATAAGTCTAAGTAGAGACTCGGTCCAAGCTTGCTAGTATTATGAAAACGCAGCATAAGACGAATCTAGCAACACCTCATTTATAGACTCCGTAACATCACTAGGCACTCTCTTTCTGAGGCAGTCGGGTAAAAACTATGCAACGCTGATAACTATTGCCGAAACGTTTTTTGTGATGATAAAAATACCTACTAAAACCTAAAACTATACGCGTACCTAATGTTATATACTACTAATTGAAGTACACTTCATCCGCCAGTTAATTTTGCTAATGGATGGAGAAGTGTCGTCAAAAGCACTGCGAGCTAAACTACGTACTGTTACATTACATAAATCAAATTATGTCACATGATCATGCATTATGAGTATCCGACTTAATTTATTGCAAGCTCGGTTAGGTGGCATTGTGTGTTCATCCGTTATATTAAGCAGCTTTTGCTAGCAACTTTGTCCGGGTTTTGGGATAAAAGAAGCCTATATATCGCTCAATATTAATTTTATTTAAGTATGTTTATCAGTTGTTTAGTACCCACAGTACAGACCCTACCTAGTTTGGGACTAAATAACCGTGTGTGAATTTTGTCCTTTAATTTATTATTATTATATCACTTTCCAGTCCTCTATAAAACCATAAAAACGCAATAACACTCAGAATACTTCTTACTTATTTTAAAAACATTGATTTTAGTTCAAATAAAATTAAAATAAATATGCACACATTTTATCCTTGAATCAGTGCCCCGGGGTAGAGGTATTTTATTCCTAGAAGTACCATCTTTTCACCGGTATATTATTCGGATCCTTAAACATGACTTGTGGACAAATGTCGGATCGCAGTATTGTTAAACATGCCTCAGAATTAATTCTGGGGTCAGCGATTTTCCTAGCTAGGTTTTCCTTCACTCTTAAGCCAGTGATAAATATGTATGTATAAGCTTTGAAAAACTCTGTGGTACATTAATTACCCTTACCTATAGGATTCGAATCCAAACCCAACAATACGGTTCGGCGATATCGCCTGTCACGACTGTGGGTCCAGAAAATATTGTGAAGTAGGTAAGTATTTCTAGGAATTTAATACATCTGCCGCTCCCCTCGGAGATAAAACGTTATGTGAGCAAATTTCTTTTTAGATTTTCAAAATTAATAGTTATCTACCACCTCTTAAAACATTCTGACTGTAAAGTGATTTAATCAACTAGATAATTGTTACACATAACGACACACGATTATCGCATCGTGCGATATAATGACACAATGATGTAACCTTTGAAAGAGCCGCTCCGACAGACGAATCATAGGAGTGTACAAACCGCTTTGAGTAATGAATGCACGAAAGCATCGCAGAGATACCGAGGCGACATTTCAACACCATTTATAGCAACGATATCACAACGATGTCATTTCTCTTCCAAAATTGCTTGCGTGATGTTTTATCAAAAGACTAAGGTTTGTCAAAACTTTCAGTGGAATTCACCTCTTTGCAACATCATCACTATCACTATCACTACATAGTATAAAACAAAGTCGCTTTCTCTGTCCCTATATCCCTATGTCCCTATGTATGCTTAAATCTGTAAAACTACGCAACGGATTTTGATGCGGTTTTTTTTAATAGATAGAGTGATTGAAGAGGAAGGTTTTAGTGTTAGCCGTTACACCCGTGCGAAGCCGGGGCGGGTTGCTAGTCGGGAATATAATTGAAATGTGGAATTCCGTTCAGTCACTTCAAATAGGTATTTACCACCGCTTCAGAAAGTGTTACCTGAGGACAAGCAGTTTAATCGGAACCATCGCAAAATGTGAGATTAGCAAAATGACGGATTCGCAAAATGTCGGAATTCTGACATTCTGCTTATCTGACCATTTGCGTTTCGCAGAAAGTCAGATTCGCAAAATGACGGATTCGCAAAATGTCGGATTCGCAAAATGTCGGATTCGCAAAATGACGGAATTTTAAAGATACTTCCCACGACACTAGGATAGACGAATTTGAAGTCTTGTCGATGAAATGATGATAATCTAGTAGATATTTTGAAGAGTTCAACAAAAAAGTCAGTTAATCTATATATGTATAAAAAAATATGATAAACAGACTGACTGATTGGTGATACATCAACGTATATATCCACCCGTGCAAAGCCGGGGCGGGCCGCTAGTTAGCTCATTTAACTTGAAGGAAACATTTCTTTATTTAAAAAAAAAACAAAAGTGAATTCAGAAACCGTAACATCCTGTACTTTTATAGTATCGATCGCTAGCTAACTAGCGGCCCGCCCCGGCTTCGCACGGGTGCAATGCTAATACTAAAACCTGCCTCTTGAATCACTCTATCTATTAAAAAAAACGCATCAAAATCCGTTGCGTAGTTTAAAAGATTTATGTTTACACAGTGATATAGGGACAGAGAAAGCGACTTTGTTTTATACTATGTAGTGATAGTGATAATTTATAAATATATTATGGTTTGAGGTTTCCTAACTTCACGCAAACGAAGTCGAGGGCGTTCACTAGTAATTTATAGCGACGACATCATTTCTCTCGGAAAATTGCTTCTGTGATGAAGCCCTAAAGTTCGTCATAACACTCCCACCGCAATTTACCTGTTTTGCAACCTCCGGCTAATAACTGTTTTTATAATGCAATTTGGAATATAATTAAACATTTTATTGCGAAACTGTACAAATCCCGCAGCGTATAAACCCAGGACACGTTTTCGTACTAATTTAACTTGACATTGTAGTTCTCGTGGAGCTATTGAAATTTGTGACGCCGTTTGGTGGTTTCCTAGGGCGAGAGAACAAGCTCCATACGGCTCAATGACAAAGTCACTTCAAGAACTTTATGGCATAGAAGCATAGCCAAAAAATTTTGTAACACCGGGAGCCTGGTGATCGGTCTAGAAACACAAGAAAAAAAATTAACAGTGGTCTGTGATTTCTTTCACCGTAGACAGGTATTTTACAAAATATCTTTATATACGTTATTTTGCTGTATAAAGGCAATATTACAACAAAGTTTCTTTAAAACTCATTATGCTGATGTATAAGCAATATTGTTTATTTATTTATTTATGTAAGAAACACCAAAAACATATACACATTAATTATACAAAAAAGAGTAAAAAAATCTAAGACATTGTGTTATGCTAATTACAAGTGTCTACAACATTCTTGATGACATAATAAAAATATATGTAGGTATGATAAAAAATTAACAATTACATGAATTACAACAAACAATATAACAAAATAAACTAAACAATGACACGATATTACTGTAAAGTTACATCAAAATCGGTTCTGTAGTTTTTGCGTAAAAGTAAACGTCCTCATCATCAGCCCGCAACAACCCACTACTCACTAAAGGTTTTTCCTCACACATGAAGAACTATGGGCCATAATCTCCCACACGAGCCCAACACGGCTTAGGAAAAGGTGTTAGGCTAGTGGCCACCTGACTGCCATAATTTTTCAAGCCACCCAAGTATCTGAGATGGCTTGACGACTGCCATTGTAACCAAGCAACCGTTTAACGTGTCTTCCGAAACACGAAAGAATATCCATCCAGACTTATTATTGTTACAAATTTGTTAATAAATACAATGTAAATATACACACAGATGTATAAAAAGGAATAAAAAACCGGCCAAGTGTGAGTCGGACTCCCGCACGAAGGGCTCCGTACCATTATCTATAAAAACGACAAGAAAACTGTTTGTATGGGAGCCTCCTTAAATATTTATGTTATTCCATTTTTTAGTATTTTTTGTTATGGCAGCAACAGAAATACATCATCTGTGAAAATTTAAGCTGTCTAACTATCACGGTTCATGAGATACAACCTGGTGTGGTTACAGACGGATAGACAGACAGACCGACGGAGAGCGGAGTCTTAGTAATAGAGTCCCATTTTAACCTTTGCGTACGGAACCCTAAATAGGTGATTTTGTAAATTTCCTAACACCGACTTGTTTGTGATTAAGTTCAATCAACAACTGTACCCAAAGTTTGATAACTGGATGTGCTATAACCCCCATCATAAAAATGAAGCTGTAAATCTCTTCAAAGGAATCGTTCTTATCTACTATGTGAGGAGAGCCTATAAAAATTGGTATAAAACAACATCTGAAAGAGTCTCGTGTTGTAAAAGTTGAGAGGGTTTTCGGAGGCCTTTCAATTGTGTAAGATATCCTCATTCTATTTAAAACTAAATATAGGTAGAATTGAATAGAATAAAATTCGGGAGATTAACCATTGTAGGAAATGGTATAAAGTATTAAAATTCTTCTCATCAATACACGTTAGTAAAAATTGTAGCAGTAAAAAAAACTAGAAGTTTTGTATTTAATTGTAACTTTATTTAAAATCTAATAATTTGCTAGCTGTATCATAACACTTGAGTTGCATGCGCAAAATTTGGGTTTTTCTTGTTCCGGTGGGATTTGTTTTCTACAACATTACCGGATATGCTATCATCGACTTAAAGTTTCACCATGACCAGAAAAATACTAACAAGCAAATTAAAATTTGTTATTGTATATTTGATTAGAATAATATGAAATTCAATATTTCTTTTTAATTTAATTAAAATAAAACATTTAAAATACATTTTTAAAAACTGAATTTAAAATGTTTCACATACAACAAAGTATTCCTTGGATTTTCTCAAGTGTGCTGTGAATGAAAGAGACAACAAAGAATGCGGATCCGACATTTATGATAGTGCTTCAAAATAGATCCTCTTATATCAAACAAGAAAAGTTCCTTTCATTTGCATACTACACGCTTGTTACAGTGCACGCGTTGAACTACACTATAAAGCAAGGCAGAAAATTACTCGTAGCTATGTGCTACGGCGTAGCTGAAAAGCGAATAATTGCAAAGTTGCTACGGTTATTCGTAGACGTTATAATATTTATGTGGCTACCGGATTAGGTAGTTGACTGCCTAGGCAAATCAGTGATTTCTTATCATCTGTCGAAACGTAACTATAAATGTACTGAAAACCTTAAAATAGGACGTCATCATTTTTTGTATTAAATTGTTTCACTTCTGTTTTTAATTTGTTAACGCAGAATACAGTTAAATGGTTTCATTATGTAAAATTATTGATGACTCGCTTTTAAAATTTTGGATTTAGTTATCTAGCCTAATGTACTAGTACCTAATCTGCTTTATCAATTAAAACGCCTAGGCGCATTACAAAACTCTGGTTCTTAAAGCAACTAACGGTCTATCAATATAATTCCGATACGTTTAATAAAACAGCTGCCATCATTAACCCTTATTACAAACAAATTGAGGTTATCCATATTTGTTGAATAAAAAAAACTTCTCTTACTGAATAATAAAAAGTTATACAAAATTTAAAAGAGGTGCTATTTTAGTATAATGAATATTTCTGCTGATCACTTTCTTTAGAAACAAAGCGTGACCATATATATATTATTATTACTTTATATTTAAAAAAATATTATCGCAGCACAGAACTACATGCTTGCAAAAGCATTTGGAAATAAAACTAACAAATCGTAGCACCAAATTGTAATTCGGCGAAGCGTTGATCGTCCGCAATGTAGGACGCGAAGCAATAATACAATGTGCCACATGTTTATTTAGCCGTCTTACATTTCGGCTAAACGTCAATTAGCCGGCCTAGAAAAGTCGTCATTTTATGTTGCGGCTAGACGTTATGTAATACGGTTTATTTTTACAATTTGGCTACGACATGGAGTATGAGGAAATTTGACATGAGAGCTAAAAAATAATTACCAAAACCATAATACCCAAATATGTTTCAAAATTGACGGGCCAGTTTTCTCAGTTGGTAGTGACCCTGCCTTCTGAGTCGATCGTTCGAGTTCGGGTTCGATCCCCGCTCGGGGCCAACATTTGTGTGCATGAACATGTTTGTTGGCTTCGTGTCCCAGACGCGTTGTTTATTTATATAAGATGATTTATCAGTTGTTTAGTACCCATATTACAGGCTCGGCCTAGTTTGGCACTGAATAACTGTGTGTAAATTGTGTCATACAATCTTTGAGAATTAAACCACCCACAATGTATTTATGTATTTATTTAAAATTATTATCGTTGGCAAACGAAAGCTTGGCTGGCTGGAAATTTTTTTATACTCATAATAAAATAAGACTAAAACAGATTTTTCTATATAAATCGCAGTTTAAAGTACAAACATACACTTTTTATCGAAATGGCATTCAGAATTTATCTTCGAAGTCGGAGTTGGATCGGTTCCAAGCCCGGTATTTTAGTCTGTGGTCAGCATTCAACCGATGATTTCATATTTGAATGGTTGTCGCGTGGATTTATTTCGCGCAAAATCCATTTCCGAGTGTTTCGGCCTCAGTTTTCAATTTGAATATGAAGATACATTTGGTGTTTCGATAGGCTTGTGTTGTTGCTAATGCATTGCTATTGTTTTTTTTCTACGTCTTTTTTGTATTAATTTCAGTTAAAAATTGTTTTGTTTAAAGTGCCATAGTTAAGCGAAGAATCCTCATAAGATAGTCCTGTATGTCTGTCTGTCTCTTTTCCAGCCTCCGTAGCCAAGTAGCAAACAAAACTATATTAGTACTATAAAATTACGTTATAGTGTTGCGTCAACTTTACTTGGTCGCGTTATAATGCCGCGCACGTGACAAGTCGAACCCTTATGTCATTTCCATACATTGGTCGCTTAATTTCACTGACGTATATATTTTACGTCACTTGGCTAGGCCCTCAGTTTACCTAAATAGGCACTGGTATACTTCCATGGTTGATCACGAGTATAATTTATTAGGAACTATGTCTTGTCAATCTTATCCGCGTTTTGGGATGCAATAAATAGCCATACCTACCCATTCTCAACACAGAATCTTTCTTCCTTCAAAAGTTTATAAAGATCGCTCACAACATTATAAAGTAAGTATCAGTTCCCTTAATGAAGCTGATACTTACAGAACATGCACATACTGTGAAGTTCATAAAGATTGCGCGTAATATTATAAAGTACCTACTAGCGACCCGCCCCGGCTTCGCACGGGCACAATGCTAATACTAAAACCTTAATCTTGAATCATTCTATCTATTAAAAAAAACGCATCTAAATCCGTTGCGTAGTTGTAAAGATTTATGCATACATAGGGAAATAGGGATATAGGGACAGAGAAAGCGACTTTGTTTTATACTATGTAGTGAAGTATCAGTTAAATGAAGCTGGCACTTACAGCACATGCACATATTATTGTGCTTATGTAGCGTCTGTTACAGATATATAGCTTTATGTTTACTTATTTTTTTACACAACCCATCGAACCAACACAATTTAAATAAAACATTTTATTTTATAACATACTGTATAATAAAATTGCATTCATGTGAGTACTGTGACCGTACTAGTTTTTATTAAACGACCTACAGAGATGGAGAAAAACGAATGGACAATTCGAGGATTCCGTTTCTCCTTTACCAAAACGAAATTACAGTTGATTTTTGTTTAAAATTTTAAGGCTTGTTGTAGAGTGGGTAATGAGAAAATAAATTGGTTCAAAATCCGAACGTGATATAAAACATGACAGATAGATCAAGATAAAAGTCGCTGGTTTAATTTGAAGCAGCAACGTTTAAATGTCACGTTTGAACTAAGAATTAAATGTTAACACGTTTCAATTCTCTGCAGAATATTTTAACCACTTTTCTTAACTCACAAAAGAAGACGTAAGATGGTCATTTATTTATAAACAAGCCAAGTATAATTACTAACATAGTTTTTCATAAGATTTACTAACAAAATATGGGTGCCTGTGTGAATTATAGTGATTTTATTTTATTTATTTTATGAGTCGGATGCCACTATTACACTCAATAAAATAAAAGTTAATCTAAAAAAATCTAAAAACCCGACTGCTAAAAAGTTAACTTTAAAAAAGATGAAAGCAAGATGACCATTTAGTTAAATATGAAGTAAATACCATCTGATGTACAATATCATGAAGACGCTACGAATAAGGACTTATTCGACACTCTACCTATTGTCAGTATTAAAATTACAATCGAGCATTTTCTATATTATTTTTAGAATTTTCCAACGCTCCCGCTAGTCTTAACGACTTACATAAAGAGTTTATCCGGCTCAATCATAAATTAACTTTCCAAGACACGTCCTTGTCGACCAAGGAGGCTAAGTTAAATTAGCAGGAAAAGAATTTGATTACTTCCGGACCCTCCCAGGTCTCGGGCTTAAAATACTTACCTCTAATTAAGATGTCATTCGCTTTTAATGATTTGACATCCCGATATCCTTTGTAGATAATATGACAGATTCAGTTTAATGATAAGGAGACCGCGGCTTTTCGTTTCAAATAATTTTAACCCTTTCCGTTTCGATTTGCTAAATTCCTACCGCGCCTAGGCGAGTTATCACTATCACTACATAGTATAAAACAAAGTCGTTTCTCTGTCCCTATATCCCTATGTCGGATTTTGATGCGCTTTTTTAATAGATAGAGTGATTCAAGAGGAAGGTTTTAGTATTAGCATTGCACCCGTGCGAAGCCGGGGCGGATTGCTAGTTGTTATACAAAATATGCCTATAAGTTGTCATAGTACAGGCTATGCTGCTCTTTACTTACGCTTTAATTAGGGACTTAATAATCGTCTGTAAATTTTGTCTTTCAATTATTTTATTTTAACTATTCATTTTACTTCCTTTGAATATCCTACGGGTTAGGAAGACATCTGAATGACTTTACTCACAATGGAAATCTTTAAAACATGTTAAATATATTCTTGGGTGCCTTGAAAAATTCTGACACTTAGATGACCACTACCCTACCTCCATCTTCGGATCCGCTGTATTGTCGCGTAGGAGATTGTGGTCCATAGTTCCTAAATTGTGAGCAAAGACCCTTAGATCATCAGTGAGCTGCCATGGGTGATGATGTGATTATCGTGATTATTTAACTATAAATAATACGCACACTTAAAGTTGTTAAAAATAATCAGAATTAATTCTGAGACATGTGTAAAAACAGACCCGGTCTGGCGATGGGCTCACCACCTATCACGTTTAGGGGTCCAATATATCTCGTGAAATGTGGGTATATCCAGTAATGGAATACCTTTGCCTACCCCCTCGGGGATAAAAAAGGCGTGAGATTATATTATTATTATTATTAAATAAATAAAACTTTTCATGATCGAGTATTTCTTTTCATTTATTTATCAAATTCTTAGAAAGAGGTCAAGCTTCAGTCATTTTGAAATTCATAACATAACTTCAATGAGAATTTTATACTAGGACACTAAAAGTAGCATATTAGGCGGTGTGAAAATGCGACTTTATGCGTTAGTGCACTTTCGAGGTGCCATAAAGTGGTCTTAAGGCACCAACGTCCGACGCAAGCGATTCAGTGGCTTACTGCGACACTCCCATACGGTTCCAGATGAAAAGACACTCTTGAAAATATTTTTATTTCGGTATTCGGTCCAGCCATAAACAGTAAGTGTTAGGTCTGACACTAAAGAAGCAGGTAGTAGGTAGTAGAATTTTATTTTCTACAAGTTTCCTCGGATGACATAAAATAATTTTACAGAAAAAAATCGTTTCAATCTATTTAAATATAAAATTATAAACTGATGATTGGTGATATATACATGCACAGCCTAAACCACTGGGTCTAGAGACTTGAAATTTTGCACATAGATAGCTTAATATACAGTGTAGGCATCCAGTAAGAAAGAATTTAGCAAAATTCAAAATTCAAAACTACGTATTTCTTCTTTGGGGTGTAGCATAAATTTTAAGTGGTTACACATAAGTGCGTCAATTTAAATTGGTCACGTTATAATATTACGCAATAGGGTATTTGACTGAATCGAAATTAAATATCGAGTAATCATTCATTAAAAAGTTTATCCGAAAACACATCTAAAAATCCATTTCGATTTTCATTCCGAAAATTTTAAAGTAATAAATTGATGAAATTCATTTGGTACTATCAGTTATGGCGTCACAACTCAGTACTCTGTACAATTTTCAGAGTAAATTTTCTTTTTGACAGTTCACTAGTAACTAATTTGCCTAGGTTGTCAAATACCCTATTTAAATTGGTCTAATTATATTTCCCATTTTATTAATTCCATTTATCATTGTATTTCATTGTGCTCACGTTACAAAAGAAAACCATTTATAGTCACAGTGCAAAGCACGGTTCAACATTCGCATTGCATTATCGTCAGAGTCCACACTAGCTACGAAACTAAATTAAAGATCCTCTCTCGGTACGTTTCCCTCATTGGCACCGAGTGTAATAATATTAAGAGGTGCAGGATCCAATTTGAAACATGAATAGCAAGGAAAGAAATATCAGTAAATATCTATCTTCTCTTTATCTGAATAATATACAATTTTTATATACAATATGTAACAGAATAAGCGCAATTATTTTGCGCTTATTCTGTTACGCGTTGCAAATATATTTAATATGGTATTAATGTTCTATTATTTATTTGTTATTTGAGTTGAATTGAATATTTTTTTAAATACTTCAAGAATTATTGGCAAGAAACATGTCTCAAAGCACAAATAAAAAGAAGAAACTGTCTGGTCGATGATCAAGGCACAACTGAAACCTTTAAGTTTAGAATCATGTTTTGCACAGAGGTTTCATGACGTAAGTGAAAATTAAGAAGGGATTTTGGAAATTCCTACGGGAACGGAAAAAAACGAGCTTAACGCTGTCCAAGCCGCTGGGTACCGCTATTAGTAGGATAATTTACAGTTGGTGTTTAGGGACTTCTGTAAAATAATAGGAAGTACGACATTATGCTGAGTGGCCACCCTTTTGGTACCTAGTTTTTTAAGTTTTAAGTTATTTTGTAATATTTTAATTTTAATAGGTGCCAAATAAACACTTTTCTTTCTTTCTTTCTTTCTTTCTTTAAGTAAAATAAAATTTTGATTATCACATAAAAGTCCTTGCAACAGACTATATTAGTCGGAAAGTCAAGAAAATGTTAGTTCCCATTTTCTACAATGACCTATGAAAAAAATGTCCTATCCAATGATCGATTCACGTCAGTAATACGGGTCGACAGTACATTAGAGTTGCATTCCCAATAGAACGAAACTTGCGAATTCTGCGACTACACTTTTTAGTAGCACAATTGTATAAAACGTTGTGCTGAAACAAGATTTGTGAAGATAAATAAAGGTAGAGTGAAATGAGCTTGTTTAGAGAAAAAGTATTCTTATGTTAAGGGATTTGAAATAGAAACATGCAACAGCAAAAGAAGTGAGCAAGATTGTGTACCATCTTTTATCCTACTTTTAGTTTGGATTATAAAAGTGAAAGCTGAGAGTATGGATGAATGTGTTTATAGTTGTTAATCTTTCACGAAAAAACGACTTCCTGATATGATTTTGATGAATCTTTACAATAATATAGCATTTACATTAGAATAAGACATAGGCGACTTTTTCACTGGAACATAAATGAATTCGCGAGCAAAAGCTAATAAACTTAATCTGCAAAATAAATGTTTGGTATTGTACGTTGACTTTGGTTAGGCAACAACATATCAAGCTATTTTAAAATATACGTTTGAACTAAAAATCAGGCTTAATTCCTGGTTTTCTAAAGGGACCTACATTCACATTGCATTAGCCCGAAACACGAAGGTACACTCTCAGCCGCACGCTAGGTGTGAAACAAGATTTACAATCCCGGTGTATATTTTCAGTGGCCTAATTTGCAACGTCCCGAAAAATACAGACCAAAAGAACAAATAAAAAATTCTAAAGACGAATCCACAAAATTGTGGTTTTGCCAAAATCAGGACACAGCTAACTTTTCGGAGGAAACGTTTGGCCTCGTTTATCAGTGAAACCCAGTACTAATAAGCAGCTAAGATTGCTTGGGCCTGATGTTATTTTAGGACAAACCTCCCATCTTTTTGCGTAAAGCTGAAAAGCCACAGCTCTTCAAATTTACCACGAAGTTACCACGCCAATTCCTTAGGTGTACAAAAATGTATAATGTTAATTTTATGCACAAATTGCGGGGCTATTTAATATTAAGGATCCTCTTTAAACAGGTCGGCCATTAAGTTACTCAATGGTGTACGAAATTGACCTTATTTTGGGGAATGTGTGGTGGAAATTACGCATTTTATGGGTCACTGACCTAGTGCGTTATGAGCCAGGCAGCGGACGGCGAATTCAGGAAGGTTTTCCGGAAAACTTGTTTTCATTATGCTTTCTTATATGCATAGAAAGTAAGTGTATGCCATGTTTTTTGTGATAGAAAATTTCTAGATGAGATGAAACGTATTTCGGGTGGGATGAATTTGTGCATATAAATTTGTATTGTGTATAGTTATTGTTCCAATTTCACTGTGAAGTAGGTTAAGAAATAATTACACTCAAAAAATATGGAAATTTCGGTGTATTTCATATAACGTTTATCCGTTTAATTCGACAGTGGATACCATATTATAGTTTGTGTCATTTGAGGTAAACACATATGATACCACCTAAGAGCTGTTGACGTGTTTGGTTGAGGATTCCGAAGACTGCAAAGTTTCAAAAGAAAAGTAATAGAGAAGAATACATTTATGTATAAACACTAAAATAATTGTAGTTGCAGATGTTTGTGCTATAATGCGACTGTACTCTCTTTAATCCTTTCAATCTGTAAAACTCCTGATAACTTTGTGAATTTTACTGTTTTGATAATTGTACGTGACTGTTTCCAATAAACAAAACAAATATTAAACTAGGTATTTGTAAATTCGAAGTAGAATAGGATAAGACTCACTGTGATTGCCCTAATCCACGCAGTCGTTATCTGTAAATTTATCGTCTGTAAAGTTGATCGTACTTCACCCGTTACCTCAACTTGTTCAGAGTAATTTAATTACTTACTGGAATCATCTGGATGAGTACAAAATTCAATTACAATTTTGTCGTCAAAAATAATACAAGTCATGAAAATTTAATTACTTTTTAAGAACATAAACCTACCAGTTTACTTTATGTCCCTAGTTTTGAAGATACAAAATGGAACTAAAACAAACCTTGTAAGTAGGTACTCGTTTTACTTTCAGTCACCAGAGTTCCTTTCATTCATATACTAAACGTGGTAAACTGTACGTGTCAGATGAAGAGTCAACTCCGTGACTTTAATGTATGTATGTCAGGCGACACGTGCTTTAACAATTATATGCGCGTGACTTCACGTGGGATCTATGATGTAACGCCTAGGTTAAAGTTTTCTTTCATTAGAATGACAGTAGGTATAAAGAAGGGGTAGCCATGTCACGGGTCAAAAACAATAGATAGTGTTTGCATACCTCAAGCTTGACATATGCTTATTTAATGATAACTGACTCCTTGTAATTCTTTAGTCATTGGTTTTGGGATTTTTAAAGACAAACACTATACTAAGTCTATATCCCTAAAATGCTGCAAATAATCTGTTTGAATATCTAAACTTTTTAATCAATCTCTGTGTTGTTCTAATAATAAAAATTGTTTATATTGCGAAAACATTAGCCCTAGAATGTTCGTACATTATTTTCTTGTAACATTGACAATAGTAACGTTTACAAAGGCCTAATAAACGTCTTTCAGCGTGTTTCTTTCGGTTTCTATCTAGGGGGAGAATTCGGCTTGAACTGGGTTTCGGAGGTAAATAATAAGCTGAAATTACAGAGACGGTTTTAGTTGCCACTTAATTACAAAAACTGTATACTATGATATCTATATACGATGAATTTTACTATAAACTAGCGGGTGCCCAGCGGCGTTGCCCGCGCGGGTCTAGTGTATTACCGTTAACGTGGGAATTTCAAAAACCCATTTATAGTGGTTGCATACGACATATAATAGATAGGGAGATCGCGAGAAAAAATTCAATATGATTAGAACAGACGTTATTTATAGCGATAATTATACCCTAAGAAACATCACGGACCGCGTCTGCCACCATGGTACCACTGCGTATTCAATTGCCAGCGCTTCAAACTTGTAACAAAAAAGTGTGTCTTAAATCATTTGCACATGTCTGCCTCTGGGGCTGATGGTGACATTCATCATGAAAACGAAGAAAATGGAAGATGCAGACGACATTCAGGGCTCTGATTTTTTTAGCATTTATTTAAAAAGTGTATCTATATAACAAGCCTGTATTATTCGATTAAAACTAATAAAACGAACCACAGAAAAATGGTCTGCCAGGATATTGCTTCTGCGTTTCCTATTCACATCGCTTCAAAACTGTTGAAAAAAAGGTGAATATTATTTGCACAAATTTCACTAAGATCAGGCGAAAATAGCAAAATACAGTACTATACTAAACGTTGATTGATGTTTATTGGTGTTCTGAGTGCATAATAACATTTTGGAGATAGGTGATATTAGAGATTCTTGAACAGTTTTTAAATAACCATGTACGGAACCAGTAAGTAGTATTTGTCTACATAACTTCTTTAAAGATGGAGTCTCGAATAACGGCGACAAACCTACACAAGGTATTTGATGGAAGTGGATGAAAGAGGTGTCCCAGTTTGCAGCGAGTGGTCTATTTTCTACCCCTGCGAGAAAATTGAGAACGATTATATCGATACCCTTAGAATAGTACCGTAACTGAGATAATATTATTGCACAACACAATTTTACCTATAACCCAGTGAATAGAGAGCTGATACCTTACAAACGGTCCGGTAGTTTTAAATTTTCTACATGTTGTCCATTTCCGGAAAATGCGTATTTTTTATATTTTGTAAAATATCATATCTCGCGAACTATCTGCCCTACAAACAAAATTTAACACGCATTTTATAGGGAATTTCATTCTCTACAACATTGAATAGAACTGTTTTGTAGCTAAAATGCACCGAAACAAAGATATAAGTGAAAATCTAAAAAAAGTGCCGATTTTTTTTGGTTTTTTCAAGATGGCGGCGGGCAGAGGGGGGGGGAATTGTGCATTTTGCATTTTAAATACTTAACAACCATCCTAGACAACATGTAAAAAATTTAGAACTACCGGACCGTTTGTAAGGTAACCCCCCTTATTTGGTCTCTATTCACTATACTAGGTACTATCTTTATTCTAATCTAACTGCCAATCTAACAGAAAAAAATATCTCACGCCTTTTATCCCCAATCTAACAGCTTTTTCAATATTCATACAAATTTTTTTTTTTTAGAGATTTCTGGTTTTCTGTGAGGCCGTGGTATCACTCCGGTCGAGCCGGCCCAAGCGTGCCGAAGCATGGCTCTCCCACGTTTAATTCGCAAAAAGGTTTAAATAATCAAAATCAGATTACAAATTGTTAAATTTAAATTAATTAAGTAAAACACCAAAAAAATATGGAATGGGAAATAGGTAAAAAATTCGTAAATGTAACTACCTGGAGTCGGTCGACTAAATACTGTTTGAGTGTGAGTGTTTTAAGAAAATATTCCTTGAGTACCCTATGGTTGCACTAAAGAGGGATTGAAATCCCTACGGGAATGAGAAACATGGGTTCTACTCCTTTAACTAATCGAATCAGTAAGCCCATAGATTAGTCAGCAGATCCAGCCCTGCCTAGGATATTATGAAGTATTTCCTCGTCATCGTCACAGATAAGCTTAAGTATACATATCTCGTCAACTCGCTTCCTTTTACGGTCTCAGCGTTATCAGACGGTGGGGTGATAAGCGTCAAATGAGGCTGCTTGCCGAGAAACCGCTATCATTTTTTATAACGCAATATGCCGCTCGTAAATAGACAGGGTCTTTCTCTGGGTTATTTGCTTTTGTCTTAAGCGGGAATGGACCAATGGGAGTTACGGATGGTTTGATTGCTTGTAGACTTGGCTTAATATAGCTTTAATTTATTAAAGGGTAGGAATCGTATGCAAAGTCTGGAGTTTTGACGAAATGGTTTTGGGATTGTTGAGATTATAGGTGATGAAATTATACTTAGTACTTAATGTGCGCCGAAATGTGGCTTAATTTATTCATATATTGGGAAATAACTGTTTACAGATGTATTTATATGTATTTTGTGATAATAAATTTTTTCATCATCATCATGATAATGATGTACCCAATGACACTACCCCTGCTCCAGTTTTCGTTGTGCTTACGCACGATGGAAGTCGAAGTGTCACCCATAATTTTAAGTGGCTCAAAAATTCTGACAGTTAAGTGACCAGTAGCCTAACAATATCTCTGTGGTCTAGTTTACTTCGTAATAACTGCTTCAGAGGTTTGCCCATTTCTCTGTACTAAAAACACAATAACTTATTTGCAAAGAAAATAGGGAAAATAAAACCGCGACACAAAATTCGTAATAGCAAATAAAAAGGCGGAAAGATTCTCATTCCGCCCCGTAATACTTGGGTATTTGCGTAGACATTAAGTTTTACGCTTTTCCAATAAATTCTGTTATCTCGCATTTATTAAGAGTTAGCAGCATTTTCAAACGTTTTTAATGAACGGATGTGTATTTTATGAGCAACCGATATTAAAGAGTGGTTTAAATATGCCCAGTTATGTGACGCTGTGGTAGAGAGAATTGAATTGATTTGAAACATGTCAATATACGCACACACTTTATCTCCAATGGGGTTGACACAGGTAATTTTGGCTTAGGTGGCTACAAGACCACAGAAAACTCGGCGAATGTTCGAAAAGCCACTCCAGTGCAAATGTGTATTTCTTATATTCCTCAACGTCTCATGTACGGAGCCAGTCATCGAAACAATCATGCGCTTGTAGCGACATCTATTGCTTATACGTAGAACTAGCTACAGCGCCACAGACGGCAAGCAAATCGCGCGACGTAGGTTCTAAACCGCGCTATCGAAGTGTTTGTTGAACCGCGCTCCCCAGACACGTTCGCTGCATTGCGGAAGATCTTTTCCTTTTTTCTACGGTTTTTTCCACCTTCACTCTTCCACACTGATATGGGTCGGAACTCGTACCCCATTTTCCTTTATCATCAAGCTACTGATATGTACCTCTTATCTCTAAAATACCAATTATTAAATGGCATGATCAGAGGTGAGCTCTCCACCTCTCAGTATAATAATTGGCACCGAGCTACATTCATCTTCATGTTTTGCCCGATTGCATCAGAAAGACGTTATTAATTAAGTATTTCAGTACCTTTAGGTAGTCGTTGTATGTATTCCTAATTAATATACTAGTCTTTTGTAAGTTAAATTCTACTGAATGTATGCCGAAGCGGACTTCACTCTGTTCATTCAGAAAGGGCAGATGTTTAATTTATTAGTTTTGGTTTTGGTTCTGTTGATAGTCTCCGTGACCTCTGCTTCAGGGACTCACTCAACCATTCCCCTAAACTTATGGCAAGCTAAACAGACTACAAAACTTCGACAGTTTCGTCACGGGCCCTGAAACGGATTATTTATAGCCCTAGTTACACACTATCAGTAGTTAATTAAGAGGTCGGTAGTAAATTCAAAGCTGGACTATAAATTAATCCAAACGGTACAGTGTAGTGTGGATTCCCAGAGGGATCTCCGACAAGACTCTAATAAAATAGTTGTTCCACGTACAACTCCCTCGGATGTATTTATGGTACCTCTGTAACTGTTTATTGTTATTCATTTTCTAGTGAAATATTAATATTTGTAATGTTTTACTCGGAGAATAGAAAATAAATTTTAAATGTAAAGTTTTTTTAACTATACATTACGAGTCGGGACTCAGGTTTTGAGTATTCCGCATTATAAGATGTTTCTGTATAAGTATGTAAGAGCTGGAGTCTTCCTATAGTGTAGACTGTATTATAGTTCTTGGATATGGAATGACACATCACTTTGCTGGCCACGATATTTTTAATTAAAAAAAAGCAGATAAACGCGCTTTGCCTCGTTAGGACTTAGAAGTCACCACCGAAATAGAAGCTAGGATCCCTACACAAAAATAAAGTTTAAAATTAAACTGACTACTCGTATTGGACATTAACAAAGGCAGAGATGACAGATTTATTCGTATTGTGCAAATAAGTATATCGCCATAAAAAAATTCACCTCCCTTTTTTGTCGTAGGTAAATAACTATTTATTTGCACTTTTATTTAATCTACAACTTTAAAAATTGTTAAAAAATATTGACAATTGTTAGTTTTTTTTATAATTTTTTTGGAAAGTCCTTTCCTGTGGTTAAATCTTACAATCCCGTCTACAAATTGTAGAAATGTAATCAATCTAATTAAAAGTTATAATGATTTGGACATATATAATAGAGTACAATATCGCTTAAAGCGATAATATTTATTTATTTAACTTCATGTACCAAGAAAATGTACACATGGCGAACTTAATGCCTAAAGGCATTATCTACTAGTCAACCATCAGGCTAAGCAGAAATAATACCAATCCTTGTACTTTTTCAAAATGATTATGTCACTTTTTGCTTATTTTTATCGATGTACAATTAAGAGTTCTTCCTTACTTACTTACTTACTTAGTTACTTATCTATTTACTTACAATCTAGCCTTTTTGACTTAATATTACGTATAATAGGGATTTCGTGACAGCGCGTTCGCGAGTCCGTCATTCGATTTAGCGATTTTCGATACAACGGCTTTTCGCGAGGGCTTGAATGTTTTTTCGCAACACCGTGCGTCGCAACAACGGCATATCAGACCCACAGGAAACATCTTGCACACAAATAGAATATCGTTATATTATGCATATCGTGCACACAAGTATTGTCCCCGTGGGACAATACTGACCCTGTGACCTCTGGGACCCAACGAGCCAACAAACCCATCAGTCTTAAATCTACGAACTCTCATAGGCTGGATAAAATGAACTTGGAATTTATTCAAGGAATTTTATTTTGGCTTCGTTTTCATAAGTCGTTTGGCACAATCGTCATGCAAGAGTTCGCTATTAATAAAATGAAAGTAAAAGAACTAAAAACATGAATGGGTCCATATACATGTCTTCTGCTTGTGGACTTGGCATCTTACCGAGTTACCAATGTTGTTTGTACCAAATTAATTTACTTAAACTAAAACGATTTCTGTCTGCAATTGCTTGGATTCGCTTTTATGGTGGATTTAAATTAAAATAGTATTACTAGATCGTTATAGTTTTTTGATACGTAGCTACAAATTGTTATTTAAATAACGACTTTTACTCAGTATTAAGTTATAAATCCAAAAAAGTGAGGTCATTAATCATCAAAGCGAGCATAATTTTTCAAGTCTATATTTCCGGCGATGTGTTGAAGAAAAGCCAGATAAGGAGTACCCGAAACCGACGAGCATGCATGAGTCGTTTGATGGGTGTGGAGGTAGTACGAGTGATCTGCCAGGTTCGTAGCAAGTGGCGGTTACCCAAATGGGAAATAGGCGTGAGATTATGTATGTACCTATGTATATTTTATCGGCATAAAATAAATTAATAAAGAAAACAATTAGGTACTTATATTCTACCTGCTTCAAACAAGCTCTAAATTAAAGCCTATAACACTATAAATCTAATCACTTGATCAATATGAGTCACTATAGTTACAACTTTTTACGAATGCGAAATTTCTTTTATACTATGAAATCGTAGGCTGTGAACCCTACGACTAAGATGCGCCTACTCTTGCTTATAAAGAACTAGACTAGTGATCATCTACTGGAAATATGTTAAGCCATCCTAAGCTCATCAAACATGGCTTATCGACTCTCATTGCAAAAACTAACATATCATGCTTTTCTTATCAATCAAAATCATTTTAAAAAATCGTAATCAAAATCGCAAGATATATTTTTGAATACTGACACTAGGACGTAAGTTATTGTTACTAAGCCCTACGGACTATGTGGGAATTATATTATTGTTATAGTCAGGCTACACTTTGTTTTCGTGATTTTTTTTCATACCACTGAATATTTCAGTGTGTTGGAGCAAAATAACCTTTTTTTTTTTTTTTTTTTTTTTTTAAGTGGGGAAATCCTTCATCGGATACACATACCACCGGGGGGGATGGTGTGATTATACCGGACTCCTACCGGCTAAAACCCCACTGTGTTCCTCCGCTACGCCATAGGGACGTGACCACGGGGAGGCCGAGGCATTACTTCCGCAGCCACGTCGGCGGCCGCCTACCACAACAACTGCGCGGTAGGCCCTCCTCTGCGGGACGGGGGAGTGATCCCTGTTCCGGACGCTCCAAAGGCGCGTGGAAACACCACGCGCGCCTTCGCGACGAGGCCTAACCTGTGGATGGTGATGCCCCCGCATCACCACCCGGGCCTCGTTGGGCGGGGAGGAAGAGAGAACCACAGGCTCTCCTCCTGCGGCGGATTGGGAGAGAAGAGGGGTCCTCCTCCCTGTCCCTCTCCACCGCTCCCTCTTAGGTTTTTTATAGAGGTTTTCGTTCCTCGCGGTCCGGGCGGTTAAGCCAAGACCCCCGGTCCCACGACACTCTGGAAGCGGGATTACGGTGTACCGACGGTGGCCGGGGAGACTGTAACTGAACCCCCCATCTACTTTTTTATCTCTCTATACACATTGGAACCACCAATTCCAACGTAATAGATTTAATTCCCAGCCATGCAAAGCTAAACATCTTATAATGCTAAGCAAGTATTGCACAGCTCTAAGCAAGGATCTCATTCACAAGATATCGTTTCAATATTTTGTTATCATGTTCTCTTGCACGGAATTAGAGAGAATCCACTGTATGACATTCCGCTGCTAACTTGTAGCAAACGAACATCAATTTTACACGTATAGACGTAAATGAGTAACCATCATTTACATCCTACGCATAGTTTTTAAACGACCTCAAGATTTAGCTTCATGATGATCTCCAAAGTATTTACTTTGGAGGCATCGCTAAATAGGTCGACACCGTCAAATGTCTCCTGCAATTTTGGCCTTGTAATTAATTTATGTGATCGTCTAGAGTGTAGGACACTACTTTGTGAATAGTAATCCAGATCCTTTTTGAGGATCATGCTTTGCCATCAAAAGAAATCTTAACTTGAATCAACCTATACCATTAATTATCTATCGCGTATTTATAAAATTGTCTTTCGCTTTTAATCTTTAATATTTAATAACGCTGCCCACTTCAGCGCCATTCATGCCTAAGGCAATAATTTCATGAAGGACACTTCATGTTTCCCACCCCTGCTATCTCTTATCTGATGACAGACTCGAGATAAAATCGCCTTCCCCACATTCTCACCTCCTTTCAAGAAAAGAAATAAAAATGTGGTTGGTGGGAAGAGTAGGAAGCTCCGCCTCGCTTCATACGGTGGTCGCCGACCCGCAACATTCCACAATTGCGTTTGCGACCCCCCCGAACGTCCCGGTTTTGCCGGACATCCGGTCTTATATCCCGCCGAAGCGGGACCGTTGCAGCCGAAGCTGATTGTTGCGGCCGTAGCCGATTGTTGCAGCCGAAGCTGATTGGTGCGGCCGTAGCCGATTGTTGCGGCCTTAGCCGAGTTTTGCCCCGAAGGGACCGGTGCGACCTTAGTCGATTGGTGCGGCCGTAGCCGTATTTTTGCCCCGAAGGGACCGGTGCGACCGTAGTCGTGGTTTGGCCGTAGCCGTGTGTTGCCCCGAAGGGACCGGTGCGACCGTAGTCGTGATTCCCCGAAGGCGAGTTACGCCAGTCATTAAGACCTCGGGTTCATTTGCAGCAAGCCCCGTAAGGCAATCTCGAACATGTTTGAATTGGTCTTTACGACCTCAGGATCATTTGCAGTAAGCCCCGTAAGGCAATAATTCTCATAGGACATTTAGTTCATAGGTCTTAATGCTTAACATAACCCGACCTCGGTTCCTACGAGCCATCGATTCTCGTTCAGCCATCAGAGGCACTGTCACACCCTGAATGAGCTTATAATGGTAAAACCATTAATTTATATTAGTACGCGTCGCGCGCGCACTCATATGATAGTATGGAGTAACCGATGTACGTTCTGCAAAATACATGGTTATCATAAGATATATGAGGCGTTCCCCTTTCTCGATCATTCGTGGTATCACTTTATTGCAATATCAAACTCAACAGAATTGTGACAGACATCCCCGTCAAGCTAATCAAGTCTCTAGACCCTTTACCATGCCAACACGAATGCCAACATGACTCCAGTTCCAGACCCCGAAGAGCTTACTCCTGAAGATTTGGTCGAGTGTTCGCGTACTAGACCAACAATACTCCTCGAAGATAACTTATGTTAATGCCCATTTCGAACCGTCAGGTCTACGATCAAGCTAGATGTTGCTTTTCACATTTCAATGAGAGACGTTATCAACCTCCATCAATTAAGTGTTAGTCGATACCATCGTCTCCGTTACTTAGCATCAAGAAGCTCAGAAGCAGTCCCGGGGTATCTACTGTGAACCACAAGACAGCGCTAAGAGGTGCGTCGTCAGTCATTCCACTACTAGCCCCAATGTGTAATATTTGAGCGATTGTTACATCCAACGAAGCTTATGGACTATGTCCAAAAACTAAGTCTATATAACATCACCTTGCCGTACCGTAAGGCAGTGCTCGAGGCACGGACTTTTTACCTTTTCGCACTTTGTCGCCAAACAGTGTTGAACAAGATCGTTGTGTCGAAGCGTAAGCCTCTGCATCACAAAGAAGTCATAATGCAAGTCAAAGATCAGAGGTGCCGCCACCGCCAAGCTAACATTGGTATGTGCTGACATAACACCATCCGCGGTACGGTGTAACGTGCTGACATAACACCGACCATGGAACGGTGAAACGTACTAACACAACCGCTGCACCACTCGGGCAGTACTACACACTCCTTCAATAACTCAAACACTACAACCCCTACCTTGTCCCGATATTTTCGTTCAAGCGGACAGCGTTAGCTGCCCTATAAGCGGGAGGGAAACCAGATGTATTATAAGTCCAGCTCTGTTATTTACTTTTATTCGCCATGCTTTTCATATATTAGGTTCGTCTAGAATATCACATAAAACTATCATATTCCATTAATCAGACAGGGTACCCTTACCTGCCTTGTCCTCATAACTTCTGTTATTAACGAACCTTCCAGCCAATAACGCCATATGAAAATTTTATAAATTTATTTTATTTATAAATTTATTTATTTATTTATTTATATATTTATTTGCCATTATGCTCAACATCGCTCAACAGACCGACCTATGTATCATACATCTTAAGTCCAACCTATGGTTGAGGTGGCAGCCTCGCATCCTGGCTGCGCACCCTCCCTCACCATATATGCCAAGACTTTATCTTCGTGTCCCGCAGCGGAAAATTGGAAAAACCCGACTATCTCCGATTTGGATGAAACCTCTTTCATATCGTAGTGTCCCTCAACAGTACCACAACGATATGCTTCCCATCTCTCTAACTCCATTAGTTCCGGAGTTATAACCGATTAATGGTTTATTTCAATACGAGACCTGTTTCGCATTTCCTTCCATGGGAAGATGTTTTAACTTTTCCTAAACCCTAATGAAACCTAATTCTAACTACTTTTATGAAACTTTTATGCTATCTTAACATCTCTTTGACCAATCAAAGTTCTACTTTACTGATTTTTCATTATTTTTGAACTTTTCCTAAGTTTTGATAATTTTCTATTTCTGATTATATTTACATGTGTTTACATGTTTACAGCCCCACCAAGCTGTTTTATATTCTTTCAGTATTTAATATTTGTTATTAGGGACAGGGTGTTACAACCAGCCCCCAAAATTCTCTGTAATTCACGGAAGAGAATTTTTAGAGCTGAATAATAGGCGCTTTTTATTTCCATCTGTTTCTTTATTCATTTTAGGAGCTCAATAATAGACGCTTTTTATTTCCATCTGTTTCTTTATTCATTATAGGAGCTGAATAATAGACGCTTTTTATTTCCATCTGTTTCTTTATTTATTATAAAACCTAAAAGAACGGCCACCAACCTCCCCTACTACCACATCTATCGAATGATGTCCACCCCTGTTCAACTCTATTTGAGTGTGGTTATACTGTATGATCTTTCCAAAGTTATTAAGTTCGAAATTCAATCTTAAATTGTGTCGTAAAATCAAACCCCAAAATCCTAGACTTTGCAAGACCGGAAACGATTCCAAGGATATTTCCAAGGTTATCTGTTTGGTAAGCTCAACAGGTTATATAGCTTTTGTCCCACAGCCCCCCATATTTTGAACCCTTTGACTGGTATAGTGTGCAACTTAGGATTTCTCTAATTATTTCTTTCGAAATACATGTGATATCTGAATCCGTGTCCAACAGAGTCAAGATTTTAAGGCCTTTACATTTGACTAATATATCAGGTCGCACCCCACCAATCAATTCTTTGGTTCTTTCATCTTCTTCGAATACTGTATTTAAATGTGTACTTTGAATAATTTTTCCAGCTGAAAGTAAATTAAACCGGTCTCGTATGAGACCCGATATACCTTCTATGATATTTATATAACCAAAGCCAGTTTTTCCCACCTGGCCCTTCGCCTCAATTGGTTTTATTATACCCTTATTATGTTTGCCTAATGATTGACCGGGTTGCCACCCTTGCCTTATCATAATCTTATAACCGATCGAATTGACCTGTGGGGTTGTGCCCCGTTTCCTAGCTGAGTGCTGTAGGGCAGAGCTACACCCAGCCTCAACTAGTTTTTTGGAGGTTCCTCAATGGCCTTCACAGCTTCCAAGGATGCAGTAACCGGAACAGTGGGCGCCTTCACTGCACCAGTCCCGCCTCGCATGAAACCTGTGTTGTCTCCTCTCGGCCTCTTCCAATCATTGTACTTGATGGAAGTCTTATGCGCTCCTGGAGGAGCGAAACATGTGCTACCTTTTTGATGTGATCCCTTATCATCTTCTTCGTATTGATTGATATTATCCATCTCTCGCAAAAATTCGGTTGCGGCGAGGATGTTATCTTGCTTTGATAATGTCCAAAGCTGCTGAACATTACGCGGAAAATGACGCATCAAGTCTGATATCAATTGCGAATCGCTCATTGGATATGTTAACATCTTTACTTGCCCAGCATATTTCATAAAATGAGCGATCATAGTGGAATCTTTATTCCGATCCCATTTTCCGCTTAAAATTTCTCTACGTACTTTATTTTGCTCAACTTCATTCCAAAAGGTCAAAAGAAAGTCACGTTTAAAATCTTCGTAATTTTGCCAACGACTTTTATAAACTCTGCCCCAATCTCTTGCTTGACCTTCTAGGCACTCCATCACAGTTGCCAACTCATTTCCTTGGGCAGGTATTTTCCTTATATATGCCGTCAAATCCTCCAGAAAAGTCACTGGATGTGTCTTCCCTGGTTGGCCATTAAATTTCGGCTTTTCGGAATTTAAATTCGTAATAGAATAAACTATCTGTTTATTGGCCAACGGACCTATGTCTTTCCTTGGAATGGGGTTATCAGGATTAGCGACACCCGCTCCACTATTCTTTTGGATATCTGAGTTATTCTTTACCTCTTCTTTTAACTTCCTCAATTTTGCCTCCAAAGTTTTATTCTGTTTTAGAATTAATTTATACAACAATGTGTACTCTTTGGAACTGCAAGCCCCAGGCTCCTTGTCTGGGCTATTCTGTTTTTTCGCTTTTTTGACCTTCTTTTTCTTTTTAGGTGGTTCGTCATCTCCACCGCTCTCATTATGAGGTGGATCCAGATCCTCGTAATCCGACATTTTTGTCGTTTATTTATATACACTTATAATTTTAAAAGGCACTGTCTTATAATCACTGTTTTATAAAATTCAAAAAATTGTCTTGATAAACTTCAAAATAAAATAACTAAAGTGGTCCCTTCTATATCCACATAATCTTCCTCTAATGGGCTTATGTACAATAATCACTTTTCCTATTCTTCCTTCCTTATTATATTTTATTCAATCAGACACCTGTAACAAAGAAATTTTTCATTAGTTTCATTTCCATTATTAACCATTTCTTTGAGAGGACTTATAACTAGGTGTCTGAAGCATGATCACTCATTCCATTTTCACGGACAGCAAATTGTAGGCATGAAGCCCACTTTAAGCAAGCCACAACCCAACACCAGATCAGAATACGAATCGTTGATCCATATCCTGGTCACGTCGGAACCAAATTGTAACTGAACCCCCCATCTACTTTTTTATCTCTCTATACACATTGGAACCACCAATTCCAACGTAATAGATTTAATTCCCAGCCATGCAAAGCTAAACATCTTATAATGCTAAGCAAGTATTGCACAGCTCTAAGCAAGGATCTCATTCACAAGATATCGTTTCAATATTTTGTTATCATGTTCTCTTGCACGGAATTAGAGAGAATCCACTGTATGACATTCCGCTGCTAACTTGTAGCAAACGAACATCAATTTTACACGTATAGACGTAAATGAGTAACCATCATTTACATCCTACGCATAGTTTTTAAACGACCTCAAGATTTAGCTTCATGATGATCTCCAAAGTATTTACTTTGGAGGCATCGCTAAATAGGTCGACACCGTCAAATATCTCCTGCAATTTTGGCCTTGTAATTAATTTATGTGATCGTCTAGAGTGTAGGACACTACTTTGTGAATAGTAATCCAGATCCTTTTTGAGGATCATGCTTTGCCATCAAAAGAAATCTTAACTTGAATCAACCTATACCATTAATTATCTATCGCGTATTTATAAAATTGTCTTTCGCTTTTAATCTTTAATATTTAATAACGCTGCCCACTTCAGCGCCATTCATGCCTAAGGCAATAATTTCATGAAGGACACTTCATGTTTCCCACCCCTGCTATCTCTTATCTGATGACAGACTCGAGATAAAATCGCCTTCCCCACATTCTCACCTCCTTTCAAGAAAAGAAATAAAAATGTGGTTGGTGGGAAGAGTAGGAAGCTCCGCCTCGCTTCATACGGTGGTCGCCGACCCGCAACATTCCACAATTGCGTTTGCGACCCCCCCGAACGTCCCGGTTTTGCCGGACATCCGGTCTTATATCCCGCCGAAGCGGGACCGTTGCAGCCGAAGCTGATTGTTGCGGCCGTAGCCGATTGTTGCAGCCGAAGCTGATTGGTGCGGCCGTAGCCGATTGTTGCGGCCTTAGCCGAGTTTTGCCCCGAAGGGACCGGTGCGACCTTAGTCGATTGGTGCGGCCGTAGCCGTATTTTTGCCCCGAAGGGACCGGTGCGACCGTAGTCGTGGTTTGGCCGTAGCCGTGTGTTGCCCCGAAGGGACCGGTGCGACCGTAGTCGTGATTCCCCGAAGGCGAGTTACGCCAGTCATTAAGACCTCGGGTTCATTTGCAGCAAGCCCCGTAAGGCAATCTCGAACATGTTTGAATTGGTCTTTACGACCTCAGGATCATTTGCAGTAAGCCCCGTAAGGCAATAATTCTCATAGGACATTTAGTTCATAGGTCTTAATGCTTAACATAACCCGACCTCGGTCCCTACGAGCCATCGATTCTCGTTCAGCCATCAGAGGCACTGTCACACCCTGAATGAGCTTATAATGGTAAAACCATTAATTTATATTAGTACGCGTCGCGCGCGCACTCATATGATAGTATGGAGTAACCGATGTACGTTCTGCAAAATACATGGTTATCATAAGATATATGAGGCGTTCCCCTTTCTCGATCATTCGTGGTATCACTTTATTGCAATATCAAACTCAACAGAATTGTGACAGACATCCCCGTCAAGCTAATCAAGTCTCTAGACCCTTTACCATGCCAACACGAATGCCAACATGACTCCAGTTCCAGACCCCGAAGAGCTTACTCCTGAAGATTTGGTCGAGTGTTCGCGTACTAGACCAACAATACTCCTCGAAGATAACTTATGTTAATGCCCATTTCGAACCGTCAGGTCTACGATCAAGCTAGATGTTGCTTTTCACATTTCAATGAGAGACGTTATCAACCTCCATCAATTAAGTGTTAGTCGATACCATCGTCTCCGTTACTTAGCATCAAGAAGCTCAGAAGCAGTCCCGGGGTATCTACTGTGAACCACAAGACAGCGCTAAGAGGTGCGTCGTCAGTCATTCCACTACTAGCCCCAATGTGTAATATTTGAGCGATTGTTACATCCAACGAAGCTTATGGACTATGTCCAAAAACTAAGTCTATATAACATCACCTTGCCGTACCGTAAGGCAGTGCTCGAGGCACGGACTTTTTACCTTTTCGCACTTTGTCGCCAAACAGTGTTGAACAAGATCGTTGTGTCGAAGCGTAAGCCTCTGCATCACAAAGAAGTCATAATGCAAGTCAAAGATCAGAGGTGCCGCCACCGCCAAGCTAACATTGGTATGTGCTGACATAACACCATCCGCGGTACGGTGAAACGTACTAACACAACCGCTGCACCACTCGGGCAGTACTACACACTCCTTCAATAACTCAAACACTACAACCCCTACCTTGTCCCGATATTTTCGTTCAAGCGGACAGCGTTAGCTGCCCTATAAGCGGGAGGGAAACCAGATGTATTATAAGTCCAGCTCTGTTATTTACTTTTATTCGCCATGCTTTTCATATATTAGGTTCGTCTAGAATATCGCATAAAACTATCATACTCTATTAATCAGACAGGGTACCCTTACCTGCCTTGTCCTCATAACTTCTGTTATTAACGAACCTTCCAGCCAATAACGCCATATGAAAATTTTATAAATTTATTTTATTTATAAATTTATTTATTTATTTATTTATATATTTATTTGCCATTATGCTCAACATCGCTCAACAGACCGACCTATGTATCATACATCTTAAGTCCAACCTATGGTTGAGGTGGCAGCCTCGCATCCTGGCTGCGCACCCTCCCTCACCATATATGCCAAGACTTTATCTTCGTGTCCCGCAGCGGAAAATTGGAAAAACCCGACTATCTCCGATTTGGATGAAACCTCTTTCATATCGTAGTGTCCCTCAACAGTACCACAACGATATGCTTCCCATCTCTCTAACTCCATTAGTTCCGGAGTTATAACCGATTAATGGTTTATTTCAATACGAGACCTGTTTCGCATTTCCTTCCATGGGAAGATGTTTTAACTTTTCCTAAACCCTAATGAAACCTAATTCTAACTACTTTTATGAAACTTTTATGCTATCTTAACATCTCTTTGACCAATCAAAGTTCTACTTTACTGATTTTTCATTATTTTTGAACTTTTCCTAAGTTTTGATAATTTTCTATTTCTGATTATATTTACATGTGTTTACATGTTTACAGCCCCACCAAGCTGTTTTATATTCTTTCAGTATTTAATATTTGTTATTAGGGACAGGGTGTTACAACCAGCCCCCAAAATTCTCTGTAATTCACGGAAGAGAATTTTTAGAGCTGAATAATAGGCGCTTTTTATTTCCATCTGTTTCTTTATTCATTTTAGGAGCTCAATAATAGACGCTTTTTATTTCCATCTGTTTCTTTATTCATTATAGGAGCTGAATAATAGACGCTTTTTATTTCCATCTGTTTCTTTATTTATTATAAAACCTAAAAGAACGGCCACCAACCTCCCCTACTACCACATCTATCGAATGATGTCCACCCCTGTTCAACTCTATTTGAGTGTGGTTATACTGTATGATCTTTCCAAAGTTATTAAGTTCGAAATTCAATCTTAAATTGTGTCGTAAAATCAAACCCCAAAATCCTAGACTTTGCAAGACCGGAAACGATTCCAAGGATATTTCCAAGGTTATCTGTTTGGTAAGCTCAACAGGTTATATAGCTTTTGTCCCACAGCCCCCCATATTTTGAACCCTTTGACTGGTATAGTGTGCAACTTAGGATTTCTCTAATTATTTCTTTCGAAATACATGTGATATCTGAATCCGTGTCCAACAGAGTCAAGATTTTAAGGCCTTTACATTTGACTAATATATCAGGTCGCACCCCACCAATCAATTCTTTGGTTCTTTCATCTTCTTCGAATACTGTATTTAAATGTGTACTTTGAATAATTTTTCCAGCTGAAAGTAAATTAAACCGGTCTCGTATGAGACCCGATATACCTTCTATGATATTTATATAACCAAAGCCAGTTTTTCCCACCTGGCCCTTCGCCTCAATTGGTTTTATTATACCCTTATTATGTTTGCCTAATGATTGACCGGGTTGCCACCCTTGCCTTATCATAATCTTATAACCGATCGAATTGACCTGTGGGGTTGTGCCCCGTTTCCTAGCTGAGTGCTGTAGGGCAGAGCTACACCCAGCCTCAACTAGTTTTTTGGAGGTTCCTCAATGGCCTTCACAGCTTCCAAGGATGCAGTAACCGGAACAGTGGGCGCCTTCACTGCACCAGTCCCGCCTCGCATGAAACCTGTGTTGTCTCCTCTCGGCCTCTTCCAATCATTGTACTTGATGGAAGTCTTATGCGCTCCTGGAGGAGCGAAACATGTGCTACCTTTTTGATGTGATCCCTTATCATCTTCTTCGTATTGATTGATATTATCCATCTCTCGCAAAAATTCGGTTGCGGCGAGGATGTTATCTTGCTTTGATAATGTCCAAAGCTGCTGAACATTACGCGGAAAATGACGCATCAAGTCTGATATCAATTGCGAATCGCTCATTGGATATGTTAACATCTTTACTTGCCCAGCATATTTCATAAAATGAGCGATCATAGTGGAATCTTTATTCCGATCCCATTTTCCGCTTAAAATTTCTCTACGTACTTTATTTTGCTCAACTTCATTCCAAAAGGTCAAAAGAAAGTCACGTTTAAAATCTTCGTAATTTTGCCAACGACTTTTATAAACTCTGCCCCAATCTCTTGCTTGACCTTCTAGGCACTCCATCACAGTTGCCAACTCATTTCCTTGGGCAGGTATTTTCCTTATATATGCCGTCAAATCCTCCAGAAAAGTCACTGGATGTGTCTTCCCTGGTTGGCCATTAAATTTCGGCTTTTCGGAATTTAAATTCGTAATAGAATAAACTATCTGTTTATTGGCCAACGGACCTATGTCTTTCCTTGGAATGGGGTTATCAGGATTAGCGACACCCGCTCCACTATTCTTTTGGATATCTGAGTTATTCTTTACCTCTTCTTTTAACTTCCTCAATTTTGCCTCCAAAGTTTTATTCTGTTTTAGAATTAATTTATACAACAATGTGTACTCTTTGGAACTGCAAGCCCCAGGCTCCTTGTCTGGGCTATTCTGTTTTTTCGCTTTTTTGACCTTCTTTTTCTTTTTAGGTGGTTCGTCATCTCCACCGCTCTCATTATGAGGTGGATCCAGATCCTCGTAATCCGACATTTTTGTCGTTTATTTATATACACTTATAATTTTAAAAGGCACTGTCTTATAATCACTGTTTTATAAAATTCAAAAAATTGTCTTGATAAACTTCAAAATAAAATAACTAAAGTGGTCCCTTCTATATCCACATAATCTTCCTCTAATGGGCTTATGTACAATAATCACTTTTCCTATTCTTCCTTCCTTATTATATTTTATTCAATCAGACACCTGTAACAAAGAAATTTTTCATTAGTTTCATTTCCATTATTAACCATTTCTTTGAGAGGACTTATAACTAGGTGTCTGAAGCATGATCACTCATTCCATTTTCACGGACAGCAAATTGTAGGCATGAAGCCCACTTTAAGCAAGCCACAACCCAACACCAGATCAGAATACGAATCGTTGATCCATATCCTGGTCACGTCGGAACCAAATTGTAACTGAACCCCCCATCTACTTTTTTATCTCTCTATACACATTGGAACCACCAATTCCAACGTAATAGATTTAATTCCCAGCCATGCAAAGCTAAACATCTTATAATGCTAAGCAAGTATTGCACAGCTCTAAGCAAGGATCTCATTCACAAGATATCGTTTCAATATTTTGTTATCATGTTCTCTTGCACGGAATTAGAGAGAATCCACTGTATGACATTCCGCTGCTAACTTGTAGCAAACGAACATCAATTTTACACGTATAGACGTAAATGAGTAACCATCATTTACATCCTACGCATAGTTTTTAAACGACCTCAAGATTTAGCTTCATGATGATCTCCAAAGTATTTACTTTGGAGGCATCGCTAAATAGGTCGACACCGTCAAATGTCTCCTGCAATTTTGGCCTTGTAATTAATTTATGTGATCGTCTAGAGTGTAGGACACTACTTTGTGAATAGTAATCCAGATCCTTTTTGAGGATCATGCTTTGCCATCAAAAGAAATCTTAACTTGAATCAACCTATACCATTAATTATCTATCGCGTATTTATAAAATTGTCTTTCGCTTTTAATCTTTAATATTTAATAACGCTGCCCACTTCAGCGCCATTCATGCCTAAGGCAATAATTTCATGAAGGACACTTCATGTTTCCCACCCCTGCTATCTCTTATCTGATGACAGACTCGAGATAAAATCGCCTTCCCCACATTCTCACCTCCTTTCAAGAAAAGAAATAAAAATGTGGTTGGTGGGAAGAGTAGGAAGCTCCGCCTCGCTTCATACGGTGGTCGCCGACCCGCAACATTCCACAATTGCGTTTGCGAGCCCCCCGAACGTCCCGGTTTTGCCGGACATCCGGTCTTATATCCCGCCGAAGCGGGACCGTTGCAGCCGAAGCTGATTGTTGCGGCCGTAGCCGATTGTTGCAGCCGAAGCTGATTGGTGCGGCCGTAGCCGATTGTTGCGGCCTTAGCCGAGTTTTGCCCCGAAGGGACCGGTGCGACCTTAGTCGATTGGTGCGGCCGTAGCCGTATTTTTGCCCCGAAGGGACCGGTGCGACCGTAGTCGTGGTTTGGCCGTAGCCGTGTGTTGCCCCGAAGGGACCGGTGCGACCGTAGTCGTGATTCCCCGAAGGCGAGTTACGCCAGTCATTAAGACCTCGGGTTCATTTGCAGCAAGCCCCGTAAGGCAATCTCGAACATGTTTGAATTGGTCTTTACGACCTCAGGATCATTTGCAGTAAGCCCCGTAAGGCAATAATTCTCATAGGACATTTAGTTCATAGGTCTTAATGCTTAACATAACCCGACCTCGGTCCCTACGAGCCATCGATTCTCGTTCAGCCATCAGAGGCACTGTCACACCCTGAATGAGCTTATAATGGTAAAACCATTAATTTATATTAGTACGCGTCGCGCGCGCACTCATATGATAGTATGGAGTAACCGATGTACGTTCTGCAAAATACATGGTTATCATAAGATATATGAGGCGTTCCCCTTTCTCGATCATTCGTGGTATCACTTTATTGCAATATCAAACTCAACAGAATTGTGACAGACATCCCCGTCAAGCTAATCAAGTCTCTAGACCCTTTACCATGCCAACACGAATGCCAACATGACTCCAGTTCCAGACCCCGAAGAGCTTACTCCTGAAGATTTGGTCGAGTGTTCGCGTACTAGACCAACAATACTCCTCGAAGATAACTTATGTTAATGCCCATTTCGAACCGTCAGGTCTACGATCAAGCTAGATGTTGCTTTTCACATTTCAATGAGAGACGTTATCAACCTCCATCAATTAAGTGTTAGTCGATACCATCGTCTCCGTTACTTAGCATCAAGAAGCTCAGAAGCAGTCCCGGGGTATCTACTGTGAACCACAAGACAGCGCTAAGAGGTGCGTCGTCAGTCATTCCACTACTAGCCCCAATGTGTAATATTTGAGCGATTGTTACATCCAACGAAGCTTATGGACTATGTCCAAAAACTAAGTCTATATAACATCACCTTGCCGTACCGTAAGGCAGTGCTCGAGGCACGGACTTTTTACCTTTTCGCACTTTGTCGCCAAACAGTGTTGAACAAGATCGTTGTGTCGAAGCGTAAGCCTCTGCATCACAAAGAAGTCATAATGCAAGTCAAAGATCAGAGGTGCCGCCACCGCCAAGCTAACATTGGTATGTGCTGACATAACACCATCCGCGGTACGGTGAAACGTACTAACACAACCGCTGCACCACTCGGGCAGTACTACACACTCCTTCAATAACTCAAACACTACAACCCCTACCTTGTCCCGATATTTTCGTTCAAGCGGACAGCGTTAGCTGCCCTATAAGCGGGAGGGAAACCAGATGTATTATAAGTCCAGCTCTGTTATTTACTTTTATTCGCCATGCTTTTCATATATTAGGTTCGTCTAGAATATCGCATAAAACTATCATACTCTATTAATCAGACAGGGTACCCTTACCTGCCTTGTCCTCATAACTTCTGTTATTAACGAACCTTCCAGCCAATAACGCCATATGAAAATTTTATAAATTTATTTTATTTATAAATTTATTTATTTATTTATTTATATATTTATTTGCCATTATGCTCAACATCGCTCAACAGACCGACCTATGTATCATACATCTTAAGTCCAACCTATGGTTGAGGTGGCAGCCTCGCATCCTGGCTGCGCACCCTCCCTCACCATATATGCCAAGACTTTATCTTCGTGTCCCGCAGCGGAAAATTGGAAAAACCCGACTATCTCCGATTTGGATGAAACCTCTTTCATATCGTAGTGTCCCTCAACAGTACCACAACGATATGCTTCCCATCTCTCTAACTCCATTAGTTCCGGAGTTATAACCGATTAATGGTTTATTTCAATACGAGACCTGTTTCGCATTTCCTTCCATGGGAAGATGTTTTAACTTTTCCTAAACCCTAATGAAACCTAATTCTAACTACTTTTATGAAACTTTTATGCTATCTTAACATCTCTTTGACCAATCAAAGTTCTACTTTACTGATTTTTCATTATTTTTGAACTTTTCCTAAGTTTTGATAATTTTCTATTTCTGATTATATTTACATGTGTTTACATGTTTACAGCCCCACCAAGCTGTTTTATATTCTTTCAGTATTTAATATTTGTTATTAGGGACAGGGTGTTACAACCAGCCCCCAAAATTCTCTGTAATTCACGGAAGAGAATTTTTAGAGCTGAATAATAGGCGCTTTTTATTTCCATCTGTTTCTTTATTCATTTTAGGAGCTCAATAATAGACGCTTTTTATTTCCATCTGTTTCTTTATTCATTATAGGAGCTGAATAATAGACGCTTTTTATTTCCATCTGTTTCTTTATTTATTATAAAACCTAAAAGAACGGCCACCAACCTCCCCTACTACCACATCTATCGAATGATGTCCACCCCTGTTCAACTCTATTTGAGTGTGGTTATACTGTATGATCTTTCCAAAGTTATTAAGTTCGAAATTCAATCTTAAATTGTGTCGTAAAATCAAACCCCAAAATCCTAGACTTTGCAAGACCGGAAACGATTCCAAGGATATTTCCAAGGTTATCTGTTTGGTAAGCTCAACAGGTTATATAGCTTTTGTCCCACAGCCCCCCATATTTTGAACCCTTTGACTGGTATAGTGTGCAACTTAGGATTTCTCTAATTATTTCTTTCGAAATACATGTGATATCTGAATCCGTGTCCAACAGAGTCAAGATTTTAAGGCCTTTACATTTGACTAATATATCAGGTCGCACCCCACCAATCAATTCTTTGGTTCTTTCATCTTCTTCGAATACTGTATTTAAATGTGTACTTTGAATAATTTTTCCAGCTGAAAGTAAATTAAACCGGTCTCGTATGAGACCCGATATACCTTCTATGATATTTATATAACCAAAGCCAGTTTTTCCCACCTGGCCCTTCGCCTCAATTGGTTTTATTATACCCTTATTATGTTTGCCTAATGATTGACCGGGTTGCCACCCTTGCCTTATCATAATCTTATAACCGATCGAATTGACCTGTGGGGTTGTGCCCCGTTTCCTAGCTGAGTGCTGTAGGGCAGAGCTACACCCAGCCTCAACTAGTTTTTTGGAGGTTCCTCAATGGCCTTCACAGCTTCCAAGGATGCAGTAACCGGAACAGTGGGCGCCTTCACTGCACCAGTCCCGCCTCGCATGAAACCTGTGTTGTCTCCTCTCGGCCTCTTCCAATCATTGTACTTGATGGAAGTCTTATGCGCTCCTGGAGGAGCGAAACATGTGCTACCTTTTTGATGTGATCCCTTATCATCTTCTTCGTATTGATTGATATTATCCATCTCTCGCAAAAATTCGGTTGCGGCGAGGATGTTATCTTGCTTTGATAATGTCCAAAGCTGCTGAACATTACGCGGAAAATGACGCATCAAGTCTGATATCAATTGCGAATCGCTCATTGGATATGTTAACATCTTTACTTGCCCAGCATATTTCATAAAATGAGCGATCATAGTGGAATCTTTATTCCGATCCCATTTTCCGCTTAAAATTTCTCTACGTACTTTATTTTGCTCAACTTCATTCCAAAAGGTCAAAAGAAAGTCACGTTTAAAATCTTCGTAATTTTGCCAACGACTTTTATAAACTCTGCCCCAATCTCTTGCTTGACCTTCTAGGCACTCCATCACAGTTGCCAACTCATTTCCTTGGGCAGGTATTTTCCTTATATATGCCGTCAAATCCTCCAGAAAAGTCACTGGATGTGTCTTCCCTGGTTGGCCATTAAATTTCGGCTTTTCGGAATTTAAATTCGTAATAGAATAAACTATCTGTTTATTGGCCAACGGACCTATGTCTTTCCTTGGAATGGGGTTATCAGGATTAGCGACACCCGCTCCACTATTCTTTTGGATATCTGAGTTATTCTTTACCTCTTCTTTTAACTTCCTCAATTTTGCCTCCAAAGTTTTATTCTGTTTTAGAATTAATTTATACAACAATGTGTACTCTTTGGAACTGCAAGCCCCAGGCTCCTTGTCTGGGCTATTCTGTTTTTTCGCTTTTTTGACCTTCTTTTTCTTTTTAGGTGGTTCGTCATCTCCACCGCTCTCATTATGAGGTGGATCCAGATCCTCGTAATCCGACATTTTTGTCGTTTATTTATATACACTTATAATTTTAAAAGGCACTGTCTTATAATCACTGTTTTATAAAATTCAAAAAATTGTCTTGATAAACTTCAAAATAAAATAACTAAAGTGGTCCCTTCTATATCCACATAATCTTCCTCTAATGGGCTTATGTACAATAATCACTTTTCCTATTCTTCCTTCCTTATTATATTTTATTCAATCAGACACCTGTAACAAAGAAATTTTTCATTAGTTTCATTTCCATTATTAACCATTTCTTTGAGAGGACTTATAACTAGGTGTCTGAAGCATGATCACTCATTCCATTTTCACGGACAGCAAATTGTAGGCATGAAGCCCACTTTAAGCAAGCCACAACCCAACACCAGATCAGAATACGAATCGTTGATCCATATCCTGGTCACGTCGGAACCAAATTGTAACTGAACCCCCCATCTACTTTTTTATCTCTCTATACACATTGGAACCACCAATTCCAACGTAATAGATTTAATTCCCAGCCATGCAAAGCTAAACATCTTATAATGCTAAGCAAGTATTGCACAGCTCTAAGCAAGGATCTCATTCACAAGATATCGTTTCAATATTTTGTTATCATGTTCTCTTGCACGGAATTAGAGAGAATCCACTGTATGACATTCCGCTGCTAACTTGTAGCAAACGAACATCAATTTTACACGTATAGACGTAAATGAGTAACCATCATTTACATCCTACGCATAGTTTTTAAACGACCTCAAGATTTAGCTTCATGATGATCTCCAAAGTATTTACTTTGGAGGCATCGCTAAATAGGTCGACACCGTCAAATGTCTCCTGCAATTTTGGCCTTGTAATTAATTTATGTGATCGTCTAGAGTGTAGGACACTACTTTGTGAATAGTAATCCAGATCCTTTTTGAGGATCATGCTTTGCCATCAAAAGAAATCTTAACTTGAATCAACCTATACCATTAATTATCTATCGCGTATTTATAAAATTGTCTTTCGCTTTTAATCTTTAATATTTAATAACGCTGCCCACTTCAGCGCCATTCATGCCTAAGGCAATAATTTCATGAAGGACACTTCATGTTTCCCACCCCTGCTATCTCTTATCTGATGACAGACTCGAGATAAAATCGCCTTCCCCACATTCTCACCTCCTTTCAAGAAAAGAAATAAAAATGTGGTTGGTGGGAAGAGTAGGAAGCTCCGCCTCGCTTCATACGGTGGTCGCCGACCCGCAACATTCCACAATTGCGTTTGCGAGCCCCCCGAACGTCCCGGTTTTGCCGGACATCCGGTCTTATATCCCGCCGAAGCGGGACCGTTGCAGCCGAAGCTGATTGTTGCGGCCGTAGCCGATTGTTGCAGCCGAAGCTGATTGGTGCGGCCGTAGCCGATTGTTGCGGCCTTAGCCGAGTTTTGCCCCGAAGGGACCGGTGCGACCTTAGTCGATTGGTGCGGCCGTAGCCGTATTTTTGCCCCGAAGGGACCGGTGCGACCGTAGTCGTGGTTTGGCCGTAGCCGTGTGTTGCCCCGAAGGGACCGGTGCGACCGTAGTCGTGATTCCCCGAAGGCGAGTTACGCCAGTCATTAAGACCTCGGGTTCATTTGCAGCAAGCCCCGTAAGGCAATCTCGAACATGTTTGAATTGGTCTTTACGACCTCAGGATCATTTGCAGTAAGCCCCGTAAGGCAATAATTCTCATAGGACATTTAGTTCATAGGTCTTAATGCTTAACATAACCCGACCTCGGTCCCTACGAGCCATCGATTCTCGTTCAGCCATCAGAGGCACTGTCACACCCTGAATGAGCTTATAATGGTAAAACCATTAATTTATATTAGTACGCGTCGCGCGCGCACTCATATGATAGTATGGAGTAACCGATGTACGTTCTGCAAAATACATGGTTATCATAAGATATATGAGGCGTTCCCCTTTCTCGATCATTCGTGGTATCACTTTATTGCAATATCAAACTCAACAGAATTGTGACAGACATCCCCGTCAAGCTAATCAAGTCTCTAGACCCTTTACCATGCCAACACGAATGCCAACATGACTCCAGTTCCAGACCCCGAAGAGCTTACTCCTGAAGATTTGGTCGAGTGTTCGCGTACTAGACCAACAATACTCCTCGAAGATAACTTATGTTAATGCCCATTTCGAACCGTCAGGTCTACGATCAAGCTAGATGTTGCTTTTCACATTTCAATGAGAGACGTTATCAACCTCCATCAATTAAGTGTTAGTCGATACCATCGTCTCCGTTACTTAGCATCAAGAAGCTCAGAAGCAGTCCCGGGGTATCTACTGTGAACCACAAGACAGCGCTAAGAGGTGCGTCGTCAGTCATTCCACTACTAGCCCCAATGTGTAATATTTGAGCGATTGTTACATCCAACGAAGCTTATGGACTATGTCCAAAAACTAAGTCTATATAACATCACCTTGCAGTACCGTAAGGCAGTGCTCGAGGCACGGACTTTTTACCTTTTCGCACTTTGTCGCCAAACAGTGTTGAACAAGATCGTTGTGTCGAAGCGTAAGCCTCTGCATCACAAAGAAGTCATAATGCAAGTCAAAGATCAGAGGTGCCGCCACCGCCAAGCTAACATTGGTATGTGCTGACATAACACCATCCGCGGTACGGTGAAACGTACTAACACAACCGCTGCACCACTCGGGCAGTACTACACACTCCTTCAATAACTCAAACACTACAACCCCTACCTTGTCCCGATATTTTCGTTCAAGCGGACAGCGTTAGCTGCCCTATAAGCGGGAGGGAAACCAGATGTATTATAAGTCCAGCTCTGTTATTTACTTTTATTCGCCATGCTTTTCATATATTAGGTTCGTCTAGAATATCGCATAAAACTATCATACTCCATTAATCAGACAGGGTACCCTTACCTGCCTTGTCCTCATAACTTCTGTTATTAACGAACCTTCCAGCCAATAACGCCATATGAAAATTTTATAAATTTATTTTATTTATAAATTTATTTATTTATTTATTTATATATTTATTTGCCATTATGCTCAACATCGCTCAACAGACCGACCTATGTATCATACATCTTAAGTCCAACCTATGGTTGAGGTGGCAGCCTCGCATCCTGGCTGCGCACCCTCCCTCACCATATATGCCAAGACTTTATCTTCGTGTCCCGCAGCGGAAAATTGGAAAAACCCGACTATCTCCGATTTGGATGAAACCTCTTTCATATCGTAGTGTCCCTCAACAGTACCACAACGATATGCTTCCCATCTCTCTAACTCCATTAGTTCCGGAGTTATAACCGATTAATGGTTTATTTCAATACGAGACCTGTTTCGCATTTCCTTCCATGGGAAGATGTTTTAACTTTTCCTAAACCCTACTGAAACCTAATTCTAACTACTTTTATGAAACTATTATGCTATCTTAACATCTCTTTGACCAATCAAAGTTCTACTTTACTGATTTTTCATTATTTTTGAACTTTTCCTAAGTTTTGATAATTTTCTATTTCTGATTATATTTACATGTGTTTACATGTTTACAGCCCCACCAAGCTGTTTTATATTCTTTCAGTATTTAATATTTGTTATTAGGGACAGGGTGTTACAAGACGCTTCCCCTGGCCTGCTCGGAGGCAGTGCGAGTGCACACCGAGCCCGCCCCTGCCTCTCCACTGTGCCCTCTGCTAACCAGAGGGACACGCGGAGAGACCCCTGTGGTAGTCTTAGCCGCGACTGGCGAACGGACACAGCAACCCTGTGTCCATTGCCTTGTCCAGCAACCTTGCACCGGAGTTGGATTGGAGTAAAAAACCGACTTCAATCTTCAACTTATATGGTTTTCTAATGGATGCCGTTGTCAGAACTGGACGAAATTAAAATGGGACCAATCTAGAAGAACCAGCTTTCAAATAAAAAAAAAATTCATCCAAATCGGTTCACCCAGTCGAAAGTTCTGTGGTAACAAACATAAAAAAAAACAGACGAATTGATAACCTCCTCCTTTTTGAAGTCGATTAAAAAGGAACTTTAACCTTAAGTACTTTGTCCTTAAAAGGACAATAAAAACTATCAAATTAGTATGTAGATTAACTCTATGCTGGAGAAAACAATGAAGCAGGCTTCTAAAAGGCAACGTTGCCAACTTCTTTCATATGTATAGGTATTATAAATCAATAAGGGTCTGACCCTAGCCCAAGGCATCCCAAGGAAAGAATAAATGAATACGGAAAGTGAGGGTTACCCCAAGGGTTCGAAATCCATTGAAATGTATTAATTCTTAAAACGTTCGTGCTGGGGTGTCTCTGTCTTCTTACTGATGGAAACCATTTGCAAATCTCTGGTGAAAGAAATATATACATTAGTTTTTCAAAACTTACGTACATATTCATCACTAACTCGACGGTGAGGTAAAACATCGTGAGGAAACCCTCAGGTCCCAGAATTAATTCTGAGGTATGTGTAATATACCCGGTCCGGTGATGGGCTCACTGTTCAGAATGTATAGATGAAGAGTGGGGCAAGGACTTCCGCCCGCGCCCCGCACCCCGCGAACTAGACGACAGACTCGACCACAACCTCTCGCCATTACAACATTAATTATTTTGTACTTCATTTAAAATAAATTTGCATATCAGATTAAAACGCATTTTCTATCAAAGTCATTTACATAAATTGGCCTATACGAACCGGATGGTGCCTGTGGATATTTTACAAAATCTATCAAGAAATCTACGACGTGGAACTGTGGAACCAAACCGACGGTGTTTCAACAAAAATTGTTATTTATTGATTTGGCGAAACAGGATTATCTTTATCAAAGAACAAGAACAAGCGTGATACTAGAATACAAGGCAAGTGGTCTGAGTTAATCGTACTAATAAGTTGTCCTGGTTATTAAATTCTTCCCAATAAAATTAATCAAGCAACATCTAGTGAGAACCTAATATCGATCCTCAAGTCACTAAATATCTTTAGTGTATACCAAATATTGTCAAATAAGTGTTATAGAATGAATTATTTATGCTTATGTTCTTAAATAAATAAGTGCAAGATTCTACCTACCTATAATTATTTCGCGAGTGCATTTAACGTAAACAAGCTATCGACCAACGTAAGTTGATACACAGAGTCCTACTATTACTAAGTTAATAGAGGTCAAGTAGAATTGGTTATGCAAGCGAGAAACCGATCATTAATCGTAGACCTCTAAATATTTGATTAATGTACGTAAACGGAGCTCTTTGATTCTGGTTGTTTAAGCTCGTTATATAATTTTACTTGTATTTTGTTTTGAATGTTTTCTAATGATGAACTGTTCATAGTTGAATGCAGGTAATGGTATTTGGTCGCAACGCTATTTACGCTAACTTCATATTGTAGGTATCTAATTGTTTCCAATTTGTAATTCATTTATTGTTTAGTTCGTTTAATGCGAATTACAACAAATAATTATGCGTATTCTGAATTGAATTGGTTATTGGTTTATTTTCTTATGTTTATGTTATTGAATTTTATGTTCCTAATACAAATATCGTTGTAAAGTTTCTGTTGTTTTTTAGCTAAAACAAATAGAAGACGAGAAATACTACCTATTCATATTATATTCCTCCCATGTTGTTCTCAGTGTTATATTCAACTATTTACATTGTTATATTGTTATCAATTAATCTATTTATTTTCTTTTATCACTTTAGTGACTAGGTTATTTGCAGTTAAGTTTATATGAAACTGTAAAACATAATATAAGTGCGAATATTATACTTTGATTGTCTTACTTTGGTAATTAATTATTTCATTTCATTGTTATATAGTTACAAATTATTTTCAAAATGTCTGAGCTCGCAGATTTAACACGAAAGCGAGGAACTTTAAAGGGTCGTCTCACTAATTTTGAAAAATATATTCAGGGTCTTACGGATGTTACTAGTTGCAACGAACTTCAAGCTATTGAATTAAAACTTCGAATGCAAAAAATTAATGAAGTGTTTTTGGAATTTGATCATATTCAACAATGTATCGAATCATTGACGGACGATGATGACTTAGAGCTTCAAGAAACTCAAAGAATGGAATTTGAAACGCAGTTTTACCGTAACATGGCTTTGGCTGAGGCGCTTTGTCGCTCTTCTAAGCGCGAAAAATCAGACGGGTCTAGCTCTGGGTCACCATCCACCGTTAAAAATGAGGAAGGTACAGGGAGACAAGGAAATTCTCTTCAGGGTGTCAAGTTACCTACAATTCAAATACCCAAATTTTCTGGTGAATATGGTAGTTGGTTAGAGTTTCGAGATACTTTTATTTCACTCATCCATAGCAACACGTCTATCACAAGTATACAGAAGTTCCATTACCTACGTGCCTCCTTGGATGGAAGTGCTGCTCAGATAATTCGTTCTTTGGAATTTTCTGCTTCTAATTATACTGTGGCGTGGAGTGCATTATGTGAACGATTCGATAATACGCGGCTATTGGTTCAAAATCATATTAAAGCTATTTTTAATGAGGAACCGATTAAAAAAGAATCAGCTGATTCAATACGTAGGCTTCTAGACGACTATATGAAAAATATACGCGCACTACAAATCCTCGATGAACCAACTAAATATTGGGACACTCTGTTAATATATATAATTTCATCTAAGCTTGATTCTCGTACTTTGCGTGAATGGGAAGAATACAAAGTAAAACACAAAAAATTGACATTTGAAATAATGTCACAATTTCTTAAATCCAGGGCGGATCTATTAGAAACAATAGAACTCAGTACAAATAGTACAAACAAACAAGACAATTTAAAACCTGTACACAAACAATCATCACACAAAAACTTGAAGGCGTTAGCTGCCACTGCTCAAAATTATAACACACAATCATATAAAAATTACAAATGTCCCCTTTGTAGTGAAGAACATCTTCTATATCAGTGCCAAAAGTTCTCACAAATGAAATTAGAAGAGCGGGAGCAGTTTGTGGAAAATTCTAAAGTTTGTAAAAATTGTTTGAGGTCAGGTCACAACAAACGTGTCTGCCGACTAGGACCTTGCAGGACATGTAAGCGTAAACATAACACGCTACTTCACAAGGAGCAGATTGAGCCTACCAAAGCTGCCACTGTATTGTCTGTCAGCAATCAGTGCGGCCAAGTATTACTTGCGACAGCCTTGATTAAAGTTAGAGATGTTAACAATCAGCTGCATGAAGTGAGAGCAGTTCTAGATTCTGGTAGTCAAGCTTCATTCATGTCAGAATCTCTAATGTCAAAGCTGGGTCTACCAGCTCAACAAACAAGTTTTTCTGTCTCAGGCATTAATAGCTCAATCTCATCCGTCACAAAGAAATGTAACACTACAATACAGTCCAGGCTCAACACATTCAAAGCAAATATAACATTTTTAGTGTTGCCACAAGTCACTACATCGACACACCGAATTGTCAACATAAGCACACTAAACATACCTTCAGATATTACACTTGCCGACCCAGAGTTCTTCTATCCGTCAAGAGTTGATGTACTCCTTGGCGCTGACATTTTCTGGGACCTGCTCGGTACTAATCAAATGCGACTTAATAACAAATATCCAGTGTTGCAAGAAACAAAGTTCGGTTACATTGTCACCGGACCCACTGGACTACCTCATAGCGCAAATTTGTCGTGTAATATCACTCAATTCGATGAAATACAAGATCAATTAGCTAAATTTTGGGCTACCGAAGAAATACCAGTATCTTGTAAGCAAGCATATTCCATCGAAGAAACTTTATGTGAAGAACACTTCAAGCAAAATGTTCTTCGTAAAGAAAATGGTCGCTTTTCGGTTGCTATACCGTTAAAGATGTCCGATTCTGAGCTCGGCGATTCGTTTGAACGGGCAAAGCACTGTTACCTCTCATTAGAGCGTCGTTTTCAAAAACAGTCTATGCTTAAAGCCATGTACATCGATTTTATGTCCGAATACGCTCAGTTAGGGCACATGACCAAAAGCGACATACAAAATCCTCCTCGCAACTCATACTTTCTGCCACACCACGGCGTGCTGCGCGAACAGAGCACAACAACAAAATTACGCGCTGTTTTTAACGCAAGTGCGCCAACTTCATCCGGACTATCACTCAACAATATTCAAATGGTAGGTCCGACGATACAAAGCGACTTGCTCTCAATTCTTTTGCGATTTCGACAGCACCGCTTTGTTGTGGCAGGAGATATTGAGAAAATGTACCGGCAGGTACTCATACATGAGAATCAACGCCATCTGCAACAAATAATATGGCGTGACGATACATCTAAGCCACTTGAAACTTACACTTTGAATACCGTGACCTACGGAACGGCATCAGCCCCATTTCTTGCAGTTCGTTGTTTAAAGCAACTGACTGAGGAATGTGATAATGAGCAGATTCGACAAATTATCAGCGATGACTTTTACGTTGATGATCTGCTCACAGGAGATTCCACAGCTGAAGGTCTGATGCGCATTCGGTCACAGGTGTCAAAAGTCCTAGCTTCTGGCTGTTTCAATTTGAGAAAATACATGGCCCAACAAAAAGTTTGATGATTCGGGAACTGACTTGCCTGAAGTATATAGCTCTGACTGGAGATGACAAGTTATTTCCTTTCTCGAGGTTTTCAAGATTATGCCGTTTGATTAACAGTATGGTTTACATTTTACGTTTCATTAATATTTGTAAAAAATTAATTAACTACAGAAGCTTGGGTCCTATCACACTAGCGGAGCGAGAAACAGTATACAATACATTACTTAAATTATCACAGAAGGAAACTTTCACAGATGAATACAACACTTTATCAAATAATCAGCCCTTGGGTATTAAAAACAAGTTAATAATTATGAGTCCTTTTGTAGATCAAAATGGTTTAATACGAGTTGGGGGCCGCCTGAGAAAAGGCAAATTCGATTTTGGTAAAAAACACCCTGTACTTTTGTCATCTAAGCATCTATTAACCAAACTTATATTTTATCACGAACACGTTCGCTTAATGCACGCCGGTCCACTATTGCTATTAAGTTCGATTAGAGAGCAAATTTGGCCTCTAGGTGGACGCAATTTGGCCAAACAAGTTGTTCACAAATGTTTCCGGTGTTTCCGTGTAAGTCCAAAGGGTATCAATCCCATAATGGGCAACTTGCCTGAGCAGCGCCTTGAGCCAGGGTATCCTTTTCAAACATGCGGTATGGATTACGCAGGTCCATTGATTGCACTGAACAGAAGGGGTCGTGGTTGTAAGACTGAGAAAGTTTATGTGGCTATATTCGTTTGTTTTACTACAAAATCTATTCATCTAGAACTAGTGAGCGACCTTACTAAGGATTCCTTTCTTTCAGCACTGCGACGTTTCATAGCTCGACGATCGAAACCAGAAATGCTTTATTCCGATAACGGAACTCAATTTGTCGGAGCCAAAAATGAACTTTATAAATTTTTTGAACTAAATGGTCAAATTATATCTAATTGTATATCTCAAGAAGGTATTGAATTTAAATTTCTACTAGCATATACACCTCATATGGCAGGTTTAGCAGAAGCCGGTGTTAAATCTGTAAAAATGCACTTGCGTAGGGTTTTAGGTAATGCTCACTTAGTATTTGAGGATCTATATACGGTTCTTGTACAAATCGAAGCAATACTAAATTCACCTCTTACGCCTCAGGCCTCTTACGCCTCTTTCATCCGATCCAAATGATTTGGCACCTTTAACCCCGGGCCACTTCTTGGTAGGACGCCCTCTTACTGCTTTGCCGACACCCACGCTTATCAACGCCAATGAACACCGTCTATCTCGATATGAAAGACTGGAGCAAATGCGGCAGCAATTTTGGAACCGCTGGCAATTGGAGTATTTGGCTGAACTTCAACAGAGGACAAAATGGCGTACTTCTAAAGGCCATCTCGACAATGGAGCTTTAGTCCTCATCAAAGATGATTCTTTGCCGCCAATGAAGTGGAGTCTTGGACGTGTCACTAAAGTGTACCCTGGATCAGACGGAGTGAACAGAGTAGCAGACATCCAGACTCCTAAAGGGATAATTCGACGCGCCTTTAACCGGATTTGTCCGTTGCCATTGGAGGATTCATCTTCAGGGTTGAAAGACAAGCCTTTCAACGTCGGGGGGCATGTTCAGAATGTATAGATGAAGAGTGGGGCAAGGACTTCCGCCCGCGCCCCGCACCCCGCGAACTAGACGACAGACTCGACCACAACCTCTCGCCATTACAACATTAATTATTTTGTACTTCATTTAAAATAAATTTGCATATCAGATTAAAACGCATTTTCTATCAAAGTCATTTACACTCACCATCTATCACGTTTAGGGGTCCAAAGAATATCTCGTGAAAAGATGTATATCCAGAAAATTTAATACCTTTGCCTACCCCCTCGGGGATAAAAGGCGTGACATTATTATTATTGTTATATATAAATTTATCACCAGAAAAGGAAAATATCAAGAAGAAACCAGTAAACCCCAGAATTTATTCAAAAGTACGTCGCATGTCGTCTCAGTCCAGCGATGGGCTTACGATATATCACGTTTAAGACTTATAAAAAGACACTGATTAAAATTGTACACTTACAAGTAAAATATAGGAAGAAATACCTCTTTTAAACTCCTAGGGGGATAAGTAGTGAGCAGAAGAAATGAGAAAATAGAGTGAGATTTCTTAGGTGGAGCAGACTATGAAAAACTAATAGGCAATAATGTCGCCGAACAGACATCCTTGATAATATCGAGTTCAATCCACCTCCGTCTGGCTCAAACTAGTTTGTAGCAGATTCCGGCACGCACCCACAACTTCACGCGTTATGTGCTTCGTCACAAAATGACACGTCGACGGAAACACGCAATAACATATGTCACCTTACGAGCGCCCAAATTTTATTATGTTACACAAAGTTACGCGGTTTCATGAACGGGAAATTCAATCTCGACCCTCACTCTTGCTGAAATGCCGAATGAATATATTTCGACGTCCATATTTGTTACAGCACACGTGACTGGAATCTATAAAAAACGCTGTAAAAACAACGCAGTAAGAAACAACGCTAAGACTAAACAAGAAAGAAAAAATTAACTTGCCGCAGACCGCCCGTATCTCATTTGTCTGAAAAAACTTGCAGGCTTATCTAAGCCGAAAATAAAATGGAGATGAAACGGAAAGATATCCGAGGTGAAGCCAGCTCGCTATAAGCTTTGAAATATAGCCGGCTCTAGTGATAAATCCTTTCAAAGGCCAACTTTCATAGAGATTTTGTTAAATACGGGCTTCGATCAAGCTGTAGGCGCCGCATCTACCTTTTTGTATTAATGTAAGGGCACCGGGTCTTGTATGGGCTTTTGTGTACTTTTACTGCATAGTATTAAAAGCCATGTTTATCTTTATGGGTATTCTTTATTCAGCGTATTAAAATATATATTTACCTACCTATATATTAGAACCTCACATAGCTGTTGCACAGGAAATTTCTACCGTCATATTAAAATTATATTTGAGCGATCAACTGCCCTTAGTGCAGAAAATTATTACAATGCTAATTAAATAAAATAGAACTGTAAATAGTAAAAAACCGAATTCAACGAATAACACTAAAAAAACAGTCGAATTGAGAAACTCCTCCTTTTTTTAAGTCGGTCAAAATTCGGTCGATCGAAATTTCAATGGTGTAGTGTAACTAAAAAAAACATTAGGAGATACTATACCCACTGAATGGATTTAGATGAAACTTTACAGTAATATAGCTCATACATCAGAATAACACATAGGCTAGTTACATCCATCCTAAGGTTGTCTGGAAGAAATCGCTTAAAGCTATAAGACTGCCCATTGTACTTTTTTTGTATCACTGTGTAACTTGCTGCATATTTTTATTGGTGTACATTATAGAGTTGTTACTTACTACATTTTATCCCAGAAAACGGACAAGTAGTAAGTCATAAAATAATTTTAAAAATATCCCATAATCGATAATAATGTAAATGGTTCGATACTTTGGTATCTAACCATTTCAAAGAGAGATATGCTTGAACTTAAGATATTATATTAACACTATTATTAAATCTCGTCTCTATGTTCAATTAGAAATAAGACCGAAACACACTTAATCCTCGAGGCATTCAATATCAAACTCCCAAATACATTTTACCTTAATTGAAATTAGAATGGTGTCTATCAGATTGTAATTATATAAACTAACTAGCGGTTCTGCGCGGTTTCACCCGCGTAGTTCCCGTAAGATGAAATAATTTCTCCCGTTTTTTACACATTTACCACTATATCTTTGCTCCTATTGGTCGTAGCGTGATGTTATATAGCCTATAGCCTTCCTCGATAACTGGACTATCCAACACAAAAAGAATTATTCAATTCGAACCAGTGGTTTCGGAGATTAGCGCGTTCAAACAAACAAACAAACAAACAAACAAACAAACTCTTCAGCTTTATAATATTATTAAGTATAGATTATCACAGAGTATCATAAATTCAATTTTTGTGTGGGAGATTACAGCCTCTCCTTTCTCGTGCGGGATGAAATACCTTTTGCGCAGAAGGTGCTGTTACAGGTTGATGATGATGATGACAATAATCAAATTTTGGTCTAATAACAATCCAGTGCCAATGGATCGATATGATGTAACGAAAAGTACTCACTCCTAATATTAACAGTCCAGTATAGAACAAAGCAAATAGTCAATAATTTATAATAGATAAATATGTAAGTAAGTTTTGAAAAACTCATTGGTACATGCCAGGATTTGAACCCGAGCCTCACTGATTTTCATCAGGTGAAGCAGGCTCTTTAACCGTTAGGCTATCACTGCTATCGTCATACATTACATATCGTTAGAAATATAAACTACGATATACGAGTAACATACCTAATGCATACCGAAGCATGGAACGAAACTAATCTCATCGACTTATCGAACGGACAGGCTTTCATATTTCAGTGGTTTGCAAGCGAGTTGGAAAATCTGTGGGAAAATGCAATATGTGAAATAGATGGTTTGAAAGTCTGCTGCTTTCTCTACTTATATCTAAGATGTAAACTATAGCGTTTATTCATGGTGAAGTGTACTATAGATGGTTCGTAAAAACGTATTATATTAACGTATTATAGGTTACCTATAAACGCAGTCAGCATTATGGAAATGGTCAGAGGCGGACTATTTAGTGACCAAAATGTTGAGGACATTGTTTTTAGTTGTAAGTGTTGACTTTTTTATTTTATTTATTAAAGTATAAATTAATCTGTTATTGCAGATCTAATTATATTCTATATTTATAAACCGAGGTATTTATGTTAACTGGTGATTAAAACGGATACATAAGAACGATTTATTTTACACATCACAAAATATACGGTTTTCATCCTCTGACACCTTTGAGTATTAAACCAACAGGACCCGTCACGCGCACTTGTTTCTTTGCAAAAAAGTTTGCCAATTTCTGCGCGGGGGACGAGGAAACGCACACAAATAATGTTAAAACCAACTCATTTTTTGACAAAACAATTAAACACTAGCTTGAACTAGATGCACACAAGTACATTTACACACAGAAACAACCAATCTGAGCCCTCCGTGAACTCAAAACAACTAGTTGTATATAACAGGTAGGAGCGTTGCTCATAACTTTTTGGCAGAGGGGAACGCCTGTCAGTGGCGTCTCCGGTTGGTTTAATACTCAAAGTCTGACACCAATCTGGCAGTTTCAATATAGCCACCATCGATCGCTACACTGAAACGATTATTCACAGGGTTCCCACGCGACTTTGAGTTGGATCATTGTACGAAGATAGTTCACACATCACAATTATAACAAGCCACATAAACTCGTAGTTGTAAAGATAGCCCTTAATGTCAGAAAAATACTTTACGACGTATTCTCACAACTATTAAAATAAAACTCAGAGGTATTCCATTTCTGGATATACCCACTTTTCAAGAGATATTCTTTGGACCCCTAAATATGATAGGTGGTGAGCCTATCGCCGGACCGGGTCTGTCTCAGAATTAATTCTGGGACCTGCAGGTTTCCTCACGATATTTTCCTTCATCGTTGAGCTAGTCATAAATATGTAGGTATATAAGTTTTGATAAACTCATTGTTACATGCCTGCATTCTAAACCGAGCCTCACTGATTTTTATCAAGCGAAGCAGGCTATATTTAACCGTAAGGCTATCACACCTACTGAATATAAAAAAAACAATAAAATCGATCGAGCCGTTCGGAGGAGTGCAATCACAAACACAGTGATACGAGATTTTCATATATTAGAAGATTGTATAGGCGGCGTTGAACAACCCGCAAATATTTTTCCACCTTAACCCAGTTCGGAATACTCTAAACACAGAAGTAAACAAAATAATGGATGCTCATTTTGGAGTTGGGCTATGATATTTATTTTAGCTGAGTTCATGTGCGTCTCGGCGGATCGAAGTTGGGCCGTGTTTGTCTTGCACCCCCAGGCGCGATATTAGTACGGGCTTGTTTCTCAAACAATGTTGGTACAGAGGACGTTTTGTACAGGGTGTGTATTTGTTCTTATATTACAGTTATAACTGGAGAAAAAAAAATCTCACGCCTTTTGTCCCCTAGGTAGGGTAGGCAGAATTCCATTTCTGGATATACCCGATTTTTACGAGATATTCTTGGGTCCCTAAACGTGATTGGAAAAAAAAAATAGCTATTTTTGGATTCTATTTTTTTTATAACCGCACCCTGGCAACGGGTGAACCAATTACTTTTAGCTGTGCCAAAAATACACTGATGAGAACTTCCAACAATGAGAGACACTTTTGCGAAGATAGATTTTGTAAAAATTCATAAATACACTTTTTTTGACGGCGGAGTAGGCAGGTACAATTGAATATCACCAAGGGGCATATCATCGTTCCTTGATTTCCGATATTTCGGATGTTCGGACTTATGGGACATGGGTGTCAAAAAGTGACACGTGCCATAGTAGGTAAATGACACCAATGGCCGTAATAACGGTGGTGTCATTTACTATGGCGAGTGTCACTTTTTGACGACGGTTCTCCGATTCAAGATTGTCGACAATCTTGAATCACAAAACCATGGTAGTCTCTCCGCTACTTTTTTTTTAAATGTCATATTATAAGTTAGATGATTTTTGATTTTAATTGTCTCTAGCTTAGCAAAGCACTAAAACTATGTAACTACTTTGTATTGTATTGATTGTTTATAAGAATAATGTGTTGAGGAGTTTCTTGTCCCACTTCTTCTCCTGAACTAGACATACCGAAGCGGTGGAGTTGAATTGACTTTCAATAAGTTCAGTTATAAGCCCCTACACTAAATAAAATAATGTTGACCTTCACTTTGAATATAGTCTCGTCAGTACACATCTAAATATTTTGAAATCCATGTAAGTAACTATATTAACATTTATTTTAGCACCTTTTTGTTGTTGTCGTTTGTCTACAAATTGATTAATTTATTATTTGACAATAAACCGACACAGACATTTGTGACTCAACAGACAACACAATTAACGTCTTAACCTAAGGGTGGGTTATATGGCCAAAGGTCATTTTCCAACTCTCATGCACATGCTGGCTATACCGAGGGTCGACCCATCCTGAAGTCGACGAATACAGAATTAGTCAGAAACAGAAATAGTTATAACCAAGTAAGAAATGGACAGATGAAGCAAATGACTTAAACAGAACTTGTCCTATAACGTGAAACCCTTTCTACCTTACCCTTTACCCTTCCCATTAAGATCACAATAAAAGTAATAAAAAAACAGGTAATGATATATAAATGTGAAACAAATATAATGTTTGTTATTATTTGTTATTTATAATAATTAAATTCAGTGGATAAAGAGAATATCCTCTATGTGTCGTAAAATAACTTGAGCGATAATAATACTCCACTATCATAAAAAGCTATTGATATACTCGAACCGATATAGGTTGTTACTATTAATAGTTTCACTTCTATTCCGATAAAATCACTGAAGCGGGAAAAATGGAACCTTATACCAGTAATAATGAATGTGTTTTCGATATTACATATTTTTGACAATTTTTTTTTATTAGGTAAAAGATTTTATGTAGTAGGCGGATTTCTATCAAGTTACTGCAAAAAATGGTGTCCTAGTTGTTTGTTTTCAGATGGCGTAGGCAGATAAAATAGACCAGCAACTAGGTACTACAAACCTTAACACACCTCAAGCTTTGTCTCTCTCATCAAACGACTAATGCTCGTCGGTTTCGGATAAGCTTGACCACATATAGTACACAATACTATACTTTGACTTTTGTTTCGTAGGATCATAGTATGAGCTATGACAGCACTGTTAGAAGCAAAGAGATTAAAATATAATATGGTATAGAAGAATACTTTCATACAAAAACTTTGACACTCAAGCGTCATGTCAGTTAGTATAAACGCGAGATGTAATTTGGTCGAATCACACTAGACTTTTTCCCACTAGTAATAAATTTTTGGCTTTAAATTTTCCTCGCTTTTTCCCCTCTTTGCATTATTATATTTTAATCTCTTTGGTGAGCCTTTACGCTTGAGTCCGAATCGTTTCATGTACCAATGAGGTTTATATAAACTTACGTACATATTATTTAGCACCCTGGCTATGGACTTACCGCCTGTAAAGTTAAAGAATCCAAAAAACACTGTGGTTAAAAGTGGATATACCAAGGAATAGTATACCTCCGCCAACCCCCTCAATATAAGTCGTGAACATAAAAATAATCATAATAATACAATGCATACAAGATCACCCCTTCCAATGTAGTTCAAAGGAAAGGAGCGATAATCTATTTGCGAAGAAGTTTCATTCCCCAAAGGATCTAGAAGTTTCTACTTGTAAACGCACTTTTATCAGTGTTATAAACCCTAGGGAAATCTGCGTTTCTTCGACGCACAATTTTCACATGAAATAAGTGTCTTTGTGTAAATGGCACGAGACAGGTGTGAGGTGTTTTGATTCAGCCTCAAGTATTAGGGTTATGTTATTATGAAGGTTGGAGGTTAGTTTTGTGAATTGCTTTTATCGATGGCGTTTCAGCAACAAACTGACGCATTTACAATATCAGTAGAATACTACATGGTAATTTTAAAATAAGTTTAAATATTTAAAGGGTAGATCAAATAATGAACAAGAAACTATTATTCGCATTGATTTTGATTTTTTATTTGCTACTTTAGTCGTAAATAACATCCGATTATTACAAAAAAATAAAAAACAAACTAGCACGCTTAACATAAACAATAGTCGCACTTTACCCAATCAAAATAAATAAATAATTAAAGCCGAAAAAAGTGGCGTTTAAGTGTGGTAGAGAGGGTTTTTTCAAATCATGTTTCCAAAATAATATTTTTTTGTTAGAAAAAACAAGAAAGAAAACTAAAGTTTGTTTTCTCTTTGCGTGTTAATTCTATTTCTCTTACATCATACTTATTTGTACCTACGCTTAAAATATTTGCACTTGATTTAATGGGACTTTATATAAAAGTGATGTTAGTATACATAATATTGATAAACTCCGAAACTATTTCACAGATTACTATTACGAAAGCTGGCAAGCAAAGATCTAATTGTTTTTCTTGGAGAAAGTTTTTTTATACTGTCAACTAATTTCCACGGCGACAGGAAAATATTGTTTTCACTGATAGAAAGAGCGATGAACGAGAAAAAAAGAATGTAATTTGTAAATATTTATTAGTAACTAGTGGCCCGGGCAGACGTCGTTCTGCCACCGTATAAACCATCCCTGGACCCACTCTAACCCACAATAAAAGTTTCATCAAAATCTGTCCAGCCGTTCTGGAGTTTTAATCAGACTAACGAACATCAATTCATTTTTATTTATATAGATAGATAGATAGATTTAGCCTTGCGTATCCAGGGCTCGTCGCTGGTTAATTATAAATAAGTTTTATATTGTACTCAATAATGTTGTAATGCACAACTATAACATTCATAAACATTCTTAGGGGCTAGCGCAGGGATTCTCATCTTGTAGTACTAACTTATCACTAGTATATTCTTCAGAAGCTTAAAACGTGTCAGATGGATAGTCCATTGACCCCCTCTAGGGACACACGTGTCTTACAGCTAATTCTGTATCTTGGGTTTTCTTACGATATTTTTCTGAGCTAATTCTGTACCTACCGGGCTACGGGTTTCCTTGCGATATTTTCTATCATAGTCTCAAATTTATGATACAAACGTTAGTTTTTTTTAAATCTCATCTACATATTCTAACAAAGAATCTCTTGCTTATTTCGTGCTATCACACCTCTTTATTATATAAGAGCTGTAATTTTTCCTATATAGGTATTTACAATACCTATTGCTTTTGGTGTTTGGTTCTACTAGCTAGGTACTAATTATTCCAATTATCAGAATAATCTTTCGGTCAATAAACACCAATGCAAACTGTTCGTTAATAAAGCCACTTTATGTTCAATTTACGATTATAGCAGTTCCAGTACAATTTTGGCGATACGCTTCTTCTGTGAAACAAACTATAATAACAGCGGTGTTGGATCATAGGCTCTTTTGTTATCGTTAGAAGGTGCATTTCATGTTGTTTCGGTAAAATGAACGTATGCAAGGACCAAATATGCTCTATAGGTGGTCTTATATTGTACCGCACGCAGAGAGTTTATGGAGATACCTAAGAACGTGATAACCGTTGTATTTGTTCCACATTCGAAAAGTGTTTTAATAAAGTTAATTTGCTCTTTCATTTTATTATAGCTCTGTTTCAGAAAATTTGGGAATTGGGACTGAATATTTGAATTCTCTATAGAAATAAGCGGCTAGACAATATTTGCTTTGTACTTTGTATTTGTTATGTTCATTTCTGTTTGTGAACCTTTGTCTACAAATTTTAGTCTATATGTACATGAACATTTAAAAACGTTAATATTCAAGTTCTTGGTAAATATAAAATTAAACAATTTTTTCAAAAATAATTTTCAGAACATAGGTAATTGTCACGTGTCTGGCTGTTTATATTATTGTATGCGAATTTAGTTCACTTATTGTGTGCTCGCTTTCAAACATTTTATTATTATTATCTATTTATAAATCAACTGGCAATGACAATATTCAAGTTATATTTATCTATAAACATAAATATAAAACGATAAACTGACTGACTGATTGGTGATATGTCAACGCATAGCTTAAACCACTGGGTCTAGATACTTGTGCACATAGATATTTTATAAAGTGTAGGCGTCCAATAAGAAAGGATTTTGTAAAATTAAACCCCTAAAGGGATGAAATAACGTAGCGTCGAGTAAAACCTATACATTATAAAAATGAAAATATTGTTACTTGACCCTTTTTAATGCTTTGTCAATTATATATTGTCCACGATATTTTATTTAAAATTATTTCTTCTCATATAGATAATTAAATAAAAGGTTAATAAATTATATTTCTTAATACATCCAAACGGTTGGCCATCATTACCTACTACCACGACTACGAGTAGATATAAAATGCGTCAAAGTAATTTAAAAATGTGTTATGAATTTACTCGTAATATTTTTTATTAAATATTTCTGACAGCCAATTTTAAATCTGTCAACTGGGTTAATATTTTTATAATGTAGTACGTGGGCTGTTACGAGTTGTTATCAGAATAAAAATATGACTTAAATACTGCAAATTTATTACACCTATCTGAAAGTTAACTGTGTTTGATTCATTTCATGAACCTACATAGACAAAAAATTTGCGCAAAAAATTCGGACGCAGTACTAAATCTACTTCAAGAAAATCCAATAATTAGGTAGATGATAAATTAATGTAAATTTATGATTATCATAATTTATTAAAATTAGGCTGAACCACAAGAAGATACCTAATAAATTATCAGAAATTCCACAAATCAAGTCAAAGCATATTAATAAGTATTATTGAAATTATGTACGGAATTAATATTAATATTCCATAATGAAATTTGTTGAGTCAATCACGACTTAATATGCAAATACCGTAATACTTGATAAATTGTGCCTGATAGGAATTTGATATATCGACTTTATCTTTACAGAAATTACATTTCGAATGACGGATAATTTTACCTACTATTAAAAATACATCCATAATGAGAAGAAAACTTTTATGACAAAAAATACACGCGTTGTTAATCGGACTTAGTGTTACTAATCCATACATAAGATATTATGATGAAGCGCTCGTAGCCCTGCGGTGCCAGTGTGTTTGTAACGATCACACTGGATAAGCAAAGTTGGGTGCGGTCAGTCAGTGAATGCGTGAATGGCATTTATATCACGAGCGCTTCCGTGTTTCGGAAGGCACGTTAAATTGTTGGTCCCGGTTTTCGTTGTGTTTACACACAATGGAAGTCGTAAAGCCATTTCAGATACCCTTGGGTGGCTTGAAAAATTCTGACTGTTAAGTGTCCACTAGCTTAACACCATCTCCCAATCTACGGTGGGCTCGAGTGGGAGATTAAAGCCCATACTTCCTCATGTATGAGGTAAGACCCTTAGCTCAGCAGGGGGCTGTTACGGGTTGATGATGACATAAGATAAACCCTGCTTCGTACGATGCAATGGAATCCAACCCTGCAGACGTATTCACAGAGACTCGATACCGTTTCCGTTCGATTCGAGTCGAATCTATCGACATCGGAAACGAATCTATCGATACGTCGTCGATTCGAGTCGCTTATCTACGCTTGTCCAAACGCACGCAGTACAGAAGACGTATTCACAGAGACTCGATACCGTTTCAGTTCGATTCGAGTCGAATCTATCGACATCGGAAACGAATCTATCGATATCTCGATAGATTCGTTTCCGATAAATAAAGTTGGTCCATAGGTTTACAAGGATTGCAGAAAACGAGGAAGAAGAAATGCCTTTCGTTTCCGTAGTCGGATTAAAATATCTTCAGATTTTGCCACCCAAAAATTTGTGGGGACATTTTATTAAGACACTTAGAAGCACATATCTCACCAAGTATGGACTTAAATAAAAATTCACCTATAAACATTATATACCTATATCACCATTTGCTTTTATGGCAATTCATAGAACACACCTACATTTAAAATTTTATCGATATCGACCATGCCTAATATCCGAGTTGTTACACACGGACGGACAAAATAATAAAAATTCAGTTTTTTGCCATTTGGTTACAGAACCCTAAAAACATGCCCATGGAACAAACGCAGAGCAAATTGAAAACTTATTCAAGTGGAAGTTTTCCGCCGTAAGCAAATTAAAACACTCGCATTGTTTCCCCGCCACACGTGCATAAGTTGGCCAACTTAGACACAAGTAACTCCTCAAGTAACTTGTTCCAACTCAAGAGCGCGCCCCGCATAACTAAACGGCTCCACTAAACTCGCGGACTTGGTGGTGCCGCCAATATTAGTATAAAGGACTGAGTATACGCGTGTTTATGTGAATTGAAGTCAAAATTGTCTTCATACATCTTGCTCACACGCATGTGCTTTACCGCTGGCGCTGTACCTCGCCTTAGGTGGCGACAGACGTGCGCGGGGAAGGGGAATCAAGAAAGAGGCTCACGTGTCATATTAGCCCATACTTCCTCAAAACTCGTAGCTCAGCAGTGAGATGTTACGGGTTGATGATGATTATAAATATACCCTTGATTCTAAGGAATGATTGCAAAATATCATCATACCACAATATGTCATATTCGCCGCCTAGGAGACTTGGCTCAGTGTCTTACGTTCCGAGTATGAAGTCACGGATTTGGCTCGCCTTTTACATCATTTACAATAATGTATGGCACTACGGCTAGCCTACATTTAGAGTAAAACCCGTAATAACGACCCTCAAGCATGCAACTCCGATGACAGTCAAGAAAGATGTGTATGAATCGCATATACCGCTTCTGTGTTCAAGCTTAGATCCATGCTCACAGATCATTCTGTAATACGGGCCTCAAATACCTTGTGTGAATTATGTCCGACAACTTTGTTATTGTTATTAAGAACCGAGCTTGGCACAGCTGCTAGAGTGACGTGATTGAAGGACCCACGTTATTCCTCGGTTTATTTTGGCCTACACATAACAGCTTAGGTAAAAGTCTCTCCAATAATAAAGTTGCTAGTGTACTATTACTGGAACTTAGCTTCTTGCTTGCTGTGTCACGAAGCTTTCATTTGTTCCATTAAGAGCTGTCGCCTGCTCGGCTCAGCTGTTGTTTCAGGACGATGTGAATTTCAATGGCCATGCATTATTGTTACGCAATTTACTGAGTGGAGCATTTTGTATGCCTTTCAGTACTATTTACACGATGAACACTCCGATAATCGTGATTCAGCTCGCGCTGTTTGTAACGCGTGTAGGGGATTGTTTTCTTTTATAGGTAGTGTAATTTTGTTAAATGCCAGTGTTACGTACCCGTTCAATGGTTAATGATAGTATGGGATCAGTTTCCGTATTGCTGGTATATTTTTGGCAATGGTCCTATTATTAAGCGTATTAAAAAAGGTCACAAAGACATTTTCATATTGCTGGTCAACAATAGCACTTTTAATCTCATGCCAATTACTTTCTTCACATTACATTATTTGGAAAATTAAATTTTGAAACGATACGTATGGCATTATATTTTTTTTGTTATTGTGTCAGGGTTTTCACATATTCTTAAATCTCTACTCTTATTTTGGTCCCATTTCGCTCAATCTCAGTTCATCCACAAAATAAATCAATTTTAAAGGTCCTATACTGTCTTTTTATTGCCGATTCGTTTACTGTTAGCACTTAACCGGGTAAAGTAAAACACACGGCTTCCACGCGAATCATTTATCTTCAAGAATTGTTGGTCGCGAAAGTAAATTTAGATTATTGTGCAAACGCACATTCTTCGTACAAAAAAGATTTGTGAACTAGTGAAGATACTTATAGTACGAGATCCAGCTGCAAATTAGTGTAGGGATCGAGTACATGCTACAAACCAATATATTTTTTTATTAAAAATACTAGCGGCCATATTTCGACCCTCTTACCCTGGTAAATATTTATTCTCTTTATCATAAATATGCGTAAAAATTTGGTTTGTAGCATGTTCTCGATCCCTACACTAATTTGCAGCCGGATCTTAGGCTATTATGAAGAAATTCGTATTTTTCATTAGATGTCTACTCTCAAGATAGATACCGATAGGTATTTTTAAATAAAAGGTACATAATCAGAACTTGTAATACCCGAATAGTGTATAACTTTCGTAACAGTATGCCTGTCATGCACCGTTCGTACACAAACCGCATCGTTTCGCGGCACCAATACCGTAAACTTTTAGTATCCTGATTAGCCCTGCTGGCTGAACCATCTGTTGGACCTTCTGCCCTTTGCCACCCTCATAAAAAAAGTAATAAACAGAAAGTACATCGCATTGTTGTATTACGGAGTAGAGTGCCTCGTTGGAGAGTTTTATCGTTCCAGTATCTGGTAGCATGACAGGAAATTTCTGAATGGAATATTGAAACTATTTGTTGTGTATAATAATAAATAACAGAATGAAAATAAACACTTTTTTTATCCTGAATGTGCTATAAAAGGAACTGATCATAACTCGGGAGTGTTCGGGTAGTCTCGGCATGCACACATTGACGCTTTCGTTTCATTTGACAGTATACGATACGAGGGCTCACATGCCTTAGGCAATGAAGGCTACTATAACGTAGAGAGTTAATTAAAAACCAAATAAAAAGTGACTGAGTATATTTTATAATACAATATTATTTTATATTACAAAAAACTTAATAAGTGCACTAATATAGGTACTAATTTAGATCAACAAATAAAAGTAACGTTTTTGTGAGACAATAGTATTTTCTATTTCATCCACCCGTTGGATTTTGCTGATAAAACTAGCAACTGTCGAAAAGAGCCCAAAATCAGCCACATATCCTCATCAATAATCATTCATCGACTATTTTTTATCAGTTATTTTACTGACTGAAGTTTTTACAGCTCTTTACTATCTTATGTATATGTGACGGCTAGAGCTTAAAGTGCTACTGTAGCTATTGCATTTTAGTTTAAGTTATATTATTCAACAAAAACAAGTGGCTGCACCTAGCACCTTTTTATCCGGCTCAAACTAGGTGCAGCACTTTGGCCTCTAGCCTTAACATACATATATAGCATTTAGAATAAACCATAGGTGTCTGTTTAATAAAAGTTACATGAATTTTACTCAAGATTAAAAAAAATAGTAGTACCTTTTTAATGTACAAGTGAGCCCTAGTCGAATTTACAAGTTGATATCGGTCCCGTATTCCGAACGGAAGAACTTCCGCAGAATCAATGGTTCCGATGCCCCAAGGGACAGTTTCACTGAACCGACATCACGTAGGTACTAGAAATATGTACCCACAATAATAATATTGTATCTCCGGCCTATTCCCGGGAACGAGGATTTGAAAATACCTTTTTATCGGAGAAAAATATACAGGTATTTTTTGTGTCGCCCGAATCTTGCCAATCTAATTGAAACTTTAATCTTCTAAGATAAGTTATAGTCATAATATTGAAAACCTATTGTATCCCTGTACCAATACAATTCAAAAATACCTGCAAATGTTTAAACCTACCTAAAAATACCTATATATACCTACCTATATTTATAACTAGCGCGAATCTTGTTGCTAGGCGACCGATACCTAAACCGTGAAAAGAAACTTCGGAACTTTTTATTTTTTTTACGGTATCCTAAATGAATTCGATATTTTGATATATTAATTCAGCAAGCCGTAATGTAAACCCAATTACCCGCACTCAGCATTTGCACCACGGCGGCCCCATAAAAAAGGGCCACTGTTAATGAGGGCATAAAAAGTTCCCTTTCTGAGTTATTCCTCTGAATTTGCATTTTAATTGGAAAGAAAATGTACAAGCTACTATGCACAACAAATTTGCTTAAGTGTGAGCCGTTTAGTGCCCCTACATATCATTTCGGGTAACGAGTGTAAGGACCGAACTACATGGCTGAAATATACGCCAGTTGCTGCTGTTATGAAGCAATATTGATAGGATCGTTTAAAAGATACAAAACGATTACATATTTAATAATAATAATAATAATAATCTCACGCCTTTCATCCCCGAGGGGGTAGGCAGAGGTATTCCATTACTGGATATACCCACATTTCACGAGATACATTGGACCCCTAAACGTGATAGGTGGTGAGCCCATCGCCGGACCGGGTCTATTTACGCATGTCTCAGAATTAATTCTGGGACCTGCGGGTTTCCTCACGATGTTTTCCTTCACCGTCGAGCTAGTGATAAATATGTACGTAAGTTTTTGAAAAACTCATTGGTACATGCCAGGATTCGAACCCGAGCCTCACTGATTTTCGACCGGCTCTTTAACCGTCCGGGCTATCACTGCTCTTATTACACGATTACATATTTAAGGGATATCATTTGAGTAGGCACACAAATAACAGGAAATGTAATAAATTAGTGGATAAGCTTTATTTGGTTGCCCTTGATTCTGCAGATGATGAATACGGACCTAATAAGTTTACACTCATACATGGGCTTACGAGTTTTTCCTGAAGTTATAGGCAGAGAAAATAGACTGCCGCCTACTTCGAACCTGGCAATCCCTTCTCACTTCATTCACATACATCAATCAGCTGATCCATGGTCTTTGGCATCGGGTACACTTTTCTTTTTTATCTTTTCTTCTAATGAGCGTCTCTATAAGTATCTACATTATCAACTACTCGACTAAATATAGTCAGCCGTGCAGATTGCCCTCACAAATTTATTTTATACTCGGTCTAGTCCTCATGTAATCTTTGGTGGTGGTCTCTCTTTATTTACCTTGAATAATAATTTTTGTATAAAAGTACTTGTTCGATTTGAGTTAGGGTGAAGTATTGAGTCTAGCCTATTTCACTGGATCTCACATAATTAGTGTGAGCAATAATAGCCTTAACGTTAAAAAGCCCGCTTCTCATAGTGAGATTCGGGTTCAAATCCTGGAATGTACCAATGAGTTTTTCGAAAAACTTACGTATATATTTATCATTTAGCTCGACGGTGAAGGAAAACATCGTGAGGAACCCCGCAGGTCTCAGAATTAATTCTGAGCCGTGTGTAACAGACCCGGCCCGGCGATGGGCTCACCACCTACCATGTTTAGAGGTCAAATATTCTCATGAAGAGTATGTATTCTAAGAAATAGAATACCTCTGCGTATCCCTTCGGGGATAAAAGGCGTGAGTTTATTTATTTATTTATTGTACATTATTCGTGTCTGGTAGTTTCATATTTATTCAAGTATTTATAAGTGTTTATCAGTTGTTCAATACCCATAGTACAGGCCCTGCCTAGTTTGAGACTAAATAACCGTGTGTGAATTGTGTCCCATAAATTATTATTATTACTGTGGATACTTTGTCTCGTTTACTGCTGTTATTGCGCTTAAATTAATTATTTTATTACATAACATACGAATATGTGTCAGAAAGAACAGATAATTGAATCCATTGGATTATATAGAAATTTAATTACTTCGTGCACCGGCAGCGTCCCCACTCCAAGTCACGTTCCTGAGATGATAATAAAAAAGAAACGTGTGAAAGCAATTTTTATTGAAGCCAATTGGGTCTTTCAGTTTCCTGCTTCTAAAGGAAAAAAATGTTTACACTCATTTTTAGAGGTATTATTAACATATTTTTTCAGAACTCTCGCGGATGGAAATTTTTTTTAGGTTGTGTTTAGTTTTTGTAAATGTAGAGTTTGAAGCACCTGAATTTAATATGACAGGTGTAGGTACCGTACATACCTACACCAGATTTTTTTTAACTAAAACTTTTTAATTTGATAAGAAAATAATAGAGTAGCGTGTCGCCGCGACAGGTCTAAATTGTTGATTTTTCCCGAAAATCTGTGTCAGCAAGTAAAAAGGTCGCAGTAATTCTAGCAAGATTTACAAACATCATGTGTACGGTTAATGTAGGGCTAATTTTTCGTGTGTTTCGGTCTGGTTCGTAGACACCACTTTGTTACCCCCCATTAATCCTAAACCACGCATCTCGTTTGGCTGGCTTATCTTAATGGGATGGGAACACGCAATAACATGAACATCCTGTAGTATGTATATATCTATACAAAGTGCGAGGGCCAAATGTGCCCAATTCAACGGGGAATGATTACCTATCAGGGGAATGATTGGCATTTTTTTATTACCTCCCAATACGGACATCGTTTAGTAATTTTTGCAAAATTTTCAGTTGAATCAAGTAGTGATACCTGAGAATAGTGTTATTAATTCAATGGTCAGGATTATTTTATTTTTAAATACATAGATCCCATTTTTCCCGTTAGGTGACGCTGGAATTTCGCAAAATTCATTTAAATACCTTTCACACAAACTTTTTCTAGTCGACCAACACAACAAAAAAAAACTGTGAAATCCGTGTAGCTGTTTTGGAGTTTTCCGCTTAGCAACACATTTACTAATTGATTTTTATTTATTCAAGCAACCTAAATAGCATCTCTGGCACGGTTTAGCGACTTACATTAATCATAATAATTAATTAAGTTCTTTTAAACAGAGAAATACCCAACTCACCAGTGACCTATTAATTACCTCATGATTACAATTAAATAAATGTCACGTTGAAATAAAACGACGATGTTTTGCAAAAACCTAAGTTTTAATTAAAATGGAATTAGTAGGATTAAACTCCAGTGGACTTTGCCAAGGGTTATTCATTCGGCATTTCATTAAACTCAACGATATAAGGCACCGTAGAAAAAAGAATTATTCCCAAAAAGGGTTTGGACTCCGGTCAATATTATTAACATGAAAAACTGGAAAGCCTTTTTATTAGCGTTAAAAAAGAGTGGAACTTTCCAAATACTTCGAAGAATTTAATGAAAAAAGTTTTGGGAAATCTTAATAAAAATTGCACCCTTTTCGCTTGGGGTGGATTTGGAATTTTTATTCGAGAACAATTATTTCGGGTGACCGACGACTTGGTTTTTTAGTATTTTATGGAAATATAACTTACGTTTTTATATTAAACTAGGTGCGTATCATGGGGTTTTTAATGTATGTTATTATACCAAACATGTAGATATATCATATTGGAGTAAATACATTCGAATAAAGAACGTAGTATTAGTAAAAGATTTTTTAGAATCGGTCTAATAGGTACCTCCTACGAACTTATTCGCCTTTCTAAACTAAGTCTGTGTTTGTGATTCTTTTCAATCTTCAATATTTTTTTTGGAATTCTAAGGTAACTTAGACGGTCCTAACAAAAAAAACAATTCCTACGGAAACAGGAAAAACAGGATCAACGAGGGGAAACCCGCTGCCTGTGCAGTTAGTATTAATATCGGTTCACGACGTATATTCAAAATGTAATGACGCTAAGTAATCGTATAGTTTTATTTCAACTCGACAAAAGACCTTTTATTTAGCAATAGTTTACAGTTAAAATCATTTACCAATTTTTTATATTCAAAATCAGGTAAATGAATAATATAAAATCTCAAAATTGTTATAACTAATAAAATACACAAATAACAACTAGTACAGTGCTGAAATCTCAGGAATCTAATACCATGTAGCCACGGTAAAATAGTTTATCGAAGAGAATAGGTTAGCTTTTGTACAGCTTTCGTAGGAGCCATTAGAACCGAGATATATTTTCTGCATTATTGAAAATCCTGGACCCTGTCTTAGACAGGAGTCCTATGTTCATTTCAAAAAATTGTTGTCTGTAGAGTCGGTTAACGGACTATAAAATTTTACGTGATAACGATAAGAAAACATTGATGAAAAAATGCATAGATAGGTACTGGAGTGGAAGAGAGATAGATGCGTCACATGCCGAAAGCTTAGGCCGATGATGGTGCCTCTCTATCGCTTGTTCCGCTCTCTCGCTTGCACGCTCGGCTCAGACGGAACGTGTCAATTTTTCGTGCGAGTAGCGAGCGTTCATTGATTTGTAAGACGTTATCACGTCAAAAAACTGAACAGTGTGCCAGTGATTAACGCATTAGGACTGGCAGCAGACCGTGCGAGGAGGAAAAACCACCTGGGGATTGGCTTAGATCTTCCATTCCTGGATGTATCTACCCTCATTTCACTGGTATATATTATTGACGCCTTTGAGTCCATCGCCAGACTGGGTTGCTCTTACACATGCCTCAGAATCAATTTAGGGACCTCCGGGTTACTTAACAATTTTTTCAACTTAAGATAATAACAAACATGTACGTAAGTTTTAATAAAATAGAACTGTAAAGAGTAAAAACCGACTTCAACGAGTAATTTTAAAAATACAGTCAAATTGGGAAGCTCTTCCTTTTATGAAGTCGGTTAAAAAAAGAATCGAGTTGAGTTATTCTTCCATTTGTCGCGCACATACTTAATGCAAGTCTTAAATGACTTATAGAGTTTTATCATGGATAATATTGTCAAAACTGGACGATGGAAACAATCTGGAATCAACAGCTTTCAAATAAAAAAAGAATCATCCCAATCGGTTCACCCAGTCGAAAGTTCTAAGGTAACAAAATAAAAATAAAACAACAAAAAATACAGACGAATTGATAACCTCCTCCTTTTTGAAGTCAGTTGAAAAACTCATTTTTACATGCCGTTACAAAGATCTAAACCAGCTTCAACGCATGAAAGTTGGGCTCACTAACGACAGAGCTATCAAATGCTCTTTTATCCCCGAAGGGGTAGGAAGAGGTATTCCATTTCTAGAAATACTCACTAGTTCCCAGTATATTTTTTGAACCCCTAAACGTGAGAAGTGCATCAGAATCAAATCTGGGGCGTGCCGGTGTCTTCTCCATGTAATTCCGCTTCGTGTAGGAAAATTAAAGCCCATGTTATCCCAGAATTATAATTAGCATCCATTGTTGAAATAATTTTTAAAATCGGTGCAATAGTTTTTGAGTTTAGTCGTTACACACTTACAAATCTTTCATGTTTATAATATTGAATATATTAATAGTTATATATAATACTAGTTTTTACCCACGGTTTTGCTCGCGCATGTTCATTTAACCCCTTTAGGGGTTGAATTTTGCAAAATCCTTTTTAGTGGATGCCTACACTGTATAAGCTATATATGTGCAAAATTTTAAGTCCATAACCCAGCGGTTTAGGCTGTGCGTTGATATATCACCAATCAGTCAGTCAGTTTATCATTTTATATATAACTAGCGACCCGCCTCAGCTTCGCACAGGTGCAATGCTAACACTAAGACCTTCCTCTTGAATCACTCTATCTCTACGAATCCTTATTCGTAGCTCTATCTATTTAAAAAAAAACGCATCAATATCCGTTGCGTAGTTTTAAAGATTTAAGCATACAAAGGGACACAGGGACATAGGGATATAGGGACAGAGATAGCGACTTTGTTTTATACTATGTAGTGAAGAATATTTAGTATCGAAAATCTTTCCCCGCTATTTTCGTGGCTCAGTCTATACCGTACGCACACACAATTTGTCCGAAATAGCCCCAATTTCCGACCCAAGTTCATTGTTAATTCATAGACATTGTTGGCTCCTTGTTACAACTTGGTAAAGTGTAAACGTTGTCTAACTCCTCAGCCATTTGAACGAAATTATTAGTAAAGTGTCCTCGTATTGTTAATTGTATTGAATTTCGTCTGGAAATTATTAAGGGTTGCCTCAATGAATTTTATTGTCATTTCATTGGATGTAAAAGACTGATGAATTGTTAGAATGGTCATTGTGTTTAATTTATTGATAGATAGTCGAAAGTGTACTTTTTGACATTAAAATTAAACTAGATTATTTCTCCTGCAAAGTATTTGACTTGCATCCTAGCTTATCCAGTTGTTATTAGTGCAGCTTTGATCCCAGAGAAAGTAAATTTGATAGTTTTGGATTTAAAAAAAGTTGGAAAGTTTATTCCGCCGATACTCTATGGACTTGAGTATTAAATAAAGATTTAAAAAAAATTTGAATATCATAAAAAGAGCTGATCGTGAGTTTCATTTATTTTCGGGGTACTACATTTGAAACCAGCAACTCGTCGGTGGAGATGGACTGTTGTTTACATTTAGCCAAGCTTCATGGACGAGTTTAGAGTGCCTTGTTATTAGACTATTGACATTTAGAAGTGTAATTTTTAATTAAGTACAAAAAAAAACATTTTAGTTTTCATTTTTTTCATTTTCATAAAATAATAAACAAAAATGAATAATCTCACGCCTTTTATCCCCGAGGGGGTAGACTGATTAAATTCACTGCATTTATTTTTATCTCTGTTTATTTATTATGTTTACTGTGTACGTTATATTAAAAATTATATTAGTAATATCCTACAGAAATGCCTCGTAAACTATGTTTTTCATATTTTTTCTTCTGAGAAAATATGTTTTGTATCATCGCTCTGAAGCACTAAGACCAACTTATCTTAGCTCTCGACTACTCTACATTATTTTTTATTCCGCTTTTATCTGTTACGTTTATTTCTCTGACTTCTCTTTGTAATCAAGCTGTGTTACTATTCTGGGAAGAGATTTTTCAAAGTTATTATACCCGACTGCATCAGAAAGAGGGAAATGGTTTCTATGTATGTTTAGTAGCGATTATATTCTTGAGTTGATGAATGAGCTATCATTAGATATTACATAACAGATATTTATTATTTATTTGGACGGGCCTATTGGCTCATTTGGTAGTGACCCTGCCTTCTGAGTCAGAGCTCGTGGGTTCGATCCCCACTCGGGGCCATCATTTGTGTGCATGAACATATTTGTTGGCTTTGTGTCTAGGTGCTTAATATTTATTTAAAGTATGTTTATCAGTTGTTTAGTACTCATAGTACATGCTCTGCCTAGTTTGGGACTGAACAACCGTGTTTAAATTGTGTCCTTCAATTTATTATTATTGTTATTACTTAATTATATTCATGAATACTATACACAATTACTTTATTTTGGGACGAAACTGGGTATCTAAAAACAATATGGAGGCCATGTTCCTTTGTGACTACTTGTAGCATAAAGATTTGCAAAGTGTATCCAGATTTATGATTATCTTTGTCGCTCTATTATTTAAATCATTTCAGTTCTCTTTAAATGCTATTAGGATGTTTGATTGTGTGATTATTTTGTGGCATTACGAATACAAATCTTCAAACTATAAATATATACAACATGTATCAGAATAAGCGCAATTCCTGAAATTAGTTGGTTCAGTATCGACTACTTATTCGATTTCAGCTATTTTTAATATGTGTTAAATTTTTCAAAAACATGAATTATCGTAGCTGAATTTAGTGCTTTCTATGGAAATTGTGTACTATATTAATCGACATTTAAGAAAATTGGTTAGACATCACTAAAGTTCGATTGCATAATTTTTTTTTATATTAATATACTAATTGGGGTGTATGAGGAAATGCGCTTTTTCTGTTACACGTTGTTTATAAATATAATTTCACGCCTTTTTATTCCCGAGGGGGTAGGCAGAGGTATTCCATTTCTGGATATACCCACTTTTCACGAGATATTCTTTGGACCCCTAAACGTACGTGATAATGGTGGTGAGCCCATCGCCGGACCGGATCTGTTACACATGTCTCAGAATTAATTCTTCAAACTATAAAATAGTTTGAAGAAAACATAAAAACATAAAAAATACCTGTATTGTAGAGACTTGAAAAAGTACACAAAAAAAGAACATAAAAAAGTAGTTAAAAGAGAAATACGTGCTACTCCTACATGATAATACCTAGATTCTTGAAACATATCGGTTTTCAATAAAACATAAAAATCCGTGAATGTTTTGAATATTCATACATTGTCATATCAAAGTGCATCACAAATTTAAAGATCTAATAAGGTTCAAAACTTGCGGACTTCATTATCAAGTAACAAACTTTAGGGTTGTTCACGAAACTCGGATATCTCACAGTGTTCAAAACTTAGGTTATAACTTTATTTATTAAGACTACGAAAGGTTAGCTACCTATTAAAAAGACCGTTCCTTATTGAAATAAATCGTCTTGAAAAACTTTGTTTGCGGAACTTCGACGTAACATGAATTTTGTTTTAACGAAATGCGAGTTTGCAATTTTTGCATTGAAAGAAGTAGAATGAAGCAAGACTGGAGTGGGTTTTCAGTATACACATATTTTCTTATGCAGCAAGGAGCTCTTAAGCTGGGGTCCCACGGTCCGCTATTCTACGGATCAGCCACACTCAGCCGACGAGCACGGACGGCGACGCACCGCAGGCAGGGCCGGTCCAACGGTGCGTGTCGGTGTGTGTAGATGTTTTTATGTTGTCATAATGCAAAGCGAAAGAAAGAGAGAGAAGAGCGCACCTTTGAAGTTACCGACTCACGATGGATACGGGCGCACCGCCACAGACGTTCTGTGCTATCACGGACGAGGCCGGTCCCACGGTGCGTCGTGCGAGCTGGTCTGCGTGCATCCGCGATTTTACGGACCGTGGGACCCAAGCTTTATAGTCGACAGATGGCAGAGCTCTAAAGTGTTTGATTTTTTTTTATGGATTTAGAAATAACCACCAACACAACACTTAACAAATATTTTTTTACTCCTTTATTTACAGGTGGTGATCCTGTCGCCCATCCGGAAATGACCCTTCGCCTAGGCGCAGAATCAATTGTAGGAATCATGATGTTTTCCTTTACCGTCAAAATAAATATACAACTGAACATTTTCACTATAGTCACTATAATCGTTTCGTGTAATATTTGAAATTAACTATTCCGTAACCTAATACAATATTATATTGTTTACATCCAGTGTATTTTCTCAACCTATTAGGCAGTTATGACCGTCTACGAAACGTGCTCGTAGCGCTACGCCCGGTGCCGTAGCAAAACGCTACGCTTCCCCGTAGCGTCCCACACCACAGCCAATTACCGCGTTAACGGTTCCAAATATTCAGAACACAATTTCACTGCGCACATAAACGTGGAACACAAACATCATCAGTCAACTCATCATAATGGGAACGCAAAATTTATTTCACGAATTAAACAAACGTCGCGGAACAAAAGTTGTTTAGGGCTCAAATGTGGTACATTTGCCTCCCGCGTTTCGCGAGGAATTATTTACCCTCACATCTAAGTTTGGGGAATATTTCTTAAGAATTGTTCCCGCAGACGAGATAAGATGCGTGTTTCCCACTCCACACGCAATAAATCTTTAGGGCACCTTGTCTTCAGATTTATTCCGCCGATAATCTTGTCGCGTTCGAAAGGCAGACGAAAAAGTTTGACGGGTGGGAATAAAATCACTTTTTATGAAGCGTTAGTCATTGTAAGGCAATTCAAAAATCGAATAATTTTATTTCAATAATTTATTGTGGTAGAACCACAACGAAGGAAGGTTGTTTCTTTAGCAGTAAACGTTCTGTGGCTGAAATAATTACAATTAAGTTAATAATGAATGTACTATTTTACTTGTTTGCTTGCTTACTGAAATACTAAAAAGTAGCTAATGTTATTTTGGAAAGTGTTCTACTTGATGAGAAGAAGCAAAGCAGAAATCTATAACAACATAATCACATTTTTGTTACTTTTTGAAAGTATAGGTATACTCCATAATTCTAAAATGAATTAGATATGTAAATACGAGTATATAATTTTACAATATCGTATTCTTAAAAGAAATCTATTCTTAGCATCCAACTGTTACTCATATAAACATCTAGTTTGTAATACGTTATTTTGCTCAATACTTGTCTAATATGTTGGATGTAATAATATTTTCCAAGGCAATTTTATAACTTCTGTGGGTGTTTTGTTATAAAAATACACAAAACCACACAAAAGAATATCATGTTCTGAATTGAATAATAAATCGTACGTAATGATTCTACTTTACAGGAATAAATGTTTGAAAAAAACAATGCTATTGAATTTATTCCAGAGGCAGAAGGCAGAGCTATCTCTTACTGAAAATATCTCCTTTTCTGACTTTTGACTACTAAACTTGACAGGTGGTCAGCTTATCGCTGGGTGCTGCTACACACGCCTCAGAATCAATTCTGGGACCTAAGGTTTCCTCACTGCCTCAAACAAATTTAAAACAATAGTTAAGCAATAATAATCTCACGCCCTTTTTATCCCCGAGGGGGTAGGCAGAGGTATTCCATTACTGGATATACCCACATTTCACGAGATATATTGGACCCCTAAACGTGATAGGTGGTGAGCCTATCGAAGGACCGGGTCTATTTACACATGTCTCAGAATTAATTCTGAGACCTGCGGGTTTCCTCACGATGTTTTCCTTCACCGTCAAGCTAGTGATAAATATGTACAAAATTACATAAAAAGGCTTTTATAAAATAACAGACTATTTTAGTAGACCAACATGCACGGGATAATTGACTCGACGCTATGTAAGGCTATTCATTATAATTATTATTGTAAACCTTATTTTCTAGTAAGATATGAGATTGAAAAGTGCTGCCCTTGAGTTTCTTGCTGGTTCTTCTCGGGGTACTGCATTTGGAACCAGCAACTCGTCGGCGGAGATGGGCTGCTGTTTTTAAGTAGACAATCTTCATAAACGAGTTTAGTGTGCATTTTTATTAGACTATTGACTTTTCTAAGTGTAATTCTTATTACCTACATACAGCATAAAATACATTTTCATTTAATTTTTTCCTGCATGTTATCTTTTTCGTAAGTTATTAAAAAACTCTTACACGAGAGGCAAAGGGCTATCACAGTTCTTTTAAATATTTGAGTGCAGAGATACTAATATAATGACAAATGTATGGTACTTACCTACACTGACGCTCGACTTGTAATGCACGCCGCTTTATATCGCGCAAATGTAGTCACTGTCACATACCTAGTTCTCAATAGTTACCATAACAATTAAGTGTATGTCAACTAAGCAAATGAAACCTTCGTTTGCCTCTCGGGGCCCAAAAGGATTCGAACAAAAAACAAATGCCATCCAAACGCTCACTCAAAAATAAATTTAATTGCCAGCAATGTAAACATTGATAGTTTAACTAAGAGACTCAGAAACAGATAATAACGATGCTCAATTAAACGCCAAAACAACGCGATAGTTTTCACCACAAAAGAGCACCGAAACTGGATGTTAATAATTTCGCAGTTTAACCAAGTTGCCGGCAAACACGAACTCTGTCAAAGGGATTTGGTTAATTCAATTTCTGTGTTCACCCGCCCGCTTTTCCATGCTTAGTATAAGAAAATTTGGGTAATATTTAGTCCTAACACCGCCTAAACGATGCTCTTGAATTTTGAACAGATTAATTAAAATCAATGAATGTACTAATTAGTACTATCCTAAAACATATATCCATCTAAATACCTGTATTAATAAGGTAAAAGAAAACATCTCGACAAGCCCCAGAATTAGATCAGGTGCATAATATCTTTTGGAAACGTTTCCAAAAACCAAGACAGGCAGTTATGCTGGTGATTCTTGACATAATTCCATAAAAATATACATTGAAAAAAATATGGCATTAATATAAAAACATAAATTATTTTTCATTCCTGTAATAAAAAATAAGAACCTGGGAGACAGAGCTTCGATCGTCGCTAACGCCCGGTTGACTACCGTTTCTATTTTATTTTATTTCATTGTACCTACTCGTGCTTTATTCTTGAGTAACCTGTAAGAGTGTTTTATTATTCGATCAATTTACTTGTAGTACAGCCCCCCTAGCCAAGTGGCATTGCACAATCTAATCAAATATTCTTTTAGAATGACCTCTATGGGATTGACATTAGCGTTAGCGCTCGTTGGCAAGTGCTTATGTCAATCCCATACATATCAATCTAAAAGAAAATTCGATTAGATTGTACAATGCCACTTGGCTACGGGGGCAGGTTACTCATCTCTTCGAACGAAACACTTCGTATACAGACATGTTCATGCACACAAATCTTGGCACCGAGCGGGGATCGAACCCGCGACCTCCGATTTAGAGGGCAGGGTCACTACCAACTGTGTCAACAGACCCTTCGATAGGATAGTACTTGTTTTTCCGCTGCAAATAAAGGTAAAACTCGGCATTATTCTAACAGCTTAAATCCATAACATCATGCAGCGGTAACTGCTAGATTAATCAACCGGACTATAGATAAGAACCCAATAATCGTATCTTTTCTGGACCCAAAAGGGTCCGGAAAAAATCACCACCTACATACGATCTCATTTATCAATCCTAAGCGCCTCACATTTCAAAGTCAAGTCTTTTACCTTGAAGTTCTCGGAAGACTCATGGTTCGCATACTTAATGTATGCTGATACCGGGTCTTCACGCAAATGCCAATAAAATGTACCTAGTCCAAAAAAACATGAGAGACGGGACGGTAAAGGAAATACATCTAATCTGTCTTACACTACTTCTTCATTGTGCTTAGATAATAAAATGATTTGTCAAGTAGCCGTGTGCTATATGGATAAAAAAAAACTAAATTTCATAATATATGAATTTTCAAATATCCATAATTAAGATGTTTCTTTGTTTGTCAATTACTCAGTGGCGGAGTTTATTATGAAAAAGATAAATTAAACTATTTTTCATGTGCGAAGAAAGACCCTTAGTGGGCTGCTTGATGATGATATAACAAAATGTGATTGAAAATAAAAATAAAAACTCTTTGTATGAATATACTAGCCATTTTCAGAACCTTATATAGAAACAAAATACTTACGTTTACACACAAAAGTATACAAAACGAAATTTTCATAGATATCATCGCTCTCAACAAACAAGCAACACTATGTCGAGGCTATTTTCAATGTTGTGTGCACCTTAACATTAATTCTCTATCAGCCTACCTAAGCTATCAATCTACCCTAAGGGCAAGTCTATGCTGCAATCTCCCAAACCAACTTCCCCTCACTATTTTATGACATTATTCTACCAAACTAAAGTTCCATATCTACCGACGTCCAGAGGGGCAAAGAACAAGAAAAACAGTTTGATATCAAACACAACTCAGCTTGAATTAACTCTCAGGAGACAGTCGGAGCTTGCCCCGACATAATGTATTGTTATCATGTTACCCTGGGACGGTAGATCCTGCTAATGTAACTAATGAAACGTGGAGTTATATCATTTCCATGATAATCCCTCGTGATACCTTCATCCCTGTGGGGAAAGGGACATCTGTTTTAAGTAACTCCGGAAACAAGGTATGATTATGCGGTGTAATGGTTGTTTTAGAATATTTTAAGGCACATTTTTGGTAGAACTTTTGACTACTTACTTTTATATTGCATCGTCTACTCTAGTTCTAATTTATCAGTTTCATCCGTCCCAAGGTAATATAGAAATGAGGTTGCTATACAAGTGGTAGATTTAAGAGAAGACAACTTTATTTGTTTGGCCATAAGCTTTCGAGAACTTCATCAAATCTTCTCATTCTTGGATTTTAAGAAGCTTTTGGGCGCGTTTACATTAAAATTATAATTTTAGTTTACTTTTTTTCTTTTTTTACTTTTTAGTTTAGTTTGTTTCATTAGGGCATACACCACCCCCCGCCTGCACCAACGTGGATATGGCCTTAGAGACATCTTTATAAAAGAACAAGCTAAAAGACAAGTTGCACCTTGAAAAAGTATACTGACGACCTTATTGCTTAGTTTCCACTTTGATGGATTTTTTTGTAAAGTCATTTCTGACTCACTAAATTTTATCTTCTATTGTTAAATCAAGTAAAAATGTTTATTCATATAGGTATATGTATAGAAGTCCACGTATTGTAAGTCATTGCAACTCCACCACTCTGATGTGAAGTTCCCCTTTTCTATTCTGTATTTTTATTAAATAACCCAGTAGTCGAGGAAGTTACTTAACTGACAACGTTGAAAGATGACGCCATGGTTGTTTGTTGTAAATAAATTAAATAACTCAATCAATATTGTTACTCGAGTTCAGAACCCCAGTTTTCGTTGTTTGCGGGCTCATCAATCCGTGTTTCGTTAATTTATCACGTGACAGCCTGAAGAGGCGACGTAATTGAATAGTCTTATATAATATAATTCAGGCTATGTGAACAAAATTAGAACTGTTTTAACCTTTATGTATGTGATTCGAATGTCAGTTCTATTGCAATGATATAAGGTGCGAAAAAACTTGGAAGATTGATGTGCTGTCCATGCTTGCAGGGTTTTCATATGACCGTTATTTTCAATTTTGGTGTACCGTAATAACAACGTGATGTTATTACGGTAGTCTATGAAAACGCAGTACGCTTATAAACGCATCAGCGACTCTCCTTATGTTGCAGATTGCAGTCCACAGGTGACAGTAAGATCTTTTCTGCTTATACTGGATGATTTTTTTTACCGTCTGGAAAAAAATATGACGTATAAGGTATCTAGAGCCGAAGTTATACACGAGATTAATTGTTAAATATAGTCATGTTTAATGCAGTTTACAAAATTTAGAAAACTACACACAGTACTACGCGAAACTGGCGGTTTTAGGTAGATTGCGCACAAATGGAAGCTACGAGCCTGTTTCTTTTTAAAATACTATTTCAAATATCTCAGTGTGTATTATTGACTACAATTGTGTAATGTATATTAGTCTAAGTAATAATAATAATGTGTATTAGTTTAAGTAACATTGCCAAATGAATCGATTACACTTACCCATCACACCACATTTTTTTCCAGACGGTAAAAAAAGTCACCTTGTATGTAACATGATCTAGTACTTACTCTGTTTATTTTATTCGGAAAATGTTTACTTCTTAATTTAAATGTGTTATTTCAAAAGTCTTATCCGGTCTAGTAACATTTATATTTATTTTGTTTGTATTATTAAGATATGATATTAAAAAGATCTGCCAGTGAGTTTCTTGCTTGTTCTTTTCTTAATACAGTATTTGGAATCAGCAACTCGTAGATGAAGATATGAGACAAATTAGGTTCTATTAATGTTTTTAAATTGATGTCAAACAGTACCTTTATCTTTAATCAGAAAGTAGGTATAACGAGAGTCCGTCATTCTTATTGTCTGTCAGCGTCTCATCAAAACCATTTAGGTAGCTGCGGGTCCCTCACATGATAAAAGACTATAATTTCTCAGGCGATACCTGAACTTGATAAGACTAGAGACAGAACTGACCAGGTCATTTAAAAAATTAAAAATAATAATTTAAAAAAATATCTCACGCCTTTCATCCCCGAGGGGGTAGGCAGAGGTATTCCATTTCTGGATATACCCACTTTTCACGAGATTAACCGTAAAAGCTATCACTGCTCATTTAAAAAATTGTATCGTCATTTCGTATTAAAGATCGGGCAAAGTGGCGATCCATCGTCTCTGCCTACCCCTGTGGGAAGAAGGCGTGAGCTGCATGTATGTATGTATGTATCGTCATAGTTAACCTTAAATACGATTTAGAGTAATTCTGCACAGCAAAATACCGGAGTTTTTCCCGAGAACGCCTGTCCACCCTATCTCGTAAATCCCTGATTACGGTTTGCACACAATTTGATTATTCATACGGGTTCATCGGAAACCATAAATTTCGGAAAGTATAGGTTCACATTCGATTAATTAACCATGAATGAATCCTTTTAAGGGTCTGTGTGACTGATATAGGAATTAAGGTGCCTCTTTATTTTAAATATTAAATTATTTTTCAGCCTAAATAAGTTGGAATAAATTTAGTTTTAGAAGTGCATACCTGTATAAATATTGAGTAGTTACTAAATTAAACACTTTCAAAATTTAAATAATAACAGAAAAAGGTATTCTATTTTGGAAAACCCCACTTTTCACCAGTGTAATTTAAGACTCTTAAACGTGAATGTAAATTCATTACCAGACCGGTGTGCACTAAATGACTTAGCACCGTGTTTATGAAAACATATATTCCTTCTAGTCCTTCGAGTCATTTTAGTAAGTTCACCCCGGAATTCGAGATACCCAGCTGTAACTTTGTAAATACTTGTATATTGACACCCTAAAAGTTGTCTCAAAACCTACATATGGTAGGGTGTACGCAACTATTAAATTTCAAGGTCAAAGGTCACAAAAAAAGCTTTTTTGAGCTTTTTTTGTAAATATCTCATTTCTTAATTGACTGGACTATTCATTGTCGCGCTAGTGATTATTATGGATGTAAGTTTTAGAAAAACTAGGTTCATACCCCAGAATCTGGGCACCGTGTAGGTATTTATGGCGGGCTTCCAACAGGATCACACTACTTGCACTTATGCATAAACAGGCCACGTACATTTTTATCATAAATAGACCATATTTTAATTACAATAAGTAGCACATATCAACCCAAAGTTGCCGGCGACGAAATGAGGCCGAGAACAATATCAGTGTTGTAATTATGTCATTAAAATTCTAGTCGTGTGTTTGAACAACAGTCTCATGACGAATTCTGCGTAAAAGTAGACGGTTTATATGCCCGGAGGGTTAAACAGGTTATGAAAGGGTTCATGCTCCGTTTCTTCCACAAGACAAACGGTTGCACGTCTAATGTAGATTATATTAAGTCGACTGTAATACTTGCCTACTTATTCATGTCTCTATCCGTTTAAAGGTAAGGTCTTACTGTGAACCACCTCACGTTTTAAGCCGTATACAGAAAGAAAGCTGATAGTCGGCGCCAATTACCAGCGCTTATCGGCGCTGGTCCATTCTACATAAAGCAAGCAGATTGAAGCAGAGCGAGCAAAATGTCGTACGATGATTGGCGGGCAGCACCAGCGCTGACCGGCGCCTGTCGAAGATTGTCGGCGCTTGTCGGCGCTTATCGGCGCTTGTTCATATAAATGCCTGCGCCGGTTATCTGCGTAGACCGGCGCGTATAAGCGCTGATAAGTTTTCAGCTTTCTTTCTGTATACGGCTTTAGACGTCCTAAATATGGTTAAAAATAAAAGTAAAATTGTGTAAAACAAAAGACTGTATTCTCTGCACTTTCGATAGCTAGGTCGATCTTTTGAAAGACAGAACTGCTGGCCCTCTGGCTACTTCAAGCCTCGAACAAACGCGCTGACAGCTCTTTGAATCATAAATTGTATTGCAAAGGTACGTCGATCCAACTTCACTATCACTACATATAGGGTTCGAATCTTAGCAAGTACAAATGAGTTTTTCAAAACTTACGTACATATTTATCACTAGCTCGAAACATCGTGGGGAAACCCGCAGGTCTTAATATTAATTCAAAGACATGTGTAATAGACCCAGTGCGGCGATGGGCTCAACACCTATTACGTTTAGGGGTCGAATATTCTCGTGAAAAGTGGCTATTTCCAGAAATGGAATACCTCTGCCTACCCCCTTGGGGATAAAAGGCGTGAGATTATTAAATTGAAATAGTATAAAACAAAGTCGCATCCCGTCTGTCTGTCCCTATGTATGCTTAGATTTTTAAAACTACGCAACGGATTTTGATGCATTTTTTCAAATAGAGTAAATCAAGAAGGTTTATAATTCGTGTAAAGTCGTAATCTGTAATTGGCTCAGCTCGTACTTTCAGCCCCCCTAGCCAAGTGGCATTGCACAATCTAATCGAATGTTCTGTTAGATTGACATGTATGCGATAGACATTAGCGTTAGCGCTCGTTGGCTTGTGCTTATGTCGATCCCATACATGTCATGTGTAAAAGAACATTCGATTAGATTGTACAATGCCACTTGGCTAGGGGGCAGAAACAAAAAGGCAAGTAAACTGTTTGCAACCCCAGCAATTTGCCAAATTTCCGTCGCGCTCAAATATTTATCATCGATTACCTGTTCGTCTGACGCTGGCGGCTACAGTACAACATTTTGCCGAAGTTTACGAACGTTCAAACCATGTTTATGGGACAACTTTAGGGTTTTTAGTTTCCGCTAGAAACCGCTCACTGTCGCTTGCAGGTTTCATCGGCACCAACTTTACGGGCTTCGGTAACTAAGTGAAGGTTAATTTTTTAGCAAGCACTTCAGGGTTGAAAGTTTTAAGATTTTTGTTGAGATACTCGTAGCGGTTTCGTGACGTTTTGTGGACGGACATTGTTCACGTATTTTTTGGTTTGTATCTGTGAACAACACCAATCATTATTATACTTTTTAACCGACTTCAAAAAGGAGGAGGTTATCAATTCGTCTGTTTTTTTATTTATGTTTGTTACCTCAGAACTTTTGACTGGGTGGACCGATTTGGATGATTCTTTTTTTATTTGAAAGCTGGTGCTTTCAGATTGGTCCCATTTTAATTTCGTCCAGTTCTGACAACGGAATCCATGAGAAAACCATATAAGTTGAAAATTTAAGTCGGTTTTTTTTACTCTTTAGAGTGGTTATCTTACCTACAACTTTAACTTAGCAAATCAAAGTACAATGGGCGGTCTTGTCGCTATTAGCGATCTTTTTCAGGCAACCTTGGGATGAAAGAAACTTAGACATTAGAAGTAAGGTAGACGGTGCACTAAAGTACTTGAATAACAAAATAAAAAATATACTCGCATTATCCTACTTTATTTATATTATAAATGCCAAAGTTTGTATGGATGTGTGGATGTAAGGATGGATGTTTGTTCCTCTTTTACGCAAAAACCACTAAACGGATTTTGATGAAACTTTACAGTTATATAGCTTATACACCAGAATAACACATATGCTATATTTTATCCCCGTATTTCCACGGGAACGGGAACTACGCGGGTAAAACCGCAGCGGGCTGCTAATAAACTATACGTTACAAATTTTTATAGTAGATAGTCAAGCAGTAGTATCTTACATTTCCTCAAGGTCATTTTAATATATATTGTGTCTGTATTGTAAGTAAATGAATATCTTACCATTCACCATAATTTAAGATACTCTTCTTTATCATCACAAATCCTTGAGCAGAAGCACCTAATTTCCGTTTAACCTTAAATAAAATTACCATAAAAAATTCAGAAGTCAACCGTCCACGCGTGCGTAATTTAAATCATCGTTAAAATACCTTTGTGCAACTGAGCTATGAGCAATCTTTGTTCTCGAGCTTTAAAGTTAGAATCATAGCAAATGTACACCGTACCACACAAGTAACGAAACCAAGTTTTCTATACTAAATTTATTTACAAGGATTTATGTAAGTATATTCAGATAAAGGATCCTTTATTGAATTAAAAAACACTTTGTATGTATACATAGATAACTCAGCTTCCAGGAGGTGACCAAGAAGAAACCTCTCCGGGCTCGTGGTCCCCCTGTTATGTTCCCTTGGGGGGACAACGAGGCATTCGCAATCGCTTTTTGTCCCCCCGATTCACTCTTGACGAGTTGTAAGGAATATGAGGTATTATGGTATGTTATACTTTGAAAAAAAATTATCTATATATATATATATATATATATATATATCATGTAAAAGAAACGTGTTGGTTGGTACCTACCTACCAGATTTTAAGTTAGACCGACAACTATACATCTATGGAAACGGCATCCCTTTGGTGGAGGAGTTTCAGCGTCTCTCTATTGTTTTTTTTTATTTCGTATTAGTAAAATAAAAATAAAAATTAAAAATCCCCGAGGGGGAAGGCAGAGGTATTCCATTAATGGATATACCCACATTTCACGAGATATATTGGACCCCTAAACGTGATAGGCGGTGAGCCCATCGCCGGATCGGGTCTATTTACACATGTCTCAGAATTAATTCTAAGACCTGCGGGTTTCCTCACCATGTTTTCCTTCACCTTCGAGCTAGTGATAAATATGTACGTAAGTTTTTTGAAAACTCATTGGTACATGCCAGGATTCGAACCCGAGCCTCACTGATTTTCGGCCGGCTCTTTAACCGTCCGGGCTATTACTGCTCTTCACATCACTGTTCGTATTAGTATTAATGTCAATACACTATGTACTAGTGTCCCTTGTAATAGTCGAAACACCAACCTAATTAATCAATGTGTATTTTAATCTTATTAAGGACACTTGATCTCCCGAATTCCAACGCGTTCATCGTACCGCACAGAAACCAATTTTCTGTAACCGAACCTGAACAAAGACTGGATTCGTGTGAAAATATTGAGGTACGCTTTCCATTCATAAGCGAAATGTGATGGACCGCGGAAAGAGGGGTTAGACGGTAATACAAAGGCCGACAGTTGCCCGGAGTTAGAGGATTACCTTGACCACTGGGCATAAATGAGTAAGTACTGTAGCTTTTGAAATTGTCTTGGATTCGTTTAGTATTTGATAACGTTACAATTTGTTTTATAGCTAGTAGGTAGTATTTGTTTTAAGATATCTACTTACTTGTACACTATTATAAAAACAATATTTGGTAGAATACTTGTTTTGAGATGTTTACTTCTACACTAATATTAAAAAGAGGAAAGATTTTTAGCTTTATATGTTTGTAACGAATAAACTCAAAAAGTACCTACTGAACCGATTTTAAAGATTCTTGCACCAATAGAAAGCTTAGTTTTTTGGAAGAAACATAGGTTATAAGTTTCCCACAGGAACGTGACTTCTGGTAAAATTGTTCGGAACAGCCAGTTATTCTATAAAATAATCTAGTGGGTCCCCAGCAGCGTTGCCTGCGTTGAATCCCTTTCCTTTCCCGTTGTAGTAAGAATGTTGGTTATATAGTGTTCTTAGTGCTCACTTACGTCATTTCCTAAGGTTCCTTAACCTATGTGCGAAATTCACATACTTCGGATGTGCGTTGATCGATCAGTCACTGCATTTGGAACCAGCAACTCTTCGGTGGAGATGGGCTGCTGTTTACATTTACCCAATCTTCTTGGACGAGTTTACTGTGCCTTGTTATTAGACTATTGACTTTTCTAAGTGTAATTCTTATTACCTATAAAATAAAATACTTTCATTTTCAGTCAGACATCCAGTCAGTTTCTTCTTTTATATGTATATTAATTAATGAAAGAGATCTTTCGGAAAGATTTTATACACCTGCAAGTACCCACTTCGCGAAGAACCGACAACCGCTGGGGTAAACGTGTTCTGGAGTGGAGACCGCGACTCGGCAAACGTAGTGTAGGACGCCCTCCGGCCAGATGGGATGACGATCTGCGAAAGGCTCCAGGCAGATGCTGGATGCGGCAGGCTGAATACAGAGCGCTATGGCGCTCATTAGGGGAGCGCTATGCCCAAATGTAGGCTGATGATGATGATGATGAAGTACCTACCTACCCACTTTTACCCACCAGTGTAATTTTTGGAGACTTAAACGTGGCTAGTGGTGATCTTATCGTGTTGAAAACATTCTGAGGCTAGTGGATTGCCTAACAATATTTCTTCTCAGAGCTTTAATTTTGTAGCTACTTTCTTAACTGACTGATAAACTGAACAAATTTAACCAACGTAACAGCCAGGATTTATAACTTTTATTTTCAACAATCTTAAAATTCCCGGAATATCAGTGGTTGATGAAAGTTGAGCCGTAATAAATTAAACTTCAAAATTATTTTTACCGAAACAATTTGTTGTTTTGTCTGACTCAGCATCCCTTTTAAGGCTTAAATCCTTATTATGTGGTTCAAACTCCTGTCTTAATACTCCTATTGTAGAATGGAGTGAGCTTGTAGCGTGTGAAGTGCTTAAGAGCTAAGTGTCTAAAGACCACAAGGCAAGTATCTCACCGTCTCGGTATAAGAGGCCCTCTATTTCATCAAATTATTTCTGAGTACGAATTGAGATATCATTACCTACTTCGTACATTTTAAAACATCAAATAACCTCCTAATATAATTTTGTTGAGTTGAGATACCTGAGATTGAGTTTTGCTTCCGGTTTTTGACGGACTTCAGATATTTGAGGGCGTGTTTGAGATCTTACGAGTAGCTCTTGATTGCATTTCTAAGTTATTTCTCAATATCTCGAGCTTTCTTATGTCCTATCGAAAGTCTCTACATAAAATGTCTGGTTATCCACAACGATGCAACGATGTGTTGCTGCAACCACTTGGACGCGTTGCCATATCTATGTCTACATATCGACGACTAGTAGTAAGTAAGTAACAACTCTTTATTGTACACCAATAAAAATATACAACAAGTGACATAGTGTTAAAAAAAAATTATCTTTAAGCGACTTCTTAATAGTTTATATTTAGTAGGTACTAGAGTATCTACGTAGGAGTACAAAATGTAAACATAATGTGTATGGGATAGGCATTCCGCTCCTGTTCCGCGCAACATATATGCTGAAGCGGTGGAGTTAAGTGGACTTGTAAGTTACTTAATTTGAATAAAACATTTTGACTTTGACCTGGAAAATGCTACTTTTCACCAGTCTATTTTACAGACCCATTATCATGACAGGTATTGAGCCCATCGCCAGACTGGGGTGGTAAACATGTCTGAGAATCAATTCTGGGACCGAAAGTTTTCCTTACATATACCTATACTATTTCCCAATACACACACGGCGACAATTACACAGGCATTTGATACCACGTAGACCAAACCACGATAAATTTCCAGCTGTGCCCAACTCACCGCAAAAGATTTAAGGAAGTCGAAATACGAATGTTTTGCTGGTGGTTTCTTGAACGAATGCTGGCGGCGTCTCACGATTTATACCCTACAGTAATAGTGGGCAAGACGTAAACACCTTAAATCTCTTTTATTTCAACACAAATGATCGTCTCTTCATCACTACATAGTACAAAACAAAGTCGCTTTTTCTGTCCCTATATCCCTATGTCCTTATGTCCCTTTGTATGCTTAAATCTTTAAAACTACGCAACGGATTTTGATGCGGTTTTTTTTAATAAATAGAGTGATTCAAGAGAAAGGTTTTAGTATAAGCATTGTACCCGTGCAAAGCCGGGGCGGGTCGCTAGTTACAAGATAAGATGCTAATGGATTTGCATTCGGTCTTTTTGGAGGATATGGTGGGTAAGGAAGATCGCGTCTAACTTAGTAGTGTGGTATTTATTTTGTGCATAGTCGATAATTTCTAGTCTATAGACTAGTTAGTCTATGATATAGTTTGTTTTTATTTTTATATCTAGACTAAAAGTGCTCCCGATGAAATTTATAAATACAATGTTCATCCAATATTTTTCCTACATTGAGAACGTATTTTCTTAAAGTTCACCTACGTTATTGTAACGAACTCATGCAAAAACATTTCAAGCTTCTATGGTTTATTAGGCTACGCGTGGTTTCTCATTCAGCCTTTGTTATAGTTTTCTTAATATATATAAGTGTAATTTTATTGCGTCACACATCTCTTTTCAGCAAAATTCATCATATTACTACTGTATTACTACCAGTATACCATACTATATCAGAAATATTATATCAGAATAAGTAAAGGAAGTAGCTATTCATCTGGTGAATGCTTTTACTCCCATGAAAAAAAATATCCAGGTTCCCATATAACTAAATAGTTGCTAATCTTTCACAAAGAAATAATACATTTACTTACAATATTTACAGATAAAAAAATTTGTCCAAAGTGGAACCATGTGTGAAACAGTTCAGAGTAGACTGGCAGCATTCCCTCTCCGGACAGCTAAAGTGATCTTTTTTATCACTTCTACGTTAATATTATAAGCTCAAAAACTACTATAACGATTAAAAAATCTTTCATAAATGATTAACTCACTGTTCTGGATGTTTAGTTAAGACTTATGTCGGACCCCTGAGGTGAAATAAAAACGTTCATCATCATCAACCCGTAACAGCCCACTGCTGAGCTCAAAGTATTTCCTAACACATGAAGAAGTAAGTAATAAGAGCGTTACAAAAGTCCAATGTGTCAAGCTCCACGTCCTCTTGACTGTACCATGGGCTATCACTACATAGTATAAAACAAAGTCGCTTTCTCTGTCCCTATATCCCTATGTCCTTGTCCTTATGTCCCCATGTCCCTATGTATGCTTAAATCTTTAAAACTAAGCAACGGATTTTGATGCGGTTTTTTTAATAGATAAAGTTAAGGCCAGAGCAACCTGATAACCTAATGACATGACCTGTATATTTTTTTCTTTATTACGCTACAGCCTCAGGTGAAAGCCATACAGCTGCTTATAGTTTAACACACAAAGGATGCATTAACGCGTTAAATGCAGGCCAAGTCGAGCGGAAACTAGTATAGGAAGGAGGCCTATTTTAAGATTTAATATTGTTATAAATAAATGGGGTAGAGGTGATAATAATCGATAAACAAACCATGTCAGGTGCACTGAAAGAAAAGTTGTTTTAAAACAAGAATATATTTATTGGTCAAGAATAATATAGTTTCATATATGGGCAAAACGTTATTTTCTTGAATTTAGAATTTTATTGTTTCTGATTTCGACACATTATTATCTCAAATTAAGAGTATATATTCTGAATAGGAGAAATAAACAATGTCTCTGGGCAACAGGGACAAGTTTCTTGACTTTTAAAACATTCATTTTTTTTGAACAGACAAAACAATCAATTTTTTTGACCAAAAATAAAAAAATATTTTGAGTGTAGAACTATTGTTTATTTTAGTCAAGAGTATAATTATTTTGTTGGAGAATGCTTTTGTGATTGTTCAGAAATAACAAAAGTCTTAGCTCGACAATTCGACCTCTTAGAATGAAAGTTTCACATGCGTCCCTGGGGCACATGCGACAAAATGTCACATAGTCGCTGTTTACATATAAGACTTGCATCATTGAACGAAGATTTGTCACTTTGAACCAAAACCGCAAAATCTTAATCGAAGATTTGTTTAAGTTGCTAGAAGAAAACTTTTAGCTTAGTTTCTTTAACGAATATTTTTGCGTTCAGTTAAAAAATAAGGCATCTCATACGGAGAATGCAACTTCTTCAACGAATTTTAATAATATTCTTAAATCAAATAACCTGTTGTTTCATACTAAAACTAGATTTATCTTAAGTAGATACTTTCTGAGCGTTCTTTAGAGAGTATATATTGCTGAAATCATGTATTTTTAATCTTAAGTGGAGAGTAAAAATCGTTCTGAGCTGAGAAAGCATATTTTAAGGTAAGTATATTTATATTCTTTATGCAAATGACCCTAGTTTTCATACTAAAACCAGAATTATCTTAGGCGGATACTTTCATCGCCTTCTTTAGATAATATAATTTGCTTAACTCAAGCATTTTAAATACTAAGTGGAGAGTAATGATAGTTTTCAGTTAAGAATAAAGATTTTTAAGGTAAGTTTATTCATATTCTTTATTCAAATAACCAGAGGTTTCATACTAAAACCTGATTTATTATTGTGGATATTTTATATTTTATATTTATATTTTATATTGATTATGGTGGATATTTTCTGTGCGTTCTTTAAATAATATAATTAGCTTAACTGAAGCATTTAAAATCTTAAGTGGAGAGTAATGATGATTTGAGTTGAGAAAGCAGATTATTAGGGTAAGAACATTAAAATTCTTAATTCAACTAACTAGAGGTTTCGTATTAAAACCTAATTTATCTTATGTGGAAACTTTCAGTGCATTCTTTAAATAATATAATTTGCTTAACTCAAGCATTTTAAATACTAAGTGGAGAGTAATGATAGTTTTGAATTAAGAAAGAAGATTTTTAAGGTAAGTGTATTAATATTCTTAGTTCAAATAAACAGAGGTTTCAAACTAGAACCAGATTTATCTTAGGTGGATACTTTCCGTGCGTTGTGCAGATAATATAATTAGCTTAGCTCAAGTATTTAATTTTTGATGTAAGAATGTATGAGATTTCGTTTGAGAATTCCACTTTAGTTGGAACTATTATTTTTATTCATTTGAAAATCCGGATAGCAAAATCAGTATATAGGCGGAAAAATAGGGCATGCAAATTATTTCGACAATTGAATGAATTGGCATTACAAAATCGTCAATTTTCATCGACTTCAATAAAGCCAATGAGATTTACTTGTCAAAATAATTGTCATGCCCATCCACCTAACGGATTTTCAAATTAATTACAAATGATAGTTTCACCCAAAAAGTGTAATTCTCAATACAAATCTAGTACAATCTCGGTAATAAAAACTTGAGCTAAGCAAATAATTATGCTATAAAGAACGCACAGAAAGTATAAAACCTATATGATACATCCAGTTTTAGTACGAAACCACCGGCTATCTAAATTAAGAGTATTAATATATTCACCTTAAAATCTGCTTTCTGGTCCAAAATCTGTAAAATGAAAGCAAACAACAATTATTATTAACACAGTTTATTAAAATATCAAAACCATTGGCCTTGCCAAAATACACGACAATCACAAAAATAATATGAGTAATAAATGATGAAAACTAGCATAATTTCTAAAATTATAACATAATTTATTAAATTATTATAACTTTGGTCTTGCCAATGCGCACAAGAATCACAAAAACAATAGAAGTATTATTATTAAAAAGTACCATAATCATGTTCCTAAAACTAAACTCACAACACAGACAAAAACCTTAGTTTAAGTTTAAAATGGTGGGAAATTAGACTACACACTATGGGCATGCAATTTAATGTGAGCTTGAGACAAATCGACTTCGTCTATTATCATTTAATTACAAAAAAATAGTTTGTTTAAATATGATTTTGAGAAAGTTAACAGATTGGTAGGTAAAGATGATAGGCGCCGGCCGATGTGGCAGGTAACTACACTTAATTACTTTTACCATTAACATCTTAAATCAACATACACATGTACATACTTTTGCTTCATTGCCAATTTAGCAAACTTTTGGCCTTGCAAGGTGCACAACCATCACAAAAACAATATAAGTAATCATGAAAATAAGTATAATAATGTTTCTAAAATTATAACATAATTTATCTGTTGGTCTTGCCAACGTACACAACAATCACAAAAATAATAGAAGTATTATTGAAAAGTACCATAATCATGTTCCTAAAACTAAACTCACAACACAGACCAAAACTTCAGTTTAAAATGGTGGGAAATTAGACTGCCCACTGTATGGGCATATGGGCATGCAACTAAAGCCAGAATCGCACTATGCCAACTCAACGTGACGCGTGGCATCAAGTTGAGTTTGTAAGGAGCCAATTACATCAGAGCAACGCGCGCGAGGTTGCTCTAATGTAATCGGATCCATACAAAATGTATAGTACCGATTAGGCTTCTGATGCCACGCGTCGTAGTGAGCTGGCTTAGTGAGCCAGCTTCATACATGAAAACAATTTAATGCGAGCTTTAGACAAAATTAAATCGACTTCGTCTAGTAATATTATCATTTAATTATTTAAAAAAATAGTTTATATTAATTATATTCCTAAGATTTTGAGTAAGTTAACAGATTGGTAGGTAATAGGTGCCGACCAGTATGGCAGGCAACCTATACCTAATAATTAACATCTTAAATCAACATACATACTTTGTTTCACTGTGTGAATTATATTTGGCGTCAAACTGCAACAATCATGTAAGTGAACGACTATTGAAACATTTGTTTCACTAACAAGATAAGCCATAAAATGAGAAGAGTAATCTAGTGTTTCTAAAACTGTACAATCGAAGTAAACTTTTTTATTACATTTATTAATTAAAACATGTTTAATTTTGTAAAACACGGGGATATCTTCCTCAAAATTATGCAAAACCACATTCATTTTGGAATAGTTGTAACCATTGATCTCAACAAAAACAAAACAATCAAAAATATCTTTGTCGTAAAAGTTTGACGTGTCATCATATATTTTTTTTTTACCATAAGTTATGTGATCTCTAAGTCCAGTGCGCAGTCTCTGAAAAATTGTCAATTGATGTTTGGTTGCCAGTGTCAATGGCAGGTTTTTGCGATTAGCCATTGATTGTGCAATTTTTTTGAGTTCCCTATGTTTTGTTTCGAACTTAAATGCACTTGCAAGAATAGGAGGGCCAAGCTTTGCAATAATTCTTGAGTAGTGAAGAAGGAAGTGATGCTTTGGTTTTAATGAGCAACTGAATATATCAATTAAATTTTCCATGTAACTTTCAAGTAAGTTCTTTAGGTAGTCTAGTAATTCTGACGTAAACGTTTGAGAAGTTAATGTATCTGTTATTTCTAATAATTGTAAGTAGAGGCACCATATTGGATCATTATTCGGAACAAATTCTCCTACTATGTATCTAAGATTTCTAACCAAACACAGCATTTCAGATGCTGAGAAAATAATTTGACCGTTTAGCAAGTGTCTCTTTAAAACCGGTGGAGGCTTATTTTTTTCATTTTTTAAATACGTAAAATATTGAATTCTAGAATTCAAATTATCTAGTTCAAAATATTCCAAATCTATTAAATGTTTGATTATCAAACACATATCATAACGAAGTATACCTTCGCACAAGTCATGCATGACATCACATGTAAAGTTGTTATAAACATGAAAATAACTTAATGCATGCCAAATACATTCTTGCTTAATACCAACATTATTATTGCAATGTGCCTCGTAATCATGTTGTTTCCTTATGTTTTCAGGTCTTTCTTTAGTATCAACTTTTGTTTGTGCTTTAGGGGTTGTACATATACGACAAAAGTTGTTTGAGGAAAAACTTTCATGGAACCCTAAAATTGAGTTCAGACCTAAATTATCGCCAGCCATTATCCCTAATGCGAACTTTACAGTAACTGAAGTTGAATGATCACATTTTACACTGATTCCTTCTTTGTACAAAAAAATTAATTCTTCAAGCAGGGGTGTAAATGTAGATTCATTACCAAAAGCAACTCTATCTTGCGTGTAAAACAATAACACCGGCCAAATATATTCCAAGCGACTACTATAATTTGGAGGAATCGAGGATATGGTAACGTACACTGCCCCAATTTTTTGGCTGCCAGAATGACTGCCCAAGGGATTACCAGATTCGAAGTCGTCATAATAAACTGTTAAAGGAATCATGTAGTCATTGTCACAATTACGTTTTGTTTCTTGCCAAGAAGTGCTGTTTACAATGTTTCTTAGTACATTAGAATCGTTAGCAACATTTTTTTGATAATTTAATATGGTTGTTAGTACATCTGGTACTTCAAGAAAAACTTTTAGATTTTCCCGCAACGGAATAAAATATGAAAGTCTGTTCTTTAAGACCATCGCAACATTTCCATTTTCCTGTCTACTATCTTGAGATGCTCCAATTGTTTTTGGAACAGGTTTTACATATGTGTCCAGTTTTTTTAAGTAAGTCGTTCTTTTATAATCAGTATTAAAATTACTAAATGCATCCTGAAGTGCTGTTATCATCAAAAAACATTCTTTTGAAGCTTTTAACGAATTTTTCAATATATAAAACGGTTCTGATATGATCAAATTTGAGACTAATTCAACAACAGATTGTATTATGTTTCTGGGTAAACTAGAAATATTATGTAATTCAGTCATAAAAGTTGTAACTGCGTCATTAACTTTGGATACATATTCATCTAAATTTGTAACTACTTTATCATAATAATTATCATCCGATTTTTGATGTTTTGGATCTTCACAATGAGATGCTGTATCTTTTTCGTAATTTCTTTCAGTATTTGCATCAGAGCATTCAGGTAACACATTACTACTACTGGCAGTATTTTGCTTGTCAACAATATTATGGTAAGATATAAAATGCTTTTTCAACCCACTTTTAGAATCATACAGTCTTTCACAGTTCTCTTCAGGGCACGGGAAATAATTAGTAGTATTATGAGCGTATCGCAAATGGTAGAAATAAGGTTGGAAATTTTCATAAACATTATGACACTTATGACACTTCAACATGTTGAGAGAGAGTTAAACGCTGTACCTACCTTATGTTCACAACCCTAACCTATATATTTTGAGCTATGGACAATACATCTGATATGTACGGCACTATCTTATCATACTTTGTTACGAATCCGTAAACGCATCTTTGTATTAACAAATACAAATGCGCAGCAGCGGCAGGGTAGCTAGCGTGGAGAGCATGGTAGCTCTTGAACAACGTGTCGAACGCCTTCGTTGCAGATTCGAACCTGTATTTCACATTGTCGATGACGAGATAATATTTACTGTTATCTCCAGCAGACCCACATCTAATGAGAAACGATTGCAAGGTTTGCTTTTGTTTGTGTGCTGCTGTTGCAAGGTCTTCAATTTTTTTTGTAATGTCTCCAAAGTTCTGAAACAAGTAATATTATTATTAAGTTAAGTCTATAAAAGACCATGCATGTGCTACCAAAACTCCAACACAGAACAAGAAATTCCGCTTTTTATCTACAAATATAAATTTCATCATCATCATATCCGGCTGCAGAAGTCGAATGCTGGATATAGGCCTACCCCATAGATTTCCTGAAAGAACAATTTTGAGCCTTCCCCATCCACCGGCTTCCCGCAATCCTCACAATGTCGCCGGTCCATCGGGTGGGAGACCGTCCTACGCTTCGTCTTTCGGTTCGTGATAGCCATTCGAGAACCTTTATTACCCAGGGATTGTCGGTCATGTGAACTATATGGCAATTAATTATTTATCCAGTCGTGTGAATTGAACCCGCACCCTTATGAGCCAAAACAGAATTTAAAAAAAAATATGAGCCGACCTAGTTAGGTCTAGCCTATGTATGTGGAGTTGTAGTTACAACTCCACATACATAGGCTAGGCAGTATAGACAGAAACAGAAACATACAGACTTCAAACCCATAATACCCCTCTTTTGTTGGGCGGTAAAAATTAAACTTACTTACTTCAACTTCAACGATGAAATTTTGTATGCATTCCAATGTAGTAAATTTTGTTTTTTTATTTAATCGCCCTCTTGGAGGGATCAGGTAGCACAGCAGTTTTATCTGATCAGCAACTTTTAGATCTGAAAAAAAAAAACAATGTTTATTTATGTAATAAAAAAACAAACATTCTGTTTACATTTGGTACTATACTACCTAATGATAAAATTATGTCACTTACCATCATCAGGTTTTTGGCATATACTTTCGTATAAAAATCCTAAATTTTCATCCCTTGTACTATCAAATTTCATACTGATTACTCTGTTAATGAATGGGTGCCACTTTGTGTAGAAGTTCATAGATTTTTCCAGGTGTTTTTGCTCAAAATCTAAGTTGATCTGAAAAAAAATATTGGTCATTTCATTATAGTTTATGTGAAAACTACAAATAATGATGAAGTTAACATTTTATAGTTTTAGTACGAAAGTTTTTTTTTTATGTTAATGTGACTGTTCCCAAATATTAGAAGGAACATGTTCTCACAAAAAGCTTATAGGTTACTAACCAACACCTCGCTCCTTGGATCATTTAGGATATTCCATTCTTCGATAAATTCCGTAACATTTTTATGGTTAGCAAATTCCCTTTGAGGATAGGTTGATAGCCAATACTCAATAACTTGAGCCCAAGGTTCAGAATTGTTTCTTAGGAATGCTATTTTATCTTCTTGCTTATCTGCCAAAGACATGAAAACACATTTACAGGTGTACAATAACGTAGACGACACAGTCTAGAATGAAAAGCAAAAGAAGTTGACGGATGAGGGACACCCAAGATCATGTGATTGTGAACTGGTAAGAGCAAAGATTATGATTATGATGATGACGACTCAGCAAAATGATGATAATATAAAAGGGTGACTATGCAAACGTCGGTAATGAATGAATGATGGATTGGATGATGATTACAACTACTATGACAACCTACTTACAATCAAGACAACTAAGAAACTACAAAAGTACATAAAAATAAAACTAGGAATACTTGTTATACTACGAGCGAATGAGCAGTACAAATGAGGACCTCATGTAATATGTCCTACAGGTAAGTAGGTAGGTACAGTCAACAAAGTTGTTAGGGTTACATGGCCAGTAACTAAGAATTCATTTTTCTGGGGAAGTCATAAATAAATCTTTTTGATTAATGTTTATTTCGAAAGGTATCTTTGATCCCTATAATTTACCAAAAAAATACTATAAATACATTTAAGGCTTTAAGAGAAAAGTGAATCTTAAACTTAAACTTTATTTAAAAATTTTGTTATCCGGGACGATCTTCAGCTTACATATAACTGCTTTATTGACTATATAAACATTGCTGCCCAGTTATATATTCCTGATATTATAATTGACCAAAACCCTGGTAGCAAGTTTTCGCCTAAACCTTATTGGGATACATTATTATCAAAAGCAGTAGCTGAACGCCGTCTCGCTCTTTCAAGATTTCGTCGTAACCCCACGCCTTGTAACTTTGATGCTCTGAAGTACAAAATACACATTACTCAACGACTAATACGGCAGGCTAAAAGTAAAGGCTTTCAAACTTTCTGTTCCTCAATAGATCACTCCACTACTACGAGTGACTTGTGGTATAAAATGGCATGGATCAAAGGATACAAGTCTCAGAAAAATTATGTTAATAGAGAGACAGCGGATATGTTACTTCATAGTCTAACTCCAGATTACGTTTCCTCTGATGTCCCTAATTTCTCATCGACAAATACAAAGCTATATTCCGAAATTTCATTAACCGAGTTGGAAAACGGCTAACATCTAGAAATACATCTCCAGGTAGCGACGGAATTTCATACTTGATGATAAAACACCTGCCACGCATCAGCAAAGTTGTGCTACTGAAGTTATATAACCTCTTTATGTTTAACAATTTTATTCCTGAACAATGGAGGGATATCGCTATTGTTCCTATCCCAAAACCAGGTAGGGACCCAAGCTCATTATCGGCATGGAGACCTATTTCTATGATGTCTTGTTTATGCAAAGTATTACACAATATTTTAAGTAAGAGATTGGAGTGGTTTTGTGAAAAAAAAAAATTGTTTTCATTCAACACTACCGGTTTTAGAAAGGCCAATTCCTGTCTAGATAATTTGAGTTGCTTTGTCACTAGGGTGTTGGAGGGTTTTTCAGAGTGCAAACCCACAATCGCATGTTTTATTGATATAAGTAATGCTTATAACAATGTTGATATTACATCTTTAGTATTAACTTTGGATCGATTGGGAGTGGGTTCAAAATTATGTTCCTACATATGGAATTTTCTTACCCATAGAAATCTTCATATAACAATAGATAATATAGAAATAAAGCGTAGCACAAATATGGGTTTGGCTCAGGGTGATCCGTTGTCACCTTTGTTATTTAATATCGTGACTCATAATATATGTACCAATTTAAACGTTGATGGCGTGGTTGTATCGCAATATGCAGATGATTTTTTACTTTACACGTCATGTCATAATCTAATGAACGGAACACGAAAACTACAAGCTACCTTAAACAGTATGGTCGGGTATTTATTAAATGTTGGCTTAGAAATTTCTCCATCAAAAACTAAAGTTTGTTTGTTTAAAAGGGGATTCAGAAGGGAAATCGTTAATTTAGAAATATGCAATAAGGCTTTGCAAACAGTTGAGACTGTGAAATATTTAGGCGTGTGGCTGGATCGTTCTCTAAGATGGTCTAAACACATAAATGAACTTAAAGAGAGAGTGTTAAGTTTTTTAAATATTCTAAAGATTTTGAGAGGGCCAGGGTGGGGTGTACACCCGTCTCAAATGCGGCGACTGTACATTGCCGTGGTTCGAAGTAAAATAGATTACGCAAGTTTCCTTTATGATTTAAGTAGCAAAACGCACCTCAGCAAATTAGATAAAGTTCAAAACTCCTGTTTAAGGTTAATTGGAGACTTGATAAAAACTACTCCTATTCACGTCATGGAGAATGAGCTTTGTATTCCACCGTTATATATTAGAAGACATTATTTAGCATCAAAATTCTGGCTCAAGTGTAATTCTGTGGCTAATAACCCTATCATAAAATCCCTAAAAAGTCTTGAGATACTATGCCGAGGCCCATACTGGTCACGTAAGAAAGTTCCATTACTAATTAAGGTCCATCGATATATGAACGAGATTAAAATACACCAATGCGAAAAGTTAGGTATGTATTCTCTGGACACTTGGGTTAGCAATGTGAATCTCTCCGTGTGCATTAAATCTAATATAGATCTAGTTGATAGGAGTAAAAGTAAATATAATAAGGAGATTCTAAAACAAATATGTAATCAAGTTATTTATATGGAATATGGTGATTATTATAAAATATTTACCGATGGATCAAAAGTAAACTCAAAAGTAGGGGCGGCATTCTTGGATTTTCAGAACAATAGTTACTGTCAATTAAGAGTTGACTCTGATGTATCTGTAATGCACGCGGAATTAATAGCAATCCTGGAAGCGTTATCATACGTTGATTCAATTGATTATAATAAATTCATAATATTTTCAGACTCCAAAAGTGCATTACAGCATGTGACTCGTTGCACCTCGAATTTTCGAGGATCACCGATAGCATACCGTATTTTAGAGTTAATTCTGGAATTGTTCAGGAAAAACAAGAATGTTATTCTGCAATGGGTGCCTGCTCATATTGGATTGGATGGAAATGAACGAGCCGATGCGTTAGCAAAAGAAGCAGTTGACAGTGGTATTGTTTTCCATTGCCTACCATACTTTTCAGAAGTCCTGTATATTGGAAAGGAACGCTGTATTAATAGCTGGAGGGAGTACTTTGACGAAAGGTCACTAACGAAGGGTATTTGGTATAAGACCATTCAACCAAACCTATGCAGAACTCCGTGGTTTACAGATACTAGGATGAGCAGACGCGACATTGTATTGGCTCTTAGGCTTCGTTCGGGACATATTCCATTGAACAGCTTTGGTTATTTAATGAAAAAAATCATATCTCCAAACTGCAATGCATGCGATGTTGTTGAAGATGTTTACCATGTGCTGATGGAATGCGTCCGGAACGAGGCAGAGAGACATCAATTCATGTTGATGATCGGTTATGGTTTAGAAGTTGGTCTTTGTAATAGTGTTTTGGCCTTTCCTTTATCGGCAAGGGCCAGAGCACTGTACAAAATGGTTTCCACAGCCATTAGAAGTAGACTGTAAATTTAATATTGTGTTAGTAAGTTTAATGTGTATATTCTTTTTCTTTGTTAACTTTATGAGGGTGACATTCTCTGTATAGAGAAAACCCTCTTTCAATAAATAGAAAAAAAAAAAAAAGTTTTGTTGATATTTTTCGGTATATAAGTAGTATTTATTTTAATCAAACAAACCATTTTTTACATCATTGTCTACAACCATTTTTTTATTGTAGCTTTGTTATAATATTTTCTTAGTATAGTCGTCGTTACAAACATCCCCAAAACTGACGAGTCCCCTTTGCGAGATGGTAACACTCAATGCTTTTTCGTTCGTTCGTTTTCCGTTGGCCGGCGCGTCTATGGTCTACTACTACTTCACAGTGAGCGATAGACCAATGGCGATAGAGCGTCGTCGGTCAAGAAAGATCATTTTCATCTAAAACTAAAATTCTTCTTCCAAGTAAATTGGTTCTCAGATTAAAACTTTGTTTCTTGACTGCTGGTCCAAGAATTTTCACTATCTTAAATTAAAAAAAAATATTGAAAAAGAAAATTACAATCAAATAATAAAAATAAATTGAAGAATGTTACTAGGTATGCCAAATCGGTTGAAAGTTTGTTACAGTAAAGCTTGAATGTATACAAATACACTAGTTTTTATTGTAGTCAAAAATACCCATTAGTTTTGATTTTACAGGCATTTAAACTTACGATAAATATCGAGTCCCGCTAACAGTCACGTGACCGCATGTGACGTCATTTTGCAACGCTCCGCTTAGTAGCAAGTCGCTAGCGGTAACAGTAGCTCAGTGGCTAAGGGGCTTGCGCAGTATTTTGTTTTGTTATCATCCGCGCATTATGTTAATAGTGTTTATATTCGATTAATGAAATGGATGAAGCATTCGAAAAAGGGCAATCGGATAATCTGCCTAAAATAGATGCACTAGGTTACTCATTATTTATCAACAAAATTAGTGATTTCGTTGCCACCGAAATGCGAGGAATAAAAATGCGAAGTTAACTTTTCTTGTTCTTTAGAAAATAATGTATTTATTGTTCTAAATTGTTTTCAACCGACTTCAAAAAGGAGGAGGTTATCAATTCAACTTTTTTGTTTTTTTTTATGTTGTTACCGCAGAACATTCGACAGGGTGAACCGATTTGAATGATTCTTTTTTATTTGAAAGCCTGGTGGCCAGACTGGTCCCATTTCAATTTCGTCCAGTTCTGACAATGGCATCAATGAGAAAACCACTTATGTCTTCATTTTGCATTAAGTATGTGCGCGAGAAATGGACGAATAACTCAATATCCCGTCAACCGATTTAGATGATTCTTTTTTTAACCGACTTCAAAAAAAGAAGAGGTTCTCATTTCGACTGTATTTTTTAGTATTATTCGTTGAAGTTGGTTTTTTACTCTTTAGAAAAAACAAAATACCCACCCAACTAATGTCATATTGTAGCTCAAATAGGCAGAAGTACCAAACCTTTTTAGTTTTACGTTATAGACAACAAATATGTATGAAGGTTTTATATCTATAGGTACGTATGTACATATGTGTATAAGTTCCTCTTCTTACTCGGAGGGATTGATTTATTGCAAATGTAGTGGGTTCAAAAGATGTACTAAATCTTTTTTAATTTTGATTTGTCTTATTGATTAAATACGTAGGGCCGTTTTATTTACGTACATATTTATCACTAGCTCGTTGGTGAAGGAAAACATCGTGAGGAAACCTGCAGGACCCAGAATAAATTCAGAGACATGTGTAAACAGACCCGGTCCGGCGATGGGCTCACCACCTATCCCGTTTAGGGGTACAAAAAATATTTGGTGAAGAGTGGGTATATCCAGAAATGGAATACCTCTGCCTACCCCCTCGGGGATGTAAGGCGTGAGTTTTTTAATTTGTAACTTATTCCAGATCGGCAAGAGACAGCAACAACAATAAACTGTGCTTTTATCTCCAAATTGATCTAACCTCTTCATAGCTTTTATCTATTTCTTTCGTATTTTTAAGTCCGTTTGGAACCATAAAAAGCAATTTGTAAGGCGCAATGGTTGTTGTTTTTGTACATTTCGGCACAACACATGATTTCCTAGTATTTGGATTGGACATTTTTGAAAGTATTTACAATTTATAATGAAACGTAAGACGGCACCGTGCTGAGAGCGCGAACGGTCTGAGCGAGTGTTGTGAGATGACGTCACACCGGCACACGCATCGAGTACGAGTCCGCGTCGCACGTTTACTTCAATAAATCGGAAACTAATTGACGTATCGAAATAATTCTTTCACTTGTATTTTTTATTTTTGACAGAGAATACGGAGAGCTAATATTCAAAATTTGTTAACATTCTTCAACCGACTGTTGCAAAAAAATCTACAGGTAGCTCAACTGATCCATATCAATACCAGTCGGAAGCGTCCTCAAGACGCTGGCTGCATTGCCCCGCTGAATGGCAATGCTGATGCGCTGCGCCAGATACTCACCAGCTCTCGGGTCACGCGTCGCTTCGACCAGACGCTCAGATAATTTTTTGAAAAACCGGAGAGCCTTGTGCCGCACGGACCTAGAGTCTCGACTCCAAGGGGAGCAAATGTGTTGGCTCTATCGAGACCTGCATATTTGCGCCTTTTAATTTCTTAGAAATTACACATAGTGTTAAAATATAATAACCAAAAAACTTATTGCAAGTATTTACAAAATGTAAAAAATTCACACGAAACCGTTGAGCTTTCTGCAGACCGCGCTGCAAACGATATCTAGAGATAGCTCAACTGATCCAAATCAGTGCCAGTCGGAAGCGTCCATAAATATGAGACTGGCTGCATTGTCACGCTGAATGGCAACGCCACAGCATAAATAGTGGCAACGCTGATGCACTGCGCCAGATGCTCACCAGCCCTTGGGTACGCGTCGCTTCGATAAAACGCCTATAAAATTTTGAAAACCCGCAATGCATCGGTACCCCACAGACGGATCAATTTTTTTTTTCTCACAAAACGAAAAAATCTTGTGTCAATAAATTGAACTATAATATTTCAGTTTAAATAATTTAGATTCTTACGCTAATGCCAAGCTTAATTACCCTATAAAAAATGATCCAAACATCAAAACATTAAATACCTACCTAATTATAAGAAAGAATAATGTGAAGAAGAGCAGTGATAGCCCGGACGGTTAAAGAGCCGGCCGAAAATCAGTGAGGCTCGGGTTCGAATCCAGGCATGTACCAATGAGTTTTTCAAAACTTACGTACATATTTATCACTAGCTCGACGGTGAAGGAAAACATCGTGAGAAAACCCGCAGGTCTCAGAATTATTTCTGAGACATGTGTAAATAGACCCGGTCCGGCGATGGGCTCACCACCTATCACGTTTAGGGGTCCAATATATCTCGTGAAATGTGGGTATATCCAGTAATGGAATACCTCTGCCTACCCCCTCGGGGATAAAAGGCGTGAGATTATATTAATAATGTGAAGAAACATTATTCTTTCTTATTGTTGCCTTTATTTGAAAATGATACAATTAAAAATTGAACAATAAAATAACAAACAATTACAACTACTTAGTATTTACACTTTTCACTATATCTTAAAAATCTAGGCCGTCACCAGAAGGCAGAGTGCCCAGAATGCTGGCAGCATTGCCACGTTGAATGGCAATGCTTATTCGTTGACCGAAATAGAAGCCAGCATTCCGATCACCTGTAGACTCTATAAGAAGTTTGGTTAGGTCTTTATAAATTGCGTGTGCCCCAGGACCCCAAGGGCCAAGTGTTTCAACCCCAAACGACTCAAAAAGGTAACCTCGGTCAAGGTTAGCATATTTTCGCCGTTTGAGGGACTCCGCTGATGTTGCTGCGAATTTTCTTTCTTATTTAGAAATATTAATATTATTAGTTGAATGCTTTATATTTTTCTTGTAAAACGAAAAAGTCTTGTGTTGACTGACATTGAACTATTTCAGTTCAAATAATTTGGATTCTTACGCTAATGCTAACCTTACTTAGTAGGTACCCCAATTTTTTTTTAGGTCCGTACATCAAAACAACTTACCTATGAAGAAACGTTATTTTTTTCTTATTCAGAAATATTATTAATATTAGTTGAATACCATATTTTTTCTTACAAAATTAAAATTTTTTCTGTTAAAACACTGAACTTTATCAGTTCAAATAATTTGTTTTTTTAAGCCAAGCTAACCGGTAGGTAACTACCTACTTAACCAAAAATATTTTATACTTAATCCAAATATTAAAACAATTTATCAACAAACATTATTCTTTCTTATTTAGAAATATTAATATTATTAGTTGAATAATATATATTTTTTATCACAGAAGAAAAAGTCTTGTGTGTAAACATTGAACTATTTCAGTTTAAATAATTTGAATTCTTACGCTAGGTAATGCTAACCTAAAAAAATATTGATTCAAACGTTAAAACAACTTATGAAGAAACATTATTCTTTCTTATTTAGAAATATTAATATTCTTAGTTGAATGCTATTTTTTTTTCGTAAAACGAAAAGTCTTGTGTTAAAACATTGAACTATTTTAGTTCAAATAATTTGGATTCTTACGCTACTGCTAACCATACTTACCCAAAAAGAAATATTTCTTGATCCAAACATTAAAACAACTTATGAAGGAACGTTTTTTTTTTCGTTATTTATAAATATTTATATTATTATTTAGTTGAATACTTTATTGTTTTCTTACAAAATGATAAAGTTTTGTGTGAAAACATTGAAATACACACACCGGCACAATTAGCGGAACAGAAAAAAAAAGGAGAAAAAAGAGGGAATTTAGAACAATGAATGTAATTTTTAAACAATATATTATTTAAAATGAAACAACAATTAAATTAACATGTTTTGACATTCATTTGTAACACCATACTTAAAATTTTATAAAAATAAAAATTAAATTAAACAAAATGCATTTTTCTTCGATTTTTAATTATAGAGAAACAGCAGAAAATTCAAGATTTTCCAAAGTTTAACAACAATTTCAATGACTGTTCAATATCGAGTGTTTCCTCCTCGTGCTCTGATGAGGGTTTCCATCCGTCTGGGCATGCTGCGGATGATGTTATCAATGGTTTCTTGGGGCAACCTCTGCCATTCTTCAAGTAATGCGTTTCGCAACTCGTTGAGATTATTGGGAGGGGGCATTCTTGACTTTACACTCCTCTTTAGCAAGTCCCAGACGTGTTCTATAGGGTTCATATCGGGGGACCGTGCTGGCCACTCCATCACCGTTATACCAACATGGTTTAGGTATGTCTGTACTGTGCGAGCACTGTGAGCCCGAGCATTATCCTGCATTAGAATGAAGTTGTTACCAATAAAGGGGGCAAATGGCACAACATGTTCTTCTAAAATCTCCCTGATATACCGATCAGCATTCAGATTCCCGCCATCGACCACTACTAACTCCGTACGAGCTCCTAAACATATTCCTCCCCAGACCATAATTGAACCGCCGCCATATGCAACTGTATTTTCAAAATTAGACTGGATATACCGTTCTCCTTTGCGTCTCCATACTCGCTGCCTTCCATCAATTTGATTTAACATAACTCTGCATTCATCAGTAAAAAGAACCTGTCCCCAGTCGTCGAAGTCCCAATCACGATGTTCACGACCAAAGTGTAGACGGTTTGTGCGATGATGTCTCTCAAGTTTTGGGGCTTTGGCGGGCACATACGAGCCTATACCCACTTCTTCGAATCTTCTACGAACTGTCCGCTCACTCATCCTTACTGCTCGTACCTCTTCCAGTAAATTTCGAGCCTGCACCGCCGTTAGTCTCGTGTTCCGTCGGACTTGAAGTTGGAGAAAACGGTCATCCCTCCTTGAAGTACACCTTTTCCGGCCTTGTCCTCTCCTTCTCACTAGAGCATTCGTCAATCTGTATCGTTGGATGCTACGATAAATCGTTGATAACGATCGACGAAGGCTTCTGGCAATCGATCTGTAGGTTTGACCATTTCTCCTCATTTGATCTGCCCTAATGATTTCTGATGGCGTTAAATCAGGCATAATTAGATGCTCGTAAATTATCAATATGCGAAAAAACTCAAAAGCCTCAAAAACTGCAATTCAAAGCTTTTCAAATGGAATTCACGAACCTTCTAAAAACGGACAAGCGGTGGAAAAAATGAATCAATGAAAATTAAAACAAAAGAATGAAAAAAAGGGCAGTCGCTTAGTATTCCATTTTTAAATTAAAACCCAAATTTAAAAAAAGCTTGTTTAGCCGGCCAGTAACACGCAAAAATGCGTAAATACTCCCTTTTTTTTCTGTTCCGCTAATTGTGCCGGTGTGTGTATTTCCGTTCAAATAATTTGAATTCTCAAGCCAATGCTAACCGTAGGTACATAACCTAAAATATTTTTTCCTTGATCCAAACATTAAAACAACTTATGAAGAAACATTAGTCTTTCTTATTTAGAAATATTAATTTTTGTAGTTGAATACTATATTTTTTCTCACAAGACGAAAAAGTCTTGTGTGAAAACATTGAACTATTTCAGTTCAAATAATTTGGATTCTTACGCTAATGCTATGCTAACCTTATCCCAAAAAGTTTTTTTCTAGATACAAACATTAAAACAACTTATGAAGAAACGGTATTCATTCTTATTTAGAAATAATCATTAATAATTTTAGTTGAATACCTACTATATTTTTGCCTCACAAAATGAAAAGTTCTTGAAAACATTGAACTATTTCAGTTCAAATAATTTCAATTCTTACGCCAATACTTTTACCTGCTTAAAAAAATGTCTTATACAAAACATGTAGGTACCTATATTCTTAATATAAAACGTCAAAAGGCTCTATTTGAACCATTTAAATTTTTTAATTCAATCCCTTTTTATACTCCTACCTACAAAAACTAATTTTCTTGAAGAAAAAAATTTATTCTTGTTTGAAAACGTTCCTAATTTTTGAAAATGAGAAACGTAAATTTATGAAATCGAAGAAAATATGGATTTTATTTAAAAAATATATTCTCCAGAAGGCTCTTGAACTCAAACAACTTATTCTCATATTAAAACACATGAAAACCTTCATATAAGACAGTACTTTTTATTCAGCTAACACTCCAAAACACTTGAATTAAAAAATATTGTTTAATTTGTAGTATATATATAAAGAATAATACTGTTTTTCATGGAGAATATCATGTTTGTTGAGCTGAGATGTTATTGTTGATTCGAGTAAATATTTATTTGACATAAAACAATATTCTTAAGAATAATAATATTCTTGATGGAAAACTAATTCCGCAAGCTTTTTTCAGAAGGCTCTTGAACTCAAACAACTTATTCTCATATTAAAACACATGAAAATCTTCATATAAGACAGTACTTTTTCTTCAGCTAACACTCCAAAACACTTGAATTAAAAAATATTGTTTAATTTGTAGTATATATATAAAGAATAATACTGTTTTTCATGGAGAATATCATGTTTGTTGAGCTGAGATGTTATTGTTGATTCGAGTAAATATTTATTTGACATAAAACAATATTCTTAAGAATAATAATATTCTTGATGGAAAACTAATTCCGCAAGCTTTTTTTTCCGTGTGTCAATGATAGAAGTTGTCACTTACAACTAATGATTTTGTACAATACTAGCTTTTACCCGCGCTTCGCTTGCGCACGTTTATTTCACCCTCTTTTAGTTGAATTTTGCAAAATCCTTTCTTAGTAGATGCCTACACGATGCTATCTATATGCAAAATTTCAAGTCTCTAGACCCAGCAGTTTAGGCTGTGCGTTGATATACTCGTATCACCAATCAGTCAGTCAGTATCATTTTATATAATATACATTAATTGCTGGGCCGACGGTAAATAAATCGCAAGGAGACCCGCAGGTCCCAGAACTCTACTCCAGCCCAACCGAGGGCCCATGACCGAGTATACTTTGGTGAATTGGGTAGTTCCAGAAAAAATAGATTTGCCAACCTCCACAAGGGAAGGGATAGACCGAACTGCAAAATGCTTAAGCAGTCTACCAATGTGCATGAAATATTGTTTTTTTTCTAATACTAATAGAGTTGTAAATATAATGAAAGAGTAAATTACTATAGCGGACAGCAGCGACTCGCAATATACAACTGTATTTGCGTTAGATAAAGACGCAATTTAATTACTATTTGGAAAACCGCTCCAGCATTTTGCAGTTATGTTTGCGCTGACCAAAAGTTATAGACGTAGACAAAAAAAAATACGTCGTAAGAAGAAAAATGTGGCACAGTAGCCAGAAAGCTGCCTTTCTTTAATGTATTAGACTGATCTTTTAGCAGAAACTGCTAGCCGTGATGAATGCAATCGTTCTATTGAAAAACCTAAATTCATAAGATTATTCATTCCATCCAAAAAAAGATTACAAGTTGTAATAACTTCACTTAATTTATTTAACAAGAAAGAACAAAAAGTCCTTACATAAGTTAACAAAGTTGCCTCCAGCGTTAGAACAGCAAAATTCAGGTCATTTAGGCAATAAAATACGGAACAAAGGCACGAATGAATAATGGTTAGCCCAAAAATTCTACAAAACCTCTCCAAAAACTTAAACAAAAGGACTCGCCAAAAGAATTTTCCACAATGAACTGTGGCAAGCACATATGAATTTTATTCATTTAACGTCCGTTTTACAGACAAAGTACTCTCTACACTAAAAAGTAGCATTACTTACCTCACGAAATCCTTAGTAACTGGGGACAGAAACGGACTTCATCCATTTGGACCCACTAGAGTGCAATCAAGCAGAAGGCAATAGTGTTGGACAAATAAATACTTATTTTACAGTGTGCAAAATAATAATTATTTTCAGTTCCATTTACAATTTTAAAACACACTTTACATTTTTTAAATTACTATTTTAAAAGGATTTTTGAAAATAAAGATAATGGATATGTTATGGACAAAAACCGGTGAGGTGTAAGTTTTTTTTTTTTAAATCATGGTTAGGTGCAAGATGGACTTGCACACTCTGGGTTTCCTGTTCCTTACTTAACATTGTTTTTAATTTTGTACTATGTATTACGTAGTTCCCGTTCCCGTATGAACACGGGGATAACATATAGCCTATGTTACTCAGGGATATTTTAGCCAAAGAGTATAGTAGTATACAGGGAAATTGTAGCGTTCTATTTTGGTGATACAATTTTTAAAATCGCTAACTATTTTATGATAACGTCACAAAAATAACCTTATATTACTTTAAAATAACCTAACTTATACTAAAAAACCTTTAATACCCTAAAATAATCTAACACTAAACCTAAATTAACCCACCATACATCGTACCCGGCTCAAAGGTCCCCCATAACGCTCGCAGCGTTCCTCCGCTGAACTGCTATGTTAACCTGTTGAACCATTTGTTTCATTAATTAAGTGAGTATGAGTATTTCCAGAAATAGAATGTCTCATTTACTCATATCCAATTATGCTACTAAGAATGATTAACTCATCCCACTAAAAAAAAATTTTATCCACTCACCTTCACCTTCGATTTCCAATGTTTATGTAATATTGGATTACCTTTAACCCATTTCGTTTTCGTGGTCGTGGCAGCAATCTAAACTAACAAATAATACGAATGCATGATATATTGCCGATAGTATCAAGTAATCTATATAATGTAATCTAATTTACCGTGTCTCTATCTACACTTACAATCAAATACATAGTATACTAGCAGCGCCCCACGGTTTCGCCCGATTTTTTTGACGTTTTTATCGACAATGGTACGGAACATTTCGTGTTGTCGTCCGACTCGCACTTGGCCGTTTTTTTAATAGTATTACAAGCGAACTCGACCCCTTGGACTAAGTGGCAAACAAAGTTTTCATTCCCTTAGTTGAGGTTCGCTTAGTTGAAATACTAACTATTAAGAGCTACGATTGACTATACAACGCGTAACAGAAAAAGCGCAATTCCTCATACACCCCAATTAGTATATTAATATAAAAAATATATGATGCCATCGAACTTTTGTTGTGTCTAACCAATTTTCTTAAATATCGATTAATAATAGCACGATTTCCATAGAAAGCACTAAATTCAGCTACGATAATTAATTCTTTTTTTAAATTTAACACTTATTAAAAATAGGTTAAATCGAATAAGTAGTCGATAATGAACAAACTAATTTTAGGAATTGCGCTTATTCCGTTACATTTTGTATTTATTTAAAGTGTTTCGTCAGTTTTACATGGTCGCGTTATAAAACCGCGCTCATCAGAATTCGAGTGCTAATGTCATTCTATCCGACAAAGCTTTAAGTTTTACAAAGCCACTCGGCTAGGCCCATAGCTTAGCGAATTAAACTTTCGTTTGTCAGTTGTCTAAGGTTAAGTGGTTAAGCTTTTTTTTTTATGATAAAAAAGGTGGCAAACGAGCAGACGGGTCACCTGATGGTAAATGACGCATGGCTCTCCCACGTCAAAATACAACTAAACTGAAGCAAAATACAACACAAATATCAAGAATTGTCACTACCCAAGTAACACATTTTTAGACAAATAGCTTGCACTTAGGTTTTTTTTGGAAACTTGAGTAATAAAATCCACCGTGATTAAGTTCTATATAGGTGGTTAGAACCTTTATGCAACCTGTATGTTACAAAAGGGAGAAAAACTGCAGCTTATTTATAGATGCAAAAGAGATGCATATGAGTTCGATTTGTTACCCTGAGTGGCACTTGGAACTAAGGGTGCAAATTGGGCGCTGTGAATGAATGATTGAACGTAAAGCGATACCGTTCAGTCTTTGAGTAACACATGAGATCTTATTTTCGGTGGAGATGAACATGGACGTATTTGTGTTGTGACCTGTGACAGTTGGATAATTGCATTTATTTGATGAGTATTAAAACGGTATGTGTTTAAAGCAAGATAACATCATTTAGCCCTTGCAAATGTTTTTAAGCTATTGCATAGCTTCTATCGCGGGCCTTGAGCGCGGGGACCGAATCCAGAAATTCCGTAACAAAAAAACCTCACGCCACTCCGACGGGCACGGAGGTGTGGCTTGAAGGCCGTGCATTGTCTAACGATGGACGGACGGACGGACTGACGGACTGACGGACGGACGGACGGACGGACGGACGGATGGGGACGGACGGACGGACGGATGGGGACGGACGGACGGACGGATGGGGACGGACGGACGGACGGATGGGGACGGATGGATGGGGACGGATGGGGACGGATGGATGGGGACGGATGGGGACGGATGGATGGGGACGGATGGGGACGGACGGACGGATGGGGGTGGACGGACGGACGGATGGGGACGGATGGATGGATGGATGGATGGATGGATGGATGGATGGATGGATGGATGGATGGATGGATGGATGGATGGATGGATGGATGCACGGATGGATGGATGGATGGATGGACGGACGGACGGACGGATGGGGACGAATGGATGGGGACGGATGGGGACGGATGGATGGGGACGGATGGATGGGGACGGACGGACGGATGGACGGACGGATGGGGATGGATAGATGGGGACGGATGGGGATGGATAGATGGGGACGGATGGGGATGGATAGATGGGGACGGATGGGGATGGATAGATGGGGACGGATGGGGACGGATGGATGGAGACGGATGGGGACGGACGGACGGACGGATGGGGACGGACGGATGGGGACGGACGGACGGATGGGGACGGACGGACGGATGGGGACGGACGGATGGGGACGGACGGACGGACGGATGGGGACGGACGGACGGACGGATGGGGACGGACGGACGGACGGACGGACTGACGGACGGACGGACGGACGGACGGATGGACGGACGGACGGACGGATGGATGGATGGATGGATGGATGGACAGATGCACGGATGGATGGATGGATGGATGGACGGACGGACGGACGGACGGACGGACGGACGGACGGACGGACGGACGGAAGGACGGATGGACGGACGGATGGGGACGGATGGATGGGGACGGATGGGGACGGATGGGGACGGACGGACGGACGGACGGATGGATGGATGGATGGATGGATGGCTATTGCATAGCTTCTATCGAGGACCTTGAGCGCGGGGACCGAATCCGGACGGATGGACGGATGGATGGGGACGGATGGGGACGGACGGACGGATGGGGACGGACGGACGGATGGACGGACGGACGGACGGATGGATGGATGGATGGATGGATGGACAGATGCACGGATGGATGGATGGATGGATGGACGGACGGACGGACGGACGGACGGACGGACGGACGGACGGACGGACGGACGGACGGAAGGACGGATGGACGGACGGATGGGGACGGATGGATGGGGACGGATGGGGACGGATGGGGACGGACGGACGGACGGACGGATGGATGGATGGATGGATGGATGGCTATTGCATAGCTTCTATCGAGGACCTTGAGCGCGGGGACCGAATCCAGAAATTCCGTAACGTAAAAAACCTCACGCTCCCCACTCCGACGGGCACTTGTTGATACAAAATGCTATGCAATAGCTTTACCGCGGCAGTCCCCGAGTGCCACTCGTCTTTTTTTATCGTGAAACCATGGTATATTTACTCAGTAAATTTTGATGCGCCTTTGATCTAATCAAAAATGAGCAAAACATATGCGTTGATAAAATAAATAAGATAATACTTTATAATAATTTGGTCGTTAAAAACCTAAGATTACGGTTTCACGAAAAGTATAATGTCAAACTACATTAGAAACAGTTATCAAATCTCATTTTATTTTATGTTATTGTAAGAAAATACCATTCAACAAGATGCTTTTCAAGGACTCCATTTTTAAACATGGCGATTTCAAATAGACCTTGCAGTTCATATTTTCACCCATTTGTTGCCTTATTGGAGCTCTTAGGAACAAAAATCACTCATTAGTACCTAGTAGCGATCGCGTGATAAAAAATAAGTTCTACATTTTTAAGGTTCCGCATCCAAATGGCAAAAAATTGAACTCTTATGGATTCGTCATGTCTATCTGTCCGTCCGTATGTCACAACCACTTTTTTCCAAAACGAAACTATAAGAACTATATTGTTTAAACTTGGTAAGTAGATGTATTCTGTACAATATTAAAATTTTCACACAAGAATATGTATAAAAAAAAAACAATAAATTGTGAGTGTCCGAAAATTATCTAGCAAGTAGTTTTTTTTAATACGTCATTAATTTTAAACCGCAATTTACCTTTCATTCGCTTTTTATAGATAGCGGTATGGAGCCCTTAGTGCGCGAGTCCGACTCAAACTTGACCGGTTTTTGTCTTTTAGATTTGTTAGATCTTAAGTAGTTCTAAATGAGAAAAAATTGTTGCTTAAGGTTTTCAAGAACCATCTTTTGGAACCGATCTACGCGTTATAGTGACATATTAGAGTATGTTAGACCTTACAAAGGCAATTACACTAGGTTCCAAATGAGCTGCAAAAATAACTCTTGAGCCACTATTGGTGATAAATAACTTATATATACTACTTATTTAGTACTAAAGATGCCAAATAAGGAAGAATTACTACCTATTAGGGAACAGACGTCATATGATTCTTTGAGTTCTATAAGAGAGAAAATTAAAACCTTTATGCGTTTACAGGTACTAAGTTCGCCCTTAGCTACCATAAGTAATAAAGCAGGAAAAAAATCACTCAAAAGCAACTGTTAGTGATAAGAGTTACTCATTTGCAAATTCGAGTGCGGTTTGCATCTATAAGTAATACCGTACACTCTTGCATCACTTATATGATACTTACAGTTACAAAATAAGTTCCAAAATTCACTAACGTGCTACTTGGGTAGTAGAGCTTGGCACATACCTAGCTTCGCCTCTGTGACGTTTCCACGCAAGTTTATTAGCGCCGCGAGCACTCGCGAACGTAACCGCAGATTTTAATTTCGCCTCTTGTGCGCTTAATTTAGTGCGCATTACTTCCGAGGTCCCTGACGGCTTCGCACTACGTTATGTAATTGGTGTAAAAATAAACAGCGTATTTTATGAGCTGCTTTCACGACTTTCGGACTAAATTAAGGAAATTTAGCGGCTTTTGCAGATTTAATTGTAAAACTTTTGCAGGATTTTTTATACATGACTATTTAGAAAAAACTCCTCATTAACCTGGACAATTATAAAAAGTTTGAAGTTTTATTCCAAATTTCCTGGTATGACAATAGCTTTTTTCAATTTGTAACAGCGCAGTACCAAACAATAGCAACGAAATTATTCAGGCACGCTTTCATTGTTTCGGTGGAAATTAAAAATCGGCAAACTGGGACATTATGAGCAGCAGACCACAAACCGTTGCAATAGACCAATTAATTATACCAGTTAGTTTTCCAATAATTGCTCTGGCTCCTGCCCGCTCTCAAATTAGAAGCCTGTGCTCTCGCTTTGACATTTTTATCGACGACTTTTCACTAACAAAGCTTTGTTGATTTGCTTTTAATGGAAAATTTTCTCAATTTCTTTTCCGATTCAAATCTACTACATTCAAATAGCTCTAACAGACATTATTTAGGCATTAAAAGTGTCCTCCCGGTATAAGTGAGCAGCACAAATATTTTCTTTTATTTAAGTCAATTGATTTTGCTATTTTGTTTTAAATTTATCGGGTTCTTTTCCCTAATTGCTACTTAAAATAGGACTGCCGTAGGAAATTACCTCTAATTCCTTTTTGATTGGGAGGATTCGATGAAAATTTCATGGAAATGTAAAGAAGTTGTTTTGTAATTTTGCCTAACTTTTCGTAGCAACTTTGGGTACCTACTATTAAATTTCAATATTGTCATATTATATATCCATCAATATTTACTTGTTGTTGTGATTCCGTGGATGATGAATTCAATAAAAAAAAAACAAGTATTTTCAGTCATATTGTAACTTTTTAATTTTAAAACTTGAAAAAGATTTAAGAATTACAACAAAAAATTGTGTTTCATTTCCAATCCTATGATTTATTCCTATATTCCTTTGTAGCGTATTAATATTTGCCCACATTTATTATTCTATGCTGATAGACGATGACACAAATCCAATATTTCGGCTACATAACACTAAATTTCAACAGTTTCAAATCCATATTGGAAATGCGCGACTGCGGTGAAATGTGCCTTTTTCAATTCCCTTGGAAACGGATGCGTGAAATAAAATTCACGTCGTTCGAACGTGCTCTTTGAGGCACAGATGCCTTGAAATGTCGTGACTCGGTTCTAGACTTGCTTCTGTACATTCTTTGAAATTTACAACTAAATTTATTTCATTGTGAAACTTGACGAACTTAGTGTTTCTTTCGACACGAAAACTTCTTGATTTAAGTGGTAAATAAAATGTAGTAGGTATATAGTATCCCTATTAAAATTAAACCACATTTTACAGAATAATAATTTTTAAATAGGTACTTAAATTAAATTTTATACTTTTAGATCACAATTTAACTCCAAATCTTATTATATATTAATAAGATTTAAAGTTAAAATCAAGTATATTTGATGATTTAATTAATAATTGATAATGTCCTTGGGAGTTCATTTAATTGATTTCATTACTAATGAAAAACTTAGTTTTGTGTTTGTTCGGTCTCAGAAATACCTAACCTACTCACGTAGCTCGAATACAATTTATTGAAATGAAATTATTGGAAGTTTTAGTGCTATTTCTTAAATTTGGATTCTATTTACGTAAGCTATTTTTTTTTAAATAAAATGTTTTTGTCGATTATATTATTTGCTATCTTATAATCAAAATATATACTATTAAGTATTAAATAGGTATTTAATTACAAAATTAAAATCTATTAATATTTTTAAACAAACAAAATAGCAATTATGAAAGCTAAGACGACTTACGATAAAAAATGTGGCAAGTTAAAACTTCAGTAATTGAAATTGCAAAATCACAACCATTCGTCATATTACAAACAAATGAATCTAACATTTGCATTTACGACCTTATCACCTAGGAAATGGATTCTAATTCTGCAAACGCGACAGAAAGTTCGCGATGCAGTGATGCGAGTAGCGATGCGAAGTGAGTAATACGAGTTTAAGTCGTCGTGCGTCCTGAAGAGATAAGCTACATACTCATATATACATGTATATGTAGGTAATATCAACTTCGAAATCGTATTCTCGTAACCGTGGTTTGTTCTTGCGATTGCAATGTTTCAGAGAAATACTAAAATAGCTGTGTCATGTTACGCTTCAACTTCCGCCGTATTTCAATTTATTCTGTAAGTAATTGCATTAGGTACTAAACTCCAGAAGTATAAACCAAAATTCTTTGTAGTAATAAGTAATAAAAATAAGCGAAAGCAATAGGAAACTTTAAAGAATGACTCTGTTTAAGTGCTCGCTATTAAAATACTATGGTTTTTTGGATTAACGCTAAGATAGGTACTACGAGTATACCTACATCTTTATTTCTTTATATAAATCTTTATTTATTTTTTATTAAGAAGTCGTCCTAAAAATACTTGGATTAGTGTCAGATATCACTGCATTTTCCTGTCTCTAAAAAGTCTATTTCCTTCCTCAAGATGATTATCAGATTATCATCCTGCAAAATACAATCATGATCGTTTGACCGTATAACAAGCTAAGAGACAGAGTCAAGTATTAGTTGTCACGAAAAGATTGAGTAAATCTAAAAAGTTCTTGTAGGAAAACTAGTATATTATTCATGAATCTAAAAATATCCTACAGCTTGATATATCTCGAGTTTAACAAACTCTGAGCCGCGCCTGTCGACGCGATAGAAGAAGTTCTGCTACGCCACACGGTGATGCGACTTTTGAGTTGTGACATGTTCGCGAGTAAAGGCTGATTCACGTTACATAGTACCCCTCGTAAGATGAAGTATTAAATTATCTTTATATATGTATATAGTTTTGTATATATAATAGGTACTTTAGGAGGTGGAATGCTTCTGCATCGTGAAAAGGGAAGATCTTCCGCCAGCCGAGGCGATTGTGCCTGAAGACCGCGGTCCAACGGTTGATGTTGGATAGTTGTATTTATACAAACTCATTACAAAACTTCAATAGCGCGGTTTAGAACTTTGCCATCTATTGGCGCGTTTTATGTAATGTCGCTACAGGTACGAGGTAACACACTACGTAACATAGATATCTTCTGTATCTTTATAACTATATCTCCCTGTGGACAATAGCTGAAAATCTGTGTTTTGCTCTTTTTCGCGGGACTATGTCAAACAATGTTTTCTTATTTTCTAAGAAGTAAATAAAATTTCTACTTAGTATTTTCTTCTTATATATATAATTCTCACACATTGAATAAAACAAAAATTAAGACTGAGAAGAAGAAAAAAACTATATATATGATAAACTGACTGGTGATATATCAACGCAAAAGCCTAAGCCTAGACCCAGCGTCTAGATACTTGAAATATTGCACATACGAGTAGATAGCTTATACATGTAGGCATCCACTAAGAAAGGATTTCGTAAAATTCAACCCCTAGGGGGGTAAAATTTATTCTATCCTACCCAACCTGCCTGGAGTAGTTTATCACTCTTCCGTCAAGACTTTGCCATACTCAGCAGCATACAGTTTTCAATTTACCAAGTGTCACGTTCGAAGTAGTTACCACACTTGTAACAATTCTCAACCAAGTCGTGACTCGAGAGAAATCCGCTTGCCATTAATATTTTCTCCTCATGCAAGCTCTGTCACGGGTATTTTAAAATTCAAGTAAAATGCACACGTTGTTTTCTTTTCCCCGCCTCGAAGATGCTTCGAAGTCAGAGCATGGTGTATTGCAGCTTAGTTTATTGTTGTGCTTTTAAATATATTGTAATTTATATTGATGTTCGCTCGAGGAATATTTCTCGGAGAGGCGTTATTAATAAAGATACAAAATAAATATTAAATGGTGACACGAGCATTACTTTTTGTCACGTTTTCTGGTGAAAATCGAGTACGTACTTTAAGACTGAATCCCTTCTAAAATCTATCGTCAAAGAATAACTTAGGTATTTTTTTTTCAAAGGGAATTACATTAACAAATAAAAAAGAGGAAAGATGTGTAAGTGCCCATAAGACTGGCCACATTCTCTCTAGGCTGATCCTTTGACGGAGATAAACGCCATCCTTCTGGTCAACCTACGAGTACCTTTACCAAACGCACTGACAGCTCTTTGATAAGACCCAACGGTTTTCGCCCAAAACGGCACAAATTTAGATGATTATATTCACAAATTACGGTGGTATTTGAAGTGTCACAACGATTTCAACATAAACATAATATGTGTGAAAGTCGGGAGCACACAGTGTCGCAAAGACATGTTAAAAATTGCTTTACTGTTATTTTTGAGTAATCAAAAAATAATTGTACTTCGACTTCCAATCAGATTTTCCAATCTGAACTTTAGTCTCAAATTAAAGTTTTTGTACTTTTCGGCAAACCAATGGACCATCTAGCTTACTTTTAAAAATAAATACAGCAAGAAAGTATCTAAGAAAAGTATAAAATTACGGTACATTGTTTTATCCGGGACACAATGAATAGGGCCAATTACGTTTCTAGGGCCCTTAAAAAAGGGAAAAGGTACGGGAAAGGACTGTATACAATATGTACTTAATAAGAAAGGGGAAGGGAGACCCATGCTCCTGCAATGAATACTTTGTTCGTGACCTTGAGGCTTGTTTAGGATATATTGTTTTCTCTTATTTATGTCACGAAATTGGCTTAAGCGCTGTTGTTTGTTAAGAATGGGAATTAGTTTGTGCTAACTACTTTCACCTGTATTTCTGTTAATTTTTACCTAATTTTTATTTAGTTTAAAGGATTGTAATTTAAAAAAAATAAAAGATTACAATATCTACCAATTATCATCACTCCAAAAAATTTGCTAAATCTATACATCTATATAATATAGGAAAGTTTTGATTTTTTATTTGTTTGTTTGTATTGAATAGGCTCCGAAACTACAGGAGCGATTTACAAAATTTGTTTTCCAATGGAAAGCTACATTATAAGGTAATAACATTGGCTATATTTTATCCTCATATTCCCTCGGGAGCGGGAACTAAGCGGGTAAAACCGCTCAGAACAGTAGTCTATAATAATTAAGACCTACTTTTTGCTAGTTTCAAAAGAGAGCGTCAACTGCTAGCAGGACTAGCGCCCTGAGAGAGTTTTGTTTCACTATATTTTACTTATTGTATGGAACTACTATCCGTAAAATAACGTATATAGGTATTATAACTGTAACATAAATACTATAGGTTTGATATGTTGACCATTATAGATGTAATACGTGAGTAGTGAAAACTTCTAGTGTTCTGCGTTTTCACATTGGGAACCTATCAACTACCCCAGACCTCTCTGGAACCCAAATAACCAACAAAACCTTGATTGCGTACTAAATTGGGTTACCCTATACATTCGTAAATCGCTGTCTGTATGTATCTCGCCTGTTCAAAAGGGTTCTCATCAAGAATACGACTGTTCAGTGACCACCGCAGGCGGATCCAACTCAAAATAGGAATGAGTTGGTACCGCGGGTAAAGGGTACAAGGTTACAAAGTAAAATCCCTTTGTAGTTTGATAAATAATTAACACGTGGAAATGTTCATCTCTATTTAATTTTATGTCGCATGCTTTGTTGTAAAAGTATTTTGGGTATATTGACATATTAAATAACATAGAATAGGGTATTTGAAAAATAAATAAAAAAACTTACACATTTTACACCTGTATCACAGAATTAATTCTAAGACCTGCTGGTTTCCTCTCGATGTTTTCCTTCACCGTCGAGCTAGTGATGAAAAACTCATTGGTACATGCCAGGATTTGAAGCCTCAGTGATTATGATCATGAAAAGCGGGCTCTTTAGCCGTAAGGCTATCACTGTTTTAGGGTATTTAACTGTATTGAAAATACTTCAAATAACAGAAACACCTCTAAAAATGCATTTTTTGATTTACTATAAAAAACTGGTGCAAATGGTGAAATTGAGTAATGCGAGTTATGACGTCACACTTCAGTACTCAGCAAATACATTTTTCATAGATTTTTGGGTTTTGACAAATCATAAAAGTGACTCATTTAAGTAGGCTGCCCAATACCCTGTTGGCGCTGTGCAGCCTTGTAAATTCTACTAATATTATAAACGTTTAAGTTTTGCGAGGATATATGGATATATCTTTGTTACCCTTTCACGCAAAACCTATATACGAATAAAATTTAACTTACAGCTACAGTAATATAACTTAGGGCGCATAAAGACGAGCGACAGTATGTCAGCGACTGCATGCGATAACGCGGCAACGCGTCGCCAGCAGTCGCCTACATGCGTCTGACAACAGAAAACGACTAGAAGCGATTGTCGCTCTCGTTAGACGGCCATTACGAGAATGAGACAATCATTCACTATCTTTATGTATATACTTAGGTATACTAATTTATACTATATAATTATATTTACCATACCTAATATACTAATACAAATTTACTAATTACTAATTTACTAATAATATTATAAAGAGGAAAGATTTGTATTATTGTATTTTTATGTGTTTTTATCTTTGTTACAAAACTAAAACTAAACTACTAAACCGATTTTAAAATGTTTTTCACCAATGGAAAGCTAGAATATCCCTGAGTAACATAGGCTATATGTTATTCTCCTATTCCCAGGGGAACGGGAATCACGCGGGTGAAAACACGCAGAACCGCTAGTACCAAATAAATTCAGTGCGTAAACAGAGTTATTGTTTTACCGAGTGAAGAAACAGAATATATGTAGTAAAATACATATTTTACTTGCTATTCTATAAAGGGTTCGTAACAAAAGTGCTTATAATATAAGCTTATTTTACATTTCTTTTGAAATCCCGTAAAATAATATTCAGAGTATTTTAGAACAAAAAGGTCAAACGAATTTCAAGACATTCTTTTCGTATAGCGTAGTAACCTCAAATAACTTTACACAGGCCTCCTTTTTGCTGTTTTTTCTAGACCTAAAGTTGTACGCAATAAAAATAGATTGAATTGGCAAGTTTCCTCAACATTTTCGAACCTTTTAACTTTCGTGTTTAAAAATAAATTTGGAAAAATATTTCTCTCGATAACATTTGATCATATTAAAAAAAAAAAGTTTTACCCGTAGCAAGGGCTTGTTAATTGTGGAAGTTGATTTTAATTTATGCTCCAGCGGCAAGTGGCAAATGAAAGTATTATACGAGTACGTTTAGATGGCGTTCCTTAATCTTAACTAGCGGTTTCACCCGCGTAGTTCCCGTTCCCGTGGGAATACAGGGATAAAATATAGCCTATGTGTTATTCTGACGTATAAGCTATATAACTGTAAGTTTTCATCAAAATCCGTTCTGTAGTTTCTGCGTGAAAGAGGAACAAACGTCCATACATCTACACATCCATACTATAAAATAAAGCTCGACTACCACTCACTCACTCACTGACTGACTCATTGACATAATTGTTCTCCCAGAAGGAGTCGTTTTGGAGACAAGTCATATATGAGAAAAGTGTTCAAGATGGCGGGGTGACCCCGGGAAAATTCCGACTTTTCAAAAAAACAAAATGGCGGCCAGGCTTGCCTATCGTATCTCTTTTGTTTTCCGGCCGATCCGGTTGAAATTTTTGGAATCTGTAGAAATGTTTAAATGATTAACGAAAATAATTAAAAAAGTTGAAAAAACAAAATGGCGGCCGCGTAGTAGTGTTTCAAAGTTGGAGTGGTTTTAGACCCCACTTGACCCGAATTGATCTCCCAGATGCCAATATGCTAAAGGGATGTGTTTGGTGTCATCGCACAGGGCATATCCTGTAGTTTACCAGAAAATCCCGAAAATTTGAAAAACCAAGATGGCCGACCGGTGATTTGCTCCCAAAGAAAAGTATTAATTTTACCACATTTTGATTGTCGATTTTCGGCAAGATGGCAACACCTGAGCGAGTTGGTCTGTATAGCGGGGTTGGAGGTCTTGCTACGTAGTGTGGCCGTGTTGAAGAATTTTCCCGGAATTTTTCGTATTTTTTTACTTTTAACGCAAAATGTCAAAAGTCTAAATTTTACCATTTTGCAAAAACAAGTGACAGTCAGTGAAACATTTTATTCCTCCCTATGACCTTTTGTAGGTTTTTTGAATTTCACCTGGCAACACTGAAAGTTATGGCCGATTGAATTTTTAGGGTAGACCTCAAAAGACCCGAATTGATCTCCCAGATGCCGATATGCTACAGGGATGTGTTTGATGTCATCGCATAGGGTATATCCTGTAGTTTACTAGAAAATCCCGAAAAATAGAAAAAACAAGATGGCCGCACCGTTATTTTTGTTTTACTGAAAAATTTCAATTTTCTTAATAATAATCGGCATTTTTTAGCCAGTTGGCAACACTTTGGAAAGTTGGGTTGTATGGAGCGATTGTGGGTCTCAGTAAACAGTGTTGCCATGAAAAAAAATATTTAACAAATTTTATTATTTTTCGACTTAAAATGGCTAAAACAAGATGGGCACCCCAAAATTAATTTATTTTTCTGTCAAAATACGACCCCACAGAGACACGCGTGGCCGCTTGCGGCCTCGCGCACCGCGCGACATCTAGTCCATACTATAAAATTAAACCAGCAGAGTGACAGCACAGTTGTTTATTTTGCTACTTCAGAATACAGAGTGAACGCTTACACAACACTGATAGAGTTATTATAGACTAGATGCGCGTGATGGGGGTAGCACAACCAATCACCGCACATCAACTGATCTACTATTACTTTTTGCATGTATGTATTTTTATTTGTACTGCAAATATAAATAATAGTATTAATACAAAGTCACTAAATTATTACATTATTAAATAATAGCTTACAATACATACAAAATTTTGCGTTAATAATATAAGTAAGATTAGTAGGATAGTTTACTGTACGTAATGGGTCAATTTTACTTGGTAGTGCTATAGCTAGCTTAGCTATTATAGTCTTTTTCTATAAAGAATTTATGTCAATCCTATACCTATATTTGTTACTCTATTCGACTGAAGTTTCCGTTTCACAAATGCACTTGTTTAGGCTTTCGGAAGTGAAACTTTCATAAGTCGTTATGGCAATCTAGTCATATTTTTAAGGTTCCGTACCTAAAAATAGAAAAACCGGAACCCTTATAGGATTACTTTGTTCTCCGTCTGTCTGTCAGTAGGACTCTTTATCTCGAGAACGCGTGAAGGTATCGAGTTGAAATTAAAAGTCTACGATGAACAAATAGTCTACTGTGAAAAAATCTAACCTTACGGCTGTTTATGTCGCAAAAAACGTACATTTAGACACTTTCAAGGTAATAAATAGTAGATTGTTATACAAGGGTCGGAAGGAATGAATTCCCATACGAGGTATTTAGACACCCGAGCGCAGCGAGGGAGGATATAGTCCGAGTAGGAATAGATAACTTCCACCCGCGTTAAACACTCTACTTCTCATTTCGAATTCAATTAAAGTAAACAAAAAAAATTACAATTTTACAAAAATCCAAACATACAAAAACGCAATAATACCTACAAAAAAAAACAAATTTGTCAACAATACAACCAAAGAGGTTGGAAGAAAGAGAAACCTTTTTTTTAAACGTCTTTGAATACTACATCATAGAGTAGGTACCTAACCTAAATAACATTACAAAAATAATATACAAATCCTTAAATAATATGTACTTTTAGCCGAGTAATAGTGTTTTGTGCTTATTAGTGTTGAATTTCGGAAAAGCTTACCAAATTAATACTCTTTTTAATTTAATTTAATTTTAAATATGGAACGAGTACCGCCCCGCGCGCGGGCTATTTTCTGTTGTTTATACCTACACTCACAAGGCCGCACCTTTGTTTCTTATTCTAATTGATGTAAAAAGTTTCGTATCCCTACTAAGTACCCAAAGAGGTTGGAAGAAAGTCATTCTCTTTCCTAGAGAAACTTTTTAAACGTCTTTGCCAAATGTAGTACTATTTTTTTTAATTCATTCCCGCCCTAAGGCCGGAAGCAATTACTATGAGTCTTTCCCGACCGAGGGCGGGAATCACAGCCCTGAATCTCTCTGTGGTGGGAATCATCGCTTCCGACCCGGTACTCAGATCAAACATACACTACTTTCCGAGTATGAGATATGAAAAATTAATAGGGTATTTCCCGTTGACCTAGAACTATGAAATTTGGCAAGTGATATCATCATATGCTACAAGTACTTACAGGAAAAAGTCTGATAACTACACAGTTGTAATTAAATCATAAAAACATTAGTATTTATTTAAATAGTTAGGTATGTAATCAATCATCGAGTTATATTTAGTTTGTTAGTTGTGTAGCTTTCCATTAATGATTTTTTTTAAGCCGTTTTTGATGGATTATGGTCAAAAAGAAACAACAGGCGTAGATTAACAACGATTTATTTGGTTTTACGGAACAGAGCACAGTAGCCATTACAGTCAGGGCAAGCAGAGAGAACATAGACCGATGTGTCATAGACAAAGTGTCCTTTTTTTATTTTTTTTAACTTAAGCTAACGATTGGATTAAGTTTATACTTCCAACACTGGCCCTTAAACTAATACAATCCATGCTTATTAGTATTATTATCATTACATACAGCTGGCCCTTAATGCTATCACAATCTAAACGTAACTGAAACTTAATTAAACACCCTATCACAATCATTATGTTATACAAGAATACTATAACATCTTTGTGCATAAAATACACAAGTACTTTAAATAACAAAACAATGTATAGGTACACTAGAGTTACATACAATATTAACATAATAGTTCTCTAATAAATACAGTATGTTTTTCTTTTGTTAAAGGTTTTGTGAGCACATCAGCTGTCATTTTATCAGTTGATAAATATTTTATTACAATTATGTCTTTACCAATAATTTCACGAATAAAATGATGTCTCACATCTATGTGTTTTGTTCTAGAATGGAACATTGGATTAGTACATAACTTTTGTGCAGATTGACTATCGTTATACATAATTATATGAATATTTTTACCTAACAGTTCAAACAAAAGTGTACGAATAAATAGAGCTTCCTTACATGCATCTGATAAGGCCATATATTCGGCCTCCGTGCTTGAGAGAGCAACTGTTTTTTGTTTACGACTCTCCCATGATATAAGAGAGTTACCTAATTTAATTAGAAAACCTGTGTATGATTTTCTATCAATAGTACTGGCTGCCCAATCTGCATCCACATAGGCTGAAACATTTAAATTACTTTTTGTAAACACTAACATGTACTCCATTGTCCCTTTTAGATACCGTAGAACTCTTTTAGCGGCTTTCCAGTGTTCTTCAGTATAAGACTCATTAAATTGACTAAGAACACTGACAGCATGAGATATATCAGGTCTGGTGCAGACTGAAACATACATAAGACAACCAATTAAATGCCTGTAACTGTATTTCTCTTCTTTTTCTTTTCCTGGCAATAGTTTTAACCCCTTTTCCATAGGAGTTTGTGCTGCCTTGCATTCTGACATCTGAAATCTTTCTAATATATTTTTAATATAATATGCGGATTGATCGAGTGTGATTTTATTTTTATCTCTGCATACTCTCATTCCTAATATTTGATGAACAGGACCAAGATTTTTCATTTCAAACGTTCCCATAAGTTGGCTCTTGATTTCATCCTTCTTCGCTGAATTAGGACTGGTAAATAATAATATGTCATCGACATATAATGCAATTATTATTATTTCTTGTTCTGAAGTTTTTAAATATGGTTCTGAAGATAGTTTCTTAAATTTCATTTTATTTATTAGAACACCACTTATTTTCTCATACCATGCTTTCGAAGCTTGTTTCAATCCATAAATAGCTTTATTTAATTTGTATACTTTATTTTCTTGTCCTGGAACATGAAAACCTTCAGGTTGTTCCATGTATACAGTTTCTGAAAGCTCTCCATTTAGAAAAGCTGTTTTTACATCTAAGTGATCAATTTCTAAATTATATTCTGCAGCGATAGCTAACAGTGTGCGAATAGTTGAGTATCGAACCACTGGAGAGAATGTTTCCTCATAATCAACACCATATTGCTGCGTAAACCCTTTTGCTACTAACCGAGCTTTATATCTCAAAAACTCCCCATTTAGACCCTTTTTCTCTTTAAATACCCATTTACATTTTACAGGTTTTTGACTAATAGGTCTCTCAGTAAGGGTCCAGCAATTATTGTCAATAAATGATTGATACTCATCTGTCATGGCATGCTTCCACTGCGTAGCTTCCGCACCACTTAGAGCTTCTTTTACAGTTTGTGGTTCTTCGCTGTGGCTGTTAGTTTTTCTTATCAGCATCGCAGCTTCTGAAGTGTCTTCATAATTTGACATCTCACTTGACAGATCAGCCAGTGTAGATTCTCCTGGAATATACGTTTTATCCGAAGAATTTGATGCAATACTACTATCACTCTCAGAGTCCTCTACTGTAATGATACTGTGTCTATCCCGTGTAACAATGTCATCAGATAAATTGTTTTCTGAAAGAATATTATTAGACTGACACTCATTCATTGCAGTAGATGTCTCTGGCTGGTCAAGAGACTTCTTACAAGTATTATTTGTACTTGTTTCATTTGTCAGTTTATCTACAAACACATAGATTGAATCTGTATCATCATGTGACATTTTCTTAAAGAATTTATGTTCTGTGAAAATTACATGTCTAGATTTTATACAGACTGATGGATTATATGGATCCAATAATCTATAGCCCTTTGTGTCCTCACAATATCCAACAAAAATAAATTGTTTACTTTTAGAATCTAATTTCTTTCGTTTCTGAACATGAGCATATGCTAAACAACCAAAAATATGTAAATGGCTTAGATTAACCTTTTTGTTTGTCCATTTTTCTTCAGGAGTCACATCCATTACTGCTTTTGTAGGTGATCTATTCTTCAGGTAGACTGCAGTATTCACTGCCTCTGCCCAAAACTCCGTCTCCAGGCCTGCATCTCGAAGCATACAGCGTGCTTTCTCCACAATTGTCCTATTCGCTCTCTCGGCCACTCCATTTTGTTGAGGCGAGTGAGGGACTGTGGTCTGATGACAAATTCCTTGCTCCTTTAGGAATGCCTGAAATTTAGAATTAACATATTCACCACCATTGTCACTCCTAAGTATTTTGATTTTATTACCAGTTTGTTTCTCTACAAAGGCTTTGAAATATTTAAAATTTTCAAAAGTTTCTGCTTTATTTTTCAGAAAATATATAAACGTTTTTCTAGTGTAATCGTCTATGAAAGTAAGAAAATATTTAGCCCCACTAAAAGATGAACTAGGCATAGGACCACAGAGATCCGTGTGTATCAAGCCTAAAACTTCTTTAGTTCTATTGTATGACTTCTTGGGAAACGGTAATCTGTGCTGTTTACCCTCAATACATGCTGTACATGGCTGAAAAGAATCTGTATTATAATTTATACCAGAAACCATACCTTTATCTTTCAGTAGTGACATACTTCTAGAATTTAGATGTCCGAGACGTCGATGCCACGTCTCCTGGGATGCTATAGCAGTCTCGTCACAGCTCGAGGAATCCCGGTGATTAGTTGCCATCACCAGTTCACCCTCCGGCGCAGATGTTGACACTTCTTTCAACACCTGAGGACTATTTATGACTGGAACAGATGTCACAACCCTCGATGACATCTTAGTGTTGTTCTCAATACACGGGGACCTAACTTTAGTATCGAGTTGAAAAACCCCATTTATTAGAGAACCAGTTGCTATAACACTCTTATTATCTACAATTCTACACCTTTTTGCATCAAAAATAACCTTATAACCTTTTGATACTAGAGTTCTTACTGAAATTAAGTTCGCTGCCAGATTTGGCATATAATACACTTGACCGATTGTCTTTTCACAGTTCTTCAAACTCACTTGAACGTCGCCTCGACCAACCGTAGATAGTGTCTGTCCATTTGCTACACTCACTGTCAAAGGCTTCTCTTCAACAAAATTGCACATAATGTCTTTGTTGTTTGTCATGTGATTTGTACAGCCGCTATCGATCACCCAAACATTGTTTCCTATGTTCACGGAGAGTGCAGTCAATAAACTTTTTGATGCACCGCTGTTGTGTTCTTTCTTACTGGACTTTGGACAGTCTTTGATGAAATGTCCTGTCTTCTTGCATCGGTAACATTTGGGAATGTGTTTCTTGACTATTAAAGCCGATGAGGTATCTGTCTGCCCACTGCTTGTATCCCGTCGAAGATGTTCTTGTAGCAATTTAGATTTGACTACATCGCTTGACAGTTTTGTGTTGGAATTTTCCAATGCCATTATAAGTGGATCATAATCAGGTGTGAGTCCACTCAACATTATTACTGCCAAAAAATCATCTTCTAGAGGTGCTCCTATGTCATCAAGTTGCTGTGACAAATCAGTCACCTTGCTCAAGTAGCTTTCCATGGTTTGACATTCGCTTAATTTGGTGGCGAACAGCATTCTTAATAAGCCCAATCGTCTGCTCAATCCTCTGTCTTCATAGGCTTTTTGGAGGTTATGCCAAGCCTCATGTGCCGTTTTCGCATTACGCACATGTGAAAAAGCCGTTGATTGCACGGACAGACAAATGCGTGCGAGTGCTTTCTGTTCCTTTTGTTTCTTAGCCTCGCTGAGATCTTTTTCTTCCTTCGCAACATACTCCCATAATTCTTCATGGATAAGGAGCATTTTCATAAGGAATTTCCAATTTCCATAATTGTCGATCCCAAGCAATTTGTCTACAGATTGAATAATCTGTGATCCACTAACTGAAGACATGATTGACTAGTTTCGTAGAACAACTCGTGATGATGCAATCCTGCGCAGCACGTTGCCGTCTTTGAACGCCGGTTCTTTTTGGAAAAAGAACACACGATGTTTGCGGAAATAATATTTGCACTTTATAATTTCCAATGCCTGGGCCCATAACCTGATGGATTATGGTCAAAAAGAAACAACAGGCGTAGATTAACAACGATTTATTTGGTTTTACGGAACAGAGCACAGTAGCCATTACAGTCAGGGCAAGCAGAGAGAACATAGACCGATGTGTCATAGACAAAGTGTCCTTTTTTTATTTTTTTTAACTTAAGCTAACGATTGGATTAAGTTTATACTTCCAACAGTTTTGTGGTGTAGGCATAAAATAGTAACAAACAAACAAAGTCACTTTCACGTTGATAATAAGTATTAATTTAGGATGAAGGTACTTACAAATTTGTACGGAACCCTCGGTGGGTGAGTCCGACTCGCACTTGTCAGGTTTTCTTTAATGATAAATGAGGATTATGTATATAATCCAAATAATGTATTAAATATTTCTTTACAAAGTATGACCACGTAACACATAAGTTTCACCTCCTGAGGATGCAAGTCAGCTTTATGACGTCACTATAAAGTTATAGCTGTACAACATAAAACGGCCATAAACAGACTGTAATAAAGGCCAAGTCCGATCTATACGACACGTAACTTTAGGACCACATTTATTCTTAGGATGAAAACTTAACGCCACTCGTCATTAGAACTTGGGATTAGTAGGGGAGGTTTAGCCTGGTGTTTTCGTTTGGATAGTTTATTATTAATTTCATATTTTTTTAATGAATTAGGGTAAATAATAATAGGGTAATAAGTACAGATGTAAGTTTAAGAAATCTATCCACTTCTAAATGTGTATACTTAAGTTAGAAGTTACGTTGTATTATTCCATCTTTCGATAGCTCAGCTTGCCTTATCGGCTCTTTTTCGCTACTTAAATATAAATTTAAATCCAAACAACTATTTTATTCTCATCTCAAAGTCTACACTTTTTAAATGTTGCATTCGATACTTGCATCATTTTTTACATACTATTTTCTGAACAAAACAATAAACATTGTAGTTAATTCTTAATTATAATAAAATTTCTGTGCCAGTTTAAGTTATTAAGAATACTGTCATTTTCTTCGGCCTTTCTTGCTTATGTACCTATTAGAATTTCAATTCAAGTCAACGTGCAACTTTGTCTCGTAAACAATTTAATTTGAATATTGGAAGCAGCACGGCCATTGTTTCGTCGCGGCCATAGATTCTGGTAATGAAATTCGGAGGATAATAGAAATCTTATTGATGCAAATGAGGCGACAGGAAATAGAATCGACCCGACATCGCCAATAAATATTTATTGATGTACCTACTCTCCTTCCAAATAGAGCTTCAGATGTGACTGCAGAACGAAAAAGAAAAGAATCGAAATGGAGAGAATATCACAAAAATACTATTATTTGCATAGTCGACATCATTTTTTTATTATTTAACTTCATGTACACGAACTTAATGCCTAAATGCATTATCTAGCATTACCTAATATTCTAAACCTATTAGGTACTCTGATAGCGAGTGGTTTGTTGATGTCGGTTTAGGAGTTCCGTTCTCCACCTGAAGTTCTTTATCAGATTTTCACAAAACTTGTATGGGATCATCCTTGAGGTATAACAGTTCAAACAACAAAAATCTAAATCGGTTCAAATTTTATGAAAATATGGATTAATATACAAAAAAAACATACGTGAATAAGGTAGTTTGGATTAAAAATAATTTAATGTAGGTATTTTTATTTCTTAAGAAAATATCCATACGTAATAGTAAATAGAGTCTAACCTTGGTGGTACTATGAGAGCGACAGGGGCCGCCGCTAAAACTTCAGCAAATAAAAAGTGGGATAAATATTCCAATCTCGGCCATAATTATAATTTCGTACCGTTCGCTGTGGAAACTGCTGGTTGCTGGAGCACGGAGGCTAAGCAGAATTATAAACCAGCAAAAACATACAATATCCATTCTAAGGTAGTCTTGAATATCGCTTAAAGTGGCCACTAATGCCACTAACCACATACTTACTATTGATGTACAATAAATAGTTCTTACTTAAAACATGATTCTCAAACCAAATAAAATATGTTACAAGAACAGTTAATTGATTGTGGTATTCATAATACACGAATGAAGCAGGTCCCTATTCATAAAACCTCTCGACTCCACCGATTCGAGTTCACCTTTTCTCATTGAACCTGCGTTGGGGATGAGTGGATGATTTTTATTATCCAAAATACACTCGATTCGAATGGCCCTTCCCAGTGTTCTTGTGACAAAAGAATGAGGGCATTCGGAAATAAAACGCGCTTTCACGATTGTGATTTCCATAATGTTTTCCGCACTTAACCTTAACCTGTATAAGTAGGTTGAAAACGGTTTTTTTTAAGTTTTGAGTAAGAATTTCTTGATTTACATCTAGTCTAGTGCTTGTTAGAGAAGGGAAATTGAATTCTCATGAATAGCATGTATTTATTATTAAGTAAATGAATTTTCTTACTTTGCATCTGCTACTTTTCTTCACCTGTTACTACTTAAGAATTTTATTTTACTTTTCATTAGCTATTTGATTTCCAATAGCAACTGTGATTTTTAAATCTGACATGTGAAATAATGTGATATGTGTAAGTAACAAAATAAAATAAAATAAAAAATCATTTATTTTCTGTAGATACAAAAAGTAGGTATAATTAGAAATATGTCAATAGTCTAGTAACAAGACACTCTCACTCAACTCGTCCATGAAGATTGGCAACCAACAACCAATCATAGCCATCCCTACTGCAGATTGGTGGCATAAGGACTAGACGGGCCTGTTGGCTCAGTTGGTAGTGACCCTTCCTTCTGAGTCGGGGGTCGCGAGTTCGATCCCCGCTCGGGTTCAACATTTCTGTTCATGAACATGTCTGTTGGCTTCGTGTCTGGTCGCTTAATATTTATTTAAGTATGTTGCTTAGTACCCATAGTACAGGCCCTGCCTAGTTTGAGACTAAATAACCGTGTGTGAATTGTGTCCCAAAATTTTATTATTATTATATTATAACACTGTACTCCTTTCTAAATTGAGCGTAAGGTCGCCTTGAATACAACATTTATACACAATACAGTTATAAAATCAAAGTATCCACGACAGGCTTCGTCATTACTTTAACAATAGAATAGGTGTATAATAAAACGCAAAGACGAATAAAGAATTTTTTTAAGAAACATATTTTTGTATTTTAACCTCTTTGATTGAACAAAATAAGCCCTATAATGTTGTTGACAGGCCCGTTAACTTATTATTACTTATTCTGTGGTTATAGTACTATTACTTATTCTGTGGTTATAGTTAGTAGTGAATCTGCTTTCTGAGTCGGAAGTTACAAATTCAATTCATATATTACACTTGAATGATTAAACATGTCTGTTCATGTCGGGGACTTAATGTATCTAAATACATATAACAGATGTTTAGTACCCTTAATTTAGGCCCTGCATATTTTAATCCTATGAATTGTGTGTGATTTATGTCCCAATTTAGGTACAATATACCTACAGTCCGCCTACAGCTTCGATCAACGATTTCAACCAAAAATTTGGTATCGTTCATCGAAGACCTACATTTAACATTCAGAAACCAGCATGATGAACTGCAAATAATATTGGTATTGTTAACAAAAAAACTATGTCACGGACAGACTCTAGTATAGCAAAATTCTTACAGTTACAGCAGCAAAGAGATTCAATTAAAGGATAGTGGATAAAAAAACAACTAAAAAATACCGCCACAACTCACAGCGAAGTCAAAAAAACAAACACCTCATTAATCTCCAACAGAACAAGTTATTGTTCGCTCATTGTTGCCCGCATAGCTTCCCGGTATTAGTGCAGACGACGGAACCCTAAGCCTGGATTCCACACAACGGAACCCCGTTTGTTCAGGATCATTCATCAATGTCAACCACCTAAACAGATAACTAACGAAGTGATGTATGGAGTGAATCCACTGTGAAACGAGAACTGAGCTGATGTGAAAACTGGAAAAACTGGAATGGACAGGTTTTTAAATAAACCCGTTAGGTACCGTATACTCATAGGTTGCAGTAACTATTTGTGGGCGTATGAAAAAGTGAAAAAGCTTTTTCGTTATTGACACGGATATTATTAGAGTTCATGTAAAGAGTAATGAATTAAATCAAATCTCAGAAAAATAAACGACCATTTTTATTGTGAAAAATTATTCGGTAATACCAACATAACCAAAACATGCCAACATAACAAAACAATCCATACTCGGTACTAATACTAGTTATATAATAACAGATACAAAATAGCAGTGACGCTTAGGTACCTAATACTAGATACAATACTCGTAATAATAGGTAATGATAATACAAAATAGCAGTGACGCTTACAAGAGTTTCTACTCCATAAAAATATATGGATGTGTTTTTCCTTAAAGTATATTAAAATACTTGTAATGTAAAACTGAGGGTTGCATATCAGCTATTTAACTAATGAGGGTAAAACTTAATTAGCAAAATCATAAGAAATTTTCATTTGCAGCCCTTGTAAAACCATTCCATTTAATTTTACACATACCCTTATCGTACCCAATTAAATCTAATCGAGAATATCGAGGGTCAAATTATGACTGATAACATCGTTCTGCAAGATTTACGAGTTACTTTTTAGGGTTCCGTACCTCAAAAGGAAAAAACGGAACCCTTATAGGATCACTTTGTTGTCCGTCTGTCCGTCCGTCCGTCCGTCTGTCAAGACCCTTTTTCTCAGGAACGCGTGGAGGTATGAAGCTGAAATTTATATCAATTACTCAGGTCTACTGTCCCTTGAAGCTGTGAAAAAATCAAACTTCTAAGCCAACGCAATCAAAAGATACAGCCGTTTATGCCGCAAATTTTCGACACTTGCAAGGGAATCAAAACCTACAGGGTGCTTCCCGTGAACTCAGAATCTTGAAATTTGGTACGAAGCAACGTCTTATAGCATAGATAAAGGAAAAATTACGAAAACCATAAATTTGCAAGGTTGTACGGAACCCTCGGTGCGCGAGTCCGACTCGCACTTGGCCGGTTTTTATAATAAAAAAATGTTTCACATTTTTGGTAACGACCATTCGATTAAAGGAGAGAAGAGAGAGAGGTGAGAAGGTGCGGGTAGTTGAACAAATGACTCGTGCGTCTCAACAATGACACAGCCGTCTCATTAGTCACCTCTTGACCACTGCCAGTGAAAGCCGAAAGGTCGGGAAAATAAAAGGTCACACTGCCAGTGACATAGACACATGGTGTAGTCGCAGATTTTGTTTCCGTATTTTTATATTGTGAACGCCAGAGATTAAAATATAATAGGGCATAGAGGGGGCACTGGGAATATTTTCATTCAAAAACTTTGAAGCTCAAGCGTCATGTGAGTTATTATGAACGCGAGCTGTCATTCGGTCGAATCCCGGTGGAATCACACCGAAACTTTTGAATTTTCCTCGCTTTGTCCCTTCTATTATATTTTAATCTCTTTGGTGAATGCACTTTGAGGGTTTTTTTTAATATTCAGAGAAAAATATGGGTACTAAAAATAATGTTAAGGCTTTTATTATAGATACGTGACCAAAACCGATACCGAAAACGGTTCATACTTGACATAAAAGGTGTTTTATTTAGGTTTATTGTCGGAAAAATCACAATCTTTAAAATTCGTTTCCTTATCGGAGACACTTAAGGCAGTCTTAAAATACATCAGCTTTCCAATTTACATGTAAATTTTTTAAACATTCTGCGTGACCGCTTTTCTTTTTAATGGCGCTTAGAGATAAGTCTCTGACTTTCCAAATTATTTGTTATGGCGCTCTAGTGGATCATAACGAACGGAATATGACATCGATGAGCTGGAAACGGAAACTTACGCATTTTTTTCTTTGAAGTCTTTGTTGACATGAGAAAAATGTGTTACGTACGAGTATATCTGGTGATAACGGGGACGACCACCAGATAATGTTAGGTTTTCACTGAATAAAACCCCCATGAGGTTCGTCTTCTGGCCCTAAGTTATTTATTATCAAATGGCATATATAAATAATTTCCGTTTTTGAAAATTCCTACTTATTATTTATCAGAGTATTTTTCAGACCCCGGGAGGGGACTGTGGTGCTATTGCACATGCCTCCACAAAAAAAAGCGCACGCCTTTTGTCCCCGAGGGGGTAGGCAGAGGTATTAAATTTCTGGATATACCCATTTTTCACGAGATATTCCTTAGACCCCTAAACGTGATAGGAGGCACATGCCTCAGAACCCAAAGAAAACTCTTTCAACCTTTAAAGTGTGAATATGTAAGCGTAGCTCGGCTAATTTACTTTGACAGATCTTTTACTTCCAATATCGACGAGCGTAACGAATGGAATTATTCGAGAGCAATGTTTTGGCGGATATTATTCACGCAGAGCGCGATCACGCGGACCATCTGTTGCCATCCAAATTTGAATCAGAGGCATTTATTAAACAGCGAGCCCATTGTTCCTTTGAAATCGCCTCCAATTGAAAGACTTTTGCTTCTCCTTTGAAATTGTTTTGAGAGTAGTGGCGTAGATAGTAATTAATTGCCAAAGACAACATTTTACTTTACACCAATCACAACGGAGCCAGTTTCAAATGTTTATGATTGTTTAGCACAATAAAATTATGGAATAAATTTTATTTTGTGTTAATTTAGTCAACGTATAATTGTTTAACATACATTTCTAGTATTCCAGTTATCTCTTTCTAGGTTTATAGCTCCCCAGAGTCCAGTAACGTAGAGTAAACGGCCTTCAGTGCATCTACGGTTTACATGCGCTTCGCAATTTTAGACATTGAAGCATCGAAGAATTTCTATATCGCTTTTGATTTGAAAAAAAATATTCTTCATGGCAGCTACTCCCCAGCCAGTATCGCCAAGCCGCTTAATTATTTATATTTATAAGAAAAAGGGGGCAAACGAGCAGACGGGTCATCTGATGGTAAGTGACTACCGTCGCCCATGGACACCTGCACCTCAAAAGTCACAACTGCATTGCCGGCCTTAGAAGGTGGGAATAGTGGGAGGAAGGAGGGAAGGGGAGGGGGAGGGGATTGGGGCCTCCGGTTACCTTACTCACTCAACGAAACGCAATGCAAGCACTGCTTTACGCTAGTTTTCTGTGAGGCCGTGGTATCACTCCGGTCGAGCCGGCCCAAGCGTGCCGAAGCATGGCTCTCCTACGATTATTATATATTACGAGTATAATACTAGCTATTTAAAACTACGTGTCAGAGAATATACTTCTTGTAAGAGTTACGTCAGTTTTACTTGGTCGTGTTGTATAAAATTCAAGTGTAAATGTTAGTCCGATACATTTGTCATTCGTATAATTGTTACAAAGTATTTACTAGTGCTAAGGTAATTTATTTTGCATTTCTTACAATGTGTATGTTAATGTCATTCTATATGACTTACAAAGTCACTTGACTAGGCCATCATAAACTCATTTAGGATTCCATCGTGTAAAAGACATCGAGCCTTAGGCTTAACGAGTCTAAAAAAATCATTATCACTATCAACAATGTCTTTCTAAATACTGGTAGACCTATTTAGGTAGGTCTGTTTATTAACTTACCCCATCTCAGACTAAAAACCCAACTAGTCCCACGCTTGTTACGAACGAAGTGTGTTTGTTGATTTATTATAAGACTTAATTGACGCAGTAACGGAGCAACAGATCATATTTGGAAAACCGGGAAGCCATTATTCGGTCAAACAGCGGGTTATCGAGGTCGCACTATACCAATACTTAACCTCGCAGAATTGTTACCAGACGGGAGATGGGCTCACCACCTGTTACGTTAAAAGTTAAAAATATATAATTATAACACTGAAAAGTTTTGATAATTAGGTATTTTAATAATTTCCAGACCGGATACAAGAACATTTTATCTCTGAATATCGACGCAGTATCGAACTAAGACAGTAAGAGAAATGTAAAGCTTATATTGAGAATTATCCGAATTCTGTTAGTAATCTAGCACGCCCAAGGCCTCAGTTGCGGCTGCCGTTTTTCCTGAACCGTAATAAAACGTTTCACATGTCGGCCCCAGTCCTGTCGACCGCGTGCGGTCGGCGTGAAGCTAAATTGATGGGTCACTCCATCGCCAATGTAATGGCCCTTCAAAACGAACGACCTCTGGCCAGTAAGTGAAATTCACGTTTGATTAACTTTTACTTTAGGCAACTGTTTTAGCGAAAGTGCAGGCCCAAGTTGGGCGCCAATAATAGAACGCGTTTATTTCCTCCGCTCGAATTCATATGGCTCTAAATTTATTTATTTGGTCAGTAGTTTTGGCTATATTCAGATATGTGGGTTTGCTTCGAGGTCCGGGACCAACATTTGCATAAAAAAATATTACCTCATTCATATCTGGCTCTATAGACCACAGTACATTGCTAATAAACTATGTATTATCTCGTTAGTAGGTATTTTTAATATAACAGTAACTTCACAATACATTACATGATTGGAACCTTGCTGTAAATCCTTCATGGTTGTTTATTTTATTACTGATATGTTTACTGTTCAAACTTCACCGCGCGACTAGAATTAATCCATAAACTCTATTTATAATTTGAGTCGGAATCATTCTTCTCTAGCCACTAACGGTAACGACAGATGATGGGGGTGTAGGCAGAGGTATTCTATTTCTTGAAATACCCACTTTTATATACCCAATATTCGACCCCTAAACGTGATAGAGGTTGAGCTCATCGCCGGACAGGGTCTATTAAACATGCCTCAGAATTAATTTTGAGACCTGCGTGTTTCCTCACGATGTTTTCCTTCACCGTCGAACTAATGATGAATATGTACGTAAGTAAGAGCAGTGATAGCCGGTTAAAGAGCCGGTCGAAAATCAGTGAGGCTCGGGTTCGAATCCTGGCATGTACCAATGAGTTTTTCATAAACTTACGTACATATTTATCACTAGCTCGACGGTGAAGGAAAACATCGTGAGGAAACTCGCAGGTCTCAGAATTAATTCTGAGGCATGTGTAAATACACCCGGTCCGGCGATGGGCTCACCACCTATTACGTTTAGGGGTCCAAGGTATCTCGTGAAATGTGGGTATATCCAGTAATGGAATACCTCTGCCTACCCCCTCGGGGATGAAAGGCGTGAGATTATTTTTATTTTTTTTATTTTATGTACGTAAGTTTTGAAAACTCATTGGTATATGCCAGGATTTGAACCCGAGCCTCACTGATTATCACCATGAAAAGCGGGATCTTTAACCGTAAGGCTATCACTTCTCTTGTTGTAACTGAGGTTGTAAACAGACAATAATCCTCGGTTTTCATGTAACCAAAAGCTTTGTGAACGATAAATATACAAAGCGTAACAGAAAAAGCGCAATTCCTCATACAGTACTCTAATATAAAAAAATATCAACTAGTACATTAATATAAAAAAAATATGATGCAATCGAATTTTAGTTGTGTCTAACCAATTTTCTTAAATATCGATTAATAATAGCACGATTTCTATAAAAATAGCTGAAATCGAATAAGTAGTCGATACTGAATAAACTAATTTCAGGAATTGCGCTTATCCTGTTACATGTTGTAGAACCGCGCGGAAATAACAGCGGGATGTGAATTTGCTATAAACTTGACTAATACTCGTACCAGACTACTATAGTGTGTGAACTGTCCCAAAATATTTATTAAATGTTTTAATATAACTTGAAATACTTGCGTGTTATCTTGTAATAACGCTACAATATATATTATAATCATTTTTTTCTTCTTCTATTATCTCTTTGGAGGTTATTGGACATTTTTCAATAGACAATATCCACCCGCTACGTTGGAGCTCAGGAATTTAATTTTTAACGTCATTTCCCTTTGTAGTTGCCGATCTATAGTTTTTATAGCCATGTTGTTGACTTTTGTTGTAAATTGTAGCAAGCCTTTTGTGGAATGTGAAGCGTGCGTAAATAGTTACCTTTAAAAGAAAACCTTTGATCTGGGCCAACGAAACGATTAATTGGATAGTCAGAAATAAACTAAAGAAGGCTTCATAGTGAGTTAGTTAGTAGGACTGTGCTCAATTATTAAGTCACTAGCGGGTGCCCGTGCTGATCGTGTTTAATCCCGTTCCCGTGGGAATTTCCAAATTTCCTTTCTTAGTGCTCATTTGAGTCACTTAATGACCTTCATGCTTCTAGCTAAGCTGAACTTTCATGACCCAATGCAATGGTTTCACCGTTGCGTTGATCGATCAGCCCGTCAGTCAGTCACTTTATTTCTTTTTTTATATACTTAATTTGAAATTAAGTGCAAAAGTTAAAAGGGTAGATCAAAAACTTTACAAGAAACTACTTTTGGCATTGATTTTTATATTTCACATGCTATTTTACTAGTTAACATCACATATAACAAAAAACTAATACGCTGTATATAGATAATACACTCAAACAAACAACCGACAAATCAACACCTTAGCACATATTTTATAGTATTCGTTGTGTAGCGACACTACATAGAACTCGCCAATAGAAAGCCGAGTTACATAAAACGCGCCAATAGACGGCCGAGTTCTAAACCGCGCTATCGAAGTTTTCTAATGGGTTTGTATAAATACAACTGTCCAACATCAACCGTTGGACCGCGGTCCCCAGGCACGATCACCTCGCCTGGCGGAAGATCTTCCCTTTTCACGACGGAGGAGCATTCCACTTCCGTTCCTCCATAGTTGAAAGTACGGGGTGGCTTCGTAATGGCGCATTTATTTCTTAAACCTTCCACTGTACATTCTCTAAAATCCCCATAGAGGCGAGAAAGCGGTCGCGATCCGGGTAGTATTTTTATCTAAATTTCGAGTTTGTATGTAACCTGCCACAGAAAGCGGGCTGACCGCGTGGATTGAGCCTCTTTTCACCCCTTTACCTGGCCTGGTGTTGGCCTTTGAAACTGTACCCAAACCCTTTGCGTAGTTTAAAAGACCTAATCGCACACATACATACAAATATCTACTTTGTGTTACAACATGTAGAGATAAGAAATCCTAAATATTGAAATGCCAAAGTGATTTCGTTTGTTTGTTTTTTTAAACTTACATCTAAACCAGTAAACCGATTTTAAAAATTCTTTCAGCAATAGAAAGACACTTTATCAAGGAGTAATATAAGCTATATTTTATCCTCGTATTTTTACGGGAACGGGAACCACGCGGGTAAAACCGCAGGGCGCTGCAAGTAGATAAATAATCCAAATAGTCTTTTGATTTGGCATTACTTTTGAAGCTTACACACTTGACTCCACAAGTGGTCTATTATGCTTTCTGGATGCGAACTACTATTTAGATAACCCTCCATTGAAATGCATAGCGTGTTACTAATGTAGATGTATGTAGGCGGCGTTTGAAACTGTTTGCTCGCATTAATCTCGTGGATGTGAAAAGAATTATGAATAGAGAAGTCAACAGAGCGACTGTAAATAAATGGAGTGATATGAAATTTCAACTACTCGTTTTGAAAGAGGTCGCACAGAATGATAATATTAGCACAGTGTATTTGGAAATTATATAATACTAGCGACCCGCCCCGGCTTTGCAAGGGTGCAATGTTTATACTAAAACCTTCCTCTTGAATCACTCTATCTATTAAAAAAAGCCGCATCAAAATCCGTTGCGTAGTTTTAAAGATTTAAACATACATAGGGACATAGAGATATAGGGATATATAAAATATTTTTTCAAATCTTTTAGAAGTTATCTCCTGAATTTTAGAATATGATCACTAGTTTTAGAACTTTAGCTCCTAAAGCTACAATCTACTTTGCCACCATATATTTTGTTCATGACAAAACTGCCAGAAAAATATATTTATTTTCTCCAGCTTTGAACACTTTTACAAATCATCATAACAAAATATTATTATAGGTATCTACACTAATAATATAAAGGGATGTTTGTTTGTATTAAATTGAATAGGCTCCGAAACCACATGACTGATTTTAAAATTTTATTTACCATTGGATAGATTACTTTTCTGGGAGTAACATGGGCTATGAGCTACGCGGGTGAAACCACGAGGCGCTGCTAGTATAGAATAAAACAACAAATACGGATTACAGAGTAACGAGTTCCAGAGAACTCTCTTTTATGTTTCAAGTTCCAGAAATATATATACAAAATTATGTAATTACTTTTCGAATACGAATCCAAAGGGACAATTTAAAACAGATCTCCTGACTACAGAGTCAGGAGTAATACAAAGGGCTGTCATTACGCTTGCTTCAGGCTTCACGTGACTAAAGGGCTGACAGGTTATCTTTGAATAAAGGGTTAGAGTGTCTACAATGATAGAAACCATAGCAGCCTTTGAGGTATTGTCCCCTGCGGTCAAATGGTTGTGAAAATTTTGTTTGATTGCGTAGGAGATTGTGTAGGAGTTAAAGAATAATTATGTCATGGTTAATGACCTCCCTTATAATGTTTGAGGCTCGAGTTTAAATCCTTGTGATAATATACTCCCTCCTTATATCAATACACGTATTTATCACTAGTTTGATGGTGAAGGAAAGCATCGTGAGGAAACCAACTGGTCCCAGAACAGACCCGGTCCGGCGATAGGCTCACCGTCTGTCACGTTTAGGGGTTCAAAAATGTACAAGTGAATACCTCTGCCACTATATATTTATTTATCTGCTCTGTTATCTATATCCTGACCGGCCGTTTCTTGGTGGTCATACTGGCATGTCATATTAATATGACCAGTGAGAATCGCTTGTATTGGTGGTCATACTTGTCATTGTCCGTCTAAATATAATAGTTTTTGACCGACTCACTGACCTATTGACACACATCTTTAACCGCCAGACTTAACAAGCTGAAATTATAAACTTTTTACTATAGAAAGAAAGAATATAATATGCGAGTCCATAATCGTTCGAATTTCAAAAACATAGTACATTGCATGTTTTGTAAGGAGTATGTATCACAAAACTCCTGCGGTGCTTATGACCCATCTAGATCGTCTAAATTCAATTTATATTTGGAGTGTAGCCGATAAATCGTTCGTAAATCTATTTACATTTATTGAAGCGGATTCCTCAGCTTCAGTCTATCCAATACTGCTAAATTCAACATTTTCTTTATATGATTTCGATTCATAAGGTGTGTAAAGGAAAGAGAGTGGCTGAGAACTTTCCATTTATCTTCAAGATTTCGTGGATCAAGAAAATCTAAATAAATATTGGAAGGTAAATTTAATTTCCAGAAGCTCAAAGCGGCAGCAAATGGTAATAATTTGATCTCTGCCTCTCTCATACTGGTAGGTAGATTTAAATAAAAATAATAGTACGATTATGCACATAGGTTGATATTAAGGCAAATTATCCATCATAATATAACTCTTTAAAAGAATTAATATCTTTTTTGAAAAGAAATAGTAAAACTTGCATGTATCAACTATGTTGATCAAATCCTCTTTGCATGTAGTATTGGCTGTGAATCACAATATGGGGAAAAACCACTTTTTATTACTTTGTAATCGAAAACAAATTTGATGGATGTTCCAAACTTAAACAATTCTGTGCTCAAACAATAAATTGCGTTGATTCATCCCCAATTCTCATTGGACGAGATTCGCTGTTAAATTTACTCAATAAAAACAATTATGACCGATAATAAAAGAGCACGATACGGATTGTAAACACAGATTATGAACTGTACTTATATAAGTCAGATTGTATAATAAGTACATTATGTCGGTTCAATAACAGCATCCCTTCTTTATCGGGCTATAACAACGGTATAGGAAATTTATAAAAGCTATTACTAAGAAATGTTGAGGTTTATGAACTGTGAACTCTACGGTTTTGTTTCTTTTTGATATGCGACTTTGAACCTTATTGTTTTAGAGACTAAAGTTTACCCACGATTTTCGTAAAACTACTTAATAATACGTTACTTTTTACATCGTCCCAGATTATACATTACACATAGTGTTCCTGACATTAGTTACTAGTCGCTACTAATCGCCTACATTTTACTTAGAACTAATAACACTAAAACCTTACCTTTACATAACATTGTTTTTAATTTTTAATTTTTGTTTTAAAATTTCATTTTGTATATATGTTTTTGTATTTTTATATTGCTGCGCCCTTTCAGGGTTGATGTGTGTACATTATAATTACCTACCACCTGTATAACCACATTTTTGCAATAAACGATATGACTATGACTATGACTATATTTTCGTAGGTATGCATTACTATATACAACAGAGGTACGTAATGTAGCTGTACACACTACAGTGTGTAGTAAAGGACATACACGATCCGTGTATGCCTCGTATTCACTAGGGGATCACTAATGTCCCGCGCCAAGTATAACTAGAGACGTTGGATGACATTGGGTGACATCGCCTGACATCTCACGTCCTTGTTTGTCAAGATTATTTTTGACGGTTTTAGCAGTAGCAGCACTACATTGTTCGTCCACGTTGTAAATCACAGAGAATCACAGAGACTACTCTGTGATTTATGTCAAATGTTTAAATATAATGTTTTATTTTATTATTAATATTACATAAGTGAAAATTAAAAAGATTGACCTTTTTATTGCCTTAATTATTTATTCCATAATCCCGAAGGATAAACGCCAACGGGCGTTGGGGGATAAAAGGCGTGATCATTTTTTTTCTCAAAGTGTAAACGCCATAATATAATAAAAATACATTTGCAAGTAACGGCTTACCACAGCGAGTAATGGCCAATAAGTGGGCAATACAACATTCACGTAAATGCCGTATATACTAAAACTGATAAAATAAAGATAATCTTTTGCTCAAATTTCTGGCTTTAAAGAGAATAAGTTAAATGGGCACTTAAATAAATTCACAAGCTTTTTAGAGATAATACTTAAAGTAATGTAGACAGAAATTCATAGTAGGTATTCCATTTTATAATAGTCTGGTAGTAGCTGCTTTTAGTAGTATTCATTCATTTTGATTAAGATTAAATATACTTTTATTTAGACTTGAAAAATAAAAAAAACGTGTTTATGGCTCAATCGGTGGTACTGTGCTAATAATACCACGGGTTCGATTACATCGCGGACCATAATTTGTGTAGGACATGAATAGGTTTATTGTTCTTCTGATTGATGATTTATTCTTCTTTAATTAATTCCAACCCCTTCATTCGTGTATAGTCAAGAATGAGAAATACTTTTCGCGTTAAAAATGTATCTTTATGCTGTAAAAAAAATACTTTTCAACACACTTGCTCAAAACGACGTTTTTATTCCACTGATTTTTGGCTCATAATCCTCGATATTAAACACGCGTGCTTTTTCAGTATATTATTGCACTAGTGCCTTTAGTTTATTAACCCGACCAATTTACATTTGTACCCTAGTACCAAGTCGTAAGTAAGAAGAAGAAGAAGCGATATAATTTAGTCGGGTTATAACTTTTTATTTTAGCAACAAACAGTATTTATGCGAAAAATAACAGTAAATGGTAAATCCAGCTTTATTATTAAAAAATAACTTAAATTCATTTAAAATTGTCTGTTATTTCTGTTTTAAACATTACATTTAAATTTAATTATATTTTTAATCTTGGCTGTTGGCCGATCTAGTTCGCACCTTAGCCTTGCGCGCGCATCAAAAAAAACAACGCGCCATTTTTATATTTTAAATAATTGTCGGCTGTGACGAAGTTTGGATTAAATTGTGAAGTTTAATATTAACGAAAATGTCTACTTCAAGTAAAAAAAAATGAAGAAAACCTATTATTAACTCCGCCGGATATACGTAACGAGGCGAAAAACGCATGTGATAGTCTTTTGCCGAATGTAAGTATGAAAAATTTTTAAAATGGAAAACCGGCAAGAACGCTCATTCTTTCTCAGAAAAACGTCGTTTTAAGCAAGTGTGTTGAGAAACGTCGTATGAAACACGTGTGCCTGTGACCATAATATACGCGGCTTTCTTATGGCGCACTCGCTTTCGCTCGTGCGCACACGATATCGCCTTGTATATTATGGTCAACTTAGCACACTTGTATCATAATGTACTATTAATTTTTTGCTCTGCTCTTTACTACATGTAAAGTTAATTAAACAAACACACTTTTGTATTTACAATACTTAATTATAGTAGAATCGCGTTCAGTGTACTGATTTCACATGAGATTGTACCGAACGAACCCACCGTACCACCGGCCATACCCCTGGTGGGAGTTAACCATACCACCGTAGGGATGTAGGAATTAATATCAGTTTTATTTATAGTATAGGACTCATAGCGTCAATAGTAAAAATACTTGCATTTGTTGTACCATGTACAAATTACATATTTTTTTTGTGTGAAATGTGGAACGTGAGTGGACATTTTGTGATTTTGACGTAATTTTTGCGCCACTTAATATGTCAAAACGGTACTGTCTTAAGAAATACTGCAGTGCAAAGTGTACTTCTACATGAGGAAATAAAAACAGTGAAAGCAACCAACAATTCGATACTGCTAAGAAACTCTACTACTAACAGATATTGTCTGCATTTGCACTAGAATAGATATCTCGGGACCAAATCAGTTATAGCCACTATTAGATTTACTATCAGTACGGTTGAGTGATTGCTACTAGCTTCAGAGACCTATATTGTGTGTAGACTAGGGACAAAGGCTATGTCAATGGTCCATAGTGACAAAGGATTCATCTCTAGACTATACTTCATCTTAATACTTAATCTAACATCTTGTAGTTCATTTAAGAAATACAACTGCACTAGCGTTTCCCGAAACCCGAGAATTTTTTGAACTCGGTTTTCGTCAGAATATTTTTGTTTGTTTCTTTGTGGTTCTCTCTTTTTCTAGGCTTAGCGATTGTAGGTATGTTGATTAATCAGTCAGACGGATAAACAAACTTGAACATATTAGTCTTTTAAGAAGGTTTTAGGGCCTACTATAGGTATGTATTATATAGCTTGGTCATATCTGTACCTCTTGGCTCTAATTCTGATATTTAGTTTCGATAAACTTTGGTCACGCTAGTAGCTATAATCAGAACAGTGCTGCCTCTTACAACTGACCAAAATTTGTATGATATTGGCTTCATCAGATGTATAACTAAAGTTTAGTCACCTCTTTCTTATTACTGACTTTCCCCTAGGTAAGTGGTAAATGAAAGTTTTATTCGCTTCATTTTGATAGTGCTAGTGACTATACTTTTTCAGTACTTAGTCGTTAAATAATGCCGCTCGCATGCAAATTCGAACGCTTATGTCAATCCCATACATTTGTCATTGTATTCGACTGACGATTACATTTATACTCTCCGACACATAAGAGGATATTCATTTCTGTGCTTTTAAATTTTCCACTAATACTGAATATTTATCGAAATAAACGAGTCCAAGCTAGTTAATTTGGTAATGCATAATAGACTTTACCCAACAGAAATACATTTTAATTTGTGCAACAACTCGTCTAAAAGCAGATAATATCACAGGCGGCAAAATGAATAGGCAACCAACAATGCAGTGGCAGGGCTGAGGTACAATAGTAGAATGCAGTGTTGCTCTCAAAGTAGTTCAGCTTAATAACAATTTAATTTAAACTTGAAATTAGAACAGCGTTTGAGTGGTTGCGCAAATTCTCGCCAGGTCATAAATGTAGAATATTCGGGCTAGTTTGACTGCGTAGTGAGGCGTACAACTTCCTTTTGGTTAAATTTTAGAGCGCTTCAAAACTTTTACTAGAAACTGGTAATCAACTTTAAAAATCATTTATGGACTAAGACTACACCTATCTTTATGTTTATCTCAGTTACATCCAAAATAAAGTTGTCTGGAAGAAATCGCTCAAAGCGATAATACCACCCATTTTTTTTTTAAATCAGTTTGTCACTTTTTGTATATATGTTTAATGGTGTACATTAAAGAGTTGTTTCGTTCGTATATACTTTACGGAAAATGTCAACTAATATCGGTGGTCTTAAAGCTCAAGCGAACTTTATGACGTAATTTAGAGGTCGAATGACAGTAAAGTGCACTTTCCATGGAAAGTATTTTTATTAAAGTAAACACAATCTCAGCATGCTTATAAATAAAATAAAACAAGGTTAGTATAGAAGCTTAACACGAGTGTTTCTTAATCATGAGGTCCGGGTTCGACTCCAGGTGAGGGGACAATGACATGCCAATGAGTTTTTCAAAAACTTATGCACATTCATCACCTAGCTCAGTAAAGGAAAACATCGTGAGGAAACTCGCAAGCCGAAGAAATTGTACCGAGGCATGTGTAAAAGCATACCTGCCCGGCGACAGACTGACTACTTATCACGTATATGGGTCTAAAACATACACTAGAATACCTCTTCAAATATAATCGCAGATAAGGCGTGAAAATATATTTATTTAAAATTTAAATTAAAAATGTAAGCATTGTTTTACGTTAATTTGGATATAGAATAACAGAAGCAATAAATAATAATAATAATAATAAACTTTATTTCAAAGCAATGCACTCTTATAACAAAACCAATTTTAATAAATGATGCTTACTAAATATTGTAATAATATAATCAATATTAGCAGTGACAGTGTCCGCGATGCACGGAGATGTGAGAAAATCTATTCTCTCCCCAATTCCCTGGATCGTTCGTCGGTATGTCTCAATCCGTCTGGTGGTTACAAAGCCACGTACCTGGTGTGCTGCTGGACGGATGGAGAGGCCCCCCGTGGTTCAGGAACGGAGCCTCTCGCAGCCTTGTAGTTCCACCAATTCAGTCCAGTATAAGTCACAATCAAGTCACTAATTTTAATATAGATAAGCGCCGAAATTATGCACTAATAAGGCGTCTCAAACCAACGACCGAAAAATAGCGTGACGACGCGTGCGCCCGTATTAACAGCCAACCGAGAACAGGTACACACCGATTTATCAAATCCGTGATCTACCTACACAACCTAAAACCAAATTACCCACAATATTTTAAATCCAATTCCAAACAGACAGCCTTCCGGTTAATCCTGGCATGCACCAGTGAGTTTTTCTAAATTTACGTACATATTATCACTAGCTCGACGGTGACGGTGACGGAAAACATCGTGAGGAAGCCCGCAGGTCTCAGAATTAATTCTGAGGCATGTGTAACACACCCAGTCCGACGATAAGCTCACCACCTATTACGTTAAGGGATCGAATATTCTAATGAGAAGTGGGTATCTCCAGAAATAGAATACCTCTTCCTACCCCCTCGGGGATAAAAGGCGTAACATTATTTATTTTCTATATTTATTTCAAATTTAAATTTAAACTAAATTTACATATAGAATAACAGAGGCAATAAATAATAATAATAATAATAATAATAAACTTTATTTCAAAAGCAATGCACTCTTAGAACAAAACCAATTTTAATGAATGATACTTAATACATATGGTAATAATATAATCAATAATGCTATAAATACACAATTATCTTTGCCAGCATCACCGGAAGACTACCCAATCGATTATAAAACTCATTTATGGCAAGTTCCCACAGTTCTATAAGTTCTCATTCCAAACTGACAGGCTATTCGCCCCCAATGCCCAGCGGGAAAGAAACCCGGTTTTATTTCCGTTGGAAAAGGAAAAATTAAAGGAAATTTACAAACATATCGCATCTCAGAACTCCGATCCAGTCAGTATCGTAAAATACCGCCACAAAATACGTGACAAGATTTTTCACGTTTAATTTAGAATAGGAGCAGATGTAACTGGCTTGTAACAGAGATTCCTAATAACGCCTTATAAGTGTTTGCATTAGAATTTAAGTAAACACGTTTTCTGTGGTACACACGAATGGGGAAGAAGGAAAACGTGGTTTATTTGTAGGAGGTTATGCATCACGAGTTTTACGGATTTATTATTAAAGTACTTTATAATAGCTCAACGTTTAGAAGAAAATATCGTCGAAACCCACAGGCCTCAGAATTGGTTCTGTGGCTTGTGTTTAAATAAATTAAAATTTAAAAACTTTTTTAAAACAAGCTTTTGGATGTAGAGTCACGTCACCTTATTTTAGTTATTCGAGTAATTCTCAGCAAGCCCTTTTATTTGATACCCAGTGTCCATGGACGACGGTAGTCACTTACCATCAGGTGACCCGTCTGCTCGTTTGCCGCCTTTTTTCCTATAAAAAAAAATACCCATATTGTGAGAGTCAGCCATCTTGGGTGTTCCGCCATGTTCATCAACGTGAAATATTTATAATGACGTCACACAGCTGGCCATGCATTGTCATTCAAACTTAAGGTGTATACAAAATTGTAGATCAATCGGTTGGAGATATCTCCGAACAAACATCAGGTAGGTACATTGCAAGATAAAAGCTTGTGAAAATACTTTTTTGTAAAATACGTATTTTTAGAAATTAACTCTTGTAACCCTTGGGGATAAGACGTGACGTGAATGATAATAATTTCATCCATTGATTTTTGCTATCACTGCAAAACATTGTACTTGAAAAGTTTGCACAGAACTGTGTTGGTATGCGATGATGATGTTGTTTTTGCACACATCTACATTTTAGGTGCTTCAAAATTATGCTAAATATCGGTGATAAGGCAACCCTCGGTTTAGTCGCCACATCAAATTACACTAGGTACGTCGAAACTCCTAAGATCGAAGACTTACTTTGTCGATCGTTCATCACATCAAAAGTTTGTGACATTGATCGTTCATTAAATCGAAAGCTTAAGAAATATTGATTTACTATATTATGTAATTGCGACAAGTTTTGACAATTGTTTAGCGAACGCCGTGAAAAATTGTAAACTAGGTTCAAATAGAAATCATAGTCGCCGCTGTTAGTTTCAAAACCGCTGCTAGACGGCTTCATTTTACAAATAATCGCTTAAAATATAAAAGCGTAAACAACACATTTTTTGTACCCACCCATGAACCAATAATCATAAAATAAAGCTCGCTCCCAAAGCGTAGTTTATAGCTTAATATACTGAAGTACCGTCGGCAGCCGCGGGCCCCGATTCTCATATTTACATTCGATACTTTCCTGGCGTATTTACTTTACGGGCATTTTCAGATTTAACCATGAAATGGCTTTTTGTAGCCACTGATTGGACTTTGACTGATCAACCGATTGGGCATTGGTGTCAAATGAAAAACCGGTCATGTGGACACAAAGGGTCCTGTACAACTGTACAATAAAAAAAACTTGAGAGATGTCAAGGGACACCCGAGTACAATAAAAAAAACTTGAGAGATGTCAAGGAACACCCGGATGGAACGTAGTTCCTTTCGATTAATTAGTGAAGGAATTGTAATAAAAATATATTATTTTAAAGTTATATTAATATTTTTTTATTATTAAATATATAATGATATCCACAATGATACAATGTGTTAACAGCGCCATCTCTTGATAAGTCAAGGTATTACTTCGTAACGGTGTCAGCTCTGGATAATTAGCGGTATTTCATCGTAGCAGCGCCAACTGTTAGTTTCAAGCATTAACTCAACGACCAACAACAGACAGAGAAACACGCGAATGCCGAAAAGTGTCGGTCGTTACAACTTTTGGTCATATTTTTTTCCGTCTAGCCCCCTTTCGCAACGCACGATAAAACACTTTTCTTGTATAAAGCTCTCGAGCTACTCCCCAAACTAGCTCGAGAGTAAGCCCATAATTAATAAAAAAAGAAGACCCCCCTTTAATTTTTCAGTGCTATAGCGTATATAATATGAAAAAAGTGTCTATCTATTATTATTCTTGAGATACAGCCCACTACAGACAGGAAGACGGACATACGGACAGCGGAGGCCTAGTAGTAGGCTATTTGTACCAGGCTTTCATAGAGTTAAATGGGAATCGTTATGAAATAATTTTGTAAATCTATGAGACTTGAAACTTTTAATTGGAATCAAAACCACGTTACACCGTAAAGAAATAACATACCTATGTTATATCTAATTCTATGTAATCTATCTCTGCAGCGCTGATTTTTACATCCTGCACTGAAAAAAATGTCATTTCGGCGTAATCATAAAATAACGTGACGTTGGTCTAAAACAGGTGCATTATCGTAAAATAAGGAAATAATAGGTTAATACTATGCTATAATCGAAATATATTAGTTGGAATCGAATTGTTTGAGTAAGTAATGCGATATTATGATTCTTAGCGTCGTAAAAATTTGTCACACAATATAGTATTCTCTTCTTCAAATAATAACTCACTGTACTATAAATTTGTATGATATTGATAAAGTAAGATTATAATTATAAAACACAATGACCCCGTCGCCGTATTTTGATAGATTTCCTAGTTGAATATGAAGAAGTATCACCGAAAATACGATGAAGTCCTAGCACCACATTTAATTTTATAGAATAATGTGAATCCTACTAAAATTGATTACAGAATCTTATTTTTAGAGTAAGCATCATATTAATATAGTGATGATTACTAAAATACGACTACAGAATCTCATCTATGAGTATGCATAACATTCTGTGTGATTCCTTAAAAATAATATGATGACAGCACTTTCGGCGCTAGCTCCAATCGCTCCATTCCGCTCACATAATTATAACAAAGACATGATATTTTTTAATTCTTCGTAATCATAAAATAACGTGACGTTTGTCTAAAACTGGAGCATTGTCGTACAATAAGGAAAAAATAGGTTAATATTACGCTATAATCGAATTAATATGTTAAGTTGGAATAGGTAACGCGATATTATAATAGTTAGCATCGTAAAAATTGGTCACACAATATAATATTCTCTTTTTAAATAATATCTCACTGTACTATAAATTTGTATGATATTTATAAGTAAGATTATAAACATAAAACACAATGACACCGTCACCGTACTTATATAGATTTCCTAGTTGAATATGAAGAAGTATCACCGAAAATACGATGAAATCCCAGCATCATATTATTTAATATTACAGTCATATTATTTTATGCGCTAAGCATATTAATATAAGTGACACTACATAGAACGCGCCAATAGACGGCCGAGTTCTAAACCGCGCTATCGAAGTTTTCTAATGAGTTTGTATAAATACAACTGTCCAACATCAACCGTTGGACCGCGGTCCCCAGGCACGATCACTTCGCCTGGCGAAAGATCTTCCCTTTTCACGATGGAGATTCCACCTCCACTCCTCCATACTCCTCTGACCCTCGACACCTGGACTAGACTTAACTGGATATATGATCATCGGCAAATAGTAGAAAAATAATAATGGAACACACTACTAGTGTTAACGCACACGTAACGCAAACAAGTGTTGTCATACGTTCTCGATAGATGGCGCCATGGTCAAATTAAAACGCACTATCGTTTGACTCAGGGTTTAGATATAAGTAGTTAAGATGCATTTGACATTGTATCCACTCCAGAGTTGAGTGCAAGGTTTCATTAGTAGAGAGAGAGGTTCCCCGGCTCTTTTGGACACCTTTGCAATATCTGGATCAGGGAATTTCGGGCACTATTTAGGAAGAGTTGTTTGACATTATCAGAACAGCTGAATTCCATGGTGAGGCTTCTAACTTGACAGTCTCCCCCACCGAGCCTAGCGTGTTACAATTTACCAAAACTGGAAATATGATGAAGTCCTCGATAAATAGTAAAAAAAATAATAGGACATAATAACTGGAGGTACGAGGAAGTCATCGATAAATAGTAGGAAATATAATAGTACGTAACTCGAGATATGATGAAAGCAAACATAAATAGTAGTAAACATAATCACATTATGTATGCTCGTCCAACTAAAGCCATGGTGACACGTCATCTTAAATGCAGTTATCATCATCAGACGTGTTATCATCTTTTTTTTTGGTGATATCAGTATTCTCCGTCCTTGAGGTGAATTCATCTTACTTATCCTGATTTCACGTCTTTTATGATTACCAGTTTTCTCAGTGTGATAAACCACCTCTTTATTTTTCTCTGTGTAAGTCAAATTCGGTTTTGTAGCTGCTTCTAATTTCGGGGAATTAACCATTGATTGCCGATTGGTACAAATGAACGAACATTTGTATTTAAACGTCAATGGTCCTTCAGTCATATTTCCAAATCGTATTTGCAGTACTCAAACAACTCATTTAAAATCGTGAATTTTCGATTATATGCGTAGATGTATGACGGATTACAATTGGACACAATATCATAGGTAGGTACTTGATATTGCTGTGATTGGTTAATTCAAAGACAATAATATTATTACGGTCTTTGAAACAGTAAATTAATAACCAACTAATTAAATTAGAAGGCATCACCGTCAATCCGTAATAGCCTACTGCTGGGCTAAAGACGTACCCACAGAGGATTAGGAGATGGTGTTAGGCTAGCAGCCACCAGATTGTGCGTGTATATACCGATAACGAATATGTCATAGAACTCTAAAGAGTAAAAAACCGACTTCAATGAATAATACTAAAAAATACAGTCGAATTGAGTACCTCTTCCTTTTTTAAAATAAAAATAAGTAATCTCACGCCTTTCATCCCCGAGGGGGTAGGCAGAGGTATTCCATTACTGGATATACCCACATTTCACGAGATACATTGGACCCCTAAACGTGATAGGTGGTGAGCCCATCGCCGGACCGGGTCTATTTACACATGTCTCAGAATTAATTCTGAGACCTGCGGGTTTCCTCACGATGTTTTCCTTCACCGTCGAGCTAGTGATAAATATGTACGTAAGTTTTTGAAAAACTCATTGGTACATGCCAGGATTCGAACCCGAGCCTCACTGATTTTCGACCGGCTCTTTAACCGTCCGGGCTATCACTGCTCATTTTTTAAAGTTGGTTAAAAAAATTATCATCGAAATCGGTTGCCGTGATATTGAGTTATACGATTTCCTCATGGATGCCATTGTTAGAACTGGACGGAATTAAAATGGGAGCACACGGGAAGTCACCAGCTTTCAAATAAAAAAAAAATCGGTTGTCTTAATAGTCGGTTTACTGACGATAGTAGAACGTGACAATGTCATACTTTTTCGTAAATACTGATGGAATGGATTGTGCCTCTTTGTCACTCGTTGCGCGCTTTAGCTTGCACTGGAACGCCGCATACGTCATACTTTTTTGTGCTTGCAGCCGGCTCCATCGAATTGTAAGACGTTGTCACGTCAAAATGAATCATCATAATCGGTTAACCCAGTCAAAAGTTCTTAGATATCATGTCTGTCTCTTGTGTTTATGAGGCCTATACCTGACGAACGCTAAGATCAGCGGAGTCGACATTCTGGGAGGTCTGTGTTTTAGTATGAAATTCATAAAGTCCACAGTTACGCAAAATTATGTACAGTAGTCGGATTGATATAAGAGTTTAAGTATCTTTGAGATTTTAAGGGAATATTGAGCAATTAGTCTTGGGGTATTCTTTAATGCTAATAAGTATAATAAATTATGGGACAGAACTTACTTAAGTAAGTATAAATATCTAAAGAATCCAACATTGTTCATGAAATCAAATGTAGTCCCAGGGTGGAAACAGAACCTCTGATTTAAATGATACAATCCTCTACAAAAGAATAGGCTTGGGTTTTGTTTTTAAATTATACTAGGTCCCTGCAACATATTCACACAGTCATTATATTTAGTTGATTTAAAATAACATTAATCACTGTCAAACAATGGGTAAAACACTTACTGAATTATTAATGCTCCTTTGTATAAGGGCTCTATTCAATTAGGGTGCTCAGTATTACTCTAATAATAATAATATGCATATTGCGTATGTTAATAAAGCAATTAGTTGCGGTGGCTTAACAATAATAAAGCCACTTTTGTACTAAACTAAATACACTGAAACAAAACACCCTGTAGTACGTGTCTGGGGCAATTAATGTCTATGCATTCGGTAAACAACTCTGGACTTTTGGGTAAATGGAATCCCAGAAGTTTGTTTTACGGGTCAATTTGGCCTTAGTCGCGGGAAGGTTTGTTACATAAATGTACATTAAACACTTTTTTGTTAAAAAAAAGAGTACCTACAATAAATTGTTCAAATAAAATAAAATAAATAATTTCAAGTCTTTTATCCCCGAAGGGGGTAGCAGATATACCCACCAAGGGGGGGCGGATATACCCACTTTTCACGAGAATTGGGTAGTTGACAGCATCGAATTTAAATTGCGAGTAGTCATTCATTAAAAAGATTATCCCAAAACACCTCAAAATATGTATTTCGATTTTCAATTTACAATTATAGCAAATTTAAAAATAATAAAACAATCAAAAAAAGTGCTGCAATTGAGTACTAGAAACTATGACGTCACGGTTTGCTATTTCAGTACATTTTCCATAGTAAAATTTCGTTTTGACAGATCGTAAAAAGTAACTCATTTGACTAGGCAGGACACAACCCTATATTCGACCCCTAAACGTGATAGGGATGAGCCCGTCGCCGAACCGGGTCTGTACACTTACACATGTCTCAGAACTAATTCTGGGACCTGCGGGTTTCCTCACGAAGTTTCCTTCACCGTTGAGCTAGTCTACATCTACCTACAATGACCTACATCTACACTAGTATAATAAATAGGATTTTTTTTTATTTGAGTATGCTTGTAACAAATAACCTCAAAACCTACGGTACCAATCTTAAAAATTATTTCATCAATGTAAAGTTACATTATCAAGGAGTAACATAGGCTATATAGTGACACCGCGGAGCGTTTAGGGGTCCAATATATCTCGTGAAATGTGAGTATATCCAGTAATGGAATACCGCTGCCTACCCCTTCGGGGATGAAAATCGTGAGGTTATTATTTTTTTATTTTTTTATGTATCACAAAACTCCTGCGGTGCTTATGACGACCCATCTAGATCGTCTAAATTCAATTTATATTAGGGGATAAAAAAGGCGTGAGATTATATTATTATTATATTATAAAGTAAGTTTTTGAAAAACTCATTGGTGCCAGGATCCGAACCTGAGCCTCACGAATAAGAAGCGGGCTCTTTTAATAATTATAATAATAAATTCAGGGACACCGGTCAACGTTACAAATAATTCACTCGCGTCTATTTAGTCCCAATGTAAGCAAACCCTGTATAATGGGTACCTACTAAGCAACTGATAAATAAACAAACAGACACAAAACCATTGATCATGTTCATAAATACAAATGTTGGTCCCTTGCTGAATCGAACCTGTGATCTATGACTCTAAAAACTTAGCGTACTTTAGTAACGAGTTAAACTAACAGTTTCGCTATATGAAGTTTTAGGTAAATACAAAGTATTTTTCAATAAAATAATCACGTTTTCTAGTAATACTCCCACGATCTCTGTGATATATGAAATTGTAAATCATTTATGCAAAAGCAACACCCGTATCTGCCGCAGATTATTAGCTTGCTCCACCAATATCACAGTCACCCTACTTGATCGCAAACTCAAGGCAATCAGCTATTCTTATCAAAGAAAACCGAAATTAATGGCAAGGAGCATAATTTAGGTATAAATTTTGCCACAATCATCCCCCGGGGACAATTGATTGCGTGGCCCAACATCCGCTCATCAATTGTAGAGCGATAAACGTCAAGCCGAGTTTGCAAATGACAAATGTTTGCTAATGACTCGTTGGAAAACCGAATAATTCGGCGAAAATTTTACAGCCGAGCTATTGTGTGTTGAGAATAACAACTTTGTTGAGTATGTATAATATTAGTTTCTTCTATACAGTTGTGACCTTGTTGTTTATGGAGAAAGGACAAGTTATAGAAAGAAAATATAGGTGTATTAATTTGGAACATTTAAACAGTCAAAGATATAAATAGCCCACAAAAAAAATGAAAATTAGACGAGACCATATGGCTCGTACTGTAAAAAAGTTATCAGATCTCATGTAAGTTCAAGCTTCTAACTCTATACGCCTAACGCTACAAGTTCTAACTTTAAAAACTCAACACCGTAGTGAAAATATGTGACTTGGCCGTTTACTACAAGACCTATTATATAACAGAAAATAAATGAACAGCACAGACCGCCCGGTAGCAAAATGGCCGAGCAACATATTTTGACTAAGGTTTGACTTTTTGTGTTTTTGAATCACTGGATGGTTTAGGTTCACAATTTGACCCGGTAGGTAGCGCTGTTCTCTGTGAATCTGTGCTGATAGTAATTTAAAAAAAAAGTGTTAGTGTATATAAGAGGATTGTGAATGGCCGTTTCGGCAGAGGGTGACCTAGGCATACTTACACCGATCAGATCGGCGATGTACTGAAAAAAAGCCAGATAAAGAGTACCCGAAACCGACGAGCATGGATGAACCGAGTGATAGATGTGGATGAGCAGTGAGAGTTGTGCCAGAATCATAGCAGATGGCGGTCTATTGTCTCTACCTACCCCTTCCGGAAAAAGGGGTGAGCGTATGTATGTTTGTATGTGTTAGTGTATCGCAAAGAACCACTCGTCCAATCAACTGCCACCAAACAACAAGTAGTCATCCCTAAAAGTTAAGTCATAATCGAGAGATCCAAACTCAAGGTCATCAAACGACATAGTCAACCTTTTTATACAGTAGAGGGTAATACAATGATAGGAGCACTTCCACCCTTAACGGGAGCATTAAAAGGGTGCTTAACACCCAACGGATTGTGCCCTGTGAATAATGGGAAAAGAATAGCTGAAGGGGCCATTTTTAACGTCCACCGTCTGAAAAGAGTCGTAACTCCACAGTCATTCAACGCAGTAATGTGAATTACGTGACGTCGCAGCGGGCACGTAGCAAGTCGGCGTTGGCGAGAGTTTTGGAGGCAAACATTTGTCAAGTGAAAAAGTTTTGGTTTGTCTGGTGAAGTGAAATGCAATTGTAAAGTTTTAGGTGGGTTCGAGATTCGAGCCTTTATGCTGGGTAGTGTAGGTTTGACGAAAAAAAATTTTGCTTGTACAGGTTTTGCGAATGTTAATATTTGAATGATACGTTAGCCTAAAGTCATTATTAGTTGCTATAAAGTAAATAGTGGCTCAGAATTCCCTCACGATTATTTAGACCTTAAAAGCAGCTTACATACTACTGAAAAACATATTTAAACAGGGGGCCAATTCCACTAAATGTCAACGGTTACAGTCGGATGACATGTCAATGGTCAGTCGATGGTGTTATTGCTCTAAAAAGTGCCAAAACAACACCATTGACTGACCATTGAAATGTAATTGTCATCCAACTATAACCGTTGACATTCAGTGGAATTGGCCCCCAGGCACATAATATACACCCCAGACACGAAACGCATCCTATTGTCAAGCACAAAAATGTTAGCTTTGAGCGGGAATCGAACCTACAATAGCTTTGACTCAGAAGGCTAAGTTCCCGTCTAAGCCAACCGTTAAAACGTTTAAGAAATAACGAAAGTGTTATCTTCTTAGCGGGGTTTCACTTCATTGTAATACTATCTAGAAATAGCAGCGCCCCGCGGTTTCACCCGCGCAGTTGCCGATCCTGTAGGAATACGGGGATAAAATATTGCTTTTGTGTTTTTCTGATGTATAAGCTATGTGACTGTAATGTTTCATCAAAATCCATTCAGTAGTTTTTGTGTGAAAGAGCAACAAACATCCATACATCCATACTCACAAACTTTCGCTTTTATAATATCAGTAAGATGTTGCGTCAATTTTAGGTGGTCGCGTGTAATGACATAATACCGCTCGCATTACAAGTTATACGCTTATTTTTAAATTTACAATTGTCACCGTCTTTGTTGTCTACTCTTGATTTCTGAAGACAGTCTAATTTTACAGGTGACCCCACCATTTTTATATTGAGTTTTCAACCACAAATGTCTAGGGCCATTACAATCATTTAGTGGAAAGAAATATCTTTGGAAAATATTTTGTCTGGCAGAGCTGCTAATGGGCGCAATATTCTCGTAGAAAATATTTTCCGATAAAAGCTTTGTCATAAGAATATTGACCGGCCAGTTAACTCGACGACAGATTCCTCTCACGTACATTTCGAGGAGAAATGCATTCGTCCTCGTAACAAATGGCTTCTTGTAATAGATTCTGATATAAAATATGTTTCATAAAATATATCCTACTAATATTATAAACGCGAAAATTTGTATGTATGGATGTATAAATGTATGGATGTCTGTTCCTTTTTCAAGCAAAAACTACAGCCCCCCTAGCCAAGTGGCATTGCACATCGAATGTTCTTTTAGATTGACATGTATGGGATTGACATTAGCGTTAGCGCTCGTTGGCAAGTGCTTATGTCAATCCCATACATGTCAATCTAAAAGAACATTCGATTAGATTGTGAATGCCACTTGGCTAGGGGGGCTGAACAGATTTTGATGAACAGTTATATAGCTTATACATCAGCAAAACACATAAGTAATATTTTCTCCCAGTATTCCAACGAGAACGGGAACTACGCGGTTGAAACCACGGGGACCTGCTAGTAAAATATATTTTCTTTCATAGCAAACTCTTTCTTATGAAAATAAGAGTCTCAGAAATATAATCAAACTTCAACGGTTAAAAATATTATACAGAAATCATGAGCTGATGTTAACAGAATGAGGAAAGAAAACACTTAAGCCACAATATTGGTTCTGTGGCACGTGTAACGTCTACTAACCCGCTGTGGAGTAGCCTATGCCCAGTACCCTCTTCATAATTGAAGGGAAACATGTGTCCCATAGTGGGACGGTACGTTAACAAGCTGCTACTTTACTGTAAAGATACACAACAGTAAAACTTCAAAGCAATCTGCAACAAACGAGTCGTCTTTTAGGGGTGTAACTTTGCGAAACGAAACTATTTTTCCGTTCCACGCCTACTAATTTCGACTAATAAAAATATTTGATTAAAATATAATTAATATTTTATCATTTTATCACAATATTTTTTATCAGTCGAAAGTAGCATTAGTAAAAGGGAAAGATGTAAACTTCCATAGAACCCATGCTGCGTGAAATATACTATAGTAGTACAAAATTTTATTTAGCAATCAAATAGACAACTACCAACAACCAATAATAGTCATGCTCACGCATATTATTATAAAAAACTTGAGAGGTGTCAAGGGACACCCGGAACGTAGTACTACGTTCGTATAGTAGTATTCCTTTCGATTAATTAGTGAAGGAATTGTAATAAAATTTTCTTTTTTTAAGTTATAATATTTTTTTTTATTATTAACAAATATAATGTTATCCACAATAATACAATGTGTTAACAGCGCCATCTCTTGATAAGTCAAGGTATTACTTCGTAACGGTGTCAGCTCTGGATAATTAGCGGTATTTTATCGTAGCAGCGCCATCTGTTAGTTTCCAGCATTAACTCAACGACCAACAACCGACAGAGAAACACGCGAACGCCGAAAAGTGTCAGTCGTTACAACTTTTGGTCTTAATTTTTTCCGTCTAGCCCCCTTTCGCAACGCGCGATAAGCAACTTCCTTCCAATAATTAGTTTTCACCTGATGGTTTTTTCAAAATATATTATTTATTTATGATATCAATAATTGATATTTTTTCCACAAAAATAAGTCTTAAGTTTTGTAATTCAAAACACGTTTATCTACAGAAGTCGAACAAAGGCTTATTCACTCGTAGACAAGAAATTGCCATCTTTATGGCTACATGGCAAAGATTTTATGGCTTCCACTTACGAACATTGACTTCCGAGGTCGACAATTTCCTGTATTCCAAACGTTACCCCTCCAAAAGACTTTATAAGAAAAAAATGTGTCAAAATAGCAACTTGAGTGTTGTTTCAGGCGGATGATTTATTTATCCATTTGGCGAGTAAATGCTATCGTTTTGCATCTTGTTTCTTGTGACGGAGACATGACATATAGAAGGAAAACGTAGTTTTTGTATTCTCTTTCATCGTGAAGAAACTTCTAATGTCCAGAATTCAATCTGAGGCTTCTGTGGTAGCACACCCTAGTCCGGAAATAGCCTCACCACGTTTAGGGGTCCATAAATATACAGGCGAAAATTGAGTATTCCAGGAATGGAATAATACCCCTACTTACGGCGGCCGGCGTCGAGGATAAAAGTCGTCATTTTAAGGTTGAAGAAAGTGTGAATTTGTAAGTGAATTAAGAGGAATTATTGTGAGCACACACTAAACCCATATAACCAAAAATTAGGAAACATAATTCACATATAAATTTACTATGGAGTTGATAGTCTATTAAACATAAGTATGTCTGGAACGGGTTTTCTGTTTTCTGCTCCCTCTGGCCATGTCTTCCTTCTGGCATAGGCTAAAAATAAATAAATAACCTAGTAGTATCTGCATATTTACCCAATGCAATAGGTAAATAATTTAAAGTAGGTAACATATTATACATAATGTACATAATTATGTAGATAAATCATTTAGGCATTAAGTTCGCCATCTGTACATTTTCTTGGTACATGAAGATAAATAAAGAGAAGAAAAAATATCATTCTAAAGGAACGGAGTTAACTGTATTTATAAGTAGGTAAAGATGTATATTACACTGTAACATGAAAGCAATAAGTTCATACTACAATGTATCACGGAAGTAATAAGTGCATATTAAACAGTTGGAAAACGAAAGTGTAAGATGCAATTTCAATCGTTAAAATAAATTAAAAAAAAAAATCTCACGCTTTTCATCCCCGAGGGGGTAAGCAGAGGTATTCCATTACTGGATACACCCACATTTCACGAGATATATTGGACCCCTAAACGTGACAGGTGGTGAGCCCATCGCCGGACCGGGTCTATTTACACATGTCTCAGAATTAATTCTGAGACCTGCGGGTTTCCTCACGATGTTTTCCTTCACCGTCGAGCTAGTGATAAATATGTACGTAAGTTTTTGAAAAACTCAGTGGTACATGCCAGGATTCGAACCCGAGCCTCACTGATTTTCGGCCGGCTCTTTAACCGTAACGGCTATCACTACTCTCGTTATCGTTGTAAACGTATAAAGCCTCAATAGATATAGATGTGTAGGCATAAAAGAGCAGTTACTCTTATGATGGCACTTTGATAATCTTGAGAAACGGTGCCAAAACGTAAATACATGTAATACTATTGGCCGGAAAGTGGCTTTGTGGTCGTATCCGAAGATATCTGTGTTTTATGTATTTCTAGATTTTTATCCTCAACTAAATAGGAAAGTATGTTTGTTTGCGTAAGAAATAGGGTGTTTTAAAAATTACTTTCACCAATGGAAAGCTAGTGGATACTTGAGTAACGAAGACTATATTTTATTCCCGTATTCCCACGGGAACCGGAACCGCGCAGAACAGCTAGTAGTTTATACATCAGATAGCACATAAGTTACTTTTTATCCGAAAACGCGGGCTAAGTTCTCAGCAAAATCTAGTACAAAAGTTTGTAGAAGTTACCGACATAGCCCTTAGGATTAAAAAGTTAGTGACAGTGGGCAACACACATAGCTCGTTGAACCGTGGATGGGGCAAAAAGTGTCTAGAGTGGAGAACACAAACTGGCAGCTTAGGACATTCGCTCTCATAGTGGACAAACAATTTGTGTAAGGCCGCAAGAAGCTGTTGGAAGCAGACTCCTTTCGATCAGTCCCACTGGAAAACAATGGGGAGCACTATATTCAGCAATGGACCTCCAGTAGCTGCAATCGTAATTATAATTGGTGGCTACAAAATCAGTTACCAGGGGCCTACAACCATGTTTTGAAAAACTATCATATTTCCGGAACGTTTTGTTTCACGCTTAAAACCACTCGTACCATATTATGTCCTTTTCAAAATGTCGACAATAAACCAATGAATGAGCATGCCATTATTGTCAAATCCATGTTTTCAATCCAATTATTTTAGTCTTACTTTCTTAAAAAATTTTTTGAAACAACAAACATATTTTATAAGGACCTCATGGTACAAAGAAAATAAGACTTAAACAATTACTTTGGTGGTAGGCTCCCCATAGTAGTATAATAATGTAAGCCCGAGCGTAGCCGCAGGATAACGCTACTAGATAATAACTTTCCAGAACCCTCGATAATAACCCTTAGAACTATAAAATTGGACTCAATATGCCGAACGAATAGTCACTGGAAGTTCTCCAAAACAATGTCTGGTGCTGGAGCCAAGATGGGCGCGTAATACTTCGCTAATAAATTACACTGCTGTTTCTCTTTATAGTCCAATCACTTTCACTAAGAAAGAATAAATAAGAACACTTATCCGTGTTTATAGAGGACATATTGATGTGTGAAAGTAATGTGATGACACTTTTAGGAGTGACGGTTTATGTTTCCGTTTTGTTCTTATGGCCTAAAAGACGGAAGTGTAATAATAAGCCTACGCAGACTTTCCGTCCATAATCCTATCTTTATAACCGGTGTAGCCTTTGAACTTTTATAGATACATACCCATTTTAAATTTTCACAGAACATAAAAAAAATCATTTATCTCACGCCTTTTATCCCCGAGGGGGTAGGCAGAGGTATTCGGTTTCTGAATATACCCACTTTTCACGAGATGTTCTTTGGACCCCTAAACGTGATAGGTGGTGAGCCCATCGCCGGACAGGGACTTTTACACCATGTCTCACAATTAAATTTTGTTTACTGGAAAACTGATTAGCTTGTTCGTGTTCATTATAATTTTTGCTGGAAAAAAATTTAATAGTCTGATATAAATAATCTTGTAAGAGAAATTTAAATCCGTTCCTGAAATAAAGCCTGCTCAACTAGCTAATGGATAGGCAAAAATTTTTTTACATAAATCCCACAGCTTTACGGAAATACGATTACAGCCATAATAATGAATCCGTTACCACATTTTTGAGTGACCTTAATTTAAGCAGCATTGTAGATTAATGGCTGAAAGACGGACATCATCCGGGTTACTACTCATCAGCTAATCTTCTTACTCATATACTCCTTACTCGTGTGTGCGAAGCTTTGAGTATTAAACCAACCGGAGACGCCACTAACAGGCATTCCCCTTTGCAAAAAAAAAGTGTCGGTCAACGATCATACCTGTTATATACAACTAGTTTTTTTGAGTTCACGGAGTGCTTAGATTGGTGAATGTATTTGTGTGCATCTAGTTCAAGCTAGTGTTTAATTGTTTTGTCAAAAAATGCGTTAGTTTTAACATTATTTGTGTTTGTTTCCTCGTCCCCCGCGCAGAAATTGGCAGACTTTTTTGCAAAGAAAGTAGTGCGCGTGACGTCTCCTGTTGGTTTAATACTCAAAGGTGCGAAGCGACAAAAAGAGTATTTGCTCGGTTGCTTCGGGAATTAACTTGGGTAATCTTTATTAACGAACAGGATACCCACATTCTCATTCCAAAGACCTTTAATCTACGGTCATCCGCCGCAAAACCGGCATTTGTTAACGGCGATAGAAAACGGTCTATGTGGAGCCATATTTTAAATGGAACCTAAGATTAGAGGATCATTGGTTTATATAGTAGTAGCGGTTCTGCGCGGTTTTACCCGCGTAGTTCCCGTGGGAATACGGGAATAAAATATAGCATATGTTACTCAGGGATATTCTAGCTTTCTACTGGTAAAAGAATTTTTTAAATCGGTCCAGTAGTTTTTGAGCTTATTCGTAACGCAAAATTACAAAAATACAAATCTTTCCTCTTTATAATATTAGTATAGATAGACTAGCGGGTGCCCAGCGGCGTTGTTCTTGAAGATTCTGTTTATTTCCGTTCCTGTGGGAATCTTCAAAAATTACTTATTGTCTAGTGCTTACCTACTTACGTCTTATGAGGAATCTTTGTGCAAAATTTCGTGCTTCTATGCCCCGTATCCCGATTAGTCAGTCAGTCAGATAAATCAGTCAGTCAGTTTCTTTACATATAATTTTATTTATTTTAGATAGGAGACTACTTACATCACGTGGTAAAACGTGGTCTATCGGATCAGTCAGTCAGTCGAATAGAATTACTTTAAGGGATTGACATAAGCGCTCAACTTGTCATGAGGTACTAGAGCGTGACCAGTAAAATTGACACAACGCTAAAGAATTATAGTCACTGACAAGTTTATACTAGTTAGTATGCTAATCGAATAAAACTTTGGTCTAGCTTCAGAGATCACCTACAAACTACAAACAACTTTCTTTCCTGATTTAGCGTAAATGCAGATACCTATAAGGATAGATGTAAAAATGAGGGGTAATTATGTAACTCATGATTAAAGATTGATCAAAATACCCACAACTGGATCTAATGCCCGTATCTCAAGCACGGAACTCTGCTAGAGGTCAGAAAAGTAAGAAAAAAAAAGTGTCAAAAATATAAACTTAAGTGGGTACTTCCACGAATGGAATACTTCTGACAACTCCCTCGGGGCTAAAAGTGTGAGCAAATTTATTTGTTTATATTTTTCACTTTAAGACAACAATAATTCAGTTTATCAGATTTCATGATATAATTTTTGCGCTTCTTATTGTTTTTATTATAACGCTTGAAGCGCTTACTATGTAATCCCAGAAAATTTGGCCTGAATTTAATACCTAGGTCGGGTCAGCGTAGATACGAGGATACAGTATGACCCTAAACCTAAATGGAGTATATTCACTGAGTTTCATCAATCCCCCGTTTAATTTTTTGACGTAATCTCATTTAAGTCCTGAATTGCTCAACTTATTTCAAGTAAAAGACACAGGGCTAATTCGAGGAATAGAATACTTCTACAGAATTTTAGAGTTCCTCTAGTAATTTTTTAATGTAATTTTTCAGATAGTTCATCCGTATGAGTCCTACGTAGGGTCGAAATCTATGAGAGTTTACAAAATAGGTAGTATTAATTAGTCAAGCACAGCGCGGTTCCAATGCGCACCGTAACAATTAAAAGTCTATTGTGTCTCTGATTCTTGGCTTGAGAGGTTTGGCTCCTCTAAATAAAATAATAGCTTGGTTTTACCTTGACATAGTTCTATGGTCAGCATGTAGATAGAAGGATATAGTATGTCCCTAAGCGACTCGTTTCACAAGCGTTAGTTCAGCTGTAGAGGACATTACGGGGATACGTGACCACAAGACCTGGATTTCTAGTGCAGACATTAGCTCCATTTTATTGTATCCATGAAACTTTTTAACTTGAGACTCTCCTTGCATGGTTATTGTGACTTTGGATTTTTCTAGTTCATTTATTTAAGAATATTAACGAAATTAAAAGAAGGCTTTGCCTCTGAAAACAAATTTACTAAAGATTTTAAGACTACTTCTTATAATATTATAGAAAGATGAAGTTGCTTGTATATTTGTAGGAGGTAAACTCTGGAACTACTGATCTGAGTCTTAATTATTGTAAATGATTTAAATGATAAAAGATATAGTCAAACACGTTAGAAAAAAAATTCTAAGCTAAGAGTTTTTTTTTCTCTTCGGCTACTTTATTCCAGTGAGACACTATATTTTATTTACTTATTTATTACTAGCAGCGCCCCGCGGTTTCACCCGCGTAGTTCTCGTTCCCGTGGGAATAGGTTGATAAAATATAGCCTATGTGGTCAAAATCCATTCGGTAGTTTTTGCGTGAAAGAGGAACAAACATCCATCCAGACATCCATACATCCAGACATCCATCCAAACAAACTTTCGCATTTATAATATTAGTAGGATTGTTTGGGTAGCTTACAGCTACATTTTCAAATCAGTATTCCTTAAATACAAGTACGTGATAATTACAAGCTTCTACACATAAATAATGAAGCTTATTATACAACATAGTAACTAAATAATACAAATTATAATAATAAGAGCAGTGATAGCCCTGACGGTTAAAGAGCCGGCCGAAAATCAGTGAGGCTCGGGTTCAAATCCTGGCATGTACCAATGAGTTTTTCAAAACTTACGTACATATTTATCACTAGCTCGACGGTGAAGGAAAACATCGTGAGGAAACCCGCAGGTCTCAGAATTAATTCTGAGACATGTGTAAACAGACCCGGTCCGGCGATAGGCTCACCACCTATCACGTTTAGGGGTCCAATATATCTCGTGAAATGTGGGTATATCCAGTAATGGAATACCTCTGCCTACCCCCTCGGGGATAAAAAGGCGTGAGATTATTATTATTATTATTATAATATTATATTTACTTATTTATTATTGTTTGGGAAGCTTACAGCTACATTTACAAACTAGTTATCCTTGTGGCAAAGTACGTAGCTTCTACACATAAATTACAAAACTTATTAATACAACATAGTAAATAAATAATAATGATTAAATCATGTTTTCGACTCAATGTCAACTTAAGCCATTTTTGCACTACGTGTACTTCCGTCAAATAGATCAAATCTTCATTCAAACTGTACATATTATGGTTGTAAGCACCAATGTATAAAGCTGTTTCTTCTAAAATTAGAATTGATATCATTTAAGTTTACGAAGTGTTCGCACTGGAAATGGCGCATATGTCGTGCCCAGATCATAGAATTGAACAATAGTGGACCATTTCATGAAATGGTTGTGCACGATTTCATGAAATAGTCTAACCTAACCAAATCATGAAGTGATCAATTCTACGATATGGCCACGACACATATAATCCTATTGTATATGCATTCTGTTACTTGATGGAACTAACATAAGGTAGGTAAAGTAATAAGTTTATTTCAAGACATAGTCGTATATACAAAGTGCATAAGTACATAGCTAAACATATAAAAGTTTAAAAAAGAAAGAGGATATTTTTTCTGTTGATTTTTAATTTGCGACCAACGATCTTAAATATTAGATAAACTTTCCTTCAAGCTTCGCAAAGAAGTGAACTATAAAAAAAACTCGTTGAAAAAAATCTCAACCGTCGTTTATTAAAATAACTGCAAAGAAGACTGTCGCTAGAAGCTTGTTTACATTTTAATGTATACTTAAAAGTGAAATATGCAGCCGTGCTGTCTTTTTACGTTACACGGTAATAACATCCAACTTATTGTCTTAGTGAAAAATGTAAAGAAAATCTCTTTTAATACAGCGCAAGTGAATATAACGCTACTTGAGGAGCTTTTCAAATTTTGGTTGAAGATTGGAATTGTAGCGATGTATATTGTCATGTCTTGACATTTTACTCATTATTTTATGGTTACTTTCACTTTTTTTAATTCCCTTCCATTTTTGGTTGTAATAATGCAAATATGACAAAAATACCTATGTTTTTCGAACAACTACAAGAGTAGCAGCGCCCTGCAATTTCACCCGCGTCAGTCCCGTTCCCGTGTTAAAATTATAGCCTATGTAACTCCCAAAAAAGTACCAGTGCAAAAATTAAAAAAGTGAAAAAAAATTCTGGATTTTTTTTACAAATAGCGCGTGCCTATTTTATAACGTTCCCGTGGGAATTCTCTAAAATTCCTTCATAGTGGTAGTCTACGATTATAAGACCGATACATACCATATTTCAAGTTTCTAGGTGTTATATCGTTTCGGAGTTGTACCTACGTATTTCTTTTTTGACCAAGTTTCTTAATTTTCCCTTGGGAAAGAGACATTCCTGTAAAAAGTACTCTAAATGTTGACCCGGTTACTCAGTTATCTCCACAAATTTTCTTATCAAAATCCGTCAAGTAGTTTTTGCGTATGTGTAAAAAGACCCAGTTGGCTCACCACCTATCACGTTTAAGGGTCCAATATATCTCGTGAAAATTAAATGTGGGTATATCCAGTAATGGAATACCTCTGCCTACCCCCTCGGTGATAAAAGGCGTGAAATTATATTTATATATATAGTTTTTGCATGATGCATGCACAAACAGACAGACGGACAGACCGACAGACAGACAGACAATGAATTTAAAAATGCTGTGTTAGTATTGTTACGTAGAAAATCGGCGTTTACTCGATTTTCTGTCTTTTTAATTTTTATGACAACATGTCGTGATTTTACGTCGAATTTTATGTCATGACATTTTGTGCATGCCTGTTTTAGGCTGAATGCGCAGGAGTCGTTGTCTTCATGTGAAAAAGTCTTTGTGACACAATGACCTAGTTTTTTTTCTTTTGAGATCTTGGCCGTTTTGGTGGACTAATTTTGGAATCGTTTTTGGATACTCTTGTTGGTAAGTGTGAAGATTGATGATGTTGGATTTCTTCAGATTTCGTATGGGAAATCAGAGTTTTGTATTATATTCACAGTTTTTTGCTGAATGAGTTGACGACTTTGTTCCGGCCGGCTTCTTGCGATTACGTAACCGGATCGTGGAGTCGATATTGATCACACATCGCTTGTCCTGTGGTCTAGGAAGCCCTAGGCAGGATCATTTTCCTCCGAAAGGTAATATAATGTTCATTTTGTATCACTTGTTGGAAAATTAAGTAAAATTCTGGAATTCCTTTGTTATTCATTATTGTTCTTAAATTCATTGGTTTGATACAGCGCCCGTCCCAGTCCATTTTGAATGGAATTAACTTAATTTTAATACAAACAATGTAATGTTTCCAGGAGGTGTTTAGTACCGGAGGTGTTTAGTACCGCTACATATCTGGTTCGGTTACCTACTTAAAGCAGACGCCTAGCATCTACATGTAGGGGTGGAGCTAGTGCTGAAGTTCTCTTGATTGTACCTACTCAAGTAACCCTTTTATTTTAATTATTCATCGGTCCGGTGCCGTTTCCCACACCGGTGGCGCCCCTTTTATTTTGTTTAGATGCATAAAACCAAATGCTCACCTCAAGCCAAGAACCTACTCCTGTATAAGAGCTAGTCTGTGGCATAATTTCAGAAAAGAATAAACTACCATCAAACTTATATTTTTTTTATTTGTTCATCTGCAGCGTTCCGCTCAAATTGGTAACAGTGGCGCACAACGCTTGGGGCGAGCTTGAGGTGTTGGCATGTCTTAGGCTGTGTCAATGAGCATTTGGTTCTAAATTTTTTTGTATTGTTGAAGTGTTGTTAACGGCTATTTCAATTTTTATTTTGAATGATTTTATCATTCACTTTTTGTGTACACTTTGTTTTTTTCTTCTTGATTCTGTGACTTACAGGTTAAAATAAAGAAAAATTATGTGTAAAAACTTTCACAAAATTAAATTTCGCAGTACATAATGTATTAACATAAGTATTTATTTTAGATAACTATTTTTGTCAACCTGAGGTGAGAATTTTGTTTGTTGTGTTACGGCTTAAATAATAATATTCCCCTTTAAATCACTTATCATTTACTCAATATAAAAAAGTTAGTAGTATTATAAATATTAACTAGTGAGCGAGTACAGTCAGCTTAATTTTTTTTTTTTTATTTTGCGGTATTGAGTAGGGTTGTCAACAACTTTTTATTTATTTACCCTTAAATTTTTTTTTTTGTCTTTGGTGGAAATGGAGCGTCCTATTGCTTACCATTTGTTGGGCAGGGATGAGTTAGTGTACGAGGTGGAGATTCGCGATGCGAAGCCTGAAATTGATGTTCCTTCGTTGAAGAAACAAATAAAGGAGTTAGCAATTCGCATACCATCCGACGAAATTCTTGAGACATCCCGTGATGCTCTTGCAGAACTGGCAGCTGTTGCAAAGGGACTTGGGGAAGTGAAGGATGTGTTGGGTCAGGGTTCCGTTGCTTTCAAAAAGTTTAATCGTATACGTGCATTGTCACACCATTTGTTTCATCGCCTCAGCAGAGTGGATTCTCAACACAAAAAGAAGGATACACTGGAAGCTGAATTAAACATATATTTAAAGCAAATTGATAAATTGTTCTCCAGTTTTAAGACCTCTTTCGAAGAGCCTGTTGTTTCGGCGGTGTCCGAGGAGAAAGCTGCGAAAGCCCTTAGTCGTTTGGACTTTTATTATGACGGATCTTCCTGTGTTCGCTCTTATTTATTGCGGTTGGATGAGCTGTGTCAGACTCGTAGGATTACGGAGTCTGTTCTTTTTGTTGGAGCTGTTGAACTTTTTAAGGGAGAAGCTCTTGCTTGGTACCGTAGTGTGAGAGATACCCTGACGGATTGGACAAATTTGCGGAAATTATTAATTGATCGTTTTTCTCCAGTTGATTACGATGAACGTCTTCTTCATGAGATTCGTAATCGTACTCAGAGCTCTGACGAGTCTGCCTTATATTATATTTCAGTAATGATAAATATGTTCAACTTATTGACAAATCCACTCACTGAATCAGAAAAAACTAAAATTGTGAGGTATAATATGAGGCCAAATATTATTACTGCTTTGGCATTTGAAACAGTGGATTCATTAGAAGAATTAGGGAACAAATGTAAAGTTTTGGAGTATAGTTTATATCGTGCTAACCTATACCGGGAGCCATCAAGTACAAAGGATACCACTTTAACTCCTGATTTTGTATCTAAAAATAAAAATTCACATGCCAAAGTGGAAGTAGTTCAGCCAACAAAATTATTTTGTGTTCGTTGCCGTGTTGATGGTCATGCTTTAAACCGTTGTTCGTCTAAGGAGATTGTTTGTTTTTCTTGTGGGTTGAAGGGTTATTTGAGGACAAATTGTCCTAATTGTGAAAAATCTGTTCCAAAAAACTAGTTAATTCGAACCGAAGCAAAACCAATTGCTTTGATGCGAAAGATTGGGAGGATCATCTTCTATTTTTAAAGCAATTTTTGTCTGTAGCTTCGGTTCGCTATCCTCGATTTGATGATGAGCGTCCGCATCTTGTTTTTGACATTTATGATAAGAAGTATTGTGGTTTGTTGGATTCTGGATCTGGCATTTCTATTTTGGGATTCGACCTTGGTCGTTCTTTTTTGAATACGGGAGTTACTTTACACGGTTGTGACGAGTTGTTGAGTGTTTCTACCGCAAATGGCTCTAGAGCTGATGTTAAAGGTCATATTTATTTGCCCGTTAAATTGAGAAACGTTACTCGAATTATTAAATTTTTCATAATCCCTGATGTAACAACCCCTATTATACTCGGTGTAGACTTTTGGAAAGCCTTTAACTTGGCCCCATCTTTATTTAAGGATCTTCCCTTTGAATTTTGTAAATCTGATGAGACTGTAGCTGAGATAAAGCATATTCTTCCTTTTGAACAACTTAGTGACAGACAAAGATCTATTGCTGGTAGAATCATTGATAAGTTTAAAAGTATTTCTTTTGAGGAAAAGGGTCTAGGTCGTACTGGCGTTATTACTCATAACATTGATACAGGCGATACACCACCCATCAAGCAACGATATAACTGTCTGTCTCCTGAAAGACTGAAAGAGTTAAACAGACAGATTGATGAAATGATTGCGCTCGATGTTATCGAACCTAGCAGTAGTGCGTGGAATAATCCTACCCTTTTCACTCCTAAATCTAATGGTGAGTTGAGATTTTGTGTTGATAGTAGGAAACTCAACTCTATTAGCAAACACGATGCGTATCCTCTGCCGTATATTTCTCGTATTCTTGATCAGCTACGTGACGCGAAGTTTTTGTCGTCTATAGATTTGAAAAGTGCGTTTCATCAAATTCCTTTGACCGATTCCTCGCGTGAAAAAACAGCCTTTACTGTTCCTGGTAGGGGTCTCTTTCAGTTCAAGGTTATGTGCTTTGGATTGACTGGAGCTCCTGCTACCTAACAACGCTTGATGGATAAATTATTTGGTCCGGAATTAGATGGAAGGGTGTTCGTGTATTTGGATGATATAATTATTGTCAGTTCTTCATTTTTAGAACATATTGCTCTGTTGACTCGTGTGTTTGAGCGTTTACAGTGCGCAAACTTGACTATTAACTTAGAAAAGTCTAAATTTTTTCGCAATGAGTTGAGATACCTTGGGTATATTGTTGATGAAAGGGGTTTGCGTACTGATCCTGCAAAGATCCTGCAAAGGTTCAGTCAATTGTTGACTTTCCAACTCCTACTAACCGAAAGGAGGTGAAAGCGTTTTTAGGAACTGCTTCGTATTATAGGAGATTTATAAAGAACTTTAGTACTATAGCAGCACCATTAAATGCTTTAACTAGTACACGCAAAGATAGACCAATCTTTAAATGGTCTGATGAAGCGGAAAACGCATTTAATGATTTGAAGGCTGCTTTAGTTTCTGCTCCTATTTTAGCTTGTCCAGATTTTGGTAGGCCGTTTTCCGTACATTGTGATGCTTCTAGTTTTGGAATTGCTGGTGCTCTTACCCAGGTCTTGGACGATGGTAATGAACACCCCATAGCTTTTGCAAGTCGCTCCCTCAATAAGGCCGAGCGTAATTATTCAGCGACTGAGAGAGAAGCCTTAGCCGTTGTTTTCTCTGTTGAACACTTTCGTCCTTATTTGGAAGGTGGACAACAGTTTAAAATTATAACTGATCATTCCAGTCTCAAATGGTTCTTTAATTTAACTAATCCTACGGGGAGATTAGCTCGATGGGGTTGTCGTTTGTCACCTTATGACTTCGTGATTGAACACCGTAAAGGCAAAGATAATGTCGTTCCGGACGCCTTATCACGAGCCGTACCAGTTCTGGAAATTCACTCGACTGTAGTTAACGACCCCTGGTATAAAAATCTTTTCACTAAGTGCAAGAAATTCCCTAGGTCCTGTCCAAATTATACCATAAAGGAAGACAAACTGTTTCGGTACTCAAAGGGTAAATTTAGCCTCAGCAGTGATTTCGATTGGAAAGAGGTGGTTCCTGCCGACTGTCGTTTGGAAATCCTTAAATCTCACCATTGTAGTGATCTTTCTCCTCACTTGGGTATCTATAAGACTTATAAGCGTCTGGCCTTAAGGTATTATTGGCCAAACATGTATAAAGAGGTTGTGGAGTTCGTTAATGAGTGTGATGTGTGTTCAGCCTACAAACACTCACAGAACGCCACACCCGGTCTTATGGGTGATCAGAAAGTTTGTTCTCGTCCTTTTGAAACGATAAGCATTGATCTAGTGGGACCATTCCCGAGGTCTCGCGCGGGCTTTGTTTCTTTGCTGGTTGTGGTCTGCTGCTTTACGAAATATTGTCTGTTGTTCCCCTTACGTAATGCCGTTGGCAAAAACATTGTGACTTGTCTGGAGAATGCTGTGTTTCTTGTTCATGGTGTCCCTCGAACGGTGGTATTGGATAATGGTACACAGTTCACTGGCAATGAGGTACAATCCTTTTTCAGAAAATACAATGTTCCTCAAGTTCATTTCACACCGCGCTATTGTCCCCAAGTGAACACCGTGGAACGATATAATAGAACCATTGTGACAGCTATCTCCATTTTAGTAGGGAATGACCATCGCTCGTGGGATACCTTTTTGCCTAAGGTACAGTTCGCTCTCAACACGTCCGTGAATGAGGTTACACGTTTCACTCCGTTCTTCCTTGTCTACGGTCGAGAAGCTGTAAACTGTGGCAAAGTGTACGGTAATTCTTCTTCTCCGCTCTCATTGACTTGTGCTTCACGAGATGCGCACGCCTCTATGTTGGGAGGGTTAACAGAGATCTACTCAAAAGTGAGAGATGCAATCTCAAAGGCCCACACTAAGAGTGCAAGTTATTATAATAAAACACGTAGGGATTTGGAGTTTAAAGTAGGTGATATCGTGTGGAAAAGAACTTTTCCTCTTAGCGACGCTGGAAAATTCTTCATGGCCAAATTGGCTCCCAAATATGATAAGTGCAAAGTAGTAAACAAATTAGGGCCTTTGGTTTATGAATTAGTAGATTGTGAGTCCGGTAAACCGCTTGGTAGCTGGCATATAAGGAATCTTAAGCCCCATTCAGGCATTGTTACGCCGTAGGTCGCAAAACTTTTTGTGTGCTGCTGTAAGTGATACCAAGGTGTACTCTGTCCTTTCTTCTTCCTCTTCTTTACAATATATTTTTCCCTTTGTAAGTTTTTTTTTGTGTTCGTATACGGTGATGGTTTTCACGTATTTTTTTTAATACGTGACTTCCCCGTGTGGTGACCGGGTTGTAGAATAGTCCCAACGCCAATCGGCCTACTGGCGTGTCGTAGAAGGCGACTAAAGGAATCCATTTTTATTTATTGAATTAACATCTCATCGGTTTTAATTTTTTTTTCCGATGGTATTTTGGTTTTGGGTGGTTGTTTTTCTTTTTTTTTTGTTGGGATATCATTGTCTGCGGGTGTTTTGTTGTTATTGGTAGGAGTTTTTTATTTTTACCCGATTAAGTCTGACGGAGGGTAATGTTTTGTTTGTAAGGGAGTTCAGATGGGCTACTATTGTCTGTTGGTGTTTTTGTTGTTATTGGTGGCAGTTTTTTTATTTTACCCGACTACGACTGAAAGAGGGTTATGTTTTGATGGAACTCCATGTTGTGCGCTGGAGGGCCAGCTCGAATTTTCCTTGTTCCTGCGTAAAATTCTTGTGGGTGAGGGGGTATTGTTACGTAGAAAATCGGCGTTTACTCGATTTTCTGTCTTTTTAATTTTTATGACAACATGTCGTGATTTTACGTCGAATTTTATGTCATGACATTTTGTGCATGCCTGTTTTAGGCTGAATGCGCAGGAGTCGTTGTCTTCATGTGAAAAAGTCTTTGTGACACAATGACCTAGTTTTTTTTCTTTTGAGATCTTGGCCGTTTTGGTCGACTAATTTTGGAATCGTTTTTGGATACTCTTGTTGGTAAGTGTGAAGATTGATGATGTTGGATTTCTTCAGATTTCGTATGGGAAATCAGAGTTTTGTATTATATTCACAGTTTTTTGCTGAATGAGTTGACGACTTTGTTCCGGCCGGCTTCTTGCGATTACGTAACCGGATCGTGGAGTCGATATTGATCACACATCGCTTGTCCTGTGGTCTAGGAAGCCCTAGGCAGGATCATTTTCCTCCGAAAGGTAATATAATGTTCATTTTGTATCACTTGTTGGAAAATTAAGTAAAATTCTGGAATTCCTTTGTTATTCATTATTGTTCTTAAATTCATTGGTTTGATACAGCGCCCGTCCCAGTCCATTTTGAATGGAATTAACTTAATTTTAATACAAACAATGTAATGTTTCCAGGAGGTGTTTAGTACCGGAGGTGTTTAGTACCGCTACATATCTGGTTCGGTTACCTACTTAAAGCAGACGCCTAGCATCTACATGTAGGGGTGGAGCTAGTGCTGAAGTTCTCTTGATTGTACCTACTCAAGTAACCCTTTTATTTTAATTATTCATCGGTCCGGTGCCGTTTCCCACACCGGTGGCGCCCCTTTTATTTTGTTTAGATGCATAAAACCAAATGCTCACCTCAAGCCAAGAACCTACTCCTGTATAAGAGCTAGTCTGTGGCATAATTTCAGAAAAGAATAAACTACCATCAAACTTATATTTTTTTTATTTGTTCATCTGCAGCGTTCCGCTCAAATTGGTAACAGTATCTACATCGATAGCTATATACACTACTGCTAAAATAAAAATAAAACATGTAGGTACAGACATGGCCCCGTTAGAGTTTTATTTTATGTATATAGAAGTAGGACAGGATAACTAGGTGCTAATAAAAAATATATAATGTAATTTTTTTCTTGTGATTCAGTAAAGTATAATTTGGTGCGAATAATTTCCGAATACTGCCACACTAATCAGTAATATGTGCTTTCTCGGTTGACTTGTTATCAAAGCCGGGATCAACAGGATCGTGGGTAAACATATTCAATACAGGTGGTAATGTTTCCACCCAGTTTGCTTACGCGTGGCGTTAAAACGAGGAAAACTTGGTATTTTTGTTTCATGTTTTAAATAAAACTTTTGCTAATTTAATATCTACGTAAGTAAATATACTCTCTTAGGGCCCATTTTGCTCTGTCCTTGTATTAAGTTGAGCAGGACTTAAGTTTGCAAGATTAATGATTTTGTTGGATAAAATGACGAAAATAAGGAGTCTAAAGCTGGGTCTCACATGAGGAAAAGGTTAGAAAAATTGTTGAAGTTTTCCTATACTAAAAAAATACATACTATACATACTGTATACATAGTGGGGTACAATTCACACACGGTTATTCAGTCCCAAATTAGGCAGAGCCTGTACTATGGGTCCTAAACAATTGATAAACATACTTATATAAATATTAAACACCCAGACACGAAGTCAACAGAAATGTTCATGCACACAAATGTTGGCCGCGAGCGGGGATCGAACCCGCTACCTCCGACTCAGAAGGCAGGGTCACTACCAACTGAGCCAACAGGCCCGTGAACCATAACTCGTAATTATTATTAGACGCTATATTTCTCAGTATAACGTATATGATCTCCTTTTAAAAGACTAACTGTTAGAACCAATTCATTTCGGTGAATGTGCGAAGTCACTTCATGACCTGATACCCCCATCCCCATTCCATCTCCGGGGCACGAGGCGCCGGTTGGGATTCCATCCTTACGTTGTAGACTTACCTAATATTCGACAAAAGCGCTTCGCTTCAACATTTTTAATGCGAACGGCTAAGGAATGGTACTCCCTGCCTGCGGATCTGTTTCCGGAACGCTATAACCTGGGCCTCTTCAAGGCAAGAGTGAATAGGCATTATCTAGGCAAACTTGCTCCATCGTCGTCTGAATCATCACTTTCTATCAGGTGAGATGGCTGACAAATGTTTTGCCTATTAATAATAAAATAAATTAAGTAAAAAATAATTTTTAAAACAAGCTTTTATTTTAATGCGCTAAAAAGAACAAAATAAACTTTTCCTTTAAAACTGTCTTAAAACGTCATTACACAATTTATTATGTAATAAAAGCTTGTCGCGAGATCTGAGTAGGTACTCATATTTAAGTAAATATATAAGTAACTCTAACTGATTGAATTACATTTTTAGAATTTTCAGACTAAGTTAATATGGGTAGTTACCTAATTAATCCCGCGACAAGCTTTTATTACATAATAAATTGTGTAATGACGTTTTAAGACAGTTTTAAAGGAAAAGTTTATTTTGTTCTTTTTAGCGCATTAAAATAAAAGCTTGTTTTAAAAATTATTTTTTACTTAATTTATTTTATACTTTTTAGTTGGATTTAGAAGGGCGTCACATGGCTAACCCTGCATTGTTATCCAAACTAAACGTGTATACAAAATTTCAGCTCAATTGGTTATCTTTAAGCTCCATCATCAGACCCTGGTTACCATCTAGTACCAAAGTACTCGTCAAGACGAATCAATCGAGCCCAAACTCGATGGGGTTATCTTGTTTAATAACTGAGTTCCTATGGCCATCTTCCAGCTCCATCATCAGACCCTGGTTACCATCTACCACTAAAGTACTCGTCAAGATAAATCAAACAAGCCCAAACTCGATGGGGTTATGTCGTTTAATTACTGAGTTCCTATGGCCATCTTCCATCTCCATCATCAGACCCTGGTTACCATCTAGTACCAAAGAACTCGTCAAGACGAATCATACGAGCCCAAATTCGATGGGATTGTGTCGTTTAGTTACCGAGTTCCTATGGCCATCTTCCAGCTTCATCATCAGACCCTGGTTACCATCTAGTACCAAAATACTCGTCAAGACAACTCAAACGAGCCCAAACTCGATGGGAATATGACGTTTAATTACTGAGTTCCTCCTATGGCCATCTTCCAGCTCCATCATCAGACCCTGGTTACCATCTAGTACCAAAGTACTCGTCAAGATGAATCAAACGAGCTCAAACTAAATGGGGTTGTGTCGTTTAATTACCGAGTTCCTATGGCCATCTTCCAGCTCCATCATCAGATCAGCTCGGTGGTACCATAATATTGCATTGTCACCGCACTTACATAAGTATACCAAATTTCAGCTCAATCGGTTGAAGATATCTGCTTCAAAATTGAGTTGCAAGATTCCACCCGAACATACATAGTTACATACATACTTACATACATACATTGCAAGTTAAATAAAAGCTTTTAAAAAAAAGGTTATACTGTTTCGAAAAGCACTTAAATATTGACTAGATGTCTAAAAAGGTGTCATTATCAATATTGTTTATAGTGAAAATCATTGTTCGTTACTCCTATGAGACACAAAGATGTGAGTAACTGATCGAAAATGTATCCCACGACACCCTTCACTTGCCAAAGTCACTTTTTCATTCACCGTTGCCGAAAACAATAAAATTCAGGTCCCTGGCTCATATTAGGTATAAAGACACAAAATAGATAACATTTTGTATGTACAGTCAAGAGCGCGTATAGCTTGGACTTTGAAACGTTCTTATTATAATCGCCGTATAGGTCAGACTCGCACTACAAGTGTAAGCATCATGTGCACTTGACTGTACATTTTGTCGCAATCACATTAAAATAAACAAAACTTATGCTCACCCTTTTGTACTTGAGCGTGTTGGGAGAGGTATTATTTTCCTAAAAATACCTACTTGCACCAGTACATAATATATTGTCACCTCACCGGGCGGAAAGCGTCAACTTTCGACCCGCTGCGCTAAACGAAGTTACCGCTTTCCGCCTCCGTCGAGCTGAAAAAAATATACAAACCTAGGAAAGTAAAATAAGAAATGTCTCAGATCACATGTGATTGTCAACCGAGGCCAAGCCGAGGTAATAATATACTACTTATTTAAACCCCTAAACGTGATAGATGGTGATCCAATCGCTGAACCAGGATTCTAATATCTGTGACCAGGTTGTTGTTGTACAAGTCTCAGAATGAATTCTGAGTTCCTCAGGTTTTCTAACTATGTTCAGTGTTGAGCTACTGATAATATATACGTAAGTTTTGAAAAACTCATTTGTACAGATGCCCACCAGAATCGAACCCGAGCCTCTCGCATCTGAAGCAGGTTCACTAACCAACTATCACTGCTCTTCATCGCTATAATATTCGAAAAACACAAATTAAAAAATACACTACAATTTCTAGTGGAAACCAAGCTTTATGTTCACAAACTACATTAGTTCTTGTCCAAAAGTTTAAATAATTATTTGTTCTGATTCTTTCTCGTTAATCTACTTAGCAAAAGTTTGTTTCTACAGTAATGGATTTCTCGTTTCTCGACAAAAGATATCGAAAATCTAGAACTTTTTGTCTAAAGCATTTGCTAACTAGATTGATTAAAAAATAGCACTTAAAAGTTTTTTTTGGAGCCAAGGAATTGAATTATTGGAGCTTAGTTACCTATATAGCCCATTTTGTTGATACAATTTATTTGATCATCCGCTTTCTTTTAATAACAGTATTTGCTTATTTTTATTTGTAGATCTTACTTGTTTACTGGCAAGGAAGTTTGCTTTCGGCCAGGAAGGGATTGGTTAGTTATGACATAACTTAAAACAAGCCGGATTACTTACCTGTAAACTGAATGTCATAAATAATATCCGAATTAAGTATAAAATAGTAGTGGCCGGGCAGACATTGTTCCGTCGCAGACAACAGCTATCGGGTCCAATTGCATTTTCAAACCATCCACTCAAATCTTCTATATACAAGAACAGCTGAACCGATTTGGCTGAAAGTTGATGGGTAGGTAGCTTAGAACCAGGAGACGGACATTGGATACTTTTTATTCCGATATTCCGACCGGAACGGGAACTACGAGGGAACGGGAATGGGAACTACGCGGGTGAAACCGCGGGGTGCTGCTAGTATGTACATCAAATTTCATCCAAATCGCCCAACAGTTTAATAATTAATTAAATATAAAGATATATATTATAAAAGATACAAGCAAGTGTCGGCAAACCATGTTCCCGTGATACAAAAACTTTCCTAAAATAATAATATTAATAGTATAAAATAATCCAAAACACATTAAGAACCATAATGTGGTACTTCCACACCTGTAAAACATGCAATCTGGAGTGGGAATTGCGGTTTTGGCACTCCAAACCGCCTCATGCACAATTTAACCCGTTTTCGTTTCGTACCGAGTTGTTAATTTCGGATATTTGCTCTCCATTTCTGGTTTTAACTTCGTTTGTTCAGAGGGCATCTATCAATGTCAGTTGCAAGATAACTATGTATAGTGAGACAGAAACCGCGGGTTACTGCGTAGTTTCAAATGGTATTTCGTTTGTTTATTAAGACCTTATATCCCTTATCAAGGAGTCTTCTGACGTAGGACGTGGTACTCGTACTACGAAGATTGATGACTGGAGTGTCAGGTGGGTAGCAGGATGTGGACTAAATAACTGGGCGTAGGTGGGAGGTGGAGGTGATTTCAAAAGATGTCATTTACTCCACTAGACGTGTGCTATTGGAACTTAGAATAGTTCTGTTTAGCGATGTAGAGTATTTTTGCATACATTTTGTTGGCAATATAAAAATATAGTAGGTACTTTCATACCTCTTGTTGTGTGATTGAAAGATGGGTCCTATTGTTACCTTTTGTATTAAATCGAATTAGATTTTCCATTTAAAAAGTATTTTTGGTGTATGTTATAATTTTTCATAATTGTTGCGATAGTGCAATTAGACTACACTGCGAAGGCTATTATATATCTGGCTGTTTGCTGCTATTTCCAACAGGTTTTCTTGAAATATGTCAATTTTGTGCGAATCTAAAATCTTTCTAAAAAAATAGTGTATCGTCCAATTAAAAACCTTTTCTATGAATTTAAGCTTATCAACCAGTCAATACGCGTTCGTCCACGATTCTCCGGAGAAGTGACGTGGCAAATAACACAGAATACTCATATCGAATACATTCTATCCGCCCGTTACAAATTGGCTGTCAGAATCGAACAATGCAAAAGACAAATTGGGAAACACTGGCGAATCGACAAGGTCTTTGTTCGATGTAATTTTTCCGAAGAACGCGTGTAACAATAGCCCCAATAGATCATTGTAACGTGTTAGATAGTTCAGAGGCTAATAGCTGTGCCTTGTACCTTTGTGTCGAAAACAAATTATAAGGAATGACTGGACTATGCCCTTGTTATTTGTAGGCTTATCAGATTTCAAAAGGGAAGATGCTTTTTTGTTTTTAGGGTTCCGTACCTCAAAAGGAAAAAACGGAACCCTTATAGGATCACTTTGTTGTCCGTCTGTCCGTCCGTCCGTCCGTCTGTCAAGACCCTTTTTCTCAGGAACGCGTGGAGGTATGAAGCTGAAATTTATATCAATTACTCAGGTCTACTGTCCCTTGAAGCTGTGAAAAAATCAAACTTCTAAGCCAACGCAATCAAAAGATTCAGCCATTTATGCCGCAAATTTTCGACACTTGCAAGGGAATCAAAACCTACAGGGTGCTTCCCGTGAACTCAGAATCTTGAAATTTGGTACGAAGCAACGTCTTATAGCATAGATAAAGGAAAAATTACGAAAACCATAAATTTGCAAGGTTGTACGGAACCCTCGGTGCGCGAGTCCGACTCGCACTTGGCCGGTTTTTTTTTTTCATTAAGAGAATTTTGTGGCGTTGGGTTGTTGATTTTTTAAATTAATTGTACTGGTATTTGATGGTATTTTTTTTATGATTGCTTGCTCGCGCACGGCTTTAAAAGGATATGTGTGAGGCAATAAGGAGTGAATTTAAAAAGTAAGATCTTTCAACAAGAAGGATTAACATTTTTAAAATATCTTAGTTTTTTGCTCGTTTTTGATAAGTTTCCCTTCAAGTATCAATATGTAGACACAATAAGAATATCTATTTCCTTGTTCGCCCGTGAGTATGAGACTTCATAATGTTTTAGTAGGTATGGGTTATAATTTAAACAAATCAAACTACATAAAATATGACTTTAATAAAAAATCATTTAAAAGTAACGGTATTGACTGACTGTATATCTTAATTTCAAATACATTGATATTAAATTAGATTGTGCTTATCAAAAAACTGTACTAGTAATTGGGGTTTATGAGTGTTTCCTTAAGTTATATTATGTTGTATAGATAGCTTGAGAAACATCAATGGTATTGTTCTGTAATACAAATTGAATCTATTATCATAATTGAATTAAACATACCGTTTTGGGCCGTGATTGTTTTTTGAGTGGCTTAAAAATATTAGCTTCTACGTTTAATGCCTATGCTCAGATCAACAATTACGGTAATTTTTTTGTGTCCAATAGTGGGAACGCTAAAATACTGTCACATTTTACAATCACAGAAAAATCACTGCTATATTTTTTAACGAGTTCCATTTTTCTACATCGTTTCGGACGCATTACATCAAAATATTATGGAAAGTACACTCTATCTTCTATTTGGGCTCCTGAGGCGCGCCTATGAGGTTTTAAAAATCTTATAATGTTTGTGGTAAAATTGAAAGTAAGTATTTGATTGCTATAGATATGTTGGCGGCAGATACTAAGCAGGCACTCTGTATCGATACCCGTGGCCAATCATTCAAACCCTGATGTCAGTAATATTGGGACATAAAAAAGTTAAAAACATTTTATCGGACTTTTTAGTATTTGTTAACTAAATCTATTTTTTATTCAGATAAACTAGAACCGAAACGAGATTTTATTCAATTAATTTAGGAGTGACCTTCATGAAAATATGAAGTTCAATAAGTTGAATCCTAAAGAACTTGACGAAAAAGAAAATATTTGGAAGGCCATTATCAAACCTCTGGAACTTTTTAATAAGGTAAGTTACAGATTTTTTAGATCCTTTTTCAGTGAGATAGATTTTCTTCAGCAAGAATTTGGTGGCAGAAAATTAGCTAAGTTCGGCTCTTGTTTTCATCATGCGTCTGAGTTAATTTTTCAAGTAAATACCAGTACGACGCCTTCTGAGAATAATCTAGCGTAAGTTTCGACAACTATTTGCTGAGGTACTAAAACTATTTATCAGGGACTAGACAAGTGAGACGAAGGTTTGATTAATCCGGTCTAGTCCCGACTTTATTTACGATTTTTTCACGTATGAGGCATTATAGTAAGAAGATAAAGAATGTCTCTAAGACAATTAAAATAAATATTTGAGGTATCGAAGCTATAACCAGCTATACTATAGTTAGAGGTTAGTTGTCATCTGGGGGGCGGGCACGGCAGTGCCCCCGCCAAGTCGAGCAAAAAAGCGGCACGGCCGTACCATTCTTTTCTCGAATTTAGTATTTTCATAAATTTATAGAATAAGGTAAAATGACCCAATTTGACTCACTATAAAAAATATGCTTATTTCATTACTTGAGGAATGGTTTAGTCCATTATAAGTTAGGGAACCTTCTCTCAAATAATTATTTTCACTCTTCCAAAGCCTCAATTAATTCACGAGTCTATGCTTCAGATCTTATAATGTCTTACTAAATCAATGTTCATATAAAGTAAAACGAACTTAAGTAATCCGCGACAATCCACGCAACAAAGGTCACGGTGACTACGAGTAACAACTGCCCAAATGAAATTAGCTCCGACCGGGCTTAGCCTTTCAGGTCGTTTGTCTTACTTATAGTTTTCCTAAGTAAGAAGTCCGGATATGTATGTAAACAGCAAAGTTGCCTCAAAATGTGTCAGATTAAAAAAATTAAAAGACATGAATTTGGTCAAAGTTGCTCGTACCTTGGTAACAGTAACACTATCATCTTCAAGATATGTTCTTTCTCCTGTCTTTCTGCTGCGCACTATGGTACCTATTCATACAAAGATATTTTTATATGTATATACCTATATTTTTTAATGTTTACTTGTTTACGGTCCGGCGATGGGCTCACCACCTATCATATCGTTTAGGGGTCCAATATATCTCGTGAAATGTGGGTATATCCAGTAATGTAATACCTCTGCCTATATATATGTTGCTGGTGTATCTTAAATAAATAAGTAAATAAAATAAAATTAGCATTTTTTATGGACTGTCGGCTGGCTAGCGCCACCATTTGGAGATTGGAGCAAAAGATGCTAAACACCAATGTCAAATGGAACTTATCGTTATATACAACGATGTCCATTCGGCTTCAAGATAATATTATAGTTTTCCACTAAGAGGAGTGCACGAATTGTCAATAGGCGCACGGATAGAATTAATTTTCATAGTAGACATTCTGGTGGTCTGAAAGTTGGTGGACTACCGTGCGTGTATGAGACGAAATCACTATACTTACCACACCACTACCTAATCATTGATAGCAGTAAACAATCTGAGCATTACTTTCTGTCTTGTAGTGTATTTCCTTAGCCGCCTATTACGACATCTATGAGAAAGAGATGGATGGTCCTAACATCCATACTATTATCATCATCAGCCTACATTTGCCAATGCACATAGGCCTCCCATAATGAGTGCCATAGTGCCCTGTCTTCAGCTCGACGCATCCAGCATCTGCCTGCAGCCTTTTGCATCCATACTACTCGTATACATACATATCCGGGCCCATAGGATAAATGCAGAAGTAACTATGCCTATTTGCTACAAGTTTCCGTTCTTGATGAAATAAATTAGATAGCCTGCATCTTGAGGAATTACAGTCTCTTATCGTTTTATTGAGGAGAAGAAAGTCATAAGTATAGGTAAGTGTTCCCTATACGCTTAAGTATAAAATACAAATGTAATTCTTCAAGACGTGTCCAGAATCATGATACCTTGTGCAAACTCTGAAATTAATTGAATCTGTCCTGAAATACTACGGTCTAGATAAGCTGAGCTTAAATTTGGCACAGGCGATGCTTCGCGCGTAGCTAAATCACACACTAATTGCCCCTAGTTTCCGTAGCATTTCGGTGCTACTTCGTAGCTCTAGGTAGCTTCAGTAGTGTAATTATGTGTAAGCACAGTATATTATGTCGCTTTATTTATTGTCTGCATTATCATTATCTTGCTAGCCTTTTTCTGAAGTTACGCAAATTGTGGACTTAAAATTCACAGACTTTTTTTAGGTTATATAAAAATATGGTCGATGAGGATTACTAAAGGAATCATCACAGAAAGTCAGATACTTAAAATGACAGATAAGCAGAATGTCGGAATTTTGACATTCTGAATATCTGACATTTTGATTATCCAACATTCTACTTATCTTTATCATTTTGCTTATCTGACATTTTGAGTCTCCGACATTCTTAATATGCTACATTATGCTCGCAGGAGATGTATGCCAAGACGTGACGCCTGTTATCTGCATCAGGCGACCCCCGAGCAGGCGACTTTCTCGCGCAAAGGATAAGTATTGCCATCCAGCGCGGGAATGCCGCCTGCGTGATGGGCACCTTGCCACGGGGGCCTCATTTTTTACATCTCCTGTAGTTTAGTTTAGTTCGTAGTTTTAGTTTTACTCCTAATTTTACTTTAAGTTTACTTTTATTAAATAATTATATAATAAATAATCAACTTCTTAATATGTGACATTTTGCGTCTCCGACATTCTGCTTATTCGACTTTATGGGAATCTGACATTTTGCGTATCCGGTATTCTGCTCATCCGACATTATGCATATCTGACTTTTTCTTTTTTCCACCTGTGGCACTAGCGGTACTAGTGTGTGTATGGCAAGGAGATTTAATATTATTATCTTTGTTATAAAATTAACTGTGTTTGCGTCTTCGTATGCGTGCAATTTATTTGTAACTTATTAATCCTACACAAAACGTTTTAAATAATATGAATGAAAACTATATGAAAAATCTAGTTTAGCGTATTAACTTGTTTAAACAGACACACGATATTATACTGAGTTGCCGCCCTTTTGGTGCCTAGTTCTTTTTACATTTAAGTTATTTTGTAATCGTTTCATTTAAATAGGTGCAAAATAAATATTTTTCTTTGTTTCTTACTTCACAAACTACTACAAACAATTCTGCTACTGTCCCTACATCACCCGTAGTTAGTTTTTGTCAAATATTTTAATTGTAATTGGGTAGTTAGATTGGAATGAATGACTTGTTCTCCCATGATTTTAAAATTTTTGCATGCCAACATTTGGTAAAACCAAATGTTACTCCTGCTATATCTGTGTCAACTTGTTTCGTCTTTTGTAACCATATGTTGTGCAAATAAATATTATTATTAGTTTTACTCATAATAATAATGACTTTAATAATAGATAGATTATTAGATAGATAATAATAATAATAATGCCTTTAGGCATTAAGTTCGCCATGTGTACATTTTCTTAGTACATGAAGTTAAATAAATAAATAAATAATATAGATAAACAGATTACCGACAATGTTTACCTATAGTCTAGGCTTGAAACAAGAGGACCTTATTCAGAGGCTTTTATCACATGATTATCATTACCTCTGAAATACAAAATACAGTTCTCTTTTCCTGAAAGACGAAAAATGTGGTAGGTATAAAGGAGAAAGTTAACACAGTGTTTAGGTTGATATTAATACATCACGTGGTAGGACATCAATTTATCAAGTGGACAGGGGAATGAGGGGCGACAGAGCCCGGTTGAAATTAGTTGTTACCGTAGAACTAGTAGAATGGCGATTTTTATGTTATAAATTGGTTTAATTCTTCATCCAAATTAAATCGAGCGTATTTATTTTCAATCGACTTCAAAAGGAGGTTATCAATTCGTCTGTATGTTTTTTTATGTTTGTTACTTCAGAACTTTCGACTGGTTGAACTGATTTGGATGATTTTTTTGTGCTGGTGCTTTCCTTGTCCCATTTTAATTTGGTCCAGTTCTGACAATGGCATCCATGAGAAACTCATATAAGTCCTATTTGCATTAAGTATGTGCGCGACAAATAGACGAATAACTTAGTCTCACGCTAGCCGATTTTTGATTAATCTTTTTTAACCGACTTCAAAAAAGAAAGAGGTTATCAATTAGTCTGTTTTTTTATGTTTCTTACCCCAGAACTTTCGACTGGGTGAACCGATTTGGATGATTCTTTTTTTATTTGAAAGTTGGTGCTTCCAGATTGGTCCCATTTTAATGTCGTCTAGTTCTGATAATGGCATCTATGAGAAAACCATGTAAGTTGAAGATTGAAGTCGCTTTTTTATTTCAATCACCATCGTTAACCCATAATAGCCCACTGCGAAGATAAGGGCCTTTCCTCACACTGAGGAACTATGGGCTATAATCGCCCACACGAACCCACCGCGGATTGGAAGATAGTGTAAGGCTAGTGGCAACCTAATTGTCAGAATTTTTTAAACGACCCAAGATATGGCTTAACGACTTCAATTGTTCGTAAACACAACGAAAACTGAGACAAATGCTTTAACGTGCCCTTTTCAATCCTAGTTACTATATTGTTTTTCAGGCCAATATTCTTCACTTCCTTTATCAATTACCAGCGACCCACCCCGATTTCGCACGGGTGCAATGCTAACACTGAAACCTTCCTCTTGAATCACTCTATCTATTAAAAAAACCGCAGCAAAATCCGTTGCGTAGTTTCAAAGATTTAAGCATACAAAGGGACATAGGGATATAAGGACATAGGGATATAGGGACACAGAAAGCAACTTTGTTTTATACTATGTAGTGACTAGCTTTTACCCGCGACTTTGCTCGCGCACGTTTATTTCACCCCCCCTAGGAGTTGAATTTTGAAAAATCCTTTCTTAGTGGATGCCTACACTGTATAAGCTATCTATGTGCAAAATTTCATGTCTCTAGACCTAGCGGCTTAGGCTGTGCCTTAATACATCACCAGTCCATGTGGATTCTATCAATGTAGCAAAATGAATATCTATTCCAAAAAATATATTTCCATGTTTGACCTCTTTGAGGTTACCCTTCATTCATCTTGCGCTCATTAATCAATTGTTTGTTAATAATGAACAAAGCGCAGTTTTGACGACCTGTTCTAAACGTCACCAATTGATTTGGGCTTAATTAATGGATGGCTTTACAATATTTCCATACAATTTTCGTTGAAAAATATAGCTGTATTTTCTGATAATCACCTATCAATTTGGTGGCTATATTTTAGATTACTCAGCAACCAATTTATGTTGCTAAAATATGAAAAAAGGCCGCTTTTACCAAGAAAAATGGGTACTACCAAAATTAAGAAAATACTATTATCTAAAAGTAATAAGAAACAAAAATGTGTTTTATTCACGTTTCTTTTATTTATCAAACGGTGGAGGAAATTTACGCCAACTCCCAAGTTTAATTAGGAGAGAAAACTTCCCCGGAAAAGTGGCGCCCAATCGATATAGAAACTTTTCCCCAACTTAGTAATGTCAAGAAATGTAATTAACAATTAATTAGGAAGTAATATTATTTTACGTATGAGTAGATGGGGTAGTTGGGAAACGTGGATTTAAGGGAGCAAAATTTTATGTTTCTTTTATATTTTAGAGCAGTGATAGCCCGGACGGTTAAAGAGCCGGCTGAAAATCCGTGAGGCTAGGGTTCAAATCCTGGCATGTACCAATGAGTTTTTCAAAAACTTACGTACATATTTATCACTAGCTCGACGGTGAAGGAAAACATCGTGAGGAAACCCGCAGGTCTCAGAATTAATTCTGAGACATGTGTAAACAGACCCGGTCCGGCGATGGGCTCACCACCTATCACGTTTAGGGGTCCAATATATCTCGTGAAATGTAGGTATATCCAGTAATAGAATACCTCTGCCTACCCCCTCGGGGATAAAAAGGCGTGAGATTATATTATATTATTATTATTATATTTTACTAGTAAAATAGCGTTAAACTAGCTTTAATACATGTTTTATCACATTTTAAGAAAGTGTGTAAATATTTAAAGTTTGTCTACACCAAAAACTTATTTGGACTGTAGACTGGACGTATCTTTAATTGAATGTGAATTTATTAGTTTCTATAAAATGTAAATGTGTTCTAACAAAAAAGTATTCCAATGTGAATCTTCAATTCAGTAAATTTTGATGTAATTTGTTAACGTTCCCAAGAAAACTTTGTGGCCTATCGAAAGAAGACTATTTTTTCAAGTAAATAAATAAATGGACTTCTATTTGTTTTTGGCAGACTAAAGGCAGACAATAGACTAGATAATACAGATTATTTTTGTTTTCTAATAGTGTACCTTAAATAACACGAAATGTAACCAGATTATTCAAACAATACCTTTGCTAATTGCATCCCTACTTTGTTATTTAAAAATCAAAATGTGATGTTTAATACTTATTTAATTTATTCTTACTATACTGTTTTATCCTTTTGTCAAAATTTGGTATTGAAATCACATATTCAATGATACCTACGATTTTACTAGTTTAAAACAGATGCACAGGTAGTATCAAACGGAATTCCTTTTCAAAGGTACACGTACTAATTTGTGTAGTATGAATTTATCAGTCTTTCGATTTCGTACAAATCAATAGAAAAAACAATAGAACTTAAGATCGGTCACCGATGTTCTTAAGAATATGCAACACAAACACATACCTACCTAGAAAAACAATACTAGCACAGAATGAATGTAAACAAAAAAGACCATTCCACAACAGAATACAACTTTTAATTTGATTAGTTCTTCGTGTCTTAACTTGTAACAAGTGTTAGTTAGAAAGTTGTTACAGCTGCACTTGTAACTGTTAGCATTTTAACTACTAGTTTTTTTATGAAGTATCATTGTTAATTGTTTTTCTGTTTAAATATAAATAAATAAATTGACGTCTTTGCCTTTGCCGTGTCGCCAGATGTATTCCATTAATGGAAATACACAGTTTTAACAGAACATTTTTTGACCTCAAACGTAACAGGTGCTAATACCCTCTATGTACTAGGGGCTGTCACACAATTTCACAAAAAAAAAAGACGTGTGGCACTCGGGGACTGCCGCGGTAAAGCTATTGCATAGCATAAAGTTGACTGTCTTGGTTGGTCTGACTATTTCATTTCATTTCATTTGATTCGATTCGATTCGATTCGATTCGATTCGATTCGATTCGACTCGACTCGACTCGACTCGAGCGACTCGACTCGACTCGACTCGACTCGACTCCGACTCCGACTCCGACTCGACTTTCGACTTTCGACTTTCGACTTTCGACTTTCGACTTTCGACTTTCGACTTTCGACTTTCGACTTTCGACTTTCGACTTTCGACTTTCGACTTTCGACTTTCGACTTTCGACTTTCGACTTTCGACTTTCGACTTTCGACTTTCGACTTTCGACTTTCGACTTTCGACTTTCGACTTTCGACTTTCGACTTTCGACTTTCGACTTTCGACTTTCGACTTTCGACTTTCGACTTTCGACTTTCGACTTTCGACTTTCGACTTTCGACTTTCGACTTTCGACTTTCGACTTTCGACTTTCGACTTTCGACTTTCGACTTTCGACTTTCGACTTTCGACTTTCGACTTCGACTTCGACTTACTTTACTTTACTTTACTTTACTTCACTTTATTTTATTTTATACAATGCACGGCCTTTAAGCCACACCTCCGTGCCCGTCGGAGTGGGGAGAGCGTGAGGTTTTTTCGTTACGGAATTTCTGGATTCGGTCCCCGCGCTCAAGGCCCGCGATAGAAGCTATGCAATAGCTTAAAATCCTTAGAGTCAATAAAATGACTTGTGAGTTTCCTCCTTCACCGTCTAGCTAGTGATAAATGCTAGTGTGTACGTAAATTTTATTAAAATGTATTTGGAGGATCTTTAAAATTATTTTTAATTATTGAACCCTTTTTTGGACAGGGAATTTGTTTTATGGAATATCAGAAATACAATTAATAACAATTAGTTTTATGCTTGCACAGGGTAGATTGGAATAAGGGAGAACTCACCTCGGCCTTGAATTCCTGGAGTTTGTGCACTTGTTTCTACTGAGTCAGTAATCAAATTGAGAATATTGATAAAGATATTGCCTTTTCCGCGTTTGTAATCAGTTTGAAGTAAGTACTTTTGGTAATTGAAGGTATTCGATGCCGGCCGGCTTGAGCTCGCGACTTGTGTTTTGGCAGAATGGCGGCTGGCGGAACCAGAGCGCTGCAAGCGCGCTTTTACTTTTTTTTTTCTTTCTGCAAGCTCTAACAGTATTTATTTCTGCAGGTAATTGAAAATTACACTAGAAAAGTCAATAGTCTAATAACAAGGCACTCTAAACTCGTCCATGAAGATTGGCTAAATGTAAATAGCCCATCTCCACCGACGAGTTGCTGGTTCCAAATGCAGTACCCATAGTAAATATGGTTTACAATAATAATTATAATTAATAGCCTAAATTATCGTCGAGTCGGTTAATCCCATTCATGTTGGTCTACTTTATAAAACCTTATTAGGTTCCGCATGATCTCACCAGGATTTGAACTTGAGAGGTCTCACTACCAACAGGGCTATAACTCTTCTGATAACAGCCCAATCAACCGAATATGATAACACTAGCTTGTGCCCGCTAGTTCGTCGACTTTACATTATGAAAAGAAGTATATTGTTCCTCAAGATATAAATTTACTCCTTGAAAAAAAAATAAAGAGCAGTGATAGCCTTACGGTTCAAGAGCCTGCGTCACATGATGAAAATCAGTTAGGCTCGGGTTCGAATCCAATGAGTTTTTCGAAAACTTACGTACATATTTATCATTAGTGCGACGGTAAAGGAAAACATCGCGAGGAAACCCGACGGTCCCAAAAGTAATTCTAAAAAAGGTGTAACAGAACCGGTCCGGCGATGGGTTCAATGGGGAACATCTCGTGAAAAGTGGGTAAGTATATTCAGAAATGGAATACCTCTGCCTACCCCCTCGGGGATAAAACGGCGTGAGATTATTAAAAATAAATCAAGATCAGGGAAGTTAGAAAAAGTAAAAGTAATATTTTACTTAAGTAACATCTTTTGTTCTATAATTTTGCTTTTAGCTTTGAAAGATGCTTTTACAAAGACTGTGACAAATAGAATTTTCGAAGAGGTTTTTAAGACTGTTTCCACTTGGAAGTAATTAGACAGTTTGAAAAGAGAAAGCTTCAAACACGACTGCAATGGAAGTAGTTGGACTCTGTAGTACCTAAGTATTGTTTTCTTTAAAACATGAAATAAATATTTTACTAACCTGATTGCTACAGAAAGAGGGTAATGATTATCGATGTGAGACTATTCATTTAGCATTTTATGTACGCTATAGTATAATTATAGCGTACATACTGCTATCTGCTAACGTTGTAGATTATGAACTGAAGCCTAGATATTTTCATCGTTTGATCTCTAAACTAAACTCCTTCTAGAACTCACTGAAATAAATAAGAATAAATAGTTTATAAAACAAAAGGTAGTAATAAAACAGTAGGTATATATTATAGGTAAATATAATATGGTTTCATGTAGTATGCAAATATTTATCTTTGTTATTTACACGCATGGTTCATAATTGACTTACAAAAAATATGTAAACATCTTCGTCATCTAGCTAAATGCTAAAAATATGTGTAACTAAGAAAATAATAACAAAAAATATATATTTTATAGAGACAAAAGTTTATGTTTTCCATTTAGTTTGAAGATGTCTAGACGAATCTTATTTCGAATGTAATAGAATATTATTATAGTGAGTGTTGTTATGCAACAACAAAATTACTAGTTTTGATAATAAAGATCTAAATGAGCCCGAACAAATGCACAAAATGATATCGTGACGCGAAACCTATAAAAAAATTACAGTTATTTCGATCTCCCAAATCCGCAACCTCTGATTCAATGTACCTACTATTAAATAAATCAACAGGCCTGTATATGTGTTCCATTTCAAATACTAAAACAAGTATATTAAGTTTTATTATGTTATGAAACATCCGCATTTGATGCTAAAGTAAAATTACTGCTGACACAAATTCCAACTGTAGCAAAAAAACAGTAGCTTTAAAAAAATACTCATTTTTCAGCTTTGTTATTTTAATAAATTTACGTGAAATGTAACCTCGTATTTTAAGAAATAAAACTAATAAAATACACCACTCATTGTGCTCAAAACACGCAAATCCAAAATTTAATGAAGGTAATTAAAATTCTACATTCGCAGCATATTTTCCTATTTCATGTTTTTACGAAAACGCAGAATATGGAAAATAGAGCTGGAAAAACCGCACCGTCTGGTCTAAAAGTAAATAATAATAAAAAAAGACAGAATCAACTAGAGTTGGGCCACTGTTGAAACAAGAGTCGTACGTTTGTTTGAAATAGGTAAAATTTGGTTGCTCCTTTGTTTTTGCAAATATAGCGTTGTTTTTTATTTATTCGTTATTCAATCTCTTTGTTTATTGGTTTAGGCAAGCAAACGTTGGCTGTAAACAGGGGCAGTAATCCTTTGAATTTACCTTGTATATTTTATTTCCATTTAAAAAGCTATTCACTAAATATCACACCTACATAATATTTTTAACTAGCGACCGGCCCCGGCTTCGCACGGGTGCAATGCTAATACTTAAACCTTCCTCTTAAATCATTCCATCTATTTAAAAAAACCGCATCAAAATCCGTTGCGTAGTTTTAAATATTTAAGCATAAATGGGGATATAAAGACAGAGAAAGCGATTTGGTTTTATAATGTAGTGATTTAAGAATTTTGAATTGCATATTTAAAAAAAATGCATTTACACTAACTTAGTGTTCCATTTTGTCGTATAACTAGGTAAGTCTTTTAGTTTTAGAAAAAAACTAGAAGTGTTTGAGTGTTTATTTCTTTCTCCCGTATCTTATGATTGCGTTGATTTTGTAAGTCTGTTTTTTGCACAGCTCCAAGGAATTGCCTGAATACTTGATATTAATTTTAATTTGATGCCTTCACGAGTTCCTGAGAAAAAGGGATTTGACAGACAGACGGCCAACGAAGTATAAGGTTTTCGTTTTTCCTTTTGTGGTAGGAATGGCACATAAAAAAAACTTGTTTTCGGATTCCGTATACAAACGGAACTCAATAAAAGCGGTGAATTTCTGAATTCGTCTATCAAATTCTTTTATGTAGCCGAAGCACCGAGGATCAAAACCAACATGGCCGCTTTTTAAGCCCCTTAAAAACGTCGCCCTTTTGTGACTAAATTCCAGACAACAGCCGAAACACGTTAAGGCAATGTGGACTCACTGTATATTATCTTTAGATCTCAAGTAACGTCCACTAACTTTGTTTAACTTAGCATGACATTTTGCAGTGTTGTTTTCTGGGGAACAAACGTACGGATTTAAGACTGTTCCACATTACATACTTGTTGGCACGTTACAGTGTTTTAACATGTTTTGGGAAAGTAGGTTTGTGTAGATTTGGTACTTATACAGGATGTCTTATATATTAAATAATTTCTCTACACATAAAACAGTATAACATTAGATGAATAAAGTAATAATAATGTGGCAGGGTTATTAGAAAAGCCGTGATATTATAATTTAACTAGTGGTATTAGGTATAATTTGCATGGACTTTTGTCAGACGTCTCCATTTCATACAATATCAACGTCTCCATTTCATACAATATCACTGAACACTCTATGTCAAATTATAATTTGATTTAGTCAAGGTGGTCTGAAACAAATGCTGTCACATTTAGATAACAATGCTTAAAGAAAAATGTTTTACTTTGAACATATTACGTTCTGTGGTAGTAAGATTTGACTATCATAAAGTATATTAATAATTTAACAATTTGAATTGTAGGTAGTTACGAGCATAAGACAAGACGTTCAAGATTATTAACGAAAAATATAATTATTATTAGGCTCTAAAATAAAAGCTTCAAAATACTTTATTTTAGGTAAATGTCCATAAACATCAGCGTTTTAATTAATGAAAGCAAAAACTCGACGAAATCTCCATAATGTGGTTACACTTTTACATTAATCTCCATGTGGTTACACTTTTGCAATGAACACCAGATATTTTCTGATTTCTGAGCAGAAATAAAAGCTGTTAAATTTTACTAGTTAACGTTCAATTACTTTTTGCTAGAACTTATCCCTTTTACATTTTTATTATATGAATTTAATTTATGTTTAATTTATTGTATGTTAAATACGTAACCATGAAACAGAATTTAAATCAAACATGTCTAATTATAATTTGGATACTTTGACATATAAATTTTAATATTATGTTTACATTTGTAGGGGGCGTGGCTAACAGATAACACTGATTACTTAGAATACTTTATTTATTTATGTTTACAAAGCATTGTAATGTGGATGTTTTCCTTGAACCATTATTGCTATTTGTGTTTTCATGTCTCGGTTTCTTCTTTCTACCATATTTGCTTCAGGGTGGTATACTGGTGTCAGTATGTGTTGTATTTTGAAGCAAAATGTTATTTTTTGCATTATCGCTGAGATGAACTGGGTTCCATTATCGCTTATGAGTTTTCTAGGAAAACCATATCTCAGGAATATTTCTTTTATCAATATTTTTGCACATGTTTCAGCTGTTGCCTCATGTATTGCAAACAATTCTATCCATCTTGATGTAGTATCCTCAATGATAAATACCCACTTTTCGTCTGTTTCTGCTTTAGGAAGTGGTCCAAAAAGGTCAATGGACAATGCTTCAAATCTTTGATTGTTTGCAGTTGATTGATATAATCCAGCTGGTTTCAGGTTGGATGGTTTAAAACGTTGACAATCTACACAGGTTTTAATGTATTGAATGATGTCTTTCCTTAAGCCATTCCAGTAAAAATGAGTAGAAATTCGACTTATTGTTCTATCTATACCCATATGTCCTGCTGTTGGCTCATCATGGTACGCAGCAAGGATGTTTTTTATCTCGTGTTTTGGAACAACTAGTTTTGAAATAACATCATCATCTTGATCTGGTGAATATCTATATAAAACTCCTTGGTGTAATAGATATCCCTTTTTAAACCATTCTACATATTCCTCATTTTTGTCTTGTTTATTTTCAAGCGCGTTTATTATTAAAGACAATTTTGCATCTTTTAATTGTTCTTCTCTGATGGATTTACCACTACGTTTTGGTAATTCAGTTTCAATAATACAAATAGTGCATTCTTCAGTATGATCTTTGCAAGGTGGACGTGATAGCATGTCTGCCAAAACGTTAGTTCGCCCAGACGTATAACGGATTTCAAACTCGTACGGTTGAAGTTGCAGAGCCCATCGTGCTAGTCGCCCTGTAGGTGATTTTAGACTCATGAGCCATTTTAAGGGTTGATGATCTGTTATTGTTATGAATTTACATCCTTCAATGTAGCCTCTGAATCGCGCTACAGCCCAAACTATGGCCAACGCTTCTTTTTCAGTGACTGTATAGTTTCTTTCCGCAGGAGAAAGTAATCTGCTAGCGTATTCCACAGGATGTTCATTTTCACCCTCCCCCTGCAGAAGAGCTGCTCCTATAGCGTATTGGCTTGCATCTGTCTTTAGGGTAAATGATTCATTGCCATTAGCTTGGCGAAGGACAGGACTAGTAGTTAGTGCCTGTTTTATTGTAGTAAAAGATTCTTGTTGTTCTGACTTCCATTGCCAAATAGTAGCTTTCTTTGTCAAATTAGTGAGTGGTTGTGCAATTTTTGCATAATTTTTTATAAATCTTCTATAACATGACGCTGTTTGTAAGAAAGATATTAATTGTTTTAGATTTGTTGGGGGCGGTAGCTGCGTGATAGCGGATATCTTTTCTGGGTCCGCTTTTATGCCTTCAGGTACAATAATGTGCCCTAAGTATTTTATTTTTGAGCATCCGAATTTACATTTTTCTCTGTTAGCGCGCAGGTTATATTCAGAGAATTTTTTAAATATTTCTTCCAGATAACATATGTGATCCTGAAATGTGGCTGATCTTAGATGTAGATCATCTAAATAAGCAAGTGTATATTCTGTCTTTAGTCCTCTTATTAATCTATCCATTAATCTTTGGAATGTAGCTGGGGCATTTCGCAACCCAAATGGCATTCTTTTAAATTTATATGTTCCGAATGGTGACACAAATGCTGTCTTATCCTGGTCTTCTGGATGCACAGGTATCTGCCAATATCCTGACTGTAAGTCGATTGTTGACATAAAGGGCATGGCTTTTGCTTGATGCAATAAGTCATCCATTCTTGGCAAGGGATACTTGTCAGGTTTAGTAATTTCATTTAAACGGCGATAGTCTGTGCATACTCTTACATCTGTTTCTCGTTTAGGTACAAGTATGACAGGTGCACACCAGGGTGAATCGCACTCTTCAATGATATCATTACTCAACATTTCATCAATTTTTAGTCTAAGTTGCTGTTGACGTAAAGGAGACATGCGGTACGGTTTTACTGCAATGGGTGGGTGTGTGCCTGTGTCAATTCTATGTTCTATATGAGAGGTGGGAGGACCTTGTTTCCTAAATACTTGTTTGTACTTGTCTAACAAATTATTTAATTGGTTATTTTCAGCTTCACTTAGTAATTCACCTTCATCATTTCTTAATTAATTTCAGGGTAGTCGTTGTTAAATAATAAATCAAGGGAATACAATTTTATAGGGTTTATTGGCAAATATTTTACACGTGGATCTTTGTGTTTTAATTCATCTTCATTTTCTGCTCTTGGTTCCCGTGGGTGAACAATTGGTGGTGGCGATTCCAGCTTGATTAGTTTCCAGGGTTTTGGGGATTTTAAATGCGGTGGAGTATCTGGTATTGGTGATAAAACGGTAAGTTTTCTTGCCCAATTTAAAAAATCTGTAATTTCTTTATCAGATTCCTTGTGGTTTTGAGACTGATTATAATTGTCAAAATCAAGTTTTACGGCGTGTTGTGAAGTTAAATGAAGTTTGGTCTCTGCTTCCAATATAACTGGTTCGGTTTTCAACTGTAGGAAATTGAACCGATGCTCAGGATCGTCAATGAAATACCAGCAGCGTTGTGGTAGATTTAATATAATTCCTGCTGATTCGAGGAAATCGATTCCCAGTAGTGTTCTTGTGTTTTTTTCATTTGGCATGGCTGTGACAGTTATTGGAATATAGCGACCACCAATTTTAACGTTGGTAGTGGTGCTCAACAGAGTCATCTCTTTCTTACTTCCGTCAGCCAAGTTAACAACAGATTGTTGTTCAGTGAAAGAGGCACCTGCTTCAATCAAAATTTTAAATAATGTGGAGCCAGCAATACTTGTTCTTGCAGCGAAGTCTAAGTATGCGTAGCCTGATTTGTTATTTATTTCTATTTCTATGGTGGGAATTCTTACACCACCTTGAATTGGTGTTGCTAGCATAGAGTAAAAGTTGACGGGCTTCGGCGGAGTATCCTTATTTTTACAAACTATACAATTGCTTCTGTAAACACCAGGAGTGCCACACCCGTAGCATTTTAGAGTAGTTTCCGCAGGCTCCGAATAATGATTATTTTCAGTACTTTTGCGTTTACGGCATTCCTAAAACAGGTGTCCACGTTTTCCACAAAATGAACATTTCTTTTTAGAAATAGCCGAGCTTGGTCCCGCTGCTTCTTGCTCCAAGTTTTCAAAGTGTCTGTGAATGATTTAATTTCACACCGGGGTACATGCTTTTTCATTTTATAATTTAGTAACCCATAAATGAGGTCTATTTGCTCTTCTTCCTTGTGACGTTTAAGTGGTAGTTGCGCCAAAAGGGCTCGTTTTGCACATAAAAATGTATCAATAGGCTCATTCGCACCTTGTTTCTTGGCAAACAATTCCATATATATTTCGTGCGGTTGCTTTTTAGGGGCGAAAGCGTTTCGAATAATTTTTATAGCACCATCCCAGTTTTTTATTTCTGGCTTTATACCTTGCCACCAAGTAGAAGCATTATCAATCAATAGAAGTCCCAGACCTTCCACTGCATCACTGTCACTGATGTTCTCAATTTTCTTGAAGATTGTGATGGCGTTAATAAATTCTTCCACTTTTTGATAGTTTCTTTCTCCGTTAAAACGGGAAGTGCATTTAGCGAAACTTTTTCTATTCATTTCTGAAGATGAGGTCAAATTATTCACAATTCGGGTTATTTGGTCCTCACTTGAATTCAATGTGGTTTCCGCTATAGAGTGTATTAATCGACTGAGTTGCTCCTCAGTGATTGTGATGGGAGTAGTCATTTTATTTCGCACTACCTGCTTGTGCGGGTAGTTAATAATTTTTACGTTGGGCGCCAATTGTAGGGGGCGTGGCTAACAGATAACACTGATTACTTAGAATACTTTATTTATTTATGTTTACAAAGCATTGCATCAAATTAGCATTAATTCAAACCCTAAATAGGACCGTGGGGTGGAATCTGCGTGGCCTTCGCACTCCCTTTGTCCTCGTAGCTATCCTCGAACCTGATGGCTTGCTTGGCCGCCGGTCAGGCTGAGGCTTTTAACTATAGAGAGGGATCAGCGGGGCTTCCGCTCTCTACGGCTACTAGCGATTGAATGACAATTTGCTCCGTCGGCGCTCGCTTATAAACCATCTTGAGCTGTGCATGTGTGCGGCCGCCGTGTAGTTATACTTCATCGTAGTGTTCGTCCTTGATTACAGTGTCGTCAGGTGACCTAAGTATTATTGTGTATGTATGTATGTTATACATTTATTTTTTATTTTTATTATTATTTACATGAGAATATTTAAAATGTGTTACTAAATTTTGCAACGCCCTGACGGGGATTCCATGTAACTAACCTAGACTTAGGACCTTTATAACTAACCTTTGAGTATTAAACCAACAGGAGACGTCACGCGCACTACTTTCTTTACAAAAAAGTCTGCCAATTTCTGCGGGGGGGACGAGGAAACAATCACAAATAATGTTAAAACAAACGCATTTTTTTATAAAACAATTAAACACTAGCTTGAACTAGGTGCACACAAATACATTCACCAATACAAGCACTCCGTGAACTCAAACAAACTAGTTGTATTTAACCGGTGTGCTCAAAGACCGACACGTTTTTTTGGCAGAGGGGAACGCCTGTCAGTGGCGTCTCCGGTTGGTTTAATACTCAAAGTAACTAACACATGGAAATACATAAGATAATGAATTATGAATGGAATTGAATCACTGACAAAGAGCCGAAACATAATATACACAAAATACGCCATAAAACCGTACCTCTGTCCTTATTATTAAAACTTGCCTGGGTGGTACCCGACCTTTTAGCCATCCTAAATTATTATATTTGTTTAAACAGGTAAATGATACGGAAAACGGTATAATTTCGTTCACTGGGTTAAGCAAATAGGGTAGTCCTGCAATTGGTATTCGTTGCTGCATGGTAGGGTATCCGTCGTGTGATTCAATTCGACGGACATCGAGGTAACAGAATTAAAAAAACAAAAAGAGAAATGAAAAAATCTCCATCCGTGTGTCGGAATTACGCCTTGAGCCCTTCAAATCAAATTGTTTTTAAAAAATTTATTTACTCTTTAAATCCACGTATTTAAAATTGTTAAACTGTTTTTAAAATGTTGCTCAACATTATTATTATTAAATTTAATACTACTAAATTCAAGTGTGTCTGTGATTCCAGAATAAATGCTAAAATTTAAATGAAATTTTTAATCATTATTTAAACCGGTGTGTCACTTTGAGGCTACTACTAGGGAGGTGAAATAGCAATTCATGATAAAAAAAAAACTCTAACAAACTTTTTTTCTATAAGTGACCCAGTGTTTGTCGTTTTTGGGAGTTTTTACGTGGGTCTTGCAAAAAACAGATTTTATAGTATTAAAATTTGTGAAATTGAATAAAACTCTCAAAATTAAATAGAGGCAAAAGAATAATGTTTATTATGTAGGTACCATTATTATTGAACAATGTTTATCGGAATCAGAAAATGGAACGGTAAATCACGTAAATCGGTCAATTTCTATAAATTTTGAGTAGGTAATATGATATGCCTCCCTGATTATCATCATGTGAAGCAGGCTCTTTAACCGTAAGGCTATCACTGCAATGTTAACAGTTGTTCTTATTGACATTCTATCCAGATACAGTTCCACGGTCCTGTGATATGCCTGAAAGGGGCAGCGCAGCCATTTCCTTTCCAGAGGGAAATTGGCTTCCGCGGACTTTTGCCTGCGACGACATTTTCCTTTGATTTACGCTAGTCCCTCATATGTTTCTGTTTTTATTGCTAGCCGTTTTATTTCAAGCGTAAACGTACGTAAAACGAAGTTAATAAAATATTTCTCTTGAAATATAGGTTTGTGATCATTTAAGGAAAAAAAACACAATATTTAGTCTTTATTTTTTAAGTTCCTAGTAAAGACACTTTGGTTCAATTTAATATGATATATATATATAATATATAATCTCACGCCTTTTTATCCCCGAGGGGGTAGGCAGAGGTATTCCATTACTGGATATACCCACATTTCACGAGATATATTGGACCCCTAAACGTGATAGGTGGTGAGCCTATCGCCGGACCGGGTCTGTTTACACATGTCTCAGAATTAATTCTGAGACCTGCGGGTTTCCTCACGATGTTTTCCTTCACCGTCGAGCTAGTGATAAATATGTACGTAAGTTTTTGAAAAACTCATTGGTACATGCCAGGATTTGAACCCGAGCCTCACTGATTTTCGGCCGGCTCTTTAACCGTCCGGGCTATCACTGCTCTATGCGCTCTAATATGATATAATAGTATTTATTTACGATAACGTATAGTCTTTCGGAATAAAAAATTACTTTCAAATAGCTCAGTTAATCCAATACGGTTATAATTTGTTCATGACACAAAGGAGCGAAAGATTAAAATGATATTTTGCACAATGACAATAGGGAACCCAAAAAATAGGCGTCCGGAAATATGTACTAAAAACACGCGCGACCGTGGATAAAAGTTATTGAGGCTACAATGCAGTCCGAAATACTCTTAATTGCACTTCGCATCTATTTACAATAAATATTATAATAGCTCTACCCATTAGTATAATCATGAAATCTATATTGCAATATTGTTGGCATATCAAGGCGTGTTAATGAACATGATTGTTGATTTATGTGACGACTGTTTGGTCTCAATTACGCGTAATTGGCGATAATTAATCATAGCTATTGCATTATGATCGATGCAAGATTGCAGCATTAGACTGCAATCAAATATATCAGGTGGACTAACCATCAAAACGATAGGTATACCGAAAATTCAGATCTCCTTTGAGAAACAAATAATATATTATTATCCCATTTTTCCATTTCATGTAAAATGTTTCATATGGCTCGCACTGTCAAAAACTTATCAAGATCTTATGTAGAGCCAAGCTTCTAACTCTACAAGCCCTAACTTCACAAACTCTACACCTTAGTAAAAATGTATATTATGGCTTTGCCGTTTCTACAAGAACTGTATGAACATTGAATAAATTATAGTAGAGGATCCCAATATAAGACGACCTTCACCGAGCTGTTTATTCAATGAAAAGTATTTTATATCAAATTTAGTGTGTTAAAAAAGATATCGCGAGTGGGTTGGCTGAAAAAATTCAGTGCAGGATGAAAAACATTTATTTTCAACATTGCCCTAGTTTGTGCAATAGACAAATTACATACCAATCGAAAGTATGAAGTCTATAGAATATGAAAACAGTCTTGAAATTAATGAATTACGGTTGTTAAAAATCAAAATATTGCTGCGAGTGATTAAAACGGACAACTGAAAAGTCTCAGAGAACCATGAACCATAAATGAAAGAGTGCTACTTGCCGTGAAATAGAAAAGGATTGCGATACACTAAATATTTTAAATACTAGATTAATCATATCCTGGACTGAATTTTTTCAGGCAACCCACTCGCGATATCTTTTTTAACATACTAAATTTGATATAAAATACTTTTCATCAAATTAACAGCTCGGTGAAGGTCGTTTTATATTCGGATCTATATTACGATCTTGTAGCGGTAATATTCTACGTCAAGTACGTACCGTCAAATGTGTTTTTGATCTACAGTACGAAAAGCCAATATTCAACAATAAATTGGATATAGTATGTACTAGTATTGTGTTTCATATCTGGAAAAATGGGGCACCATGTACTGCCGCCATTTTTTTTGTGCAATATTCCTATGTGCCATCTGTTCTAAGGGGTTCGACTTCGACGTACATTAGTGGTACAGACTCAGTTTGTACAGATTTTTGTTCTCTGGACAGACTGCAATACTGCCGTCCACTAGCTATAATGCCGTTAACTGACAATCGACCAATTTCAAACTATAAATGCCACCCGAATAAGAAAAAATTTACTAGTTCATTTTCTCATTCATTTTGTTCGTTCATTGTTCATTTGTTTCGTTCGATTCGATTTGATATCAAGCTGCCTGTTTGTTAATTTTTATAAAGATAAAGTGAGTGTGATTTATAAATAAGCAACAAAAAATGGCTGATTCGGCAAAAAAGCCTCGAATATTGCAGCGATTTAATCGGCAATGGATGGAAGAACCGGGATTCTGTTCTTGTCTTTAACCCAGTCAGAAAGGTGATACGTTTGCGTTTTGCAAGTACTGTATAACTGATTTAGCAATAGGATGTGGTGGCAAAAACGATATATTCCGACACATGAAAACTACGAAACATATAAATTCGATTCCTACTTCTAGTGCAAAGCAAACGATAATAACGAAATTCGTACAAAAAGATTCTACGAAGAGGGCTGATATATCCTTTTAGCTTCTTTCGTGGCAGAGCATAATTTGTCAATGAACATTATGGAACATTTGCCACTGTTGATACAGAAAATTTGTCCAGACTCAGAAATAGCCAAGGGAATTAACTGTGGCTGAACAAAAACGACAAAAATACTGACATCAGTAACAGGAGCGACCGACGAAGATAATATTTTAAGACACATCCGAAAAAATAAGTTTTCTTTACTTGTGCATTAAAGTACTGACCAAGGGTGTACTAAACACTTATGCCTTGTTGCTTACAAAGTAATTGATGCATTTCTTTGTTTAGTGCCAATTCAAGATGGGACTGCAGAAGCACTCTACCAACATATTGTGAAATTTTTCTCAGACAATTCTGTTCCGTACAAAGAGAAGATGGTTGGATTTGCTGCTGACGGTGCTAGCACTATGATGGGACAACACAATTCACTAGCATCGAGGTTTCTTGCAGACATACCGAATTTATTTGTGATGAAATGTATCTGCCACACTTTCCATCTCTGTGCGTCATAATATGCACGCGCTAAACTGGCACGTGAACCAGAAGGCTTAGTAAGAGATATTTACAATTATTTTAACAACAGTCCAAAGCGAGCTAGCATTCTCAAAGAATTTTAGGAATTCCTGAACTTGAACCCACAAGATTCTGCACCCGTGCCAGACCAGGTGGCTTTCGCTGCGTCCAGCTGTGTGACCAGACCCCTGGAGCAATACGAGGCGCTTAAACTATACTTCACCGAACACAGTTTCACAGATCGCTTGCAGACATCTGATAACATTCTAAACATGCTAAAAAATCCGTACAACAAAATGTACTAGGAGTTTCTAGAATATGCATTAGAAATCTTGAATAGACTGATGCAGTCCACTTTGATAATCCAAGACGGTATCAAATATACTTGGGTACAAAGGTAGCAACCAGCATAGCGAACCTTGAACCAGAACATATTAAAAATTTTCGACTCCGTTGGCTCGAATTTTTTATTGAAGGTGCCAGACAAATCAGGAACCGATACAATTTTAATAACAAAATAATAGAAGACATGGAATTTCTAAATCCAGATATTATAAAATCCCGCAAGATTCAATCCTTAGTAAATATCAACCTTCACTTTCCCAATTTAATTGAAATCAAAGATATTCAAGATCTTTATATAGAGTGGAGACATTTAAGAAATAATTCAGCGCTCCACCCAGAAGGAGCTAACGAAGACATGGAAAGGTATTGGAACAAAATTCTTCACGAAAGAAAACCCAGCGACGACGGGACAGCTTTGTATCCGCTATTGTCAGTACTTGTATCTGCACTTCTGTGCCTCCCGCATTCCAGTGCAGCTGTTAAGAAAATTTTTTCTTCCATAAACCTGATAAAACGGACACCAGCACAATAGAAGGCTTGTTGCATACAAAGCAGTTACTAAACAATAAACCGTGCTATGACCTAAATCTGGACATGAAAAGCATAAGGTCGGATGTCGAAAAAGTCAGGTTTTCAGGAGAGCAAAAACAAAATTGAGAAACAATTTTGTGAATATTTTATATAATATAAGGAAATTAAACAGTTTTTTGATACGTATTTATTGTAAACATATTCACCTTTAGTTTTATGATAACTGGACTTATCTAAAACTGCAATAAAGTGGTAAATTATTACTTTTTTTATATTTTCGCTGACACCCGACCTTATGCCTGAAATAATATAGTTCATCATAGACTCTACGTACAATATGTTAAAATACGACTTTATGCTGACAATTTGTGTGACAAACCCATTGGTCAAGTCAGTACTAAACTGTAATTTTATATTTAAATGCAGCATTATGGCTTAAAATTCTCAACCATGATAAACGTCTCATGTCAACATAATCTTGGTCACTACAAACAATTATCTCAGGTATAAGGTTGGAAGTACTTGGAAGTGCTGATAAAAACCGTTAAAGCCTTTCCTAATTTGTTGGCACACTTACTCTTGTTAGTCTATTATCTTTAAAACAACTGAACTGATTGTTATGAAGCTTACACTGTTCCCAGCTGGAGTCAGAATACTAATTTATGATTATGTATACATACATAAAATTACCTATATTTTGTAAAATTGTGTACATTTGCTTGGAAGTCCTAGACTAACATAATGAATAGAATCGTTAACCTCCCTTTTGGAAATTGCTTAAAAACATTTTTATTATGTACTTCTATTTACAATGTGCGATGCACAGCAAGCTGGTACTTATAATACGGACAGTTGTAGCTGTCAGCTATCATCCTCAGTATGCTGTTTTTCGATGACCGTAAGCGACACTGAAAGAAAGCTATGCGTGAACTTATAATCGCGTAGAAGTCAGGAACCCTCATCCGCCGCAAACATGCTTTAGATGGTGGAATGTTTTACTTTGGACTTAAGTGACATTTACAATGTCTGCAAGTGATTAAACAATTTCTTTGCTTAAGTTCATTGGGAAAATAAGGGGCTGTGGTTGTGTTTATAGTCCAATTAGAAATCTGATGCAGATACCAACGCTTGGTGCAAATTTCACATATTTTATCACAAACTGTGTTATCCCCTGTAAGAAACCTGTGAGACTTGCGTTATGTAATCGTCTAGATTCCCCATTACGCTGCCGCATTTGCTGTAAGCGAGCTACTCAATCTTATTCAGATTGTGAAGCTGGGTATTCGGCATAATTCTGACTCATTTGTTGTAAGCAAGCTGCTCTGTCTTTTTCGGATTGCGAGGCCCGATATTCGGCTAAAGCTCGTGAGGTTTGCTATAAGCGGACGGCTCTTTCTTCTTCAGATTCTGAGAAGCTCGGTATTTGGCATTATGCTGACGCATTTGTTGTAAACGACCTTCTCTGTTTTTTTTTCCAATTGTGAAGCTCTATAATTTCTCATAATAGTCTCTCCTGTTCCTCTTTGGCTCTTCTAAATCTACGCTATATAATTTTATTTTTTGGTCTTTTAACGTCCGTCTTTTGTTATCCAATGTTTTTTTCTTTATCCTTTTGTTTCATTTAATATTTTTTATCCCACGAGAAATGGACAAATAAACCGTCAACCCTCCTAGAGGGCCGATAGAAGGGTAAAGTTCTTAAAAAACAGGGTGTGCGCGGTTCTTGAGGTTGACGCTAGCGACACGACATTTTTAACCAACCTTTGCCATTCATCCATCGGCACGTTTCTTAACTATATATCGGATTGGGTGGAAGTTCATTTTTTTAAATGAAACTCAAGTGATCCTCAAGATAAGAACTTACACCGTTCAGCATACATGAGTGTAACGACTCGTTAAGTTTGACGGGACGAAGCAATCTGACATGCTGTATTGTAAGTCCAACTTCAATTCTATGCTATTTCCTAGCCTTGAAAGTTTACTATTGTATATACATAGGAGCAACGCAAGAACCTGTATGATTAGAGGTGATAATATACAATTCCCTAAGCGGGGGCGGATTCTTCGTTGCTGTCAAAAGCTCAAGTTCCATCTATTGACTTAGCATAGCTGCACGTTACTTCCCACATGTACACGAATATTTTGCGCAAGTATGTAAAGCTGCGTGAGCATGATTTTCCTAGTAAGGATTACGGGTCTGACTGTTTAAAATATTGAATTGTCATCGATCCTTGATAATTATCCAAATTTTGAGTTAATCCAATGTTTGAAGGGGGTCAAAATAATTTTCAAAGTTTTCGTTACATACTAACATACATACGTATGAAGATAATAAAAGTGTGTGAAGCAGTTTTGTTTATGATGAGTAGGTATTCAAAATCAAATTACCGGCCTGGCACGTGCCATCTACATTTACTATCTTACTTTAACACGCGTGACCTTTAATATGAATGCACAAGACAAGATAAACCATGAATTTGCCTCCCCACTTGCTCCCACTGGTGCTTACTAGAGACGAAAAAATCCGACCTATCTTTAGTACCGACCGAGACGCGCCTTGAAAAATTTAAAAAAGTTGGTAACATAATGGTTTAAAATGACATATGCCTAAGATTTTTTACGTAATAATAGTATATTACAGCTAGATTGTCATATGATTACATTCGTCTTTATGCTATAATAGTTAAAAACAATATTTTACTGGCATAATGGCGTAAGTTATGTTTAATACATTAATTTCGTTGCAAGGTTTAGTGGCATAAGTGCGTATCTGTTGATACACCCAACGCGAAAGTTCATGAAGAAACAGAATACTTTAAATGCATAAGGGTGTATGTTTGTTTACGTCTCCAAAATAAATTAATAATTTATGGAATAAAGGTATCAATACAAATAAACCTCTATGCTTCCTAATTTTTTCGGAAAGTAGTCAGATCCGACTTTATGTATGTATTTATCTCTGCAATGAAGAAGGATAGAAATACAAGAGTGAGTTTGCCAGAAAGAGCACAAAAAGTTTATTATGAATATGTTAAAAAGTGGTTTTGGTCGTATATGCAGATCCAGCCTAATGCTTTTCAGGTCCAGAAATATTGATTCTAATATTATATCTAAAATTAATAAAGACATGTATAAGTAGTCATACCTTTTATTTTATTTATTTATTTAATTTTCTTTATTTCATAACATAAATACTTACGATTTCCTTTATTTCCTGAATTATCAACTAACAAATGCATACCTTAAATGCCGTTATGGTGAAATGTTTTCTGTTTAGCTGCATTTTAGTTTAGTAATAATCACAAATAAATGTTGCATTACAAAATCTTTTTCATTTATGTACTAATGTTTGGCTTAAATGCCGGTAAGTGACATTAGCTGCATTATAGTCAAGTAATGTTCGGCCTGAAAAATTGAGTTTTACCTAGGTAAAACGCCGCTATATTAAGTAACGGCATTTAAGTTCAGTAAAACTATTAGTGAAAAACTTTATTTACCAACGCATCAAAGTTGTTTAAAATCCAACACTTAAATGCCGTTAAGGTACTCCTAGCGGCATTATAGTTCAGGTTTTTTAGAAGATTTTTGTAAGTAATACTAAGTTATAATGCAAAAAATATAATATTTTAAAATTTATAATACATAGCGTGCTGAGAGTTTGAATATATTAAAGCTCTTATAAATACCTATCTAATGATATATTTAGGTTATAATTTTCTCTTTTAAATTTGAAACAGCATACATTTTTCAATTCCCGCTCTTTAAACCCGTTTTTCTCGAAATGTTGTTTTGGTACTTAACGGCATTATAGCTAGTGGACGGCAGAATAGGAAAATAGCCATGTCGGAGTTATTTTAATCTATCTGCATACCTTTTTGGGATGCATTACTTTTCTCGGCAGTACTGGAATCAATTTTTAGATGTCTCAATTGGAAACATCTCGGGATTAATGTCGATGGTCTCTCACTAACGCACTTGAGATTCGTAGACGACATAGTGTTGTTTGCTGAGACACCAGAAGATATACAAAAAATGATGAGCGAACTGGCAACAGAAAGCGAGAAAGTAGGGCTAAAAATGAACCCCGAAAAAACAAGACTAATGACTAACGGAACAAAAATTACTGTAAATATAAAAAAACATCCAAATCGACTACATCGACGAGTACATCTACTTGGGACAGCTTATAACACAAAACGATCCTGTACTTAAAGAAGTTGAGAGAAGAATAACCAATGGTTGGAAGAGATATTGGGGCCTGAGAGAGGCCATGAAAGATAAAAAGCTCCACATAAATGTAAAAAGTAAATTATTCAACACATGCAAACTACCTGTCCTTATGTATGGCAGCCAAACATGGGCTTTAACACATAGTATGGTAAAGAAACTCGCGACCTGCCAGTACGCAATGGAAAGAAGCATGTTGAATGTGAAGAAGTCAGACAGATTAAAAAACCGTATTATCAGAAGCAAGACAAAGGTGATCAACGTAACTTACAAAATCAGGAGGCTTAAATGGCGATGGGCAGGGCACATGATGAGAGGACATGATAAATGGAGTAAAATTGTAACACGGTGGTACCCTAGAGAAGGAAAAAGGAAAAGAGGTAGACCACCAAAAAGATGGGATGATGACATCAGACAAGTAGCAGGAGTAACATGGAACAGAGTGGCTCTGGAAAGACAAGAGTGGAAAAGGTTGGAGGAGGCCTTTGCCGAATGGCAAACAGACCTACAGAAAATTTGCAAGAAGCAATTATTAGATTCAGTTTTTAATTTTAAATGTAACATACTAAGGTCTGAATAAAAGGCTATATTATTATTATTATACCTTTTTGGGAACAATAAATGACAAATGAGGCTCATACTTTGAGTATTAAACCAACCAAAGGGCTCATATGGCTATTTATTTCCAAATACCTTCTGATTTATTTACTCACCAATCTACAGAACAATCTGTCAGTCATGTCATCTTTTTGCATCATCATCATTTCAGCTAACTGCTGTCCACTGCTGGACGAAAGCCCCCAAGGAAAGCCAACCTTTCCGGTCTTGGGCAGCCCGCATCCTTCCACAGCCAGACACTTTCTTTAGGTCGTCGGTCCATCGTGCCGCAGGACGCCCTACAGTTCGTTTGCCTAATTGCGGTCTCCACTCCAATACGTGTCAGCTCCAGCGGCCATCAGCCCGCATGGAAACATGACCGGCCCACTTAAACATTTTTTCTTTTAACCCTTCACAATTATAGTAGTTAAGCAATCTGACTACTGCTGCGATTCGCGTTCTGCCCCTTAGCCAAGTGGGAAAACACTCGAACGCTTATTTCAATCCCAAACATTTAGCATTTCATTCGAATAACGTTTACGTATTAGAAAGTTACTAACTACGCCCTCTGGACTGAAAGACTAGATCTTAAGTAATATGTAAATAAAACTATTCCATATTAAGTCTAAGTAAAGTTTGAAACATGCAAGTCATAGACCCTTTTATTTTAGATAAAAAAATCCAACTCACTACCTCCTTTCGTTTTCAGGATTGATGGATTGCAACAACTTTCGGTTAAATTTCTTTTGCAAAATTACAAAATACAGTTGCCGAAAAATATCTGTGCTGTTTTCATGTTGCCAATGTCGCCACCCTATTCAATATTACTTCGTTCTTGCAAAAAAATTAGTTGATTTTCTTTTGTAGATGCACATTAATATAGTTACCAAAAAAACGGTACTAATTTCATAGCGCACCCTATTCAATTTTATTTCGTTCCTGCCAAGGTGGCTTTTATCGCGAAGTTTCCATCGCGTATGTAATTCGCGGGCTCTTTACGCGAAATTTAACCGAATAGGTGAGTTAGGGTTAGGACGCAACCCAACATTAGGATACGTGGTTACGCGCCATTAGCGAAGATTTCGCAGTTTCACTTCGTCTCAATTCCGTGGACTATTAAGGGGGAGATTTCATTATAAGAATGGTTCGCCTGAATAAGGTATGAATGCCGAGATGCGTCGCGAACTTAACGGCCGTCTCTGATTAAAGATTACATAGTCTCCGCTCAGATGACGTTAAATTTAATTTGCCTGACGAAGATTATACAGCCCAAGCTTGTTCTCCTTCACCCTGATCACTTATTTAGGCAACAGAGAAGTTGCTACAGCTTTGACATGGCAATGGTTGATTAGGAGTTTAATTTTCAATTAGCCATTACCGCTTATTACAGGATTTCACAAAAATGATCTATGTAAGTATATTTCTTAACTCAGCCTTAAACCAAAAAAGGTTGATTGATTTAACGAGCAATTTTTATAAAAAATCTTATATTATGTATGTATTTATTTATGGGGCGACGCTTGAGGGAACGTGGCGGTGATCCCCGTGTCGGAGCTTTCCTGGTGCAGCAATTGTCGCTAGCTATCCAACGCGGCAATGCGGTCAGCGTAATAGGCACCTTTGGTCTGGGGCCACCCGCTAGTATATATAATTATTTACGTATTACATATATCATTCATTATATACCATTTCCTATACAATAATTTCCTTTAGTTAAGTTTATTTTTTTTGTATTAGTTATTTATTTGTGTAATGTTAATTCTCAGAAACGGCTCTAACGACTTCGATGAAAAAGGTACAGTTTTGCATTTTAAGTTCAACTGCATAGTGGTATTTCTCGTAAAAATGCAATTTTACACAAAAAATATTTATTAAATAATACGGCTCTTTACAGACAGATGGCGTATCAATCATCTATAATACCTAAGCACCTGCACTGCACCAGAAGGCAGGTAGGTACCTAATGTTTAAAAAAAAATACTTTTTCTTTTTCTATCTGAATGAATTACTTATTTAAATTGATGAGCTCTCGGATATGGGCGTGAGAAATATTATTGTGAACTACTTGTTAAAAACTAAATTGAATGAAGTGTTGCTTTATGGTAAGCGTCCGCAATTAATTAATTACCTAAGGATTTTGTAGGTGCTTGTTTTTTATATAGAAAGTTTAACGTGGCTATAACTGGCATGAAAGTGGGGCGATGGAAAATAATTTTATATTTAGCACTAGGTAGTACTAGAGTTTCTGCTTTGTGATTATGATTATATTAATTTTCTTTTAAGGTACCTTTAGCTAACAAAAATTACTTACGCTAATAAATAATATGGTTATGCGGACTTTTTTATACAACTACCTACTCTATTAAAACACGGGTAATGTTTATTAAATGTGTTTGTATCTGCAATGCGTTATTTTTTGAGAATGACACCGTGTTGATGACGTCACAAAAAATTGATCTCGTAGTGTATCTAGGTAAATTTTTGGATACATTTCAAACATGTCTGATGACTTCGTGTCTGGTGTTTACGTAGTATTTAATCGGTTAAGAACCGCCGGTTCCAATTGGAACCAAGACAATTTCTTTTGTGTCTGTGATTCATGGTCTGAGAGGTTAAATAAGTATTTTTATCTGTTGTTTAGTACCCATAGTCAAGGTTGTCTTGTTTGGGACTAAATAACCATGTATGAAACAATAGTAAGCTGTGAGGTCGTAAACGTGATAGGTCATAGCCAGACAAGAATGTTGCTACATATGTCTTAGAATTAATTCTGGGACCAGCGGGTTTCCTCGATGTTTTCCTTCACCGTCGAGCTAGTGACAAATATGTCATTAAACAAACTTGTAACATTGAAACAATATTTGGAAAGCGATTTGTGGGTACAATTAGGACCTCTTCAGAATAGTTCCTAACTTCACATGGAATTATCGTAACGTGCCGACGTGATCCAATTAACGGATTAATCTACGTGATTGATGAACGAACAAGTTTCTTCAAAACTTACCAAGAAACTTTCATAAATTATATAAACCTATTAGCATCTCATGCATGAGATCTGGGTTCAATTCTGTATCAGGCCATGTTGACATTTACCAAACAACAAAGGCATCGCATCAAAAGTGGATAAGTTCTTAAATTTATTATGGTTTTGAGCTCTTTTTCAGCATATTCTGGAATAACTCTTTTCAAGATTTTATGTGACAAAGTTTTGGAAATTCTTATGAGTGGAGCCAGTGTTGTTTTTTTCATAGATTATTTAACGTTTGGATAACGACTAAAAGCCCAACAGTTCATACTTCAGGATCGATGAACAGTTCACCATCACCTTTGAAACTCTCGGTAATAAATAGGAGATTAAAAAAACGCCGCGGATGGAACGGCCCGCATTGGCTTTTGTCGCACAAACAATAACCTTTTTTGTCAGACGTTCGCACGATAAAAAATTCATTATTTCGTCGTTCCCAACAAAGCTTTTGAAACAAAACGTTGGTAATTTTGATAGTGATGAACGATACGAGGAATATTTCGACAACTGCCCTATGAAAATTGTTACAGTATAAATATTGTGACACTAACCCGCGCCTTTTCCGGTAGTTCGAAACTGTTTCAACATGTGCTGGTACAATAAATAAACAAACTGAAATTTGCACTTTTTTTTGTCAAATATCTAAAATAACCATTTGTGTTTTGTTTACGAGAATAGATTTCGAACGATGATTGTAAAACAGCAGTATACTTCCTATTATCGTAGGAGTATTGTTCAGTACAACATGAACATAATATTACCTATATGTTTGTTTTCTCAGATTTATATTTACAACATTTTCTATTTAGTATTATTTCATATTTTTATTTTGGTAACACTAAAATTATCTCATCCGTTTTTACTTTATCAAAGCAACGATATTCTAGTGGCCATTTATTTTCCTATTCATATCTTGTAATCAAATTTGAGCGCACAATTTATTTTGTACTTATTAGTACCTACCTATTTGTGTCCTGCCCCTGTAAATCGTAGTCATTTTTTTTTTATTATTTCAATACTGGAATCTTTATTTTTCAAAGATCAAGTGTCGGATGCTAGATGCGTCAAGCCGAAGACAGAGTGCTATGGCGCTCATTAGGGGAGGTCTTTGTCCAGCAGTGGACTAAGAAAGGCTGATGATGATGAAGTTTTGTAAATATCCAATACTTGACTTGATATTCTATTTTAGGTCCCGCTACTAATCTATAAGCTACATTTCCTAAAACTGGTAGGTATCACTCACTACATAGTATAAAACAAAGTCGCTTTCTCTGTCCCTATATCCGTATGTCCCTATGTATGCTTAAATCTTTAAAACTACGCAACGCTAATGCGTTTTTTTTTAAATAGATATTAGATATTAAATATATTAAATAGAGTGATTCAAGAGGAAGGTTTTAGTATTAGCATTGCACCCGTGCGAAGCCGGGGCGGGTCGCTAGTTAAATTATAATCTTTTCCATTTTACTAAAAGTAACCCGACTTTGGAGTTATAATTATGAAGATGAGATTTTTTCTTGGCTGCCTATTAAATGTAATTTAAAAGGAAAGCGATCAAATTTCGTTCCGGAGGACTTTCGTTTCTAATTAAAGTTCGTCTAACGCGAGTCTACGAACTTTACCTAATGGAAGCAGCAAACCTTCAAAACAAATTAGTTTTTAAGAAGTAGAGCAAAAAATACTTCCAGACTGTCTTTTGCTTGTCGTCTGATAAAATAATACGAATATGACAGAATATTTTAGGACCCTCTTCAACAATGAAGGTACTTAATCTTCAAAAAGTACCCAAGTCAAGAAAACAATTACGTAAGCCTTTTCGTAACGTCTTTCCGTAAACTGTGGTCGTGACTCGATTTTCAGAAAAAATATTAGCTTGTTATAAATATAAGAAAGATATATTTTTTCTACATATAAATAAATAATTATTAAAACAAAAAATATAATACGCTTGCAACTGGCGCTAGCGGCATCCAGCACGGATCCCGTTTTTTGGGGTTCCGTACCCAAAGAGTAAAACGGGACCCTATCACTTAGACTCCGCTGTCCGTCCGTCCATCTGTTACCAAGGTGAATCTCATGAACCGTTATAGTTAGACAGTTGAAATGTTCACAGATGATGTATTTCTGTTGCCGCTACAACAACAAATACTAATCATCATCATCATCAACCCGTAACAGCCCACTGCTGAGCTAAGGGTCTTTCCTCACACATGAGGAAGTATGGGCTATAATCTCCCACGCGAGCCCACCGCGGATATGGAGATGGTGTTAAACTAGTGGCCACTTAACAGTCAGAATTTTTCAAGCCACCCAAGGGTATCTGACATGGCTTAACGACTTTCATTGTGCGTAAACACAAATACTAATAAATATAATAAAATAAATATTTAAGGGGGCTCCCATACAATAAACGTGATTTTTTTAAGATAACGGTACGAAACCCTTCGTGCGCCAGTCCGACTTCTCTTCCCAAGTTACCAGCGGTTTAGGTTTATTTTATTTAGTTACAATACAAGTTTACAGTAAACACCAAAACACACGTACAATACAATACAATACAACACAACTCTTTATTGTACAATAAAAACAACACAATATATAAATCAAGTACGTTATAAATGAACAGAAATAAAGTAAATAGAAATAGGTTGTTCGTTAATTGTTTTAAATACACATGATATAATACTCAAGACAGGGTCTTAAAAATAATGTTTATTTTTGTTTATTAAATATTGTAAAATTTATCCTTTCAAAAATAATAAATTATTAAATAAATACGGTTTCGCCTTCGCCGAGAGATTTGGCAAAGGTATTCCATTCCTGGAAATTCCCACTTTTCAACAAGTTATTTTTGAATCCCTGAATAAATGTTATCTGAATATATTTCTAATACAATTTTAGTTAAATTATTGAATAAATAAACAAATCAGCGCTTTTATTGAAAGGAGAGTTTCTGCCGTAGTTTACTTTATTATTGAGTAAACTGAAACTGAACCGTTTTAAATATAGACGCTCAGTTTTAACTTAGTTATCAAAGTATCCAATAGCTCGCGCAAAGTTAAAATGCTCTCCAGCTATATCAATAACATCGTGAGAAATATTTCAGATGAAGCTTATTTTACTGGGAAAAGTATAAATTCTCAATTCTGAGCTGAAACTGTTAATTATTCGAATGACCTCTTAACTTACTCAAAGTGAGCTAAAAGTTTCATATTTATTTATATCGGTAAAATTTAAACGTCTAACTACCGTCCTCACGTCCTACTAACAGACATTGGGAACGCATACCGATTATTTTGTTTACAAACAGAAGTACAGCTTACTTGATTTTAAGTGATTTCCTGTTTCACCAGCTCCCTTAGCCAGGATGCAAGCGCCAACGAAAGCGAATGGGTTAATAGATTGACTGTATGAGATTGACATCAGCAAACGCTAGGTCTCGTCAGCAAGTGCTTACGTCAAACTCATACATGTCTTGCTTCTTGCACTCGGGTAGCGGGCTAGGGAGTTACCGGTACGTTTGGGACGTCAGAATCAGTTGCTGCGATAGAAACGTACGTAGATTTTTAGTACAGGAAATAATAATAGTAATAGTCGCTTATCGCAAAACTTTACTAGTAACGCGATGTAGCTTCTGAAACGGGGCACTTTTATTACAGTATTTCTAATTTAATTACTTTTAGGCCCAATTCTGAATAGATTTAGCTACATCCTTAATCTTCTATATATATAAAAGGAGAAGCTAAATCTAAAAATCAAGGCTCAGCCCAAACCGCTGAACATAGAAACATGAAATTTTGTGTGTAGGTTACGTTTATAGTGTAAATGCTCGCTAAGAAAGGATTTTACGAAATTCAACCCTTAAGGGGGTGAAAGAGGGGGTTGAAGTTTGTATGGGATAGTGTGATTTCTGCGTGTATCAACTTTAAACTTGGCACAAATACTCTTCAAAACACACTATGAAATATTAGTTCTAGGATTTTTTGAAAATCATCCTCCAAGGGGGTGAAAGTAGGGGATGAAGTTTGTATGGAAAACCTTCATTTTTGGGTGTATCAATTCGAAACTTTGTAAAATACTCCTCAAAACAAACAACAAGACACGTATTTCCGGATTTTTCAAAAATCATCCCCTAAGGGGGTGAAACAGGGGAGTGGAGTTTGTATGGAGACGTGTTGTTTTTTACGTCTATCAACTTCAAACTTACATAAATACTCTAATAAATTATGAGACACATATTTTTGTATTTTTCGAAAATCATCCCCTAAACGGATGAAAGTTGGGGTTGAAGTTGATACGAAAAAGTTTATTTTTTGCGTCCATCAACATAAATTATGAGACACATATTTTTGTATTTTTCGAAAATCATCCCCTAAACGGATGAAAGTTGGGGTTGAAGTTGATACGAAAAAGTTTATTTTTTGCGTCCATCAACTTGAAACTTGGTACAAATGCTTCTGAAAACAAACTATGAGATATTAGTTCTAGGATTTTTCAAAAATATTCCTCCAAGGGGGTGAAAGTGGGGGTTGAAGTTTGTATAGAAAACCTTCATTTTTAGGTGTATCGATTCGAAACTTTGTAAAAATACTCCTCAAAACAAATAACAAGATACGTATTTCTGGATTTTTCGAAAATCACCCCTTAAGGGGTTGAAACAGGGGGTTGGAGTTTGTATGGAGACGTGTTTGATTTTTACGTCTATCAACTTCAAACTTCGCACAAATACTCTTAAAAATAAATCATGAGACCCGTGTTTTAGGAATTTTCGAAAATCGTCCCCTAAGGGGGTGAAAGTAGCGTTTGGAGTTTGTATGGAGACGTGTTGTTTTTTACGTCTTATCAACTTAAATATAGTGCATTTTTGTTTCTGTTTATGCAGTATTGTCTGATTCCGTATTTATTCAATAAACTTTGATTCATGATTTTAACTTATTAATTGCTAAGTTATATGCATAGAATATACTTACTGTGGTAGTCTTCCATTACACAATGTCTCAAAATGTCAAAAAAAAGTGTACACGTAGAAGTTTTTAGTTTCAATAAAATTTTACAACAGTGTTTTACTGTGATATTTACTTTTTCCTTATTAGCTAGATGGTATTATGAACATTTTATCAGGACCAGTGTGTCAGATACATGTACCATTGAATACCAAAATTTAAACTTACATGTATCAATTATGATAACGACTCTAAATCACGTGATTTAGGGGTCAAGACCTTTTGACCTCCCTTCATCCGTACCTGTTAACTATCGTGTTAAGTTACAACTTTATTTTATGGACATATTTATACGTTATTGATGTATTTGGAATGTGTTGTGATAATTTTATGGGACGATCATATTTCTATAACAATTTTTAGTAATAATGATGATGTTAAATTACGTAACAAAATATTAGAGGGTAATTAATGTAATATATAAAGGGTGTCCCAGAAGTAAAGAGACTTTTCTCAAAATAAAACTGGCCACGGAGAAAGATTTAAAAAGGTAAATAAATGGTTGTCATGGTAACCATAGATAACATATCTATCAAAATAGTCGGGTTTAACATTTCTTTTGCATGTTTTTCAAAATGAAGCGATCTGAACAAGAATTATTTTCAAAGGGAGTTGTTCAGTACTATTTGTGTCATGGGAAATCTGAGACAATACGTCGTTTTATTCAAGAAGGAGCAAGAAGAACTAGTCTGTACAGAATAATAAAACGTTACGAAGAAACGGAAGAGACTAATTTCAAAAAGATTCCGGGAAAACCACGTACAGTATTTACATCTAGAAATATAAACAAAGTAAAAACGATTTTTGAACAGGCGTCTTCAACATCGGTGAGAGTTGCGGCAGATAAATTGAAAATTTCTAAGTTCAGTGTATCTAGAATTAAATGTAATGATGTAGGCTTGAAAGCTTTTGTAAAATTAGCTGCCCCCAAATATGTCAAAGACCAGGAGGCGCGTGCAAAGCGAGGGTGCCGTAAAGTTTACGAAAAAACTTTGAAAAAAACTCTTATAATTGATGATGAGACATACGTACCTACCGGTTGACCCTAGCGACGTTCCTGGGAAACAATATTTCCACGCAACCAGTCGTGACGTTGTTGATTATAGCGAAAAAATCGTACCAAAGGCTAAGTTTTTAAAAAAAATACCTTGTTTGGCAAGCTATTGATGAAAACGGCAATGTTTCCGAACCCTATTATCGTACGGGGGTATATGTACATAGGGTCTATGAACTCCCAGATTTATCTTAGAGAGTGCATTATCAAACGTCTAATACCTTTTATAGACAAGCATTATCAGCGAGAAAATGTTTTGTTTTGGCCGGACTTAGCTTCATGCCATTATGAGTTTAAAGTTACTCAGTATTTACAGACTGCGGGTATTGAGTTCATAACTCGACAAAACAATGCCCCGAACGTTCCTTAAGCTCGAGGTATCGAAATGTTTTGGGCCCTGTGTAAAAAAGAGTAAAAAAAATACACAGATATACCACAAACGTTGACATCCTTCAAACACCGATGGACTAGATTGGCCAAAAGAGTAGCAGCTTCATCTGGAAAAGCGGTCATGAAGCGTGCTGCTATTAATATGAGAAAAATTGGATACAAAGGTATCGCTGGAGCAAATTTAATATAGACATTAAAAATAAATTACTTTTACTTTCATTTGCATACCAAGTTTATATGATATCGGATTATTTTTAATTAAATATTGGTAAAATTATTTTGTCTCTTTACTTCTGGGACACCCCAGTATATATAATATATAATCTCACGCCTTTTTTTTATCCCCGAGGGGGTAGGCAGAGGTATTCCATTACTGGATACACCCACATTTCACGAGATATATTGGACCCATGTGATAGGTGGTGAGCCCATCTCCGGACCGGGTCTATTTACACATGTCTCAGAATTAATTCTGAGACCTGTGGGTAACTGTAATTATTGTAAATGAATGTATATTTTCTTTGTAAATAAATGTTATTTCCCGTCATATTGGAGGATACTTCTGTTTTATTAAAAGATATAATAAAACTCTAACGGGGCCGTGTCTGTACATTAAATATTTTTTGAAATTTTTAACGGTAGTGTACATAGTTATCGATATAGATACCGAAACACCAATTTTTAGAATTTTTGTCTGTCTGTCTGTCTGGTTGTGCACGCATCACTCAAAAACTACTAGACGGATTTTGATGAAATTTGGTATGGAGATAACTGAGTAACCGGGTCAACATTTAGGGTACCTTTTATTCCAGGAAAATATCTCATTCCCACGGGAAAATAAAAAAACTGGTTAAAAAGAGAAATACGTACTACTCCGAAACGATAACACAATATAGAAACTTGAAAAATGGTATGAAGGTGTCTGATATGTCATAGGAAATTGGTATGAAGGGATTTTTGGAAATTCCCACGGGAACGGGAATAAACTAAATCCAAGCGGGAAAACGCCGCTGGGCACCCGCTATTTGAAATATGGTATGTAGGTGTCTTAAATATGTCGTAGGCAACCACTATAAAGGGATTTTCGGAAATTCCCACGGGAACAAACGGAATCCGCGCGGGCAACGCCGCTGGGCATCCGCTAGTCTAATATGTTCTAAATAACTGCAGTAGCAAGCCGGATGGTTTTTCGTCGTTCCTTTGGGATTGTTGAAAATCCTTTATCATTGAGCGTAAATCCTAAAGTCCTTTCTGAGAAGTCTTCTAGTGCTTTCCGTGCGTTGATAGATCAATTAGTCCGTTTTCTTGATAACTCCTACAGATAGTTTGATATAACTTATGCAACAAGTCTAAAATTCTTAGGGAGCAGTGATAGTCTTGTTGAAAGTGAGATCGCTAAAAATTTACGTAACAATTATCACTAAACGGGGATGGAAAATCGTGAGGAAACCAGCAGTCCCCAGAACTGGTTATGAGGCATGACTTTGTAATATAAAACCGGTTCAGAGATGGATCGTTTATGTTTGGGGATCCGAAAGATATGTGAAAAGTAGGTTTTTCCAAGAATGGAATACCTCTGCCATATATCTCAGCGGAAAGCCCGTAGTTATAGCGATATTGTCACTTAGTGCATGTAAAATGCAAGTTCTTTTCAGAGGCTATGTGAAGCTATACGACGAGTAATGGTGCCTGCTATTTTGGCACCACGCCTCTGTTACATGACTTGGAAGACGTTTTTGTTTTTCAACTTTTATATAATGTTCTTTGGAGCCATTTGTTAAAAGTATCGCACTAAAACATTTCAGATTTACAATAAAGTTTCCAGTATAGTTGGATGTTTGATGGTCTTTATAAAATTTGTTGCCAGTAATTTAGTAGGGTAGTAAATAAAGCCAAAAGTCGATTGAGCTACATAGTAAGCAAAAGTTAGTACCACATCGAACGACGCTCCGAACTAAAAAATCCGTGAAACTGAATCGACTACAGGTCCCAACGAAACATGCTCACATACTTATAACTAATCACAAACATACTCGTACATACATATCCACGCTCCTTTTTCCGACGGAGTATTCTCGTCGGTTTCTAGTATTGTTTATCTGTCTTTTCGTCAGTAATTTTATAACCTTAAACACGTTACTCTCCATTTGGTGCAATTGGGTAAAAATACGGAACCACAGGTTGATGAACAAGATTAAATACTCGGGCTTGTTATTTTCATTTCCTCGCTTTGCCCGCTAAATGGAATGCGCGCAACATTTCAAAATAGACGCCGAAAGCAAAAGAGTAAAAATCAACGTCCGCGGGTATAAATCACGTCGCTTACAGAGTTTAAAAGCTCGCTTTGACTAATGGGTCCCTTTTACGGAGGGTCCTAGAAATAAGCCTTTGATTTCGTTCTGTCTTTCCATATCGATTTTGTTATTAGTTGTGCCATCAAACCAAAGTTGTTGTTTATTATTTTACTAAATGATGCCCATTGGTGGTGGAACTGATTTCGATAAAATCGATAAACCATTTAAAAACAAGATAAGGCAATATATTTTAATATATTTTTTTATTTAGTTTTTTAATAAATATACACACACGGCTATCGGGCTATCTTAAAAGGAGCTGGCGGTATGGGACAGATTAGGAGCCCATCGCCGGATCAGGGAGCTGTTACATACCTCAGCACCAATTCTGATGATAAATAAATAGGTACTTTAGTTCTTGGAAAATTCATTTGATACTATTCTGGGCTTCACAAAACGAAGTCACATATCCAACTTCTATTTAATTTAAAAATATTTGCTTCTCTTTGACATGTTTGTATGCTACTATTGAACCCATTTTTAGCGTGGTTCAACGAGCACGTGGCCAATTTTTATCGAATCGAAATCAAATTATTGTGCGTGGCTATTTAAAAAATGTTTTGCTTCTGGCAATTCAAGCATCAATAAATTGAATGGAATTCCAAATGAATAATCGAGAGGATTTTTAATTCATATTCCGTTGGTACTCGTCCATTCTTTTCCGTTTTTACGATTTGTGTGAACGGCTGCTTGTTTAGGGTTTTTTATTATTCGAATTAAAACGACTCGTATCTCTTTACAGGCCAATTTGGACAGTGGATCAACATTTGTGTGCGTGAAATGTCAATGCGTTACGTGCCTGTCCATTTATTAGACAAGCTTTATTTATCAGTTACTAGCAGCGCCCCACTGTTTCACTCGCGTAGTACCCGTTCCCGTGAGAATACGCGGGAAAAAATAGCCTGTTACTCGCTGATACCTATAGTCTATTTCACATAGCTCGAGTTCGGTGACAGTTCACATTTTTCCGTTTTACGCATACAACTTTCTAGTAAGAAAAATAGATGGTTCCAAAAATAATGAATATTTTATTATTATGTATGAAAACACAATAACTGTTGCCTCTAAAATTCTAAATAAAAATCTCAGACTCTAAATTAAGACAAATTTAAAAAAAAACAGATAAAATAGATATCCTAAAATATGTATTGCGTGGAACGGAACTTTTACTAATAGAGATTGACACTACTTAATCTACATTAAATCGATGAATCGAAGCTTTCGGGGGGAACAAAGAAAATGATTTTTAAGCTATTGCATAGCTTCTATCGAGGGCCTTGAGCGCGTTGGCCGAATCCAGAATCCGAGTCCGAGTCCGAGTCTGAGTCCGAGTCCGAGTCCGAGTCCGAGTCCGAGTCCGAGTCCGAGTCCGAGTCCGAGTCCGAGTCCGAGTCCGAGTCCGAGTCCGAGTCCGAGTCCGACTCCGAGTCCGAGTCCGAGTCCGAGTCCGAGTCCGAGTCCAAGTCCGAGTCCGAGTCCGAGTCCGAGTCCGAGTATATCAGTAACAACTACAATAATATTAATATATAAAATAGAAACTATTGAATACGTAACCGTTTCCTAGCTTAATTCGTCTTATCTCTTTGAAGTACTACCGCGTTGACCAGCAAAAGTTTATTGGGAATTAGTTGAAAGGAGATAATGTTACCTCCCCAACTGAGTAACTTATCCACAGATCCGTTGTGGCTTTACGCAGGCTCCCCGAATTCACCGATTTAATTTTATAAGTGTATTTGTGGGTAGTAAACTTAGTAATTTAATTTAATAATTCCTTATTCAAACAAGAAAAGTTTTCCTTTCAGAGAATCAAGATGGATGTCATAATTCTCAAGTAGCAAACAAGAATAATGATTAAATCTTACATGTCTAAACTTTATCTAAAATAAGAATAAGCTAAATTTAAAAAGACTCAGTTTAGAAATTTTAATCTTAAAAACTAAATCGTTTTAAGCTACCGCTACTTTAGCAAGTCAAGAATACCTAAGACCTAGTTAAGTATTTTAAAAACTATTTAGTTTTAAAGATGTCTACAAATAAGTCTAACAATGTGTTTTTTACTCAACTCAGATTATTTGAAGGCTCATTTAAGATTAAATGGTATAATTTAAGTATCAGTTTAGAATCGCAAAGTAAAAATTGATTTTGTAGAAAAACTTAAGATGATTGGTAACACCAAGCTCTATGAATTAGGTCACTTAAGATATCTGTATTCTTTTTTTATTAAATTTAATCAAGTTTAAGTGAAAATAAGTTTAACGGGACGTTTTTAGGGTTCCGTACCTCAAAAGGAAAAAACGGAACCCTTATAGGATCACTTTGTTGTCCGTCTGTCCGTCCGTCCGTCTGTCAAGATCCTTTTTCTCAGGAACGCGTGGAGGTATGAAGCTGAAATTTATATCAATTACTCAGGTCTACTGTCCCTTGAAGCTGTGAAAAAATCAAACTTCTAAGCCAACGCAATCAAAAGATACAGCCGTTTATGCCGCAAATTTTCGACACTTGCAAGGGAATCAAAACCTACAGGGTGCTTCCCGTGAACTCAGAATCTTGAAATTTGGTACGAAGCAACGTCTTATAGCATAGATAAAGGAAAAATTACGAAAACCATAAATTTGCAAGGTTGTACGGAACCCTCGGTGCACGAGTCCGACTCGCACTTGGCCGGTTTTTTTTAACAAACTAGAACCAATTGAAGATCGATGAAATAAAAAAAATTAAAAGATTTCGTCGGCGTGTTCTGAAATATAAAAATATATCGTCCAATTATGTGCGACCAAGTCCTTCAAACGGCAGTGCGACGAGTGAGACTTCGTTATCATTATTACCAAGTACTGTAGATCACGAGAAAGGAGAAGATGACGCTCAAAATTTGGAAAACGAAGTAGCGGAGGACAGCGATGATTGTACTGAATCGGAATCGAAAGCTGATATTGATTTTAATTTTAGAGAGCAGTTAAGAAACTGGTGTGTTGATCAATTTATGGTTTGTTTTAAACACAGGACAGGATATACAGAATAAATATAGCATGAGTATTATAAACTTGATGGTTATTCTTGCATAAACATTTACCGTAAATTGGACGGCAACTTGCATTCATTAAATCAAACTAAAGATTTTATAAAGCGCCATTAAGTATTAAGTAGCACTACACTAGTTCGGTTTTAGTACAAGTTAAGTATAATATCTCTAAACCGGTACTACTCCAAATGCAATTTGCCTATACTTTATCTAAAATAACCTTACAAAATCAGTTCCATCTAAAGTCATACTTCGCTAAGAATAATAAGACTTAACGCCATTTTACTTTTAATAAATGGAATAAAATTGAAAATCCCAACACAAATTCATAAAAAATAAAGTATATTGTAGTTAGATTTTTGTAATTGCAATAATAATTGCATTTATATCTCAAACATTTACAGAAAAGTAGTATTCTGCGCTGTATGTAAGCAAATTTTTCATTTAGCAACCTAATATTCCTATTTTTTATTGCTCTTTTTCCAGTATTTGGTAAGCCCGTCTGCTTCATAGCACTTTAAATTAATTTGACACGATAAACAATCATGCGTTATAGTTTTTGAATACCTGTAGGGACATTAAACGGTCATTTCTAAACGTAATAAATAGTTAAGTAATCGCCATTTTGATAAAACTTCAATGAATTCTCTTGTTAGTAAAAGAGTTCGCCATGTTTTCTTAAATACAATTCCATGAGTAAAAAAAGTATAAAAAAATTCTTTGTTAAGAGATGATCGAATTTGTGCAACTCAGTGTTAATAGTTTTAAGTAGGTATTGTAGATATATTTAAGTTTATTTCTTGGCCTTAAGTCAACCTTCAAGATATCTTTAAATCGAAGTTTAGAGATCTGTAAAACTCCCATTCTTAAGTAGGGTTTAAGTTTGTCTAAACAGTAGTATTAACTCTTTCTTGAAAATTTCTTAAATACTGTGCCCACTTTGTCCTAACTGAGTCTTGGAGATATCTTCAAGATATCTTCAGGGACATAATGGATTTAGCCAAGACAACAGCAAGAATTTGTCTGATTGTCTTCAAGATATCTTCAATCCCTTTTTAAGACATTTGATTGCTACTTGGGTTCTGAAACTAAATTTTAAAATTAGTTGAAAGTGACTACGATTATTTATTTAATAGTTTATTACATACTGTAACAGTAAATTTGAACAAATAGAATTATATTATAATCAAATGATCCCAAAATTCCACTGTACCCTTCCTAGCACCATCAACAGATCAGCTCGATGATATCAAATTATTGTACTGTCATACACACTGCATACATTTAAAAAATGAAAGTCAATATGACAGAAGTAGGCTTACTCACTTACGTTTGTGTGATTACTCACACAAAGCGTGTAAAAAATATTTTGTTTATTTGTAACAAAGGAAAAAATTAGATTAAAAGACAGAGGTGTGTACGAAAAATGTAGTAATACATATGGAATACAATAAAAATTAATATAAATGTGAATAGGTATAAACTGAATAAATACACTACAAAAGAAAGTGTATGGCTTTTGTAACATACCACAAAGTGTAATTATTTTTTCATTTTTAATGTAGCTGCACTGCATTGGTGCATCACAGGTGCATGTCAATATGTGTCTCAATTTTTAGAGCACCACGGTAAATAGAAACAGCGAAATACTTTTCGATGCCTCACCTGTGTCAGAAGAAGAGCAGCGATAGCATTACGGTTAAAGAGCCTGCTTCACATGATGAAAATCAGTGACGCTCGGGTTCAAATCCTGGCATGTACTAATGAGTTTTTAAAACTTACGTACATATTTATCACTAGCTCGACGGTGAAGGAACACATCTTAAGGAAACACGCAGGTCCAAGAATTAATTCTGAGACATGTGTAAAAGTTCCGGTCCGGCCATGGGCTCACCACCTATCACGTTTAGGGGTCCAAAGAATATCTCGTGAAAAGTGGGTATATCTAAAAATGGAATACCTCTGCCTACCCCCTCGGGGACAAAAGGCGTGAGATTAATTAATAAAAAATAATGTACGTTTATGTCATTAACAAAAATAACTGGCCAAAGTTTTTTGCGAGACTGTCAAGTACAAAACAATGAACTTATAAAAAACCAAGGTTTAATCTGAATAATTGTTTTAGCCTGAAATAAAACGGTCCTGATCTGATAGTTTTGTAAAAGAAGGTGTTAGAAGCCTGATCTGATTCTAAAAATAGTTTCAATGACAGAAATGTAGGCTAGACTACGTGTCGATCACACGTAGCACGGACCACGTAGCATAGTTAGTTATAATATATAATTATATTTATTAATTTACGACCCTTTATAGTCTACTATGAGTCTACGCTAAACTTAAGGTGTTAAATCTCGAGATTAAACTTTAGATATTGGATTCTGTTATCGACTATATCATAAACAACTTCGAGACAAGAGCTAGTAAAGTTAAGTATAGTAATTTATCCAATTTAATGAAATTGTTAAACATATTAATGTCTCATGTGAACATTATCTCAGCAAACTTTCTTATACCCGTAGTCATGTAAAAGGACTTATGGTAACTTGGTTCGACTTAAAGAAAATTACACAGGTATACGTACTTAATGACGTATTCCATTCCTACAAATCCGGCTGTCAAGTTTTAAATTATTCCACGAATAATCCATTTCTGTTATAAACTTCGTTTTGGGATTATATTTGACATTTTATGAATAATGAAATGTTTTCCGTCCAACCCATTGTAAATATAAATTGAAATCCAAATACTTATTCAAGACGTGACAGGTCTTAGCGTAGCCCCAAAAGGGATTTTAATATTTTTTTACTAAGTTTACTAAGCTCTCGAATTTTGATGTAAGTAACAATAATCACCAACTCGCAACAGCCCACTGCTAAGCTAAGGGTATTTCCTCACACATGAGGAAGTATGAGCTAGAATCTCCCACGTGAGCCCACCGTGGATTGGGAGATGGTGTTAGGATAGTGGTCACCTAACTTTCAGAATTTTTCAAGCCACCTGCACAGTATGAGGTGATCTAGCTTTTGCATAATAAGATAATAATAATGCCATGTATTGACATTATTGTATGACATTTGTAATTATTGATATCAATTTTATTTCTATTAATAAATAAAATGTGCAAGGGATTAAATTATTGTTATGAGTTTTTGTACGGTCTTCGTACGGTCTTTGTATTATCAGACTTGTTATGTATACTGGTTTTCGTTAACTTTTATCGCGTTAAAATAATTTAATCTCTTACCTACTGTCTTAGAATAAATAATTAGGAAAAGCTGGTGCCTCTCGTACCAAAATATTAAATATCAAACTAAAAATAAAGGCTGGGTTCTAAAAAGTCTAGTTTTCAATTTGAACAAGACATGGGCGTTACGTGTCCAAAGTGAATGAATGCCGTAAAAGGAAATTGTGGGAACATACGACAGTTTTGTTCCTAGGGGACCAAAGTTCCATTGAAACAGAAGGAAGTAAGTGTTGGGACACGCCTAGAGAATTAAGAGAATAAGCATGATACTTTAATAAATGAAGAGCCATGGTTAGGGAACCCGCTTCTTATAAGTGAGGGCTTGTACCAATAAGTTTTTCGAAAACATACGTACATCACACAGCAGCGCCCCGCGGTTTCACCCTCGTAGTTCCCGTTCCCGTGGGAATCCAGGGATAAGATATAGCCTATGTATTATTCTGATGTATAAGCTATATAACGGTAAAGTTTCATCAAAATCCGTTCCGTAGTTTTTGGGTGAAAGAGGAACAAACATCCATCCAGACATCCAGACCTCCATTCAAACAAACTTTCGCGTTTATAATATTAGTAGGACTAGCTCGAGGGTGAAGACTGCGCTGTGGTCACCTCCGTTTAGAAGTCCGAAAAATACTTTGTAATGAAAATGTTGTTTTTATATTTATTTGTTATGCTGGATACCATAGTCACATTTGCATTGGTATACAATGTTATGTGTAGATATTTCTAGAGATCTACTATGTGAACAGCCTTTTTAGTGTCAACCACCAATTTTACAAGCGCGCCCAAAGGAAACGCACTAAAATGGTGGTTGTAAACAAAAAATTGTAAGTGCCAATATTTTTTTCGCCTGTAATGAGAAAACCTTCCTTTTCTACCGTGCCATGGCCCCAATTCCATTATAAGCCCAGAGGGAATACCTCGGAGTAAGTCGTAAGTACTCAACTAGAGTACGGCGTCCCATACATATTCAGAAGTATCGAACTCTAGTTAATTTGCATAGTATCGTCACGGCCTAAAAACAGCTAACTATACTCATCGAGAACAAAGCAAAGTGCTATCCAGAATACCTAGAGAGCAATTGATTGGAAAACAACTCCAGATTTTAACATAGTTTTATTAGCTCTATATAAAATTAATGTTCCAATATTAAATTTTCTGAGTACTCCGACCTTATTGCAAGCAATAACAAAAGAGTATTTTCACACCACATGCTCGACAAAGCCGGATTATATATCATATAAACGTCACCGAAAGCAAGACATAATATCCCTTGGCTTTAACCGGGTTATAATGTTGTATGGAATTTCATAATCCTTATTGCTATGACGATAAAGTCTAATTTCGTTAAGCAAAATGTGGTGCAGTCGTGGCCAACTCGATTTTTCGAAAACCGAAGCCGCGACCACCTAGATTCGCACGATCTTCAATTGTTAAATCAAGTACCTAGATCACGCCGGCAGAAACAAGTTGCTGTATCCATTTTATAGTTTTAACATTTCAAAAAGAATATCTAAAATGTTGAGTGATGAAAGTACTTTGACTTCAGAGTCTATTATACTAGATGTCATAGGCATTGTCAATAATCTACTACCATGCAATTGCATTTTATTGTCTCGCATAAGGTGAGAAAAGTAGAGTATATAACTCGGGAATAAAACTGTTTTTGTCTTGGACGCTTAAATCCCTCACTAAACTCAGGACTCAGTCTTAACAATTCGCTCCTTTAGGTTAAATTATAAAATATTTCTATTAGGTTTACAAATAGTTTAGTTTATCGGGTAGGCTGTGTGTGAATGACATGAGTTAGGTGTAGGAGATATAATATAATATTTATGTGTTTAAAATGTACCTGGTATACCTATATATTGTATGGATATGTATTACATTCATGTATTGTATTATGTATTAAGTATCTAATTATGTGGAAGTAGTTTACATTATTGTATTATGTAGTTTATGTAATAGTGTTTTGTATGTTATTTGCTTGTGCGGTGCAGATGCGCGCCCTGGGTGTCCACAGAATACCAGCGTCGCTGGCTCTGCGCTACTCGCGTCGAGCCACGACATTATGCTGAGTGGCCACCCTTTTGGTACCTAGTTTTTTAAGTTTTAAGTTATTTTGTAATATTTTAATTTTAATAGGTGCCAAATAAACACTTTTCTTTCTTTCTTTCTTTCTTTCTTTCTTAAATCCCTCGCTTCGCTCGGGAATTAAATCATAACTCCCTCGCTGCGCTCGGGAGTAAAACTGGGAGTCCTTCGTTACGTTCAGGATTCAATGTCGCGCCCGTGACATAAAACAGTGCTTTATTCCCTTGTTGTATAATCTACTATTGTAAATATTCCTCCGGCTACTTATATTTTAAATCTTAGTTTTAGTTTTAATACTTTGGGCGAATTATTAAATGTATATTCTGCTAAGGTGTCCAGCGGCGTTGCCCGCGTGGATCCAGTTTATACCCGTTACCGTAGAAATTTCTCAAAATACTTTCATAGCGGTTGCCTACGACATATAACACAGCTACATACCTTATTTCAAGTTTCTAGGCGTTATTGTTGCACCTGTCACCTTATGAAATACTACTGCTGATATCCTAGGGTAAATGGGTGAGCATATAATTTTTTAGACAATCTATTTTTTTAGATAATATATTGATGGGTCGGGCATGCTCATAACGCATAGTGCTTTAAAGCAATGAAAACAAGCAAATTGCGAAATGCTACCAAACCGCTTTTTCACGCCATTCAATAATTTTCAAATTCAATAACTTGGTAATAAAATTCGCACCGCAACGTTAAATAAAATACACAATAGTACATTATGGTACAAGTGAGTAAAGTTGGTGATTACCGCTGAGGCGCCATTGAGACCCGAGCCGTAGGCGAGGGTCATAAGAGAGCCGAGGACGGTAATCATCAATACACACGTGTATCATACGACGTTTTTCAACACACTTGTGAATAAATAATACTAAAAAATCATTTTAAAATAATCATTCGCAATGGCGGGGAAAATTAATTGGTTTTCCAATTTTTTATTTATATAATTTGGAAAAGGCAAAAGGATCTAGGCCCATACAGCCTCGTTTTCCTATGCGCTCGCATCTTACAATGGCGATCGGCCATGGACTAAAAAAATTAGGTTTCTTTTTCTTTGGTTTGTCGTGGATAGCGTTTTAGCCACGTACAAAATGGGGTATTTAAAGTTTTTACAGAGAAAACCAAAGTTATATTTGAGTGAAAGTTTTGTTTATTAAACACGTACAAGTTGAAATGATCTATTTAAATACGAAGTTGCATGAAATGAGCAAGCCATATTTGTGTATTAATTTATTAGTACGATTGAATACGATCTTTTTTGTATCGAAACTTTTTTAAGAACAAAGCAACTCTAGCAACAAAATTGAAAAAAAAAATCTATAACTCACTAGTGAATAATAGCAAACAAAAAGTCTCAGTTTGATTATAGGTGTCATTATGTGCCTAATTGCAGTGAAATTAGAGCCACTTTATGAGCAAGTGTGTTGAAAATGAATTTAGATTTTGAATTCAATTTACAATTTCGTTAATTAATGCAATTAGAATGTTTATCAATAACATTTTGTTTTAATCAAATTTTGATGTTGCTTAAAGTAAATACTATAAAGCTAGTAATTTATTTGTGTCGAGTACAATATTGTTTAGCCTACCTACTACTATTAATGTCTTAAATTAAAATCGTTTTATTGTTTTGTAAATTTTAATAATTTATATTCAGTTAATTTTAATATAGTGATAGGTATTCTGGAAAAAATCTATATAGTGTCGCACCGCGGTTTTGGCGTTGCTATGCCGCAACGCAGTTACTTGTTCAGGCCGTTATGTGTTTAATTAATGTACTTATTTTAGTAATCATCGCGGGATGTCTATGCTTTGTGGATGCTGGCTTCTATGGGCATGGAAGAGTTCCTGCATACAATTGCTCCATCCAATCCCATGCCACTCCTGCCAAACAATTATTTTGTCAGAGGCACACGTTCATTGCTCATAATACTGATTTCAAATATTAAAATCTTACCGATTTTTATACAAATGTTTATGTTTCAATTTTTCTAATTTCGCGAATAAAAATCTGAAATTTATGTAATTATCATCTTACATGAACTGCTGCTTGTCATAACTTCAAAATATGTGCATTTTTTTTTATTCAGTTCAAATCCAGGTGACAGTAAGTATAAGTGTAAAATATGTGGTGTAGAGAAAACTTAATATAGCAAATTATCATAGACATATTAACACACGGGACACGAAACGTTGTCGTTCTCGCCTACAGTATTGTTGTCACGAACCAGGAACTTTTACCTACCTTTTTGGTAGATGAAATTGTATCGTCAGTGTAATTTGAGCGTTCGTAATAAAAACAACTTGTAAAAATGACCAAATGCGCTGTATTGTTTTATTTGTATTAATTAAATGATATTGTACGTCACTTCAGTAATTATTCATTCATTTTAGACTCCCAACAGGGCCCCATTTACACTAAATGTCAACGGCTATAGTTGGATGACAATGACAAGTCAATGGTCCATCAATGGTGTTATTTGGCACTTTTCGTATAAAAATAACACCATTGACTGAGCATTAACATGTCATTGTCATCTAACTATAACCGTTGTCATTTAGTAGAATTGGCCCCCTGATCCTTCCAGAAAAAGAAAGGTGGAAGCAGTTCGAAAACTGCAAACATGGATTCATAATAAAGACTACCGATATAATATAATAAAAGCCATTATAGTTAAAAATGGCTTTTAACGCAACACACTTAGGAGTCATTGTTACTTGAAATAATTTTGTATTATTATTATTAGGAAAACGTTTAAAGAATTAAGTTTTTTAAAATCTTACGTGCATATTCATAACAACAATTCATGAAAACATCGTGAGGAAACACGCAAGTCCCAACAGTTAATATGTAAAGCTAATATAAAGTGTGTAAAAAGCTAATACTTTACTGTGGCTTACTTAGCTGTAGCTTGTAAAATTAAATACTTCATATCGTTATCATATCTATTATATTTTCGCTATCCTTTTTTCACAAACGTTAGCATCGTTTTCAACATTTATATACCCAAGAAGCCTTTTTTCTGTAATATAAAATCTCTATTCGATAGATTGATCGTTCATTCATTCAAATGTGTATCGATTTCTATTCACGGAACATCACTAGTATAACATGTCATTTCCCCATTCCGTCAAAAAAGTGGTTGAAGTAGATTTCATACAAATGTTCGATCGTTTCGTGTCCCGTGTGTCTATGCAAATTATCCAAAAAGGAAACGTTCACTAACTTTTAAGGGGGTTACTCAATCGATATCATTAATGTTGTCATGTTTTTCGAGTGTATCATGTGTAGTGAAGTTATGTTTTTACTATAAAATAGAAGAAGAAGATTTATTTTCCTTTCAGTTAATAATTTTTATGCAGTAGAATTGTTGTTATTCTAATTATGCACAAGAAGTAATTCATTTATATAAAAAAATGCAGAAATCCTTCCCTAAAGACAAAAAAAATTTAAAATTCTTTAAAAGTTTCATAATTTTACAAAATTAAATCGGTTGGTTTAAAAATTAAATTATTTTAGAAAATATCACAACTACTGGCAACAGTCACTTTCTGATAGAAATAGCAGACGAACGGAAACGCGTACATCCTGACGTTACAACTAGGAAATCGAATTTCCCTTTCCCGTGAAATCTGTTCGCTTGAATGACACCTGTTATATGATCTCTAAGAGGAAATAAATGGAAATAGTGAGAAGTATGTTTTTTAGGCCTTTTCTACCGACCATCTCGTCATAAAATCGTAAACATATTCCGATACTGACTAATCGCATAGGCTTAACGCTCACCTAGAGTATCCACTGAGTAAGTTTTTACAAAAATCGCAGACACAAATGTAATGTATGTATGTATGGATGCCAACTAAGCGAATTTAACCTTCGTTAGCTACTTTGCTAGAAAGCTGTACGACTATGAGTAAGTGTACTCATTTAGGCAGTGGCCTAAATTAAACCCATAACTTGCCCCAAAGGCCAAACGGTGTCAAAGGCCATCCATAACGTCAATAGAGTAACAATGTCAGTAGAAAGCCCTCGACAAGATTGATCACAGGTTGGAGCGTAACGGAATTTCGTTGGCAATGAGAAAATAATACAGTTAACACGAAACGAATCCATTACAAGCACTAAGCTGTACAAGAAAGTTATTTGTTTTTTTTTTTTTTCAGTTACAAACAGCGAAAGCAACGGAGTTTGTGGTCATGAATTTATATAAGCACCAAGTAACGGGTTTTTCAACTTGAGAATTTTTCAGTCTACACGTATTTCGGAATGAATCTTTCGTAAAATTCTTGTTTATGTAACTTTTCTCTTTATATTATCAAAAAATCCGAAATTATTATTTCGTATTCTAAATAAATTTCATCAGTAAAAATAGGTTTACTCGCTAATTCAATTACAGCAAATCCATTCTGAATCTTTAATAAAAGTATATTTTTACTTAAAGGTATTTTCGAGGAAAATTTTTATTTTTGAATAGGCTTTCAAAATAGGTACCTATAATGAAGAAGTATTTATAACTACAAAAATGTGTTCATTTTTTTGGTAAATAGATTAAATATTGTTTGTGATTTCGGTGGATTTTATTTATTTCTTGCAATTAACTTATACTCGTATGATGACAAATTTATAAATACAATTTATAGCGACATTAGTTTCAATACCCATTGGAAATACTCTTAATAACTTCGCAGATTGCAGTTTTGATTAGAATTGACCATCGAGGTTATTGATCCCGTGATCGTTTGACTTAGTAGTTTATAGACTTTTTGTACCTGTATATGTTTTATAATCACTACATATCTTTACATAGTATAAAACAAAGTCGATTCCCGCTGTCTATCTGTCCCTATGTATGCTTAGATCTTTAAAACTACGCAACGGATTTTGATGGTTTTTTTAATAGGTAGAGTGATTCAAGAGGAAGGTTTTAGTATCAGCATTTCACCCGTACGAAACCGGGGCGGGTCGCTAGTAAGTAATAAATACAGAAACAAGACAGGACTTTTTTAAATACCTATTGCAAAAAACTTTTTCAGTAACTACATATATACCTAATAATTATGATTATCTTACTTTCGCAAAAATAAAAATAAGAATGCAATCATCCTTAAAATATTTGTATACAGGTAGGTACCCACCGAATTATGTTATAGCTACTTAATTTTGATAATCGGTGCCTTCTTACTTACCTACTAATTTAATTTTCTTTAAAAGTAGCTACTTGTATGTACTTTATTATCAAAGTTGAGTGGACGAGTATGTATATTTGTATGACCTGTCGGTGAAATGTATTGTCGCACATTTGGTATAGCCACAGAATATATAATAGTACTAACGTACAGAAAGTCTACTCAAACTTTGAGTATTAGTAAGACAAAAACCAATAAAACAGCCAATATACGTGTGCATTTACGGTCAACGCTTGGCAGTCGGCGACGAGCAGAGTAGGCGTGTGCGCTGTAGGCAAATATTTACACCTAAACTTCGGAATCTGACATTTTCGATCAAAATGGCCTGTCAGTCAAATGGAGTTTCGATCACTTGGCTTCGATGAAATTAGTATCGACACATTAGCTTTCAAAATACTTAGTGAATCCCTTACTTTTATATCCTAATGTAATATGACCGATAACACAAAAAATATGAAAAGTTTTATCAAAAATTCTGTCAATTCATTATGTTTTTCGTCTAAATATTAGCTTAGAAACCCAGTTTGAATTACGCCTTTTCCTTTTAACCTCAAAAATTTTGTCATGTGTAAATAAAATATACATTGAGGCCGCACTAATATACAAAAGTGTCTCTTCCAATACTCGGGAGTGACCTGAAGAAAAAAACCTTTTTTACAAAAGTTGACGGATCAATACATTCCTGATGCTTTGACCTTCTGCACTAAGAGGGTGATTCCATTAGCATAGGGCTGTCATGAATTTTGCTTACCGTTTCATTTGTCAGATTCCTTCGTTCACTGGTTAGACTACAGGTTTTTATACAGATAATGTTATTCATTTGAATAAAAAAATATTATGTACCTACACTTATGTTCTAGAGAGGATAGTTTTTAGGGTTCCGTACCCAAAGCGTAAAACGGGACCCAATTACTAAGACTCCACTGTCCGTCCGTCTGTCCGTCTGTCACCAGGCTGTAACTTATGAACCGTGATAGACAGTTGAAATTTTCACAGATGATATATTTCTGTTGCCGCTACAACAACAAATACTAAAAAACAGAATATAACAAGTATTTAAGGGAGCTCCAATGCAACAAACGTGATTCCTTTGCCGTTTTTATAGATAATGGTATGGAAGGAACCCTTCGTGCGCGAGTCCGACTCGCACTTGGCCGGTTTTTATTCTTTGTTTGTAATTGCTGTGAAACTACTACATCGATTTTCTGTCCCTATATCCCTATGTCACTATGCTTAAATCTTTAAAACTACGCAACGGATTTTGATGCGGTTTTTTTAAATAGATAGAGTGATTCAAGAGGAAGGTTTTAGTGTTAGCATTGCACCCGTGCGAAGCCAGGGCGGGTCGCTAGTTATTGTAATAAGGTAATAATCCGAATTCATGAATACTTAGTAGACATCTACACGGCTTTTAATTTTTTAACTATGATTGGTGGATTTTAAAATTTACCTCGAAATATTAATACAATGTTAAAAATATCAATACAAAATTTTGATATGGTTATAAAACTTTGCACCACTTAGGTACAGCTACGATTGCATAGTTCACGAGCCACATCAAGGCTTCCGATGCGATTGAACGAGGCTCGTGAATTCTACTATAATTTGAATTCCGCCTGGACTTGGAATTGTCAATGTACTTAGAAGAAAAAGCAATAACGTAGCTATTACGTATTTCTTTATACTGTGTGTCGACCTCTTTCAGTAGCATCTCTTAGGTGATTGGGAACAATGTAGTAAACATACAACAAGTTTCTATATCTTTTATAAGATACTAGCGACCCGCCCCGGCTTCGCACGGGTGCAATGCTGATACTAAACCCTTCTTCTTGAATCACTCTATCTATTAAAAAAAACCGCAGCAAAATCCGTTGCGTATAGTTTAAAAAAATTAAGTATACATGGATATAGGGACAGAAAAAGCGACTTTGTTTTATACTATGTAGTGATATTAAGATTACATCGCTTTTACTCTAAATCTAAAACTTACATCAATTCGAAATAGAATAGTGCATGTTTTTAGAGTGAAAGAATTTTTTGAATCGAATCTGTGGTTCCAGAAAGTTTTAATAAATTTATAATATACAGACCACGCACAGTGGAACGAATGTATGGAGAGGGTCGGACGTAGGCGTCTTTAAAAAAAATTACTCAAATTGTGAAAATCTAATAATGCCATCTTATTCTATTATCTCATGCCTTCATAACTTGTCATTATAATTTTTGTCATAACTCTCATATATCGGGAATTATTTGAGATTAAGTGATATTTTTGTATGAAAATGACTGTTTCGTGCTCTCTGCCTTTCGATTCCGGCCTTGTTTCAACTTGCAACCTCTACTATTATAATACTAATGTCATAAGCTACATTTAGTCCAAAGACACATGGTGCGCCAAACGTGCACTTTCTGAGATAAATAGTAATAATGTATTTTCACATTAAAATCCGATCTCTGTAAATTGTAATGGCAATAAATATTTCTTTTAAATAAGAATATTGGTTTTTACAAGATTTATTTAACTGAGAATGTTTGTATGTGTATATAAGTATGTACATTAATATGTTTTATTTACGTCAAATCTTGCAACTGCATTTTAAACCAGTTATCCTCAATCGATTGAGCTGAAATTTTGTACACACGTTTCGTTTGGATAGTAATGCATGGTCAGTTTAAATCCAATATGGCGGATGCCCCAAGATGGTGGACTAGCTATTTTTTATAGATCCTATATAATATGAGTATTAATTAAAAGGCTTTGCTGAGAAAAATACGAAGAAAAAGAAAATGTAAAAATCATTTTTAATACAAGCTTTTAATTAAGTGATCTAAAAGGAAGAAAATAAACTTTAAAGTTAATCAGATCCATCAATTTATATAAAATCTTGTCGCGAGATTTACTTGTCTTACTGCTGCCTTCCGATTTCGGCTTTTTTTTTAAGTTACAACCTCTTCTATTATAATAATGATACCAATAGCCGAATTTAATACAAGACACATTTTGCGCTTGCACTCTCCGAGATAATTATACATTATTCCATACTTTTATATTCAAATTTTGTAAACTGCAAGACATGAAATACTTACTTTAAGTGAATATGCTGTTTTTCTCGGATCTTTTATAGTTACAATCATTACTTAAGCTGTAAGTATAGTAAATAGTTAACTATTATGGTGAGTACCTAACAAATTCATATTTTTCTGAGAACTCCGTGGTTTGATTAAGATAAATACTAATAATAAGTTAACTGTTAAAGTATAATATGATTTTATGCATAAGTTTTTGGTGAAAAGCTTTTATTGTTCTATGACACTACCGACTTTTGTCTTTGCCCAATAGCATTTCTTTTGAAAACAAAATGTTTTCATAGTCTGATTTATTTTTATTTTATAAATTTTGACTAACTTTGTATAAACAAGTCAGTTATAGATTCAACAATAGCATAATTAATATACAAATATATATTAATTATGTTGTCGAAGAATTGTATATTTTTCTTTCGAAATATAAAGTTCTTTAAAAAAATGCATTTGAGTTAACAATCAATTCCCGCAGCTTAAGTATTGATTGTAACTAGGTATAAAAGATCCGAGAAAACCTGTATAAGTACTATGATATAAATGCTTGTCGCAAGGCGTATTTTTTTGTCTACTTACACAAGTAAATCTCACGACAAGCTTTTATTGATATTGATGATTCTGATTTAATTTAAAATTTAACTTATTCCTTATAGATCACTTAATTAAAAGCTATTTAAAAATATATATATTGTTACTTTTTCTTTTCTTCGTATTTTTCTCAACAAACTCTTTTATTTAATACTCACATTACATAGGTTCTATAAAAAATAGCAAGTCCACCATCTTGGGGCATCCGCCATATTGGATTTAAACTGACCATGCATTACTATCCAAACGAAACGTGTGTACAAAATTTCAGCTCAATCGATTGAGGATAACTGGTTTAAAATGCAGTTGCAAGATTTGACGTAAATAAAACATATTAATGTACATACTTATATACACATACAAACATTCTCAGTTAAATAAATCTTGTAAAAACCAATATTCTTATTTAAAAGAAATATTTATTGCCATTACAATTTACAGAGATCGGATTTTAATGTGAAAATACATTATTACTATTTATCTCAGAAAGTGCACGTTTGGCGCACCATGTGTCTTTGGACTAAATGTAGCTTATGACATTAGTATTATAATAGTAGAGGTTGCAAGTTGAAACAAGGCTGGAATCGGAAGGCAGAGAGCACGAAACAGTCATTTTCATACATAAAAATATCACTTAATCTCAAATAATTCCCGATATATGAGAGTTATGAAAAAAATTATAAGAACAATTTATGAAGGCATGAGATAATAGAATAAGATGGCATTATTAGATTTTCACAATTTGAGTTATTTTTTTTAAAGACGCCTACGTCCGACCCTCGCCATACATTCGCTCCACTGTGCCACGCGCCGAACGTATGATCATGCCTCTCTGAAGTTACATCATCCATCTTCGGTATCCCATATCATTTGGACATCTTCATAAAATTATTAAATACTAGTGACCGGCCCCGGCTGCAGACGACCGCAATGTGTTTATACACAAACCTTCTTCGTGTACACAGATACACGAGGAAGGTTTATGTTTGTGAAAACCTAGAAGCTTTAAGCATTGAAACAGACAGAGGCAGACAGCGACTTTATACTATTTAGATTAGATATGCGATAAACTCATTAAACTCTTTTTAAATGACATAACATCAAGATTTATAACGTGAACTAATACGCGTCCGTAAGTGAGTAGTTCCGAATAATATATCTACGCTTCTACACTAATATTATAAAGAGGAATGATTTGTATTTTTGTTCGAATAAACTCAAAAACGACTGGACCGATTTTAAAAATTCTTTCAATGCTACCAAGATCCCTGAGTAACATAAGCTATATTTTTTTCCCGTATTCCCACGGGAACGGACACTACGCTGGTCAATCTGCACAGAACAATTAGTCGTTAAATAAATGCGGTGTAGGTTTAACAAAAGTGGTTTTCAATTTATTGCAAACGAGCTCTTTATGAGTAACAGCTGTGGATTGTTTTAATAAATAAACATCTGACCTGTGTCCAAGCAATTTTGGTAAACATTTTTCAGAATATTATTGTGTAGATGATTCATTTTCGTCATGAACATGGGTAGGAGCCATAATGGAAAATGCAATCCTTATATTTAAAAAAGTTTTCCATTAGTGTAACTTTCATGTTTAGGGGTCCAAAAATACGTCCTAAAACTATAAAGAGATACCTAAGAACTATTAATTATTATTACTATAAAAAATTACTATAAAATGATAAACTGACTGACTGATTGGTGATGTATCAACGCACAGCCTAAACCGCTGGGTCTAGAGACTTGAAATTTTGCACATAGATAGCTTATACAGTGTAGGCATCCCTAAGGAAGGATTTTGAAAAATTCAACCCCTAGGGGGATAAATCAAACGTGTGCGGGCGAAGCCGCTGGAAAAAGCTTGTATTTCATAAGATTCTGAAATATTGAATTTTTGTTTATATTTTTTATTCTATTAGGTATATTAGGTTCATCTGAAAGTTATATCAAGTTTATAAAAGTAGATTCTCATTATGAAATTATTAAATATTATTTTTATAAGTCTCGCAAAAGACTTGTTATTTTTCTTTGCTAGACTTATACTTACTAAAGTTTAAGCCTTCAGATAACAACAATAGGCGCATTCGGCTTCGGCGGTTTTTTGAATTGTACTTGAGTAGTAACTTTAGTAACTTTAATTTAGTAACTGTAATAAAACTAAGTACATATTGTACCGAGTCTGTTTGTGTTAAGACAGAGACAGAAAGCCTTGCCACTGTAATGTAATTCCAATTAATACAAAAATATAATTTCTAATTTTCAACTATTCTGATGCGTTTATTTAGTCCTGAAATAAGCACTCTAACGGCACTAAATAACAATTTATTAGTATGCTTCAATACATGAAATATAAACATACAGACACTATTTTATTTCGATATAACTGCCAACAAACTAGTCTAATGCAGACATCAACAATGTATATTTTTGCACCTATTTTTATACCATACACGATCCTATTTGCCCCATCACTAAACCAAACAATCAAGGCTCGAGTGGCGAGTAAACACGAAACAAGAATAGAAACGAATGCACTATTGCGGCTGCTGTGTTTGGCACAGAACAAATCGTGGGAAGGTCACGTCACGTACGCTGCCCTCTACGGTCGGTTTGCTGGGCAAAAGTGTGTGTCGGCCAATTATTACGTCAGCTATACAAGAGTGGGGCGATTTGGAACATATCGGAGTTTATCTGAGCGTGTTGAGTGGATACGAGTACCCACAGTTTGTCTGTCACTTCCAAAGTGAGCGGCCAGGTGGACATACTGTCCATGTCAAGAACATCATTATAAAAGTGCAAAAAACATTATTTGGAACAATGTTCATGTCCAAAATAATCTGTCACTATTTATATTTTTAAATTCCAAAATAATCTGTCTTTTTTTTTTCCGCGATGGATTTATTCGAGAGGAATCAGATGTTGGTTGAGAGCGGGGTAATTTGAATAGAGAAGAATTAAAACACATAATTATGTTAATTTGATATACCTACCTATATTTTTATCTAATCCTAAGATAATTTTAGCTCCAGAAGTACCCGAGTTAATTTTGTTTCGAGTATATAGAGGTATCTCAATATAACCTACTTTCTTGGTTTTTTTGCTATACAGTATGAATATTTTTGAAACTTAATACTTACTAGCTAGGAAGCAGTTTGATAAATAGTAAAAAAATCCTGAAAAGTCTATCGATCATGTCTGCAATTCAGAGCAAGTTAACCACCTATTCTAAGATTTGTATAATTCTTAGCTCTTTGATCCAATAAAACCCAAATCAAAATTACAAAGAAATATCTTCCCGTCGTATACACTAAGCAAGAAATAAACAAGGCTAAAGTATTTCTGAAATTACAAAATATACAAGGTGACTTTTTTTACCGTCTGGAAAAAAAATGTGGTGTGATAGGTAAGTGTAATAGATTCATTTGGCAATGTTACTTAAAAAAAAAATTTTTTTTCTTAAAATTTTTTTTTTTGCTTAGACTAATATACACTACTCAATTGTAGTCAATAATACTCACTGAGATATTTGAAATAGTATTTTAAAAAGAAACAGGCTCAACCGCCAGCTGCGCGTAGTACTGTGCGTAGTTTTCTAGATTTTGTAAATTGCACTAAACATGACTATATTTAAGAATTAATATATATAATATAATCTCACGCCTTTTATAATTAATCTCGTGTATAAGTTCGGCTCTAGATACCTTTTACGTCATATTTTTTTCCAGACGGTAAAAAAATCATCCAGTAAGTATATATACTTGTATTTAAACAAATATGTGCACACGCATTTATCCTCGAGGTTTTACTAATGACAAGTGCGTAATTCCAATAATGTTTAACCCTCTTTTTATCAGTATATTTTATACTCCTGTGACAGAATGTACAGTCAAGAACACAAGAATCTTTACACTTGACGTGCGAATCTGACTCAAACGCGATTGTAAAAATAACGTTACAAAGTCCAATGTGTCAAACTCCACGTAAAAAAATGTCCTGCACAGCTGATAATTTTACTCTATTTCGGAATTCATCGCATTTTATTTTCATGGATACTGTCATCCCATGGACTTCCGTGAAACTTTTTCAGATGGACCTTTATAATATTCATCATCAACCCGTAACAGCCCACTGCTGAGCTAAGGGTCTTTCCTCAAACTGAGGAAGTATGGGCTATAATCTCCCACGCCACCGCGGATTGGGAGATAGTGTTAAGCTAGTGGCCACTTAACAGTCATAATTTTTCAAGCCACCCGTGTAGTGTATCTGATATGGCTTAACGACTTCCATTGTGCGTAAACACAACGGAAACCGGGACCAACAATTTAACGTGCCTTCCGAAACACGGAACACTTTATAATATTAGTACCCTACCAATGTAGCAATTAGTAAGTTAGTAACATGCAGTCACGACTAATTAGCTCGTCGCTCTGCGGAACCGTGTGTAAACATCTTAAATGGTTCGTTAGAAGCGCTCCGTGCCTCCTAGGTACTGTTGTCGAAATACATAGGAAACGAACTCAATCAATTTGCTGTGCTCAATTGACCCGAGACTAATGTGCCTGACTTGGACTAATGCCTCTATCGCCGGGGTCTTTTTACACACACATTGCTACATTTCTTGTGTTTTAGTTGGGTCTACTTATCACATTTTCACCCAAAAAAATGTTTTGACTTCACTATCGAAAATTTATTCTTTTAAATGAGTCATTCAGGACGGTAGTACCTTTGCCAACGGCCTGGGAGATGAGTCGTGAGTATTTAATATTTATTTATATAATTTCTTATTTAATTAATTAATCAAATGTGGGATTCTCACACGGTTATTTAGTCCCAAATATGGCATAGCATATGATAGCCCTTATATGGGCACTAAAACCACTGATATACCCCTTTTTTTGAAAAACTTCGCTCTTCTATATGCGCCCAGCGGTTTCCGCGAAGTGTTGATCAATCAGTCAGTCATCTAGTAAACCAGTCAGTTTCGCTTATATATAGATAGATTACTAGATATAAGTATGTACTAGATATATTATACTGCATAGGCGTCGTACACATGTTGAAGTTACTGCCTAAAGGCATTATCTTTTATTAGTAGTATACAGAGAATTTATATTCCAGTTACCCCATTCAAAGTGTAAAGTATTTCTTTGCCGCAAACAAACATCGGAGAAGATCAATACGGCAAGTCCCGATAAAGCACACTCCGGATGATGCTCAGATTGGTAATAGAAGCGATAAACAAGCATTTTTTATGGGTGCGGGATCGCTTCTTATATGTAAGAGCATATTTCAAATACGTGAATGTATTCGGTGGGAGATGAAAAAAATACGTGAAAATATCTGCTGACTTTGCAGGAGATTTTAGGATTTTTCGTCAACAGCAAATATTTCAAAACAACGTTTTACGAGACTAGGTCCACGTAAAAATTTCGGAAGGCTATGCTTTTCATTTTTTTTGGGTTTGTAAATAACATTCCTTTATGAACCATTTTTTTACAATTTCTATTCACACTTCTTATATACCTATGCAATTTAAATACGGTTTTTAAATGAATTAACAACCTTTTTAGTGATCCGTAACAAAATAGTAAAAAAGGTACTTACCTATTCATATAGATGATGTATAGTTTTATATATGACATAGTTTGTTGATAAAATGTTCTCCCAGACAGAAACTGACTGTATTTTCTCTTTGGATAGGTAAGGTAATCCTTTGACAGAGACTGCCAAGCCAACCCACTGGATACCTGAAACCTCGAATAAATACAACGTTAGCTCTTTGATGATCTGCCGAGCCGCAAAGCCCACGCGCGGTCCCTATGAATAGACTAAATTCTAAGTCAGTATAATAAATTTGAAGTAAGTAAATAAAATAAGTACCTTTCCCCGTGAGGGTCGGAAGTGGTATTTTTGTAAGTGGGCATTTTTGAAACTTTCCAGCAGTATATTTTATAGACCCCTTGGTGTTATGGCAGTATACAGTGCTTCAACGTATGGTGACTAAGAAAGGCGTTAGTCCAAAGTCAAAAGATATAGCACGTCTATACGCCATATTTATATATATTTTTTATTCTATGAATTAATAATTTAATAAAATTTTAATGAACCTAAAACTAAATACCTTAAAAATATATTATAACAAGAAATATATATTATTACAAGCAGTCCCTTTAGGCAAGGTTCCGAAGACACCGACAGCGTTCCCCCTTTGAATAGCTAGATTTATGTTGTGCTAAGCATAATATTATAAACCTATTTCAATATTCGGTGGTAAACCTATGGCTGGACCAGGATGCTGTTACACCTGCCTCAGAATACATTCTGGGACATGTGGGTTTTTTCACGAGGTTTTTCTTTACCGTCAAGGTAATGATTCCTTACAAAACGAACCCGAGCCCCACGCTTGACAGACAATCTTACTACAGCAACTATAACAGGGGTATCCATAGATAACTATGGATATCTATTACTAGTTTAATAACTAATTCTAACTATAGCATATCTCTAAAATGGGCTTCAAACTATACAATACATTTCGATAAAATTTTCGCTTTGTTTAAATGCACGTTCAGTAAAAGTTATGATTATAAATCTCGCGCCTAAATTGATACATAAATTACCGACCAAACAAATTAAATATGAAATTATAGACAAAGTTCCTTGCTAATGGGAGTTGTAAATTGTTTTCGGCGTTATTTCACTTTTCTTTTCACATCTCCACAGCACTTGGTTACACTAGAATAGACATCTTAAAAGTTTGAACTATATGTTATAGTTTTATTATTATGTTATATTTTATACATTTATATTAATCATAGTTATTATTTAAGTTATTTGATTATTATTGTATTTATTTAAGTAAGTGTATTGATGGCTGTAGTTTTCAACCAATCATATTATTGTTATACTTCGGCCAATCAGGTGAAAGGTAGTAGTAGTGGTAGACGGTAGAGGGGAGAATTGTTGTTGTTGGGAATAATATCGAGTAGAGTTGGACAGTTGAAGTTGTGATTTCGTGCGATTAAGTTGTTGCCAATAGACGTAATAAAGCAAAAAGTTAATCTGAAACCTGAGTGTTTATCTTATAAAACCCTGTCTCCCTGAGTTTTATTTGAGGACTATCATATATACTTGTGTTCGTAGTTGCCTCTGACTGCTTAGCCAAGTGGCTTTGTATAACCTAAATGTTAGTCGTATAAAATAATGTGTATGTAATTTACATTTAAGTTTCACGAGTCACGCACGCTTAATCAAGTGAAATTGACGCAACACTCCAAAAATTACAGTCACTGACAAATAGTTTATAATAGGCAGCCAGTTAAGCATCAACATCTCACGATGGCCGCCCTAAGAAGTTAGGTAGTCACCTTCACTAGCATCTCACCTATGATACCTACTCTTCTTCAATTAAGTGAGGCCGCAAAGTTCACCTGTCAATGACGTAGTAAAAAGGACCTAAAAAAAGTGAAAGGTAGAATTGCACCATTTAATTTTGTTTTCATAAACAAATTTATCCACCGCTACCGGATGCAACATTTAATTAGTTTCGTGTGATTGTTTTTATGCTGTTTGTATAGTATCCAAAAATACAATGGGAAAGATGATACTTTAGGAATTTAACACCTCTGCCAATAGCCCCCGGGATACGGAGTAAGCATATAATTATTTCATATTTTTTTTATGATTTTTTTCATCTAGACTTGCGATATACTTGCGGTTTTGAGCGGTTTCACCCACGTAGTTCCCATTCCCGTGGGAATACGGGAATAAAATATAGCCTATGTTACTCAAGTATATTCTAGATTTCCATTGTTGAAAGAATTTTTTAAATCTGTCCAGTAGTGCTTGAGTTTATTCGTAACAAAGATACAAACACACAAACTTAAAATAATACAAATCTTTCCCCTTTATAATATTAGTATAAATAAATTACCCGGTAACTTCAAAAGGAATTTCTACATTACTTTAGGTCTGTGTTTTAGCTTTAAGTCACTAAATGCAATTATGGGTTAATAAATGTTACTTTTCACGAACCTAAGTTCTTTGTTTATGTGCTCGTTGCTGAAAAGTTTTGCAAATCTGTTGCCTTATAAAAAGGACGTTGAACTTTAAATAAAAGCATTGCGTTGTTACTGCAAAACATACTTTATTGTCTATTGATATTGTAATCGTAATCGTCTTTATTTGACATTTGTTACGAGTTCAGCGCTTTCTCTACTTACAGTTGAAGTAATGACAAATGTACAGAAGAAGCAACGTAACGCCTATTCTATTATGTATTGTACCTATGTATAAGGAACTTCTGTGCAAAATTTCATGAGTGTATACAAAGATATTAAAGTAAAAATAAGTTATATTCATACTGAGCGCGTCTGGATATTGTTGCGCTACAAGTGGCTACAACACGTACCTCTTAGTTTATTCATAGGATACAATAAGACTGCGAAAGATGATAAGGAACGAATGATAAAGAAAGAGACAGCTATCTGTCAAAAGTTGCGCTATGTGAAATACTAGGTGAAAAATGCAAACATTCGCTGCTACAATGCGACAAAATAAAATTAGACTAAATGTCTACATTTCTTGGCCTCAGTTTCCGCGCTCTAGTAAGATATATATCTCTTTTTATATATAATATCTTTGCTTGTACCTATAAATTTTAGAATGTGCTTCGTCCAATATTGGATTAATTTGTACAAAAGTTTCTCTAAAGTTATATTTTGCTAGTATATTAATGTTGGCGTAATCGCAGGCACTTTCGCTTGCGTTCACTTGCTGTTCCGGGGGTTTGTGGAACAACACCCAAGTTGGACGATAGGCTCACCAATTATCACTTAAAGAAGTCCGAAACATACGTGGTGACAAGTGGGTATTTCTATAAATGAATACTCCTATGGATAAGCGTATTTTTTATTACTTATTTGTGAAAAGAAAAAAAGAAAAAAAAAACAATATAAAAATTGCACAGTTATTCAAATTTCAATCATGTAAAGAGTAATCTTTTTTTAAAAACGAAACCGTGCTGGGGTCAGCATATTTTTGGAATCCAATTATTTATCAGAAATGCTATCTGCGTAGCCGTTTGCTACGCCGCGTACCCTATCTCGTAACTGATTGCTACTTTATAATATGTACATGGTCTGCTGACGTTTTGTACCACACAAATATTTAGATTTCCTGTTATTTTTCAAAATGTGCAATATTTTCTTTTAAATTCTATAGGGCTATTGAAATATTACTTCCGATCTCTACAAAACACTAGTAAAGCTTTTTTTAACTCAAATGTTTTTAAATGTTTTTTTTTTTGTTTTTGGGTTTCTTTTGATGTTCTTATTAATCTACTAGTTATTTTATACTGTATTTAATAATGTCTTAATAATAATGAAGGATTAATTATTAAATATTGTTGTTTATAATTTTACTAGGTACATGTACGAAATGATTTTAATTAGGTATGAGTACCTACTGCAGTCTTGCGCAAAAAGAGATTGAAATATAATAGGACATAGAGAGGACAAATGGAACAAAATCGTAATTTAAAAGTTATTACCTTAGGTCGTACCTAGTGTGATGCGAAAGACAGCTCGCGTTCATACTAACTGACATGACACTTGAGATCATAGTTTGTGTATGAAAATATCCCCAATGGCCACACTATGCCTGATAAAATGTTTTTTTTTTATTTTCTGTTGGTAACTTAAAATTACACTTAGAAAGGTCAATAGTCTAATACAAGACACTCTAAGCTCGTTCATAAAGATTGGCTAAATGTAAACAGCAGTCCATCTCCACCGACGAGTGAATACATAAGTAGTTACCCTGCATTGTAATGTATACCTACACAAGATACTAAGGTACGAATTAAGACGTAAGTAAAAGTTGTACTTAAAAACTGAAGCCTAAGTAAATGCTTAAGCGACTGGAGTACGACGGACTAGATTTACATTTAAAATGCGTGGGTCAGGTTTTATTGCTTTTTGTAAAGGTAAGGCACGACCCTATTAGACGTACCACTGTTTTCTCTCTCATGCGTCACTAGAAAACGAGTTTGTAGTGAGTTTGTATTCATTAGTAGGGCCCAGACTTTTGGCTTTCGACAAAAGGAGTGACAAGTGGTATCAGTTACATCTATCCTAAGATTATTTGAAATATGATATATATATTTCAAAGGGATGCCTTATAAGGCAGTTCGTAGAACTTTTTTTGCCAACTAATAGAGGCTACACTTATGCCAAATGTATTATGAATAATACAAAATTTTAATAAAAAATAATATAAAATGTATTATAGTCAAGAGTGGAGCTTGACACATTGGACTTAGTAACGTTCTTAGAAAACAAAGTATTTGCAGAATTTTCCACGGGAGAGGGAAACAATTGGATCTGTGCAAGAAAAACCACTAGGCATCTCCTAGTCTGATAAAAAATATCTCATGATAATATTATTAACAAAAGTGAAGTGGAAATCGTATAAGCTAAAAATAAATATTAAATTTGCTTCTCTGTTAAATTTTATACAAAATTTTTTGTGGTTATCGAATTCAGGTTTTTACGCCTCGACAAAACCGCTAAATTGCATTTCAATGAGTTTCATTTGTTAAAACATTTCTGTTCCACAGAAATTGCCTTTATCGTGGTCGCAAAAGAGTTCAAAGTTTTTATGTCTATTATTGGAGCTCCGGGTGACTCTGTTAAATGTCTTATTCGAAGTCATTGCTTCCAAATCCTAGCACGAATTTTCTTTCTACTGTCAATTCAGGAAAGAAAATATTAAAATATCAGAGGAAAAGGGATGAAAATCTCGCTTTGTTACAGTAAAATCGGGAATAAAGTTAGCTTGAAATTCTACACTGAAAATCGTAAGAAGTATTTACTTTTGCTATAACATTTGGAAAAATAGTTTCATAAATTTGGCCGTTGATTTCTTCAACCCTGCCATTATTATTATTCTAGTTTTCGAAGCATTACGGTCCAATAGGAAAAACGAGAACGGATGATCTGCGATGAACTGCCGTGATGCCTAAATGACGGCACTCAAGTACGCGACACCAAATTCGTTCGACGCAACTGCTTCGGCACCTTTGAACAATGACTAACACATCAAAAAGAACAGTGATAGCCTTACGGTTAAAGAGCCGGCTTCTCGTGATGATAAATCGGGTTCAAATCCGGCATGTACCAATGAGTTTTTCAAAAACTTACATACATATTTATCACTAGCTCGACGGTGAAGGAAAACATCGCGAGGAAACCCGCAGGTCTCAGAATTAATTCTGAGGCATGTGTAATAGAACCGGTCCGGTCGTGAAAAGTTAGTATATCCAGAAATGGAATACCTCTGCCTACCTCTTTGGGGATAAAAAGCGTTATATTTTTTTATAAATATAGTAAAAACTTTCATCACTTATTTAAGGCCCTAAGGGATTGAATTTTCAAAAATCATTTTTAGCGATTACCCTACAAATAATGAAATCCTGTGAAAAATTTATTTCTTCTAGACCCACCGATTTATAATTTTAATTTGTACTAAAGTTTGTCCGATGTGATAATTTCGATAATATACGAGCATGTTAATATTTTCGTAATCGTATTTATTTTTTCTTGCGCTTTACTTGCATTTTAAAATCTGTGTAATTCAATCACTTAGTAGAAAATGCAAAAAAATATTCTTAAATAAGTGGGTTCGATTAAAAAGCTTTCAATCGCGGTTAAGGACAATCACAGTTACACTGCAATTTGTACAAAACTTTTTTTTCTCGGAATATTCTCATCCGCGATTATCGAGAACTCAATGAGATAAAAGTCTCTCTAGTTTCTCATGCAAGCTGGATTATCCGCCGACCGTCGCCTCGTGCGCTGGATCGGCGATTTAACACGCGATAAAGTCGGAAACTAATTTTTCTTCTTTTTAGGGTTCCGTATACCAAGCATGGGAATATATAAGGCTCTATCTATTTGTTGCACATTTATAAAGTTAAGCCGTATACAGAAAGAAAGCTGAAAACTTATCAGCGCCGATAAGCGCCGACAGAAAGAAAGCTGAAAACTTATAAGCGCCGATAAGCGCCGACAGGCGCCGGTCAGCGCTGATAAGTTTTCAGCTTTCTTTCTGTATACGGCTTAACTTTATAAATGTGCAACAAATAGATAGAGCCTTATATATTCCCATGCTTGGTATACGGAACCCTAAAAAGAAGAAAAATTAGTTTCCGACTTTATCGCGTGTTAAATCGCCGATCCAGCGCACGAGGCGACGGTCGGCGGATAATCCAGCTTGCATGAGAAACTAGAGAGACTTTTATCTCATTGAGTTCTCGATAATCGCGGATGAGAATATTCCGAGAAAAAAAAGTTTTGTACAAATTGCAGTGTAACTGTGATTGTCCTTAACCGCGATTGAAAGCTTTTTAATCGAACCCACTTATTTAAGAATATTTTTTTGCATTTTCTACTAAGTGATTGAATTACACAGATTTTAAAATGCAAGTAAAGCGCAAGAAAAAATAAATACGATTACGAAAATATTAACATGCTCGTATATTATCGAAATTATCACATCGGACAAACTTTAGTACAAATTAAAATTATAAATCGGTGGGTCTAGAAGAAATAAATTTTTCACAGGATTTCATTATTTGTAGGGTAATCGCTAAAAATGATTTTCTGTGTACGGCTTTATAATATAAAGTTAACCATCATTACCCAAGGTAGTAGTAAAATTTATTTACAATGAACCCCTTCGTCCCCATTCAGAAGACTTTTTTTTTCAATATTTGATTGACTGAGATGGTTGATTGGTAGATAATGCCTGTAGGCATTAAGTTCGCATTATATTAATTTAATTTTAAAAAATCTCTTTACATAAAAACGGTTACACATACATCAGTCAAACTTTTTATTAATACAGTGCAAGCTCTAAAGTAAAACAACACATAATAAAAATCGGCTAACAAAACACAAATGTATTGTGGTGGTACGGAACCCCCAGTGTGAGAGTCCGAATCATACTTGGCAGGTTTTTTTCCCAACTATTCCGAACTTACAGAGCTATTTGCCTGATCCCACAAATAAATCACTTCGGTTACCAGATACATCCATCTGGTGGTCTTGTTCGTAACATTTTTCTTATCCAATGAATTTGTAAACAAACTGAAGTAGATGCGTTATCTGTGCTCAAATGATGGTATCATAAAAATATGCTCACACGTTTATTGGCTGAGGTATTTCGTTCCTAAAAATACGCACTTTGCACCAGAATATATTTTGGACCCTAAATGTGACAGGTGGTGGCAATATGGCTGGTAACTGCCGGAAATGGCTTAGGCGGGCACGACCGAACTTGTCCTTGGGAAATATTTTTTATTTATATTTTTCATAATTTAAGTATTTTGAGTACGAATAGCCTAAATGTAATGTTATTACTTACGCGATTCTGATTCAAATGTAAATTAAGATTGAAGTTGTCTCCTGCTGTTGTTGTCTGTATCAGGCAAAATTTGATAGTTGGTATGGTCTCCATTTATAGTTTTTTTTTATATAATTAAAAATATTATTTTAATGATATAAAAAAAAACTCTCTGTTTACCTCCTTACAATATTTTTATAAACATTTCTACAGCAATTAAATATAAATGATATAAACATTCTTGTCGAATTATGGTAGTAAAACAAAAATATTTATTTATATCTATTTATAAACATTCAATTTTTGAAACAAAAAGGATATTAAGTTAAAATTAACAAATGTATTAAATAAATATAATAGTAAGGGCTGATTGTTCAATCGTCAGATAAACCTTATCTGGAGAATATATTGATGCTGTCACTGTCTGACACAATAGAAAGAAAAAGTGATGGATGTTTATTCTTCAGATAACCTTTAACTGACTATTTAACAATCAGCCATAAGAAAATATTCGTTGACATAACAAAATGAAGTACATACTATATTTTAAATGTGTAGATAGTTAAGCAAGATCAGCAAGCGCAAAGTTTCCGTTCAATTTACTTCGGCCTAACCCTCGGGAAGGCAGTGCTTCTGAGAAAAACTCCTTCCCCTATAACCTACACCGTTTCCGATACACTGAACCAGCGATTGTTCGGATCAGATTTATGGTTAATACTAAGCTAAGGCTTAAAGTGAATATTACAGGGCCCCAATTCCACTAAATATCAACGGTTATAATTGGATGACAATGACATGTCAATGGTGTTATTTGGCACTTTTCGTATTCAAATAACACCATTGACTGACCATTGACTGACCATTGACATGTCATTGTTATCCATCTATAACCGTTGACATTTAGTGGAATTGGGGCTCTGGTTGTAATGCTTGATCGGCTTTGTTAGACTTTTATAGCATAGAGCTAAATTACATAATAGTCCAAAGTTAAAGCGCTTTACTCAGGAACTCGTTTAGTCCATCGGTTATTGGCTCTGCGACAGATGTGTCCAGCCCATTTCCATTCCAGTATAAATATTTGTTGATGTGCTTGAGAACAGCTCAAAGAGATTATACATCGCGTCACAGAATAAGCGCAATTTCTCATACACTTGCTTTATTAATATAAAAAAATATGATACATTCGTACTTTAGTTTTGTTTAACCAAATTTCTTAAATAAAGAGCAATAATGGTACGCTTTTCATAGGTAGCCCAAAATTCATTTATGCTAAAATTTTACACCTAATGAAAATTGCTGAAATAAACTGGATTGAGGAAATATTTTATTGTTCGTTTGTATTAAATAGGCTCTGATGCTACCGGTTTTACCGATTAAAAAAATTTTTTGCCAGTGAAAAGCGTAGGTACTATACTGGTTAATATTGGTAGCTATATAGTGTTGTTTTTGGTGTAGAATAAAGAGTTGTTGTAGGGACTGTAGTATATTTTACTCTGGAAGTAAGATGGGTATAATTTTCCCACGGGAACAGGCCTAAACTACGAAACCGGTTTCAAAAATTCTTTCTACAATTGAAAGCTATATTATCAGGGAATAATATAGGCTATATTTTATTCCAATATTTCCACGGGAACGGGAACTACGGGGGTAAAACCGCGGGGTGTTGCTAGTAAATAAATAAACTAGAGTAGCCCAGGCAGACGTTGTCGTGCCACAGACAACAGCGTAACCTATTGGATGCAGGAAACATTTTTACATGCGAGACGGCAGCCAATGAGCGTAAACAGATACTTAGTAACATTTTTATCTTCAAAGCAAACTATGCAAACAGCTTCACACCGAGCAAGGACGAGTTTATCAGGCACATATTCTTGCTTCTTGGCCTCTATTTGCTTTAAAATTTAGTATGCAAATTCCGGAGCTCGCATTTGTAAATGCTCGAAAGCGAATTAAAGGGTACCCCGCCTCATGAAATCTTTGGAGTTGACGTATATTGCGTTAGAAAGAAAATTCAAGTCCCGCTACGTTATACGTCAGCCGTGGATTTAATTGCTTTGAATATTCAAATGAGTTTTGTGATTTACGGGAACATTCATGCTTAGTGTTACTGTAGTCCGTGTAATTTGAGGCTTTAGTTTCGAATGTTATTTAATTAAACTAAATTTCATTGATATATTGCCTTGAGGAATTCAAGTTCGGACCATTTAGCGTGACGGCGTACCTTATCTAAAAGTTGGAGATTAAATTTGAGATGGACGATAGTCTCAACAGTTCCATCCCCTATCATAAACTTAATCACGAAAGTTTTTATAGGATCGTTTGAGGAGAAAAATATTTCTTTGAACATAGGACGTTTTACTGTGTTTCCTTCATTTCTTTTCTAAACACGTAGTGTTCTGAGGTCTAGAATAAAGAAAGATCCCGCCCGTATGGGACTACGTGTGACAGGAAAGCAGAAATTATCTCACAGGTCTCAGTAAGATCTTTGTCTTTAAGTAATTGATTTTAATATTTTCACATCTGGTGTGTTAGGTTGGAGGTTAGGAGTTGAAAGATGTGGGTTAAATATTCAACCAATTTTATTATTTTTATTTATTTAACTAGGTTTATACTAATAGTACAGGCTCTGCCTATCACTGCGTCACAATTATTTATTTTATTTATTTATCCATACACCCATAGTCTTACCCTCCAGGTTTCAATTAGAAATAAAATATTAATAGGTCTATGACGCCAATTAGGGTATTTGACTGTCTAGTCAAATGAGGTACTTTTTATGATCTGTCAACCAAGTGTTTACCAAGAAAAATGTACTGAGTATTGAATTCTGACGTCATAATTTTTAGCAGGTATTCAAGTGCGATACTTTTATAGTTGTTTTATTATTTTATAAATTACTAAAACTGTAAAATGTAAATAAAAAAAAAAATAAAGGTTTTATGGGATAATCTTATTAGTAATCTAGCGACCCGCCCCGGCTTTGCACGGATGCAATGCTAATACTAAAACCTTTCTTTTGAATCACTCTATCTAATGAAAAAAACGCATCAAAATCCGTTGAGTAGTTTTAAAGATTTAAGCATACATAGGGACATAGGGATATAGGGACAGAGATAGCGACTTTGTTTTATACTATGTAGTGATGATCACTCGCACTTTAATCTAGATACTATCCTATTGACGTTAAACACGTGACGCTCAACATTTGAAAAATTGCTAGCAATACCTCCATAATCCAGTCTTTACAACATATAATCCAAGTGATTGAATGAATAATGATGAAGAATCGAATGTTTAGAAAATAAGCTTTTGAAAACCTGTAACTTTAAGTTTCTAAAGATATTCGAAACTTAGAAATAAACTTTTGAACATTTTTAGCTTATAAACTTTTATGCCAACAACAAATAATCCTTTCAAAGGTTTTAATCATAGATAACTACTAAACCTTTGTATACCTGATGATAATCTCAAATATGATTAATCCAGTATTTCTAGAAACCTATTTGAATAGTCTGAAATGTAGCTTTCAACTAAATTTATTGTAGTTAATTCTAGTAAACAGGATTAGTGCTAATCAAATACTTGAAAAAGATGATAATGATTAGTATCGAATAAACTTGCTTCAATTTAATTGATTTCTATGTAAATAACAATCGAATAATATGAGTTGGTAACTATACAGGGTAATAATTTCGGGTTTATGTATAAATAAATAACATTTAAGCTTATAATTAGCGTTTAGACATATACTATGTTTACTATATTGTAATACATTTGTAATACATGGAGGTAACAAACATTAAAAAAACACAGTCAAATTGATAACCTCCTCCTTTTTTTAAGTCGGTTCAGGAGCTACGAGCGAACAGATACAGATACACGTAAAACTTATCAAAGTCAAAATTCTTTTATTTCGGTAGGTATAAAAAATACACTTTTATTACTTTGGGTATAAAACCCTCCTGTTTTTCGTCGGACGTCAAAAAACCTCTTTAACGATTAGGTATCTTAACCAAGAAACTACGTCGTCAGTATCGTCAACGAGTTCTGTCCAATTGGACGTGCATTGCTTTCAAACCGATTCCCTGCTAGACTACTGTTTATTCAGTAAAATCCAGATCACTGCTGCAAACTGGAACTCTAGCCGCGCTTGATCGAAGTGAGCTTAAGCTATGTCTGTCTGTACTAGACAGATTGGAGGGGAACAAAACCAGCCAGGACTTTCGTGCGGCAGTACAAATACCGTCGCCTTAGAATGAAAACCTCGTATAAGAAAAAGAGCAACTTTACAGGAGGAAGAAAAAACCGCGCCCTGAAATTTTTTGTTATCAAAGCTTCTTGGATTATACCTGTTTTAGTATGTAATTATACTACTTTTTTAATAATAGAGTGATATGTTGCACATTATTAGCCTAAACATGTTAAATGTCACTTACGAGGTTTTCTAACAAAAAACTCACTATTTGGACTTCAGTTACAAGTTAATCAATGAAACCGGGTAAAATAAAAATAGTTATTTACATTAAAATACATATAATTTTAAATAAAATTATATTTGTGATTACAAATTCTTCTTGTTTTAGGAAAATTCTTAGTAAAAAAAGTTTAAAGTAGTCAAAAAATTTATATAAAGTCGAATAACTATAAATCGTAAGATGCTGAATCATTTTGACCTTTCGTTGAGCGCCTGGCTTCACATAAATTTTGGTTTGGACTGCTGACTATTGCCATCCTTCAACACAACTCAGAAAGCAAAAGCAGTCTCTGATATTTTTGTTTTTTTCTAACATACAGCAGCGCTTTCGAATTTTGCCGTCATTTGTATTTCAAAAGAAAATTTTGTACTCTCTGCATGCCTTTTTAAATATTTTATGCTGGTTATAAAAAAAGTAAGTAAGTAATTAAGGGCTTTTGGATGCGGACCTTCTAAATTGTGTAGGTAAAGTTTGACATTTCCGTAATGAATAAAAATTACATGACCTTGCGTGGCTAAATATCTGAATCTCATTCTCTTTCATAAAGTTATTAAGGATAATTGGACGTTCTTTCGTGTTTTTGCGCCCTTTTCTCCACTCTAATCCAAAATCTCCTAATTAGGTTCAATATAACTTCGAGAAAACCCCGTAGGTAGTCATGTTTGATAATTTTCTGAGTCTTTATCAACAAATATTTAATCATTAATACCTCGTTACCACACATACGTGGTTTATTTTCCAGCTATTTTGTGTAAAAAAAAATCCTCGTAAGTGAGTTTGCGAGGTTTTCAAACAAGAGATAAATTGTACGAGTTTTTCTATCAAACGAGAAACAAAAATTGCAATAACTTCTGAAATATTAATTAATACAATTTACCAAATTATTTATAACATCAAAAGCACTTATTTCCCTCAGAAAATAGTATAACTATACTGAAAAAACGGCTTTGAACTATTGAATTCGCAGCCATGCGTGGCTTTCTTACGAGGTTTTCACAGCAGACTGACATACGAGTGCTTTTACGAGGTTCTCATTATAGGTCATAGATGGTGCACCATGTCTATGATGTTTACTCGAGTAAAACTAGAACGTCCGTTACGAGGTTTTCTTTCCAAATATTTAATAAAAAAAAAACATGAAATTTCAAATACGAGGTTTTCACTCTAAGGCGACATTTATTTTGCACCATGGTATGTACAGGTGATGATACATTTCATGATCTGAATGTTTATCTAAAATAGAATATAGCATGCAAATTTTACAAAAAACTAGCGGCCCGCCCCGGCTTCGCACGGGTGGACATTTGTTTTTTAAACATTTTGGGATGCACTTAGAGTAAATATATCTTTATGCAGAACATAAGATAGGTTCTTATTATTTTTCAAATAGCCTGTGCCCAGCGGCGTTGCCCGCGCCGAATTTCTGTTCCAGTGGGAATTTCTAAAAATCCCTTCATAGAGCGTTTGCAAACGACTTATTATTATAAGACACTTACATACCATATTTCAAGTTTCTAGGTAGGTATTATCGATTGGAGTAGTACATATTTCTCTTTTTAACCAGTTTTTAGGGTTCCATACCCAAATGGTAAAACGGGATCCTATTACTAAGTCTCCCCTGTCCGTCCGTCTGTCTGTCCATCTGTCACCAAGCTGTATCTCATGAACCGTGATAGTTAGACAGTTGATATTTTCACAGATGATGTATTTCTGTTGCCGCTATAACAAGAAATACTACAAAACAGAATAAAATAAATATTTAAGGGGCTCCCATACAACAAACGTTATTTTTTTGGCGTTTTTATGTTGATAGACACAAAAAACCACACTTCTCCATACTAACTTCAAACCCTACTTTCACCCCTTTAGGGGATGATTTTCGAAAAATCCAAAAACACGTGTCCCATAATTTATTTCTAAGAGTATTTGTGTAAAGTTTGTAGTTGATAGACGTAAAAAACAACACATCTCCATACACACTCCTATCCCCTGTTTCACCCCCTGAGGGGGTGATTTTCGGAAAATCCAGAAATAGGTGTCTTGTTGTTTGTTTTGAGGAGTATTTTTACAAAGTTTCGTATTGATACACCCAAAAATGAGGGTTTTCCATACAAACTTACAACCCCTACTTTCACCCCCTTGAAGGATGATTTTCGAAAAATCCTAGAACTAATATCTCATAGTTTATTTTGAAGAGTATTTGTGCCAAGTTTAAAGTTGATACACGCAGAAATCACACTATCCCATACAAACTTCAACCCCCTCTTTCACCCCCTTTGGGGTTAAATTTTGTAAAATCCTTTCTTAGCGAGCATCTACACTACAAACGTAACCTACACACAAAATTTCATATTTCTATGTTCAGCGGTTTGGGCTGGGCCTTGATTTTTAGATTTAGCTTCTCCTTTTATATATATAGATAAACAGTTTTTTTTTTATTTCTTATCTAGGTATGGATTCTTGCACACTATAGGAATAAGTATAATAATTCATTCAATTTATTTTTAATTTGTAAAGAACCGCCGGTTCCAATTGGAACCGAGACACAATTAAAAATCTATTGTGTCTGTAATGCTTGGTCTTAGAGGTTAAACATTTTTATACCTTCCGGAATCCTATCCTACTAATATTATAAATGCGAAAGTTTGTATGGATGGATGTATTATTAATGGATGTTAGGTAAAAAACTACTAAACGGATTTTGAAGAAACTTTACAGTTATATATCTTTTATATCAGAATAACACATAGGCTATATTTTATCAACGTATTCCCACGGGAACGGGAACTACGCGGGTGAAACCACGGGGCACTGCTAGTATTATTATAAATACGCACACACATAACAAGGCAGCTCTTATTATACTGCGAAAGTCTAGGGTTGTCATCTAATACGAGATTGTGTCTCGTTGACTACGAGTGTTTAAGTCATCGAGTCAGTCAGCCAGTACCTACATTTGATTTTATTTCTCTTCTAATTAATAACAGCAAGAGCACAGTTCTGAGAGCCCTATATTTTTATATTTAAGTTAGCGCATCGAATTTACACTAGGGCTTTGTAAGTTTTAAATTAATGTTCACGCCATCCATCTATCATGCGACAAGCCACCCCGCGCCAGGTTTCAGCGACATTGACGTCCCCGCTGCGTTTGGGGAATTGGTTTCTTTGCTCCAGAGATGAGAGTACAAAATGCGTTGAAAAAATTTGTATTCAATATTTGGATTAATGTTATTTTGTTCATCTTGATATCTGTTATTTGCTTGAATATTATTAGAATTTAATTTAAGCAGCGAATGAAGTCTACTTTGAATGAAGTCACGTGTTTCCGTCATCTCGTTTTCTTTTATCATAACGTATCTTATGACACCTTATGTCTTAAACTCGGTCCCATTATGAAGACTATAGTAGGAGGTAGCAGTGAGAAATGAAGACAAAAATCGACATTACTTCACAACTGGCATTTTCTGCTTGCTTGTCGTTTTTATCCCCAGGGGTATGGTAAGTATTTTTTTTGAAATACCCACATTTCACGAGTATATTATTTAGGAAACGTGACAAGTGGTAAGCTGTGGTCGGACCGGATTGTTGTTACACATGCCTCGGAATCAATTCTTTTTCTCACAATGTTGTTTTTCGCCGTCGTCGTCGTTCTACATCCACATAATACTGTAAGGAGGAAATATTTGTATTTTTGTATGTTTGTAATGAAAAAACTGAAAAATTACTTTACCGATTTTAAAAATACTTGCACCAATTGAAAGCTACGTTATCACTGAGTAACGGGAACAACGCGGATGGAACCGCGCGGAACAGTTCTCAAGTCGAAATAAAACTCGACTTTAGAACCTCCTCCGTTTTTTCGTTGGTTAAAAAAAACATACCTATGCGATGAATTGAGAACCTCCTCTTTTTTTGATGTCGGTCAAAGTAGACGTTATAATTATCGTTCAAACTGTCATAAGAAGGTACTAGTTAAATGGAATTATCATTCAAATAACCGCTGTAAATGAGTACAAGCTGCGTGCTTGGAGCTAAGTATCATTGTTATTAGCTCTACCACATAACCATCAATTTCAAAGTCACTTAACAGGTCATTAAAAGTTCTGTTTAACTGTAAGTTCAGTCTCTACGGAATCAATTAACGAAGATGCATTAGTATCAAGACTTTCAAGTTTTGGTGTAATTTCATGCAACATAGTGAAATATGCAGTAAGTAATGAAAAGAAACATACATACATCCATACATAATCTCACGCCTATTTCCCATTGGGATAAGCAGAGACAATAGACTGCCACTTGCTACGAACCTGGAGATCTCTCGTGCTTCCTCCACATCTATCAAACGACTCATGCATGCTCGTCGGTTTCGGGTAGTCTTTATCTGGCTTTTCTTCAACACATCGCCGATCTGGTCGATGTAGGTACGCCTAGGTCGTCCTCTACCGACTCGCCCATTCACAAAACCCTTGTATATTTGTCTCGTTAGACGATTTTCATGAAAAGAAATAAGTTAATTAATTAAAAAATCTATTATACCTGACATTTGAAAGGCACTGAAAGAATTTATACGACATTATCATTTTATAACGCAGTTAAAACTCAAACTACTTACTTGTATGTAAGGCACTAGCTATGCCGCAAAAGAAACAGACTCACATTATTTTAAAAAAAAATTAGCTCCCTTTTACTATTTTTCCCTACATTTCAGGGCAGGACCACTAACACTTTCGCATTTATAATATTAGTAAGGATAATATACACATTTTATAATAAAATATATGAGCCCAAATGATTTAATAATAATTATATATTGACCTAGCTCCCCAAACTCGTAATCTACTTTAAACGTATTTGACGTTATAGGACAAACGTACGAACCTACGAAACGATAAAATATTGTAGTATTGGTAATTGATCTCCTAGATTTAAGTTCTTAGCAATGTTACCACATAATTATTAAAACGTTATCAACCTACCTCTAAGAAACTTAATTCACCATGAAAATCCCGCGAAATATGAAATATTACTTAATAATTTCACGCTAGTTAGTTCGAAATTTATGAGCGGCTCAACATTTCATACCGTTTCACATATCTAACATATGAATATATTTGAATAATTCAGATAGGCACGTCCCAAACGCTTTTGTCGAGTGCTTTTGAGACTAACGAGCCTTCGAATAATGGAGACCGGAAGCATTATGCCTACTTTCAAGTATGGAAGCGTTTTGTGTCGCTTTTGAACGTACTCAAAGATTGTCTGAATTCTTGTGTAGAATTGTGAGTATTGTCTCGACGAGTTGCTATTTTCATTTCATTCTAAATTTTCAGACGTTCAGGCTAAATTTGTTTTAACCGTACCTGTCCTGTACTCTGTGACCGTACCTTCTGAGTCATAGAGTCATAGGTAACTCGAATTGATTCCTTCACGTTGATTTATGTGCACATATTGCACTTATTCGTTGATTTCGTGTTCTGGTGTTTAATGGCTTGGTTCTATTTCAGAGGTCGTGGGTTCAATCCCCACCGATACCAACATTTGTACGTTGAACATGATTGTCGGTTTCTAGATCTGTTATTATTTCCATTTAATTATGTGTTAGTTTCCATGCGTGTGTAGATTGTCTTAAAATTATTATTATAACTAGCACCTGCCCGCACTTCGCTTCGGTTTATATGATATTATCAGTGTTTCAACTATATTACGCATGAATTATATAAAGATAAATTAATATATGTATTAAAAAAACGCATTAAAATCCGTTGCGTAGTTTTACAGATCTAAGCACGCATAGGGACCGACAGACAGCGGAAAGCGACTTTGTTTTATACTTTGTAGTGAAAAATCACTTATTTACTAAATGTAGTTAGGCTCTTAGTTTGCGACTAGTGTGTCACTTTGTGTCCTCAAAATAGTGGAGTAACATGGGCTATAATTTTCCCTCGGGTACGGCACTTGTGTGGCTGAAATCGCGCGGAACAACTATGAATAAATAAATTAATCAATATCATCATTTATATAAGAAGATAAGTTCCAGAAAAATAAGGCAATGATCTAAAATGCATGTATTTGTTCACGAAAACAAGGTAATATAACCGGAAACAGTGTAAACAATCTCGTTTCTTATCGAACGAGTTCAAAATAGAAACCACAGAATTCTGCGTCCGTAAATGAATCTACCAATCCGAGCCATTTGCTGGGCGCTGCAAGTGCTACAACCAACGATTCATATAAATCTGGAAGCATCTTTTGGAGACTTCTTTTTAATAGAAATCAAGGCTTGTGATACATCATTTTGTAAAGTCAAGAGCACGTAGAGCTTGACACATTTGACTTTGTAACGTTCTTATTACAATCGCTTTAGAGGTCAGACTCGCACTACAAGTGTAAAGCTTCATGTGCTCTTGACTGTACAGGTACAGTGTCTAAAGATTTGAAGTTTTCAAACATAGGGAAATGATGCTCAAAGTATTTTGAAACGAACTGCTATTTTCCGGCATTATATACGGTTGTGATTATATGAATTCGGCTAAAAAACTATCAATAGATTTGAGTTAAACTTTACGTTCGTTCTTCTACGGATAGATCTATCACGTGTGTCTGATTTTGTAGTCACTTTTTAATAATAAGTTATTAAATAACATTATATTCGAGTGGGCTATTTATAAAAAATAAAAAAAAATTGTAACGAATATAATCGATATTATGTAGAAAACAATTGCAAGAATACACAATTTCGTCTATAACTTACTCTTGGCAAACTTGCTACTTTGGGTAGAGGTTCATGAAACAAAATTTTGAATGGTTTAATTTTTTTTGAGCAATAACTTTTTCTGCCAATATGCAAACGCATTAGTGATGGGGCTATAATCAGGTTCATAATCCCACAGCTGTTTTCGGAGATACTTCCTCAGCCCCAAACTAACAAAGAGGGCCGCTCCATTCGTATGAAGCTCCGTGTTATAATTTCATTCTGTGTTGACTCGTTCTGTGCAATTGTGCGACTGTGAATTGCATTGCCGTACGGTTTTATCTAAGAAGAAATTAAGGGTCTCCGCAAACTAAGTGAGCAATTTATTACGTTGGAACAACAGCTGATGAGGTTTTCTCGAATGCAACCATTTATATGCAGACAGTGTAGTTGCTGTTTACTTGCAGTGATATATGGAAGAGATTAGGATAGCTTTTGATAAAGCATTTATGGAAGAATGGGGTTGACTTGTATTAGTATATAATAATATAATAATATAATCTCACGCTTTTCATCCCCGAGGGGGAAGACAGAGTTATTCCATTACTGGATATAGTTTTCTTTTAAGAGGAAAATTCGTGCGTTTTTATCAGGTCAAACATAAATTGTTTGAAAGAAAATCATCATCTTTAGATTATTTTATGTAAGTATTTTTGTTTTATGTTTGTTACGATATATAGTATGTATTAGTTTATTTTATCAACATATATATGTATTAGGATTTACGTAATATATACATATATATATATATATATATATATATATATATTTATATTTACCGTAATGTTATATTTAATTGATTTTTTTTACTATTTGCGGCCAATTCCGCCAAATTATTTCTGCTTAGCCTGATGGTTGACTGGTAGATAATGCCTTTAGGCATTAAGTTCGCCATGTGTACATTTTCTTGGTACATGAAGTTAAATAAATAAATAAATACACCCACATTTCACGAGATACATTGGACCCCTAAACGTGATAGGTGGTGATCCCATCGCTGGACCGGGTCTATTTACACATGTCTCAGAATTAATTCTGAAACCTGCGGGTTTCCTTTTCCTTCACTGTCGAGCTAGTGATAAATATGTACATAAGTTTTTGAAAAACTCATTGGTAAGTACATGCCAGGATTCGAACCCGAGCCTCACTGATTTTCGGCCGGCTCTTTAACAGTAAGGGCTATCACTGCTCTTTCGACTTGTCTTAGATGCGATGGAAGTTGATGTGACAATGAAAATTATCAGTTCTTACAGCGACGACAACAGCTAGAAACGATAAAAATGTTTCTTCCAATAATCAGTCGATTACTAGAGCAGTTTCAGCTTGAACAAACCAAGAATCCTGCCGATCCCAAGGCCATTACTAAAGTACTGAAGTCTGCACAAACCCTAATGTAGCTTTTTACTTTATCTAGACTTTTATAGGCTACAAACGTTTGTGAACGCTTCTTTGTTCTGCTCTCAAGACTAAGCATTATACAGCTAAAAGCATTACAAGATAAATGTCTTGTTCAGTTTTTCAATCTTATATTTTATTTTGTCTGCACATTGAATCTCGGAGGTATTGCTAAGCTTAGACCAAGCAAGATATATTAGCAACAACATTTTATCTTTATATTTTACCAAAATATTATTGCATTCGGGACAGCGTCTTTAAATTTTTTGTCTGTGCTTTTTTTAATAGTTTTTGATAGATACTCGGAGTTATCGATTTACTAACTAGATACCAAAATACCGTTTTGTCTGTGTGGGAATCCCATATAAACTAATGAACGGATTTTGATTAAATATGTTTATGTATGGAGATAACTGAGTGACTGAGTCAACATTTGAGGTCCTTTTTACTACAGGAAAATATCTCATTCCCACGGGAAAATATAAAAATTGGTCAAAAAAAGAAATACGTCATACCTTTTCTGAAACGATAACAGCTAGATACTTGAAATATGGTATGTAGGTGTCTTATCTGCCGTAGGCAATATACCGCAATGAAGGGATTTTTTGAAAATTCCCACTGGAACGGGAATAAACTAAATGCTCCACGGCTACGAGGCTTGCCAGTGTTCAATATAGTGTATAAATAAATCAGATTGCGACTCTGACTATACAATATATCAAAGCAGCTAATAGTTTGTGCCATAGAAAAATGCGCTTTCAGCCAGGGATACACCAGGAGACAAATGTCTTATGACATGTGTCTGCGACATTTCAAGCGAAGCCGATTTCGCCTGACATATCTGGCGACTTCGTGCGACTTATGTCCGTAGCAAAGTCAGGCGAAGACACTCGTCGCACGATGATGCCAGACAAGTCACGCAACGTCGCGCAACGTCACCTGTCACTGGCTGACACGTGTTCCAAGACATTTGTCCCCTGGTGTATCCCTGGCTTAAGAGTAAATATTATACTTATTAGTTTTGAGGAATTATTACAAATATTTATGGAATAAATCAGTGACCACCAAAAAAGAGATTAACAACCTTTAGGAAGACAACTTACTTGTTGCATAAATAATCTAACCCATGCCACTTGCACCTTACTTAATTTTAATCTATACGTGGGCCAGTGGGATTGCAATATATATAATAGAGATATATATTAAAACAAGAATTTTAATAATATCTGCTAACCTGATTAGGCTACAGGTAGAGTCAAAGACATTAATCGAGTCACATATTTATAGATATTCACACTCTACATACCCTCGAAAAACAATACCTTCTTGTTTCGGAGTTAGATAATAACGCAAAATTTTCATATTGTAAAAATCCTTTTTCCAATACTTTCAGTAAAGTTTGCACGTATATTAATTAGTTACGGGGTAAGTTTTAATTTTAATTAATTGTTTCGTCAACATTGTAGCCGCTTTGGTCACAAGTATAATGAGAACATGAACGATTTTATTAAAAAGAGTTAACTAGCTGTACAAAATTAATTGTGTTTATAATTAATTTGGGAAGAACTGCTTTATTTTGATGCTGAGGTACGGAAATAAATAGGTATACGATAATCTATACAAGCCACTAGCTTAGCTTCAGCTTTAGTTTTCCAAAATTAAATATATATTTTGAAACTTGCATATATAAGACACGACACGAATCGACGATATGTTCATGCGCTTAAATGTTAGCCTTGCTTTGGGAGGGAATTGAAACCTCAACCTCCGGCTCAAGAGGCAGGGTCACTATCTCACTACGCCAAAAGGTCCACCAATTTAACGTCCAAATCGATGGAAGAATAGAACCACATTATAACATTTGTAAGAATGTGTTTATTGGTTTTTTTTTCACGCAGCAACGGAACAACAGATCGACAAAATTTTTTGCGTATACGAGTATACATGTATTGGATGAACGAAAAGTGACTTAACTACTTTTTATCCTGAAACTCGGGCGAAATAGATGTTCTACAAACCGAAAAAAAACAAGATTATTTCTAAATTTCCCTACATCAAATCTTTCATCAAATGTAACACCCTTATTTGTTTTGTAAACAGCTAATATCATAGCATGAATCTTGACAAAAGACTTTTCATTATAAATATTCTTTTGAAACGAAATCAGACAATGAGCAACGAAAGCGTCGCAATGGGGCTTGATAATGTAAGTTGGCGCTTTGGAGGCTTATTAAAATTGAATCACCCCGTGAAATGGGATCATAACGCATCTCTACGACTTTGTTGACTCGTTTATTTTGTCATTACGGGATTTGAAGAAGAAGTTTTGAGTCCCCTGTGAACTATGTTTGTCAGGTGTTTGAGACTTCAGCAGGCGTATTCACGGAGGCTCGACACCGTTTCCGTTCGATTCAGATCGAGTGAAAAATTTTCCGAAGTCGAATCTATCGCCTTCGGAAACTGTATTCTAGGCGTTTCTGACAGCTAAGGAAAAATTTCCGAATCCTTATGTCAAATATGACATTCGTTTTCGATACCGACATCTCTGAATAACCCATCTTCGACAGACTTTCCGATTCCGAGTCAAATATCGAATATCGAAGCTCCGTGAATACGCCTGCAGGTCCACTAAAGGTGAAACACATCAACTCAGAAACGGGTCGACATCACCTCGTCTATCTTGCTTTAGCTTGTCCACCCTATGTTCTATGTTAAGGGTTGGTTTTCCGCACTTGGTCCCTAAATTGGACCATTGTACGCGAGCCATTCCAGCCAGCCCACCTCCCTCCAGAAGCAGATCAAATTTCCGAGTCTACTCAGGACATCCGCAAGGGATCCTGGTGTTCCAAGAATTTCCTTGCGGATCTGGGCAATGTCAAAGCTTTCCAGGAGCACATGTGTAGCCTTCTCCTCTGCCTCTATGCACGCTCTGCATAGAGGGCTGTCAGTAATACCTATGGCGTGTAGCGGTAGCTTGTCCCAAGGCAACTCGATGCCCAGAAGATGATAATAAGAGAAATTTTAGTTGCGTTTATGTAAAAAAAATATATATGGTATAGTGACCTTGTGTAAGCACCCATGACGAAAACTAGTACGTAACTTTTAGTTAGAATTAATGCATGTATTCACGTCGTCTCATAGAAGGAGTGGCTTAAAATGTTATTTTATTACGCTCGTTGCTGTGAATTTAACTACAAACTAAATGTTAGTGAAATAATGTAAATTAAGTAATAATGGTTAATTAAATATTATATTCGTATTCGATGTGTGGCCAAATTAATTTAAAACCTGTTTACTCTAGTTAATTTTGTTAGTTTAATATCAATGTAATTATGGGAAACTTAATATTAATAGTATATTTTGTAATTCATATTCCAAAACACTATAAAAGACTGGCGCCAAATTAGAAAAAAAGGCTTTTGTTGGCCGCAACCGGTTAAAACTAATCCAATATAGTTAAAAAAAAAGATTGGTTTTGCACTTCTATAAATAATACCTACAGAATATGCATCGATTTTTATGTCTACACAAATATAAATTTGTATGTTTAACTTAACTGAACCAACCGATCTTAAACAAGTTTAGCACGGAGATAACTTTCATCTTGTGGACACATGCTACTTTTTTATCTAAGAATGCGAAAGAAATTTAGTAATATACTCGTAATTCCAACATTGGAATGATTGAATGTTGGACCAAGTCCTCTTCAGTGAAGGTTATAAATACGGGCTGTCAGTCAGCGAGGTTTTGACGGAGGTCCAAGCGGACAGATGGACTGACGGCCGACGGGACGCAGTTTTTTCCATCTGTGACAAATGGTCCCGTTTCCCGTCCGGTAATTGGTCGAGTTTGTGGCTAAGAAAGAAAACAGTTTTTTTCCTTTTGAATGGCGTGTAATTTGATATTTTTGGGTCACTTTAATTCAATATTATGTAAACTTCAAATATCCTCCAAAAAAAATTGTAAAATAACTGCATTCAGTATTGTAAAAAATCTGTGGTATTTTTCATTGGAGCAGTGATAGCCCGGACGGTTAAAGAGCCGGCCGAAAATTAGTGAGGCTCGGGTTCGAATCCTAGCATGTACCAATGAGTTTTTCAAAAACTTACGTACATATTTATCACTAGCTCGATGGTGATGGGCTCACCACCTATCACGTTTAGGGGTCCAATATATCTCGTGAAATGTGGGTATATCCAGTAATGGAATACCTCTGCCTACCCCCTCGGGGATAAAAAAAAAGGCGTGAGATTATATTATTATTATTATTTTTCATTTCGCAAAACTGAAAAGATATTTTTTTTTTGTAGTTCATGCAAAATGTTCTGAACATTATTCTAATAATATATAGGAAACTTTTAAATATGAAACCATAAACATGAACTATTCAAAATATACTTTTTAAGATTGCCGGAGTCGATAGAAAATAGGAGCGTCACTGAGCGTAGGTACTTGACTTGTTCACCGCCAATGTTCATTTACGTGTTCACGAACGTGATTTGACACTAATTAAACGAATTTGTAGCTTAACGGTGCTCGTCCATATAGTCATTAACGGATCCCTAAAGGTATGCTTTGTATAACCAAATATAGGATATTCGGTCGTATTGAACGAAAATGTGTAGTAAACTAAAATAAAAGTACGGAACTTTTTGAAAACAAAATTTTTTCGAGTTGTTCTCAGCAAACCCTTTTATTTGATGCTATTTTATACCTGACGTCATCCATACACAGCCTACCCGTTAACCTAAACTATTTGTAAAACTTATAAAATAAATTAGACGATTTGACAATGACTCCAAATTCTGTCGGAGATCGACATCATCATCGTCTTATCAACCGAAAGACGTCCCAGCTGGACATAGGCCTCCAGCAAGCTTTATTTATTAGTACAACAATTTGTAGTTGTAATTGATGTTTAATTCCTATTCTATTTTATTGTAAATTTTGCATGCCTTTATGGTAAAACATGTTGACCAATTTATTTTTATGATATTTAACACCATACCTACCATGTTTTGTACAACAAATTATTATTATTATTTATCAGGTCTTCTGCCCACCTTACTTGCGGAGCTCGAAAAAACCGAAAAAACTTAAATACGTAAACTTAATCGTGTGAACCTAACCGATTTAAAAAACACTACTCAAATACTGACGTTCGGAGCTTTGACCTACATCTAGAATTTAACTAAACATTTTAGTTTGCAAAATCGCCTCCGGATAGCGAACGACCGCAACTATAAATGGACCTAATTAACTTGAGATCGATTTTGCTCACGTTACTAAGCTTTGCTCCATGAAGCAGCGGCTGAGAGAATGAGACTGAGAGACTGAGAGCAAGAGAGTTTCAACATGAATCGTATATACAGGATCAGAGCTGAAGATTAGGGCTTTTAATTACTGCTCTGATAAATTTTTGGTCTAAAATGGGAGAAATATCAGTGATTAGTGTGCCATTTTGAAACCAGTTTTAGCGAGTTCATATAAAGAGATCTCCGAGCATTCGATGAAAGAGATACATGTTGCAGAGGTTTTTGAGAGCGATATACATATTTTTAGGCGCGGGTCTGAAACTTTCAACCTGATCACGGGATCCATGGATACAAATCCCGACTTTTAAAGTAGTGTGTAATTATGATTAGGTTGGTATTGCTTCATAAAATAATATAATAATGTACATACGTATGCTCACTTTTCACCACTATTTATGTGAGTCGAACTTGCACACAAAGGGTTCCGTACAGCCGTACAATAAAAAACACATATTTAACTCCTTTAATTTTTCACGTTTTCTATTATTTGTTATTATAACAGCAACAGCAGTACATACCTATTCTGTAGAAAAAAACAACTGTCTACATATTACGGTTCATGAGATACAGCTTACTGACAGACAGTGAGACGGACGGATGGACAGCGAGGACCGTTGGCATCCTTTCAAAACGGAGACCTAATACTCGTCTAAGCTTGTGGCCAGTACTTGCCGGCTTCTTGCCTCTATATTATTTTTGATGTTTTTATGTAAATTCTTTTCTGTCATGTTTTTGAAGTATAAAAAGACTCAATTATATTTTCTCGTTCCCATATATTTAATAACTAGCGGATGCCCAGCGGCGTTGCACGCGCGGATTCCGTTTATTCCCGTTCCCGTGGGAATTTCCGAAAATCCCTTCATAGTGGTTGCCTACGACATATTTAAGACACCTACATACCATATTTCAAATAGTGGGTGCCCAGCGGCGTTTTCCCGCTTGGATTTAGTTTATTCCCGTTCCCGTGGGAAATTCCGAAAATCCCTTCATAGTGGTTGCCTACGACATACTTAACACACCTACATACCATATTTCAAATAGCGGGTGCCCAGCGGCGTTTTCCCGCTTGGACTTAGTTTATTCCCGTTCCCGTGGGAATTTCCAAAAATCCCTTCATACCAATTTCCTATGACATATCAGACACCTTCATACAATTTTTCAAGTGTCTAGGTGTTATCGTGTCGGAGTAGTACGTATTTCTCTTTTTAACCAGTTTTTTTATTTTCCCGTGGGAATGAGATATTTTCCTGGAATAAAAAGTGCCCTAGATGTTGACCCGGGTACTCAGTTATCTCCATACTAAATTTCATCAAAATCCGTCCAGTAGTTTTTGAGTGATGCGTGCACAACCAGACAGACAGACAGACAGACAGACAGACAGACAGACAAAAATTCCAAAAATTGGTGTTTCGGTATCTATATCGATAACTATATACACTACCGTTGAAATTTTCAAAAAATATTTAATGTACAGACACGGCCCCGTTAGAGTTTTATTATATGTATAGATAGATAAGAAAAGTGCGCATTCAGACACTTTATAAGCTTAAATTCCACGTTATAAGTAAAAATTTAGTCAGTCCGCAAACTGAACTGCGAACACTGAACTGCGAGAGTATCCAATGTGAAATAATTTAATTGCCTTTATTTGCTTCAGCCAAAGCGATTCAAATATAATATGGAATAGAGGGGACAAAGCGAGGAACATTTGAAGCCTAAAAGTTATTCCAAGTGGAATAAGTCTAGTACAATTTCGATCGAATGACAGCTCGCGTTCATACTAACTGACATGACGCTTGAGCTTCAAACAATCGTCAAAGTTTTGTATAAAAATATTCCCAATGCCCCATCTGTATTTAAATCTCTTTGGCTTCAGCTGATCACGATGGCTTTGTAAATACCGATCGGAACTTTTTACTTCGTTCGATTCTGTATTCATAAAACAGTCGCTATTTGGATCCCTCTGTGATGTGAATGTGATGAGAATTTTAAACAACAAAGCATTTTATCCTAAATATTCACGTCACGGTCTTTGTCAGTTTATTGTTTGTAAGCAGAGCTCTTGACATTAGAAGCAATTTATTTATTTGTTTCATACACATTATTTGATCCATTATTACTTAGCTTAGGTTAGTAACATGTTTGATTTTATATAATAATCTTCTTTGATACATGGAAATATAGTTTTAACAGGGGGTTAATCTTTTTTATTACCTATTACAGATAGAATGCTATTGGTACTGCTGCAAATATGAAATGACATAAAAAGCAATGATAATACTTTTTCAAAGTTTCAATGATTTTTTGTAGCGCTTATTCATTAATTTTTGCTCAGATATTTCTTACACACAATACGCTGCAGAAAAAGAAACATTAAAAAAATAAGCAAAACGAAAGTTTCAAACCAAGTAATTTAAATTTAAAATCAACAGTGCATTCAAACCGACCGGCTCCGTAATAAATATTTACCGCTTCATTTCACTGTAACGAGAACAATGAAATTAAATTTGTATTCATAAAACTCAAAATCATTGTCTCCGGAAAAGCTGCGACTTGCAATGGAGGAAACTGCAACCGCAAATTTTGATTTGAGAAGACGCAACGAAATCAATACAAGAACAATTATTCTGGTAGCATTTAGTTTGAGGAAAATTCTAGATACACCGACGATATTCGAAATTCATAATTCATATCATGTTTGGCTCATTAGTAATCCATTATTTTGAAATGTAGGTAACAGTAAACTTATCAAATAAAAGCTATACTCTTCAAAGAAAGAACCAGCTACGAGTATTAAATATTAACTTACCTATTTATATACATTCAAGAAGGTCTGCTACTTCATATGTAATTAGTATTTTTATTACATCTTTTTTAAATACTTATAAAATATCAGAAAATATATTTTACTTAAGAAATTTTACTATAATAAATGAGTTATCAGCCGAGAAGTAGAAAATATATTTTAAAGAAAATGAGCACAGCGGAGGAACGCCGTATATATTATTACAAGTTGCTAATAATGTCTGAGAAGTTTTGGAAATGTTCTGGTTGTTTTGATAAGTACTTCTTTTTTGTTATTGATTCAATTATAGATACGAATACTTAATTTAGGTCTGCTGCGTCTGAAGAGTGTTCGAAAAAAAAGATGAAAGCGTATGTATGTACGTTTACGTATGTTTTATAATTGTCTTTCACTATTATATAACGTTATTTTACATCAAATAACATAAAATGCTTTACAACATTTAATAATAATAAAAACTTTATTTCGGACTTCCATCCATATTTAAATATTAGTAACAATGAAACTTATGACTTTTTTAGTAGGTAGGTATATACAATTACATAAAATAAAAAATCTAGGTATCTACTTAGACACTAGACAACAACCGCTGTGTCTAAGGATAGTCCATTAACTCTGTCAGCAACGGTGGATAGAAGGTTGTTGGATCTGCCACGAACCGGCGCATCAAGGAAGCGACCCTTTTTCTCACGATGACCGAAGCAGTCTGCATGAGTGTCGGCAAACATTCCTGACACACTACAGAATCGAGGCAGCCTTATCAACGCCCTAAACCCGTTGTTGTATTTTACGTACTTTGTGTATAATTAACCCAATACTTACACAACACCAATTTTGCACCGATCCCTAAATATAATTTTCGATACTATAAATAAATAGCAAAGAAAGCAGGGATTAGGTACAATATATTTACAGATATAAAATGTCCTCAAGGAACCATGTGGGACAGTGCCTAGAAGATTGGCCGCTTTGTCTTCTGTATCCGCAGCCTCAAAATACCTTAAGGGGAGAAAAGACATGGATTATGGCATGGCCAAAAACCGCGAAATTGCCAAACGCATGTGTTTGTTCAAGACTTGAAGTCAACATTTTTGAAATCACCTCAATTTATTGCTCTAGTAAAATTTTATAGTTCCTTGTTCCCATACTGGTTTATTGGAATACTATAAAAAGTGAAAAGTTATGATCCACAAAACACAGCAGGCAGTGGATCAGGTTGATCCATATTTCTTTGTGGGTGCAGGTATATTCGCGTAGTTATTGCTAACGACTCATCTATACATCTATACATATAATAAAACTCTAACGGGGCCGTGTCTGTACATTAAATATTTTTTGAAAATTTTAACGGTAGTGTATATAGTTATCGATATAGATACCGAAACACCAATTTTTGGAATTTTTGTCTGTCTGTCTGTCTGTCTGTCTGTCTGTCTGTCTGTCTGGTTGTGCACGCATCACTCAAAAACTACTGAACGGATTTTGATGAAATTTGGTATGGACATAACTGAGTACCCGGGTCAACATCTAGGATACTTTTTATTCCAGGAAAATATCTCATTCCCACGGGAAAATAAAAAAACTGGTTAAAAAGAGAAATACGTACTACTCCGAAACGATAACACCTAGAAACTTAAAAATGGTATGAAGGTGTCTGATATGTCATAGGAAATTGGTGTGAAGGGATTTTTGGAAATTCCCATGGGAACGGGAATAAACTAAATCCAAGCGGGAAAACGCCGCTGGGCACCCGCTATTTGAAATATGGTATGTAGGTGTCTTAAGTATGTCGTAGGCAACCACTATGAAGGGATTTTCGGAATTTCCCACGGGAACGGGAATAAACGGAATCCGCGCGAGCAACGCCGCTGGGCATCCGCTAGTAAAAAATAAGTTTTTCGCTACTTGATTTTTTACGAGTACCTAGTACTTACTTATGGTATTAAGAATTGAATAGCGTTCTGCAAATGCATGGATTTAAAGCAGTAATAAGCTAATGGATACATCTAAGCGCAGTCCCCGAGGAGGTTAGCAGAGACAATCGATTCTTGGAAATGACCAATTTTCTTTAACTTATGTTTCGGTCCAGTGGCGGATTGTGTTTCGGATGCCTCAGAACTACTTCTGAAGCATACAGTTTTCCAGCAGGTTAAGCTACTAATTTCTACCACTTGACCTCCAAACGATCTCACGCCGCCGAATGGAAATAAAAGTTACTTTTGTTTGATATTTTTGACAGTGTTGCCGCATCAATCTACCGGCGGCCGTTGAGACGTCATCTAAAGGTCAAAAGCTAGTATTTTTTTCTAAAAATACAACTTCTCATACTAGTATGATCTGTAAAATATAAAAATGGTTAGTTTTGAATATGGATCATCCAGATTGTTTTCATCATAACGATTTCCTGTGGCTGTGTCCTCAGCCATTCACAACACCCTTTTATATTAACAACTAGCGGATGCCCAGCGGCGTTGCCCGCGCGGATTCCGTTTATTCCCGTGGGAATTTCCGAAAATCCCTTCATATTGGTTGCCTACGACATATTTAAAACACCTACATATCATATTTCAAATATCGGGTGCCCACCGGCGTTTTCCCGCTTGGATTTAGTTTATTCCCGTTCCATTTCATTTTCATTCCGTTCCGTCATTTCAATTTCCAAAAATCCCTTCATACCGATTTTCTATGACATATCAGACACCTTCATACCATTTTTCAAGTTTCTAGGTGTTATCGTTTCGGAGTAGTACGTATTTCTCTTTTTAACCAGTTTTTATATTTTCCCGTGGGAATGAGATATTTTCCTGGAATAAAAAGTACCCTAGATGTTGACCCGGGTACTCAGTTATCTCCATACCAAATTTCATCAAAATCCGTCCAGTAGTTTTTGAGTGATGCGTGCACAACCAGACAGACAGACAGACAGACAGACAGACAGACAAAAATTCCAAAAATTGGCGTTTCGGTATCTATATCGATAACTATATACACTACCGTTAAAATTTTCAAAAAATATTTAATGTACAGACACGGCCCCGTTAGAGTTTTATTATATGTATAGATAGATAAACTTTAATATATACAGAAAATGTACATTAGGTTGATTGAAAAACTAAATGACCTACCATTTGTATAGAAAAATACTTGGAATTTTTGAAATCTAGGCGCATAAAAAAGGGTTCAAACGATACCACAGGCACTGACGAACATAGCCCCGTAAAATGGAATACAGGTTCCAAAAGAAAAACTTTTCACGCGATGCTAAAAATATTACAGAAACGAGATTTTTTGCATACATAGTGACTACTAAAAATATATTGTAAGACTCGAATATTTTTTTAGGTACATATTTGTATATTTTATAACAATGAAAGTTCTCGTTACGTATTTTATTGTAAAAGCGCTTTTCAATTGCATCTACTAATGTACTGAACATTCATAAAACATGAACAGATTCGCATCAAGCTTTTCTTTTTTTAAACTTTAACTACCGACCCGCCCCGACTTCGTTCGTGTGCAATTTATATATAAACCTCCTTTTGAAAAGTTAGCTAACTGGTCGGACTTAGAGAATATACAGACAGATAGACGCGGAAATTGACTTTATTATATAGTATGTAGAGAAAATAATCAATTTATATAGTAGCGGTTCTTTGCCGTTTCAGTAGTTCCGTTCCCGTGGAAACACGGAAACAAAAATAAAAATCTATGCTCTTAGTATTAGTATAGATTTAATTGTACTGACTAGGGGTTAAGATATGTTTCATAAACATGAAATTAGCCCAAGGGTTAGAGAGTGAGGCAGTGCATGCGTGAGGCTCGGGTTCGATGCCTAGTGATGTTCTAATGAGTTACCTAGGACGAAATCGCGGGCACCTATCTGCGCGACTTACGGCGTTTCAACCTATTGCCTTCACGTGCCATATAATATTCAACTTATAACCAATTTCTCGCTACCAAGTTGCCTCAGTATCACAGAATTTCCGTTCGAACAGCGAAACGAAGATACATTAACTTCCGATGCTGCCACCAAAGTACTTTAAGAGGCCAAACAAAATTTGAAATTTTAATACGCTCATTATATTTCGCTACTAAAGCCTGTTTAAATGCTTCAAGTTGTTTTCGGGTTCCTCGTAAAAAATTTCGACTCAGTTTATACGAGTAACAACATTTACTGGGGTAAAGGTCTTGTCGCATTTATATTTAAATGAAGTTTATTGTGAGTCTGGAATACAAATTTGTGATCTCAACACCCGGTTGAGTCGGTAGCTTCAAATTTTATATACGGACCTGCCCCTTGGCAATTATGAAGGACTCCCAAGCGGGCTCCGCGAAATACAGCGCCTAGGATTTGGATATTTAGTAGCACTTAATTTTGGATTTTACCCCAATTTTATTTTCGACTCTGTAATTGTAATTTCCCCCTGGGACCCGGAAGATTAGCGAACAGATGAGGGTTAATTTTCTTTTCAATTTTCCTTTTGAATAATTTTGTTGTTGTTGTTTTATCTGTTGTAAATAAACACTAATTATGATTTTCAAAGAGTTTTTCTTATTAGTTTGGAAGATATTTAATTTCATTTATGAAAATTAGTATTTTTCATTGTGACAGGTGAATTCAGTTTAGGCATATAAGTACCTATATAAATATCTAGCAGACGTATTCCGTGTATATAATAGTAGATTATACAACAAGGGAATAAAGCACTGTTTTATGTCACGGGCGCGACATTGAATCCTGAACGTAACGAAGGACTCCCATAGCGAGGGAATTAAGACTGAGTCCTGAGTTTAGTGAGGGATTTAAGCGCCCAAGACAAAAACAGTTTTATTCCCGAGTTATATACTCTACTTTTCTCACCTTATGCGAGACAATAAAATGCAATTTCATGGTAGTAGATTATTGACAATGCCTATGGCATCTAGTATAATAGACTCTGAAGTCAAAGTACTTTCATCACTCGACATTTTCGATATTCTTTTTGAAATGTTAAAGCTATAAAATGGATACAGCAACTTGTTTCTGCCGGCGTGACCTAGGTACTTGATTTAACAATTGAAGATCGTGCGAATCTAGTTGGTCGCGGCTTCGGTTTTCGAAAATCGAGTTGGCCACGACTGCACCACATTTTGCTTAACGAAATTAGACTTTGTTGTCATAGCAATAAGGATTATGAAAAGTGAAAATTACATTATTGACCTAGGGTTATAATGAAATTCCATACAACATTATAACCCGGTTAAAGCCAAGGAATATAATGTCTTGCTTTCGGTGACGTTTATATGATATATAATCCGGCTTTGTCGAGCATGTGGTGTGAAAAAGGTCATGTACTCGTAGGCTTACGATGTGCTTATTACCATGTCACCCTTGGCATGACTTGAAGAATTGTAACTGTAAGGTAGCAAGTAGCCTGTCTCCAGTCTGACGGTCCTGTTGGCTCAGTTGGTAGTGACCCTCTCTTCTGATTCGGAGGTCGCGGGTTCGATCCCCGCTCGTGGCCAAAATTTGTATGCATTAGAACATAACTGTTGGCTTTGTGTCTGGTGGTTTAATATTTATTTAAGTACTAGCGGATGCCCAGCGGCGTTGCCCGCGCGGATTCCGTTTATTCCCGTTCCCGTGGGAATTTCCGAAAATCCCTTCATAGTGGTTGCCTACGACATATTTAAGACACCTAAATACCATATTTCAAATTGCGGGTGCCCAGCGGCGTTTTCCCGCTTGGATTTAGTTTATTCCGGTTCCCGTGGGAATTTCCAAAAATCCCTTCATAACAATTTCCTATGACATATCAGACACCTTCATACCATTTTTAAAATTTCTAGGTATTATCGTTTCGGAGTAGTACGTATTTCTCTTTTTAACCAGTTTTTATATTTTCCCGTGGGAATGAGATATTTTCCTGGAATGAAAAGTACCCTATATGTTGACCCGGGTACTCAGTTATCTCCATACCAAATTTCATTAAAATCTGTCCAGTAGTTTTTAAGTGATGCGTGCACAACCAGACAGACAGACAGACAAAAATTCCAATAATTGGTGTTTCGGTATCTATATCGATAACTATATACACTACCGTTAAAATTTTCAAAAAATATTTAATGTACAGACACGGCCCCGTTAGAGTTTTATTATATGTATAGATGTTTATCAGTTGTTTAGTACCCATAGTACAGGCCCTGCCTGCCTAGTTTGGGACTAGCCGTGTGTGCATTGTGACTATTAATTTAATATTACATATTTATAACGTAGATTACTGGTTTCTGTAATTTTAGGTTTTGTTGGTTTGATTTAATTGTAAGAGGCTAGGGTTCGAATCCTGGCATGTATCAATGAGTTTTTCAAAACTTACGCATATAATTTTATCACTAGCTCAACGGTGAAGGAAAACATCGTGAAGAAACCCGCAGGTCCCAGAATTAACTCTGAGACATGTGTAAAAGACCCGGTCGGGCGACGGGCTCACCACCTATCACTTTTAGGGGTCCAGAGAATATCTCGTGAAAAGTGGGTACCTATATCCAGAAATGAGATCTATTGTAAGATGTTACAGATACTAATGACTCTATAAATTCAAGAAAGGCTCTCCGTGATACAAATAAACGAAGAATCGCAGAGAGTTGCTTCACAATGCGAAAATCGTATTCTAAGATCCCGAGAGGCTGCCTCGCGAAATATTATTACCGCTTTTGTTTACTAAAATTTATCAACACCCCAGACAATGTAGCATATCCCATATGAATATGCAAAGCACGTGGTTAAGACACTTAAATTAGCCCGTTATTCTGCGATTTACATACATAATATCATCGTATTAATGAGGAAACGCCGCAATATCTTGTATGGAATAATCTCTTTGGATATTGTATTTCATTTTCCAGCCAAGTGAACTGGGAGCAGTGCAGCAGAGCTTGTAATTAATAAAGAAATAAGTGAATTTAAAAAATATAAGTAGAATATAATTCCGGTATTAGCAGCTCCCCGCGGTTTCACCCGCGTAGTTCCCGTTCCCGTTGCAATACGCCTATGTGTTATTCTGATGTATAAGCTGTAAGGTTTCATCAAAATCCGTTCAGTAGTTTTTGCGTGAAATAGGAACAAACATCCATATATATACAAACTTTCGCGTTTATAATAATAGTAGCATTTTGTGCATACTTTCTGTCTTCAAGTGGGTGAATTACAAAGGTCAAATACTTGCATGTACTAATGAGTTTTTCAAAACTTACGTACATATTTATCACTATCTCGACGGTAAAGGAAAACATCGTGAGGGAACCCGCAGGTCGCACAATTAATTCTGATACATGTGTAAAGGACCCGATCCGGCTATGGGCTCACCACCTATCACGTTTAGGGGTCCAAAGAATATCTCGTGAAAAGTTGGTAGGTATAACCAGAAATGGAACACATCTGCCTACCCCCTCGGGGATAAAAGGCGTGAGATTATTTTCTGTTTTTTATTTTAATCAAATATTGCAGTTTTGGTCAAAGATGACAGAGAGCTGCCAGTTGTCTCTGTCAAAGGATCAACTTTTGTTATCCAGAGAGGAAATTCAGTCAGCATTCTGAACACTGTTCTGTTCCACAGTCATGGTTTCTCTATTGTAAATACATTTAAATAATTAAATCTATGATCGTAGTCGAAACATTTTTATCTATACCCGAATTGTTAAATATGTTGACCTAGGAGAATTACTTTATATAACGTAAACGTTAGAAGAATAGAATGGTATAAATAGGGTATTATTGCTATACGAACGACTGACATACGGTTTAGACAGATCACGCGATGGGGTAACCATTAAACCGTGACCAAGTAAAATACTATACTGTAGCGACACTACATAGAACCCGCCAATAAACGGCTGAGTTCTAAACTGCGCTATCGAAATTTTCTAATGAGTTTGTATAAATACAACTATCCAACATCAACTGTGGGACCGCGGTCCTCAGCACCATCACCATGACCACGAGGAGCATTCCACCTCCGCTCCTCCATAATACCATAACTCTTGAGTACTACACCCAAAACAACACAGTATAGATACAACAATTAATTAAGGAACAATGGGCGGTTTCATCGCTTTTAGCGACCTCTTCCATAATATAATAATTATACCTCCATTGACAGCTGATAATCTGTTCACATTATAATTTGACTCTCTACGCACAATGACCAATACGCAAAATGACAACTTCACTTCTAGCTTTGAATTTTGCGTATGGTCATTCTGCATATTATGCAGAATGACCATACGCAAAATTACTACGTAGCTGTTTGTGTTCTCAGTCAATGAATGCTTACAAAATGTAACCTAAGTAATACTACTATTTTTATTCCAATAACTTTATTTATTTATTTATTTATTTATGAAATCAACAAGACATACACTTGTACATTTGTGATAACTTATTTCACAATACAAAATATTTAAATGCCGGCCTACTTACAGACAACCAAAACATGTAAACATTAACGTGATTTAATTGTGAAAATAGTTAATTTAGAGTAAAATAAACACATAAAAAACTGATTGAAAATCAATTTAAAACGCCGAGGATGAAATATTATAGATAAGGTTCCATAGACATTTGTTAAACACACTTTTTAAGTTATGTTGGTAGTCAATTTAAATTCATTACAAAAGACCCGAATCCCAATAAGGTATTATGTTTTTGAAGGCTACAAAGTAGCGGGGTTTATTTTCGCAAATTGTTTTACGGTTAGTCCATCCGCTTAGTAAATTAATTTCATCACTCAAGGGAAAATCGAAGCCTTTGTTATTTTGTAATTATAATCTTTCAAAGTCTGGTCTCCAAAGGCTTTGTATTTTCAACCGACTTCAAAAAAGGAGGATTTTTTTAAATGTTTTTTACCTCAGAACTTTCGACTGGGTGAACTGGTTTGGATGATTCTTTTGTATTTCAAAGCTGGTGCTTCCCGTGTCGTCCTATTTTATTTAAGATAGCGACCCGACTTCGCACGGGTGCAATGCTAACACTAAAACCTTCCTCTTGATTCACTCTATCTATTAAAAAAACCGCATCAAAATCCGTTGCGTAGTTTTAAAGATTTAAGCATACAAAGGGACATAGGGATATAGGGATATAGGGATATAGGGACAGAGAAAGCGACTTTGTTTTATACTATGTAGAGATTTGGTCCAATTCAGACAATGGCATCAATGAGAAAACCATGTAAGTCTTAAATTTGCATTAAGTATGTGCGCGACACAAATGGACGAATAACTCAATATCACGTAAAACGATTTCGATGATTCTTTTTTTAAACGACTTCAAAAAAGGAAGACTTTCTCAATTCGATCGTTTTTTTTAGTATAATTCGTTGAAATTGGTTTTTTACTCTTCAGAGTTGTATATTATTAATAAGAAGTTGTCCAAACAAAGTGGAAAATAAGGCTTAGCTACCATTAGCTTATGTTAATTCCAGCAAAAAACACAAACTTCAGAGCATTTAATCTTTCTCTAGGTAAACAAGTAATTAGGCGGTAAAAAATAATACCACCAATTTACTTTCTAACCCCGCAGGACCGAAATTTATGAGCCACCGCAGTGACTCTAAATTCCTTTTAACACGTCGGAAGCTGCAAGAACAAATTCTAAAATACAGAAATAGCGGCACAGGAGATCTTAACATTAACGTATAGCGGAATGTAGGTTGCAATTCCCTTAAGATTTGCAAATTGAAAAAGAAAATTAAAATATGAAACATCAAAAAAATAAGCATTATTATATTATGTGTCAAAAACACAGACCTTTGTGTCTGTAAAAATCCCAAATCTTTAAAAAAATAAAAAAAACTATTGTGGGACACAATTTATTCACGGTTATTTCGTCCTAAGCTAGACAGTAAGTACTATGAGTACTAAAAAACTGATAGACATACCTACTTAAATATATATTAAATATCTGGGTGTGGGATGACAAGAAGCCAACAAAAATTTTAATGCACACAAATGTTGGCCCCTAGTGGGACTCGAACCTGCGACCTCCGGTTACATTACAACGCCTTTTCTAACATAAATTTATTGGTTTATGGATCCGTACCATAAAAGTAAAATAGGAACCCTTATAAATTTATAAAAATAAATATGCTTATGTCTTTTATCTCCGAGGGGGTTGGCAGAAGTATTATAATCCTGGAAATATCCTCTTCTGACTATTAGGTACATTCATTGGTCCCCTGAACATGACAGATAATGAGCCTTTAGATGAGTACGTACTTCAGTTTTGTCTAACCAATTTTTTTAAATAAATAGCAACAAATAGTACGATTTCCATAGGTAACGATAAATACAGTTATGCTAATTCATTTTTCGAAAAAAAAATTACCCATAAAAACAGCTGAAATCAAATTGCGCTTATTCAGTTTTATTGTATGTATAATGTAGGGACAAAGAAGCAGACGGGTCACCTGATGGTAATTGTCTACCGTCGCTCATGGACACCTGCAACTCAAGAGTCACAAGTGCGTTGCCGGCCTTTGAGTTGGGACTACGCGCTTTTCTTTCTGTGAGAACGACCTTATAAAATTACCTGTATCTTACCGCAAACCGCTAAGAATAGGATTTTCATTAAAAATGTATCTAGGATTAAATTCGTACTATTTATGCAGCGTAATCTTCAGATTTATTTGACGGATAAAGAAAATTACGAGTAGAGGTTTATTCTTTCATGAAAATTACTCAATTCAATGTCGTAAATGTACCTCCAAATTAGAAATATTATTCTTGTTACATTTTGAATGGCATCATCTAGCACTTCCATTACCAACGCTTTTTAATACTAGAAAATTTTCATTTGGAACATTTCGTGACTGAGACGATAAGATCATTTCGTGTTTATTTTACGAATCATGACCTTCTTAACTTGTTACTTGTGGTACTTAGTAAGGATTTCATCGTCTAGACGGCATTAAGCGATAATTAGCAACGCTTTAGTTCTCTAATTAAATTTTACTAATATTATAAACGTGAAAGTTTGTATGTATGTATGTATGTTTGTTCTTCTTTCACCCAAAAACTACTGAACGGATTCTGATGAAACCTTTCAGTTAGCTTATACGTCAGAATAACACAGGCTATATTTTATCCCCGTATTCCCAAGGGAACTGGAACTACGCGGGTGAAACCGCAGGGTTCTGCTAGTATAGCAATAAACATGAATACACTTTGCTTAAACTACGAATTAATTTAGTTGTAGGTCCAAACGATTCAAACACAAGATTTTTGTTTACACTCTCTACGACGACTTGTTTCACAAGACTAGAGCAAATAATCATCTTCTGAGTAAACATACTCCGTATTCAAATGAATGAGAAATAAATACACAGAGAAGAGCTAAATATCTAATTAATCATTCGTAGATACATCAAACAATGATAATGCTTCATAAGAGATTAGATCGCATATTAATACAGTAGACTTTTTGCAACTGATTGACGTTATTTAGATCGAATTATACAAAATTATAATAAGAGTTTTTGCAATTTTATCGAGTTCTGAGAGTTGGACCTCGGCGATTGTAATAAGAGCGTTATAAAGTCCTGTGTGTCAAACTCCACGTGCTCTTGACTGTACATGGTAAGTTTATTACTACAATTAAATTACAATAATATTAATTTTACAAATAAAAATATAACCAAAGTATAACTAGCATAGATGATATATATCTCCACTTGTAAAGATATACTTAAGTAATATAAGAAAGGAAGCGAATAATAGGTACCTATAACAGTAAAAAAACATCCTTGCAATAACAGACAAAAAATAAGTAACATAGAATTTGTGTACATTCCCAGTGATGTTTTTACTACGGTATTATTTTATTTATTTATAAAAATTCTTAATACTTAATAATACAACAATAATTAAAGTAAAGTTAATTAAATAGCCCGCCCCTAATCGTTCCCGGTGCAAAGGTGCCCATCAGGCTGGCCGCGTTTCCGCGCTGGATTTCGAGGGCCAGCCTCTGCACCAGGAACGATCCGGCACGGGAGTCACCGCTTTATTTATTTATTTTATTTAGTTATATTATTATGGTACTAGTTTTTACCTGCGGCTTTGCTCGTTTATTTCACCCTCTTGGGGGTTGAATTTTGCAAAATCCTTTCTAAGTGGATGCCTACACTGTGTAAGCTATCTTTGTGCAAAATTTCTAGTCTCTAGACCCAGCGGTTTAGACTGTGCGTTGATTATCACCAATCAGTCAGATTATCATTTTATATATACAAATTGAACCTAAAATAAACAATATGCATGACTTATAACATACTTCAATTCTAACTTTGGCAGCCATTTCCAGATTTTTCCTCTTTTAACTGTACGTCGTCTCTAGACGATCGCAACGTGTATAGACTGCTGTAAATGTAAAAGGTTTCCACAGCGCTAATGGGGATGGTTAGTGGCTACGATGCAATAAGTATTTCCCGTTTCCCGCTTTGCTAGCATTGCCACTGACATCACAGCTCTATTCAGTAGCTGTACACGAGCTATATTGGACTCTAATGGTGTCATTGGAGATATTTGTGTAGGTTTAATTCAGGTCTATTGTTTTAAACTGACAGCGGCGAATCCCAACAGAAGAGTAATATTTATGGTCGTATATATATTGTACATTAGTATTGTATACTAGCAGCGCCCCGCGGTTTCACATGCGTAGTTCACGTTCCCGTGGGAATACGGGATACAATATAACCTATGTGTTATTTTGATGTATAACCTATATAATTGTAAAGTTTCATTAAAATCCGTTCAGTAGTTTATGCGTGAAAGAGGAACAAACATCCATACATCCATCCATAGTCAGTCAACATTTACTGAGGTTTTATATTTAACTAGCGACCCGCCCCGGCTTCGCACGAGTGCAATGCTTAATTTTCTTTGCTATAAACCTTGCGGAGCCCTAGACCTTTCCAACGAATGCAAAACCATGGAAATCGGTTCGTCAGTTCTGGAGTTAAATCGTCAGGAAGGAAAACCCGACTTATTTTTATATAGTAGATTAAATCAATTAAATCAAGAAGATATAATTTATCGTCATTATCATCATCGGACATCATCAGCCACGTGAACGCACGCCTTGCAGAAATCACACCTTTTTGTATCGTCACTTTACCCGTACTACTTTACTCAGGTCGTGGCTTTCATCAGCCAAAGGGTGTCCGACAGTAGGTTTGCCCAAACGCGGTCTCTGCTCCAGAACTCGCATATAGCGGTTATCGGTTTTGTGGCAGCATGTGTCCAGCCCATTACCACTTTAGTTGGTTTAATCGTTGAGCTACCTATATTCCTAAAATTTTGCAGTAGGAAAATTAGGTGATTTACAAGTTCAATTATGCCATTATATAACCACATAATTTCTCATATTATATCAAATATTGTTAGTATTGCTCTGACTACTACCAGTGATAGCCTTACAGTTACAGGTTAAGGAGCCCGCTTCTCATGAAGATAGTCAGTGAGACTCGGGTTCAAATCCTGGCATGTACCAATCAGTTTTTCAAAAATTAGGTACATAGTACTAAAATACTGTGTAATTTATTTCAACAACAAAAAAAGAAAAGGTACATTAGTCATCACTAGCTCGACGGTAAAAGAAAACATCTAAATTAGTTCTGTGGCATGTCACATGTGTAACAAACCCGGTCCGGCGATGGGCTCACCACCTACCACGTTTAGGAGTCGAATATTCTTGTAAAAAGTGGGTGTCCAGAAATGGAGTACCTCTGCTTACCCCCTCAGGGATAAAAGGCGTGAGATAATTTATTTTATTTCACTTGTTCTGACTCTAGTTATAGACTTTTCCTCACTGATCCCGATGTGTCCCACCCATCATTACGTGCATGAAAACGCACGATGGAGACTCTCTAGCAAAGAGAATATAACCACTAACGTTTTACTCTCTAGTTGGCCAGTTGACTTCTGTGTCCGATGACAGTGGTGACAATTAATTTAAAGCAACGCTTAGTCTCTGGCAAAGAGATCTAAATATAATAGGGCATAGAGCGGGCATTGGGAATATTTTCATACAAAACTTTGAAGCCTAAGCGTCATGTCCTTGTCATGTCAGTTAGTATGAACGCGAGCTGTCATTCGGTCGAAATTGTACTAGACTTCCACTTGGAATAACTTTTGACTTCAAATTTTCCTCGCTTTGTCCCCTCTATACCCTATTATATTGAAATCTCTTTGGTCTCTGGTAAAAAGTATAAGCTCTTAAATAACACAAGTTTAATTACTAGATGTTCTAAAGAACAGCGTAACTTTTGAAAATCACAAAAACCTTTTGTCGAACGAATCGTGACTCGGATTTCGACCTCAATTGTGTAACAGCGGAAATCAAAAGAGGCAGACTTGGTGGCGTCAAAGTCTTAATTACTTCCATCCTTCTAACTTTCCCTTTTTGTCGGGCCTAGGACCCATTATTCAATTTTATGACCTATTAAGAATTTGGATTCCGCCATTATTTATGTTAACTAGATAATATTTCGTCGCCGTAATAAGGGTTTCGTAATGACTTTGTTTTTCTATTTGTAACTTGGCCTATGTTATTAAGTACGCTTTAATGAATGGTAATATTATGCGATAAAATGTTTCTGCTTACAGGAGCAAAGTTTGTTTTCTTAAAATACTTGTTTTGAATATCGAATGCTCTGAGACATTTAAGGGTTGATCGAATAAACCTTAGGAAAATATTCTTTATAATAATACTAGCGGATGCCCAGCGGCGTTGCCCGCGCGGATTCCGTTTATTCCCGTGGGAATTTCCGAAAATCCCTTCATATTGGTTGCCTACGACATATTTAAAACACCTACATATCATATTTCAAATATCGGGTGCCCACCGGCGTTTTCCCGCTTGGATTTAGTTTATTCCCGTTCCATTTCATTTTCATTCCGTTCCGTCATTTCAATTTCCAAAAATCCCTTCATACCGATTTTCTATGACATATCAGACACCTTCATACCATTTTTCAAGTTTCTAGGTGTTATCGTTTCGGAGTAGTACGTATTTCTCTTTTTAACCAGTTTTTATATTTTCCCGTGGGAATGAGATATTTTCCTGGAATAAAAAGTACCCTAGATGTTGACCCGGGTACTCAGTTATCTCCATACCAAATTTCATCAAAATCCGTCCAGTAGTTTTTGAGTGATGCGTGCACAACCAGACAGACAGACAGACAGACAGACAGACAGACAGACAGACAGACAGACAGACAAAAATTCCAAAAATTGGCGTTTCGGTATCTATATCGATAACTATATACACTACCGTTAAAATTTTCAAAAAATATTTAATGTACAGACACGGCCCCGTTAGAGTTTTATTATATGTATAGATATAGATATAGATTGACAAATATGTAATCACTAGTTACGTAAATACAATGTTGAAGTACCCGGTAAACAAATATTTCCTTGTTTTTGTATGTAGGCATGTCTACAAGTGATTTCGTATGACTTATATATATCTGAGCAGTTTTAGCCTTTCGTCGCATGTGTTGACATATTTAAGGCCCATACTATAAAAACGATCCGCAAGCAACAAAACTATCAAACTCGCTTGAGGATGTCAGAAAGAGATGCAGCTATATGAGTCGCTTAAAGCTGTCCTCTTCTTTGGCTACAAGTTCCATACGTAAAGATCGTTCTGGACTATAGGCCCTAGATCTACAACTGCGCCGCAACCCCCGCAACTGCAGCGGTGTGACTAATGTCAGTTTTCGCGCATAGAAAGCCATTGCAAATTAAATAGTATTTTTAGGATTCCATACTCAAAAGGGAAAAACCGGACCGTATTACTAAGACTCCGCTATCTGTCCGTCTGTCACCCGACTGTATCTCATGAACCGTGATAATTAGTTGAAATTTTCACAGATGATTTATTTATGTTGCCGCTATAACAACAAAATACACTAAAAAACAGAACAAAATAAATATTTAAGGTGGCTCCCATATTTAGAGATAGTGGTACGGAACCCTTCGTGCTACTAATGCAGGCTAGTAGTAATTGAAGCCAGAGGTGCAGTAATCGAGTTATAGTAGGTCCTTCGTATAAACTGCGCTTGTTGGAGGCGGCCGCGAGCGAGGGCTCTTGACCCACAACCCCCTTTGTCAGACCACTGTTACAACTCACTTCTCCCCCACTCTGCAGATGGAACAAGCGATCCCTGGCTTAAACGTGCATCTTTTGTTTTAATTTGTTTGGTTTTTAAACCGTGTTAATTGCTTGCAGCTCCTCTATTATTGCGTTCCCACGTACTTTATGAAATGCGAGATTTGATACGGATTGGTGGAGTTTCTTTTGTGTTAAATAACTGGATATTTTCCGTCTTTATTATTTCAGAGTAATATTAAGTAACTACATAGTAATCGGTATACAATATGTAGCAGAATAAGCGCAATTCCTGAAATTAGTTTGTTCAGTATCAACTACATAATCGATTTCAGCTATTTTTAATATGTGTTAAATTTTTCCGAAAAATGAATTAGCATAGCTGAATTCAGTGCTATCTATGGAAATCGTGCTATTATTGATCGATATTAGGAAAATTGGTTAGACACAACTAAAGTTCGATTGCATCATATCTTTTTTATGTTAATATACTAGTCGGGGTGTATGAGGAATTGCGCTTTTTCTGTTACGCGTTGTATACACTGACCATGCAGTCGGTCAGTCACGGTTTCGGTGTATATATCGGTTTCGGTTCGGGCTGTGCGTTGATAGATCAGTCGATCTATCAACGCACAGCCCGAACGGCTGAGTCTAGGAACTTGAAATTTTGCATCGAGATTATGTAAGGAGCGAAGGCTTGGATAAGAAAGGATTATAAGAAATTCCCAAGGGTAGCAGAAAACAGGATACGCGCGTTCAATACAGCTAGGCACTTGCTAGTATATTATATTATGTAAGTATAATTTTCTCACCCAGCATAAACTAAAACTAAATATTCATGTTTATGTTACTCTAAAAAGGCTCAGGCATCAGGCACTAATTAAAACTAGACTAGATTTTAGATCTAAGAACCAACCGTATGGAATTAAAATTAATTTTAGCAAAATTATTTACAGAATAATACAGTTTTATATTTTTTATTTTATAAATAATCTCAAGCCTTTTATCTAAGAGGGAGTAGGCAGAGGTATTCCATTCCTTAAATTATCCACGTCTTCACCAATATATTCTTTGGACCCCTAAACGTGATAGGTGGGTGACCCCATCGTCGGACGGATTTTTTATTGTCATAAAACATTTATTATCCTATTTCGTCTTTAATATTATATTTTTGTAAGTATATTTAGGTGACTGAAAAATATAGTAATAATGTTGATAAAAGCTTAAAATATTGTCTTCTTAGAACAATACTTTTATATCATATTTTTAGATTAAACAAAGAGCAAAAATATTATTCCCTTTGAAAGCCGGCGTGCGTATCCTAGGTTGAACATGACGAAACTCCTTGGAGATTTGAAGCAAGTGTGAGCGATTGTAGTTTTAGCAAAGGTATTTTGTATTTATACAGTGTAGAAAAAAGGGGCCTTGGTTGGAAAGTAGTAAGTACCCTAAATATTGATGAGGTACCCCCAATTTTACTGAGAAGAAACATTATTTTATATTCAACATTTCTTGTTCAATAAATATATCTGATTCTAATTTTCCATTTAGGTACATAAATAAAGATTATTGAATAATTTGTAATATTTAATTTATGCTCAGTAATATTTTATATAAATCACCTGCTAGAGCCGGCAAACATGAAAAAGAAACCCTGAATTTTATGATATCGAATCAAGGTCAAAGAATTAGTTTCTATTCCATAACGTAGAAATTAATTATAATTGTTATGCATATTCATCACTAGCTCGACGGTGAAGGAAAATATTGTGAGGAAACCCGCAGGTCATACCTCTGCATGATATTATTTTATTTTATTTTTGAGCTTTTAATTTTAAATACTACGATTAAAGTAAGACTTTTAAATTTTTTTTATAGTATAGAGGGGAAACGAGCAGACGGGTCACCTGATGGTAAGTGACTATTGTCACCCATGGCCACCTGCGACTCAAAAGTCACAAGTGCGTTGCCGGATACTAACTAACACTAGGCTATTCTATTACTAATATTTATGGATTCATATCTGAAATTATTTAAATTTGAATTAAGATACTTTCCCTAAATTCATTTCGTTTGGTCCACCCTGAATAGAAAAGATGCAGATGTCTGTATCTGTTATAATACATACGATATTTATGCCTCGAATATTAACCCTTCCCAAAGGAAGATATAAAACCTTATTTGTCAGAGAAATAATACAATACATACCGAACTCAGATGTGGTAAGTACTTATCGACCTTAAAAATACGTGACCAGTTAGCTAACTATCCGTTGTCTTTTGGACCAAATTAAAAGAGCGAAACACTTAGCAATTGTATTTTATGTAAAGGAACATCGGACTAAGATAACTAAAATGATAAAAGTTGCGTCTTAATGTATATAACGCTTCACAGAATAAGCTCATATATATATGTACACATATATATATATGAGCTTATTATATATATAAGTTATATTAGTTATCTTAGTCCGATGTTCCTTTACATAAAATACAATTGCTAAGTGTTTCGCTCTTTTAATTTATATATATATATATATATATATATATATATATATATATATATATATATTATATATATATATATATATTTATATATATATAAATATATATATATATAAATTAAAAGAGCGAAACACTTAGCAATTGAAGAGTAGGTATATGGGCAAAACAAGAAATGTCACAAAAACAAAAAGTTGTGTAATTATCATTTTTCAAAGGTTATTTTTAAGTGTCACTTATAATTATTAACTAGTAATAGGAACTTTAGTTTACCTTATAAAGTCTTATTTTCAGGAACATAAAATATTGAAATGTTTTTTTTTATTTTTTTATAAATTTTGACAGCTTGGACATTCCTTCTTATGTTCCGTTACACTGTGGACCTTCCCTGTTTTGTTCCTGTATACAGTTTTGAGACTTAAGTAATACATCTGACTGTACTTGTTTTTACGCTTTTTGAGTAATGCCAAATAAAAATACGAGGGAAAATGAAAATATTGCCATGAAAACTTAGCTTTTAGAATTTTAGTGACATTCCTGGTTCTGCACCTGTACCCTTCAATTGTATTTTATGTAAAGGAACATCGGACTAAGATAACTAAAATGATAAGAGTCGCGTCATAATGTATACAAAGCTTCACAGAATAAGCTCAATTCCTCATCCACCCCAATTTATATATGTATATAAAAAATCAATGCCACTTTTCGTTGTTATTTTATAACTCAAGAACGGGCTCACCTATCCAAACCAAGTTTTTAGGCTTCATTCGGACTATTTAGCAGATTTATGTAAAATTTACTTAAAATCTGTCGAGTGGTTCTTCATTTATCACATTTTTACAGGACAGCGTCTGTCGGGTCAGCTAGTTAGTATAATATAAAATATATAACGACAATTGACATTATTTTAACGTTTGTCGGGGTAATTCACAATAAAATAGAAATTGGGTTTAAGGAGTTAGAAATAGTATTATTTCAATATGATTCCATGGTTCATCATCGAAGTAAAATTACTTTTGTGCAAGTTAAATAGATGGAAATGATTTTTTTATATGTTTCTGATAATCACTAGTTTTTCTCTATCTTTCACACTGGGGTACAATGTGCAGGTCCAAGATGGAACGTCTTCTTTTTGTATTTATAATATCAGTGTAGATAGTGTATACTAGCTGCTTTAGGGTACCGTTCTCAAAGTGTGCCAACGGAACCCTGTTAAGCCTCCGGTGATTTTGCACAATGTGTATTTCTATGGCCGCTATAAAAACAAAAAATACAACAAGATTAACAAGACATAAGAAAAGTATTTATTTAATTTTAATCATTTTGCTGAAAAACGTTGAGCAAAACAAATCAAAATAGCCACTGATAAACATATTATTAACAACGAAAGCCTATTATTTACGCCCCAGCTACGTTATTAATGGCTATTATTGGGATTCAGCAATATTCCAATAAAACTCACGTTAGAAACACGATTTATTTATTTCGACTAAACGAGACGACATTTTGTTTTTCCAAAGAGAATGAAGTACGTTTACGAAGACACTTTTCAACATAATGTTTACAAAGACATCTATCTTATAAATTTATATTTATTCAACACTCCCACTTAAATTTATAAGGTACATAACAATTCACTACATATTTCTTTTACTTTTAAACTTACATCTTATGTTTTAAAAATTTTAGAAAATAACATTAGCCACTTTAAACATTTCTCATTACCTTATCTCTAATTGCATTAAATTTAGTTACAGGCAAGGCTTTAGTGAAGAAATCCGCCAACTGATCTGAACTCTCAACATATTTGATTTCAACAACTTTCTTTAAAACTTTCTCTCTAATAAAATTATATCTAATATCTATGTGCTTAGTCCTTTTGTGAAATATGGGGTTGTTAATCAATTTAATTGTACTCTGATTATCGACATTAAGAGTTATTGAGTCTTGTGGCTCTTCAATGTCAAATAGGAATTGTCTGAGCCACAAAATTTCTTTAGTGGCTTCACTCGCAGCCATATATTCTGACTCAGTTGTGGATAATGCCACAGTATTCTGCTTACGGCTAGACCAAGTGACAGGACCTCCATTCATTAAAAATATATAACCTGTATTGGACTTCCTAGTGTCCAAGTCACCTGCAAAGTCGGAGTCTGAGTAGCCAACTAATTTAACATTACCTTTATAAACAATAGACATATCTTTAGAATTAATCAAATAACGTAAGATTCTTTTCACAGCTGTAACATGTGAAGTACTTGGGTCATTGACATACCTGCTAACAACATTCACAGCATATGATATGTCAGGTCTAGATACACATGACAAGAATAACAATGCTCCCACTGCTTCTCTATATGGGAAATTAACAGGCTCATTACTTGTATTCTTAGACATATGTACATTTACATCAGCAGGTGTACTACTACTTTTAGCATCTGACAAATTAAATTTATTTATTATTTCATGAATATACTGTTTTTGACTTATACTTATACAATATTTTCTCTATTTATTTCCATACCAATAAATGAATTACTGTTTACAATCTTAATATCAAATTTTTGTTTAAGATCATTTAATATATCAAACAAAACAACTTTACTTTTGGCCAATAATAATCCGTCATCAACATACAGAATTAATATTACTTTTAAATCTTTAAAATATCCTACAAATACACAATTATCTGATGGACACGGTTTGAAACCATAAGTTGTTAGAAAAGAGCAAAATTTCTCATTCCAACATCTCGAAGATTGTTTAAGACCGTATATAGATTTAATTAACTTACATACTTTTGAAGACTGAGTTTCCAAACCCTCTGGCACCTCCATGTATATGTCCTCCGAGAGCTCACCATACAAGAAGGCCGTCTTCACATCAAATTGCTCGATCTGTAGTTCGTCTCTCGCAGCGATGCTAAGCAGCACCCTGATGAAATCGTACCTGCTAGTGGGGGAAAAAGTCTCATTATAGTCCAAGCCCTTGACTTGTGTGAATCCTCGTGCACACAGTCGTGCTTTGAATCGTATTATTTCTCCATCTTTATTCTTCTTTATGGTGAACACCCATTTACAAGAAACAGGCTTCTTCTCGGTTCGATCGGTCAGTATCCAAGTTTGATTTTCTTCATGTGACTGAAGCTCTTCAGCCACAGCTTTCTTCCATAGATGAGAATTTGGACTATTCATCGCTTCCTCATAAGTGTTAGGTATATCCAACTCAGTGTAATTAGCTTCTAACTTGTTAGCTAGACGAGGACGTAACGTGACGTTTCTCTGTTGCTCCTGTTCCAAATGTATACCTCTTCGAGGAATATAACTTTCATCTGTATCTTCTGAACTCTTCATACTCTCATCTGAAGAGATTTCTTCAGGTTCATCATGTTGATGTTGAAACTCACTCCGTGGGATAGACATTGTAGAATGTTCTTTTTCTTCTTGTTCAACTCTCATCTCAACAAAATTTTGCTTTTCTTCTGATGTACTACATTCATCAAACTTCACATCCCGCGATACTGTAATCTTCCTGGTATTTTGGTCATACATTCTGTAATTATCATGGTCATATCCAACTTACAACATTTTCACACTTTTCTTGGCAAGCTTCCTTCGCTTTTCTTTTGGTACATGTACATAACCAATGCATCCAAATATTCTGATATGTTGTAAGTTAGGTTTTACTCCATGCCACAGTTGAAATGGTGTAACATCTCCCGTCTGGCTTGATGTATGTCTATTCAACAAATATATTGCACAGTTGACAGCTTCTGCCCACATGTTTAAGGGAATGTCCTTTGCATATAACATTGTTCTTGCAGTTTCCATGATAGAACGCATCTCTCTCTCTGCTCTCCCGTTCTGTTGTGGAGTATACGGGTCAGTACGTTCATGCATTATTCCCTTATTCTCCAGAAATGATGTAAATTCTTGGTTCACATACTCACAACCATTATCTGTATGTAGTATGTGCAAATCACGTTCAAATCTGTTTTTCACAATTGCATTGTACTTCAGAAAACATTGAAATACTTCACTCTTATGTTTCATGAAGTAAACATGGCGATAGCTAGTAGCTCCATCTTTGAACAAAACAAAGTACTTCATACCTGACACAGAAGGTTCTTCTATAGGACCGCACACATCGCTGTACACAATTTCACCAGGCTGTGTTGGACCTCGTGTAGATTTTGAGAAGGGACGTCTTGCTTGCTTCCCATATTGGCACGCTTCACAAACAAAATTCTGATTTCCACTCAATGTAACTGGAATCACACCATTCTTACACAGATTTTGAAGTTCCTTGACATTCAAATGTCCTAATCTCTCATGCCAAACTTTTATATCTGTTTGCACAATGTTACAATTTTCTTGTTTGATTGTTTTGACATCCAATTCATATAAATTGTTCTCTGTTAATTGTCCACTCATAACAACAACATTATTCTTCATTATCATTGCCTTTTCATTATTCTTCACAATTATATATCCTCTTCTAGTGGCAGCTCCTTCGGAAAACAGATTTCTCCGTAAATCAGGTACATATAACACATGCTCAAGTGTACATCTCTCCCATGTACCATTAACTTGTTTATCTATCAGTATAGTTCCTTCACCACATATTTTGATACTCTGTTTGTTACCCAATCTCACAGAATTGTTGTATTGAGACTCGTTCAACTCATAGAAGTAGTCACGCTTAAAGGCCATGTGCATTGAGGCTCCACTATCTAGTATCCATGCCTCTTCGTCACGTTCAGACGAGTAACCTTCAGCGCTGAATGCCAACATATTGTTAGGTTTGTTATCATTGTACTTTTTCTTTGGCATCCTGCAATCTTTAGCGAAATGGCCTCTTTTATTGCAATTGTAGCATACAAATCTATGACTTGAATTTCTTTGATCATTTGAAGTATTCTGCTTATTTCCATTTCCTGATTTGGAATTTCCTATTGACGTCACTAATGCAGTCTCACTACTACTTGTATCGTTGGCAAGGCTGGCTTCTTCATCTACTAAGCAAGAAGTGAGGTTTTGAATTGTTTGGCTATCTTCATCGAGTGACAACCATGCTTGTCTAAGCGAACGGTATGTTGATGGTAATGTGCTTAGAATCTTTGTCATTACTGCTGTGTCGCTGATCTTCTCACCAGTCTCCCGTAGCTGCTTTGCTAAGCCTTCCACCTTGGACACATGCTGTGCCATCGTATCACTGGCACTATATGAATATTGGTAGAACTTCTCATGAATTAACATTTTGTTATATTCTGATTTCTGTTCATAGATTGCTTCTAATTTTTCCATGACCTGATTAGCAGTCTCGCAGTTTTCTATAAGGGATATTTGGTTCAAATCCATGGACGAAGTTAAAATAAACATCGCCATTCCATCATCTTTATCCCACTGCACTTGCGAACTGGTTTCCACGAGTCTTGCTTTTTCTATGTTCAATCCCTTTGCTCTTAATGCACATTTTACCTGAAACTTCCATTGTTTGAAGTTTCTGCCATCAAACTTCTCAATTTTCATCGCGTTCGAAACCTCCATTACGTAGGTTAGTTTTACACCGGTTGTAATCTTGCTCTTAACTTGACTTTTTTTATTGAAATATTCTCTTATCATGTGCCTGGGCCCATAACCTATTGGGATTCAGCAATATTCCAATAAAACTCACGTTAGATTTCTTTAGAAACACGATTTATTTATTTCGACTAAACGAGACGACATTTTGTTTTTCCAAAGAGAATGAAGTACGTTTACGAAGACACTTTTCAACATAATGTTTACAAAGACATCTATCTTATAAATTTATATTTATTCAACAGCTATAAATAAGTATTTTCATAATAGATGTAATCCCTGAGAAGGACATAGACTGCCTTTCTCTTATGGAGTTGTTGAACCAAAAACATAAGTAATATTAGCCTTGTCAAAAGCATTATCAAGTATTTTTTATAAATATCTTCTTGTACAGCTTATAAGGGGATTATTTTCACTTAGTTGACGTTATAAAGTCATTAACGGCGACTAAGGTAAATTATTTATATTTATTAAGTTGTATGACAAACCCAGATTATATTGTTGGTAGAACATGAAAAAATAATATTATTATTTTCTGAATATGGTTCTAATATCTACCACAAATACTGCCATTTTTTAGAATAGGTAAGTCTCTTATGTGGCGTGTATTCTTTGAATTTGCACCACAAATAGATTAAAATATAATAGGTCATAGAGGGCACAAACCGAGGAAAATTGGAAGCCAAAAGTTATTACAAGATGGAAAAGGTCTAGTGTGATTCGACCGGGATTCGACTGAATGACAACTCGCATATACTACGAACTGATATGACGCTTGAGCTTCTAAGTTTTTGTATGAAAATATTTCAAATGCCCCCCCTATGTCCTATTATATTTTAATCTTTTTGTTGCCCCAAGATTTGTGTTTCCAACACACATCGATCAATGCCATGATAATGACTAATCCAGGTTCACCCACGCGATCTGTTACGAAAATAGAAAATTAGACAATTGTAATAGATAATTGTTTTTTTGTTCATTTGATATTTGATGATTTATAATTTGATTATTCCAAGTTTTTATTCCATGTTTCTAACTTCACGCAAGACTAGCCACTGGTAAACGGAGTGGTTATAAACCAAAGTACTTGAAAACCTCGGTTATTCCATTGCAAATGTCAATGGCAAAGTCGCAGATACAACAACCACTTTAAGCTTGGACAATATTGACAAAGACCATCACAAAACAAAGGGGTCTTGAGCCCTATTCATACTTGGAAGAAAGCCAAAGTAAGCGGTAGATGTCAATATTTATCTCTCGGGGAAAGTAAATGGGCGCGATTAAAATCATAATTGACTGTTTTGCTTTGAACAATTTGAATAGATACCCATTTTGAGGCTTATGCTTTTAAGGAAGTTTAGAGTTGCTATAAAATTGAGGTTTTGGTTTATCTAGGGTAGAGAGGCTATACTTTGGGGTAGAAAATACACATGAAATTAAAAGAGGTTAGTACGTCTGCATCGGACTCTATAGTGACAAAGAACAACAAAGACAAGCTTTGCAGTTACCGGCAAACTTGAATGGGACAGCTTATATTTCTTCTGCAATCTAACGAGTATGTAAATAGTTAGATACTAACTCAAAAACATAAGACATAATCGGTAATCAACGACAAAAAACAAAACAAACAACATTGGAGTACATTAAATAAATGAAATTATACCTATTCTCTAATAAATCTACGACGTGAAAACTCCTGGCAGCATGAGTAATGTTTAGGTTTGTTCTTGTACTTAAAGAAAAATGGATCCTTGGATACAAGTTCGGATGACTGAACACCTCACAGAAATTGCTTGACTTGTGATACCATAGAGCTAGGAGCATGTCTGCAAGAGCAAACGTCATAAACAAATATTTTTTTACGTTAATCATCAAACAAATCTATATTAATAAAAAGAGATATTGACTGAGTAACGGTCTGCCTGATCTATCAATGCATACGTCGAACCAGGAGTGCGATTTTTGAATCTCACTGGTGATATCAAAATCACCGGTGACTAAAATTATCACCGATGACTTTTATGTCACCATTTTCCAAAAGCCGTATTTTTGAAAGTCACACTATGTTTACCAACATGCAGAAATTTTACAATGTCAGTCAGAGACAATCTTCCCGTTACGTTCCTTTTTACGCAGATGTTATAGTGTTGCCCTTGATATCGGTTTTTATTTTCTCATACTATAACTTAAAAAAGATTCATCAAATTGGTCAATCGTAAAACGTAACGTATTTGTCAGTGTCATGTAAACGAAAATTAAAGTTTTGAATTGAAAAATTCACTAGAAAAGGACGAATAAAGAGAACATAACACAGATTTTACAATTTATAAGAAAAGGTATGTACATTTGTTAGTGGCATATGTTTTACAAGTATATCTAACTTAATAATTGTATTTACTAATAACTTGGATATTGTTTTATTTAATTGAGAGGTTTTTTATATTTTCAATAAATCGTCGCAATCACGAAATATCACAATCGAGCCCCGCTGCTAATTCTTCCGAAAAACATACTTTGGCACTTTTGGCAGATGTCACATACGTTAACTGTCAAAATAATCACATGGTGATTTCAATTACGAGTGGGTAGGGGCACTCGTAAATCGATATCATAGGTATGACAAATGTAAGTCACCGATGAGTTTCAAAAATACGAACTTTCGGAAATCACTCACATCGGTGAGAATTAGTCACTTGGTGAGATTCAAAAATCAACCCCCAGCTCCCCTATTAACATTGTTTCGATACGACAATTCCATACGACAATTATAGGGGTTAGTCACATCATTTCCAATTCGCAAAATGTCCAGTGGGCTCAAAATGTCCAATTCTCAAAATGTTTGCACAAGTTGCTAATTGAACAATTTAAGATTTGAAAATTGCGAGTTCTGCGAATTGGACATAATAGCGCTATTTCCCTCTTTTGTAATTTAAGTTTAGGATACAGGTAGGCATGTAGTTTCCAAAAGAGATATCCAATCAAATCATCGAGAATAGGGGGACTTAATAAGCTAAAATTTGGTAATATATTGTACTCGTAGCTAGATTTTTTTATGATTTTACACACTAAGAAAGGATTTTCCAGAATCCACAAGAGAACGGCAAAAACTACGTTCATAATGAAAATAATTCTTATTACTTTAAGATTCTATCTTATCAAGCAATAGATTCAAAACCACGGAGCAATATCAAGACAATCATACATCACCCAAAATAGGCGCATAAGAGTCGTCGGGTTGCGGAAACCAGCATTACCATAACATTCAACAAGAAGCGTTACCATAACATAACATTGATATGACTATAACATTGTTGGCTTTCAGTAATAAATCTGCTTTGTTCTTGCAGAAACGACTACTGTCTATTATAGTTTAACTTTCCAATTGAAACTTTTCCCTTATAAATGTGACCATTATAGCACTCGCTTTCTTGTTTAATGCCTTTGAATCCGCTATTAGGAGCCGAGCCGAGATAAGCTAAGTGTGGCAGATCCTTTTATTTGCTGCTTCGATGGATTTCATATGGACTCCTTTTTGAGGTTATTATTTACCTCCTTGTAGCTACAAAGAGGGATCAGCCCGCATGCACGCGACAGATTGATTGTAGCCAATTTTTCAAGAAGCGGTGTATCCTCTCTGCCTTATTCTGAACTTAATTCCTTTGGTATTAGTGGTGGTTATATAATCACCCAAAAACATGAGGTAAGTATTACTTTTTTACCCGACTTCCTCAGAAGGAGGATAATGTTTTTAAAATATAGGACATGTATGTATCTGATCGATTTCCCACAGTACAATCGACAATGGTACAGTCAAGAGCACGTTGAGCTTGACACATTTAAATATTAAATTATGATACTTACCTATTTTTTTTTGTTCAGTTGATTAATTTTTTTGTATTGATTTCAACATCATCATTGATGTGTAACAGCTCACTGCTGAGCTAAGTATCTTTCCTGACATATCAATAACTACTTAGTTGACTTAGTTAGATTGCCAATTTAATACATGCACCAACCAAACGGACACTTAAAGAATATTGAGATAATCTTAAATTGATCATTACTCGAAATTTATTTTGATAAGGTCCACAAACCTTTGCTTTCGAATTGTTACATGCCATACGACTGTTGACGGCTAATGAACGCGTACCAGTAACTTACGGGCAAGTAGAATGAGTTGTGTTAAGAGGCCAAACGGACACAGAGTTTTTTTTTTTAATATGTGTTTATCTTTTTTATCTTATTTTAATGTATGTGTGTATTGTGATGCAAAAAAGTGATTTATCTATCTATCTATCTTAATGGTCAAGGAAAAAGTGATTAATTATAAAAAATGCATTATGTCTGATTGCATAATGTAAACAACCAAAAATATTGCCCCAGGATTCGTTAGCACATTTCTTATCTGATTACACCTAGATGATTCATATGCATGAGCGACGCAAAGTTTAAATTAATTCCAGATAAGTCTAAACTCCCGTGATATACATGAATAATTGCGCTACATGTTACACCTGATACTCGAGTCAGTGACAAATTTTCGTCTGGGAATTTCATAATTTTGAGTTATTGCGAGAGAGACAGATCCATTGTCAGTGCAAAGCCATCGCATTTCCTCCTAATCCACTTTCTCGGTTCTGTGCATCCTCGATTGTAAATCCGTTGGCTGTCATATCGGCTCGACAGCTGCCGTTGAAAGGCTGTTGACTATTTTCGCCGGAATTTTCTTGAAAAAAATCCATCATCTTTCCAAATATACCACGGCCTTTGTTTCAAACTTTTATATCTATCTTGTAAAAATAAACTGCCTGACTGACTGTTCGATCAATGTACAGAAAAAACCGCTGGGACCAGTGGCATGATTTTTTTTTTAAATCTTCCTTAAATTACGTAAGTGAGCACTATAAAGTGAGTTTCGGGAATTCCCACAAGCACGGGAATAAAAAAAATCCGCGCAAGCAACGCCACTAGGCATCCGCTAGTGTCATTATTAAAGATAAACAGCATCGGAAAAAATCACCACTGTTACTGGATACTGAATATTAGAATTTTCATTCCGCTTTCGCACAATAAGTCAATATTATGTAGGTACGCCGTAATGACTTTCGAGTTCCTTTCTAATAACTGCCCTAACTTATGGCTTTGAAGACCCAAAACGGCACGGGACCGTTGCAAATAGCCCCCATCTATTACTCTCAGTGCAATTTATAATACTTAGAACAAACTTTGCCTTGTAAAATTAAAAGTAACAGTACGGGGAAGACGCAACAAAATTACGGCGACACTGAACATAGATAATAACTCCCCTTTGGCCTTGAGTGCCTTAAAAAGACAAGCCACTTTCATAAATCTTCGAGGTGGTTAACGCCTCGTCCGCAATCCGAGAAACAAGGGGGAATGGCTCGGGGCGACAGAAGGAAGGCTCAGCAAAGTTTTAAGTACTCTTCAGTAAATGTTCTCACCAAAGTGATCGCTGGAATTGTTACGAACCGTTTTATTTACTTAGATAATTTTCTAAGAATATGGAGCTGTGATGTTTTGAATGCCCATTTCGAGTTTGTTAGAGAATGATAAAATTATTTAAGTTGCGCTTTTGAACTTTGTTGACGTCGGTCTCGTATTAATTTATAATAATTATGCTGGCTTATTTGAAGTTTCACATGGTGAAACTAATTATATGATTCCATGAATTATATTAAAATTTTGGTATTATATGAGATGGAAAATATAATTTATTTTTGGACTTCGTTATTCAACTTTTAATTGGCACAGTTGATTTGAAAGTACACTAATTAATGAAAACTTTTCTAAAGGAAAACATACCATAAGTAAAGCAAAGCTTGTTATTATGAAGGTAGGTATACATCACACGTACATAAGAGGTTTTTAGACTCTGTTTATATATTTATAACAACTTTTGTTTCAAATATAAATAGCTTTTATCTACGGTATACGGTGTAACATGGTAATCTATTTTTATTACATTATTAATAATTTATACACCTCAATCGTGCATCGGTTTCACTTTGATCGATAGACTGGCCACTTACTGTAAAGTCCGAAGAGAGTACCTAAAATTCTATTTTGACAGGAGGTTCCTGATAATAAGCAATATGGTAACATGGAAAAAAGGAGTTCTGCGTACTTTCTTGTGTTTAGATGGCTAATGCTAAACTCAATCTAGCCGGTAAGGTTACATTTATAATAGTAGTGATTGTATTGTTATCTTGCGCCCGCTGGGACGCACTGCTGGACTCTGTACAGATTTGTGTTAAACTTCGTGTACAGCACAATATAAGTAGTCGCAAAATTTAAAAAATGTCCTTTGGGAAGTGAATCCTCATGGCCCAGGGTAAACCTCTGAATTTTGTTCATATTCACGATGGTTTTTCATCGAGCTATATGTAGCTCTACGAAAAATTTCGTGATAAAACCTATAGAGCAGAATATTTCTGAGACTGACCTCCTGTTTATCATGAATGCCAAGATTGCCAACCCAATAGAGGATAACGCGTAAGTGTATAATATTATATATTTTTCTCAAACATGCTTGGAAACTTGAATGAAATTTGAGCATTATTTTGACAACCTTTTTGGAGATAAATCGAAATTTCTGTACTGGCCAAATACATGCGAATATATATACTGGCAAAAACCTGCTGAAGGCTGTATGATAACCAATATATGTCGTGTTTAAGCGGCGAAATAAATTAGGAAACTCATGTCTATTGTGTAATTTAAAAATGGATCTTTTACTCCGAAACATGGCCACCAAGGAGGTAACTTATCAAAGTTTTTATTTAAATTTCGAACTGGCTTGCAAATAGACAGCTGTTTATTGAAAAAAAAAAAAATACCTACCTACTTTAACGCGGGAAATTTTTTATTGTTGTCATTGATTTTGAAAAGTAATTGTATTTTCAAATAAAAAGTTTTAATAATACGCAATATTTGAGAAAAGTGATATACAAGCCTTGGCCACAACAAGGCATTGATGGACTAACGTTCGTTCATCAATGCCTCTTTTGCTGGCCGTTACAGTAATTAACTATATAAGATCTAGCAGATAAGTTAGTTCTTAAACCCGGAACTTAAAAGAATTGCCTGACAAAAGTTATTGAAAAATAAAGCTAACATTGTTAAAATGTCGCCAGCCACTTTTTATCCCATCACTTACAATAAAACAGTTTATAACAGCTACGGCTAGAACACTTACGAGCTTTATTGATCCTCCTACCATTCGTCAAGTCTACGTACGAAAGGCAATCCACAAATAAATTATTCATGAAGGCAGGCTCTCGTCTCTTTTCTAATAGTGGTTAGTGAGACAAGACAAAGATGGATCTACGGATCTAACGCTCATATGCAGGGATTCGAGAAGTTATGTTAATTCAGCTATGGTGAATTCACGGTGTTTTATTGGTCGGATTTTTGCGTAAGCCGCTGAGCCCTTTGTAAATGGATTTTGCGGCAGAGTCGTTTTATTTTTGTTTTGTGAAGTTTTTTGTATCTATATAGCCGCGCTGTGTTTGCTAGGATTCTATTAGCTCTTTCTATTTGTATTTATGTGAATTGGTAATATATTTTGTTGGATTTAGATTTTTAATTGATTCTAAAGTAAAATGTAGTTTGCAACCAAAAAAAAATTTTTTTCTAATATCTACAGATAAAAAAACATCCCCCAAAGAGGAACCTTGTGATATGGAGTAGTGCCCAGAAGATTTACTGCATTTTATCTCTAGATAGCTATTTTCTCTATATGACAGCTCTTTGATAAGCTGCCACTTTCCCAAAACCCTATGGTCTCTACCTCAAACGCCACAAACATATTTACCCTCATTGGGGTCGGTATGTTTGCGCTATTTGAGGCGCTTTCATTTTCGCTCCATAAGATGGAGCTTAGACGGACCTGCCATGTTTACATGAGAGAGATATTAATATTTTTATGATCAGAATCTCAAAGATGAAAGTGGTATACAGGCACACATGAATTATCCGTAACAGCGGGGCTACAAACGTCTTCCTTACTTACTTCAGGTGTCAAAAGGTGATGCGCGTCCAAAGAGATTAAAATATAATATAATAGAGCACAGAGGGGAAAAATTGAAGCCAAAAATTATTACTAGTGGGCAAAAGCCTAGTGTGATTTACCGAATGACAGCTCGCGTTCATAATAACTGACACGACGCTTGAGATTCAAAGTTTTTGTATGAAAATACTCATAATGCCCCCTCTATACCCTATTATATTTTTTTTCTCTTTGTACGCGTCTTAGTCAAAAGTGACATCCAGTAAGTATCTTTAGGTACGAAAATCGTAAATCAGAAAACTTTGGTACGCTCAAGGTCATGTGGTGTGGCAATGCACGGAACCCAAGGCACACAAAAGTAAATAAATAAAATAAATAATCTCACGCATTTTTGCCCAAATACAGGTTAGATGGATTTTTATACGAAAACTAGCTGACCCCGTAAACGTTGTTCTGCCATATAAATATGGGAAAGGGTCAAAAATACTTTACAACCTTTCTTTACTCATTCCTACCAAATATTCACACCACTCAAGAGCAGTGATAGCCGGGACGGTTAAAGAGCCGGCCGAAAATCAGTGAGGCTCGGGTTCGAATCCTGGCATGTACCAATGAGTTTTTCAAAAACTTATGTACATATTTATCACTAGCTCGACGGTGAAGGAAAACATCGTGAGGAAACCCGCAGGTCTCAGGATTAATTCTGAGACATGTGTAAACAGACCCGGTCCGGCGATGGGCTCACCACCTATCACGTTTAGGGGTCCAATATATCTCGTGAAATGTGGGTATATCCAGTAATGGAATACCTCTGCCTACCCCCTCGGGGATAAAAAGGCGTGAGATTATATTATTATTATTATTATATTCACACCAAAAACTTTTAAATATGTTGGTTGGTCCGCTTCGGAGGAGTGCCGTGACACAAGATTTTTATATAATAAAAGAACATTATATTAATCTGAGAGCTGATACAGTCCGATTTCTAAATTACTCGGCCATGAAACTCTACCTTTTGGCTGTCCAATTTTAATATTACACAGATATTACGTCATTGGGATCCTATTTAAACATATAGTTTGTTGGTACAGCTACCTCAGGCAAATAAAACTTATTCCATTAGATGTGTCAGAGTCAATTCCAACTAAGTAAATTGGCAGTTTCTTGCCTCGAGAGATGCGGAAAGCTCTTTACTAACCCAATTCCTATACAAACAATAATATAAGCATCTATAATAAAGGATTTGTCGCTGAATTCGTATAAGATTATCATATGGACGTATAGAATTGAAATATTGTTTAGGACTTTTTATGATTGATTGACAATTAAACTTTTCCGTTATTATATGGTTATTGTTCATGAAAATATGGTAAATGCTTTATACTTTTATCCGATATTTTAGATCTGCAGTCTTTTCCGTCCGATTTTCAAGCTGAAATAAAATCGCAACTTCAACTTTCGATCGGTCGTAAAATTGTTACCGACTATAAAATACTGTACAATTTATATTCTAAATAGTCTTGTACTGACATTTGGGCTTTGAGGTGACTTTATATTCTCACAAAGCCCAGTCTTCAACACTTGAAGATCTAAAATTACAGAACTGGAGGTGGTGACGAAATAAAACGCTCCTTGCGTATTCAAACTTCAAACAATATTTACTGACATCATTTTATTTTATCATATAAAACATTAGATATTTTTACAAAGGTAAAATCATAAAGCAATCATCTGTTCTGAAAATAAAAACAACTAGCTGGAAGCAAACAAACAAAAAACATCATTATGTAAAGAAAATATACATTGATTTACAATAATTACAGATTAAAAATGTAAATAACTATTACTAAGGAGGCGGAAAATGAGGAGGGGAAAATTTTACTCTCTTATAAGAATTCTTCCAATCCATTTACAATGGTGTCTGCTGCGATACTGCAGTGCGTCTGCTATAACCCAATAATTATTCGGTTGCAGTCGTTAGTTTCTATAATTTTAATTCGAAAAGAATATAAATTGATTATAAATATTTCAGAACATGTAATTTTTAAGTAGCTACTACAAACATTTTTAATTGAAAAATATTACCTATATTGTGCAAAAAATATGGACCCGTATGAAAAATGGACAAAATCTCATCAAACCACGACTGACATACCTACCCAAAGTAAGTCGCTTGTATACACACTCACGATGCACACATTCAGGCCATGGTGAGTCTCAATCGTCCAGCCAATCATCTCTAAGTGTCCTCTATCCCATCTTTGTCCTTTGTGCAGACACTTATACCATCGCATATTTTCCTGGAAACGTCTTGAGGTATCAAGTGGAAATCACATCGAATACTAAGAATTAATCTTCATTTTTAACGAGGCCTACTCAGCACTTGACGATCTTTTTTACATGTGAAATATTACAGAACAAATACCATTTGTACGTGAGAGAGCCATGCTTCGGCACGCTTGGGCCGGCTCGACCGGAGTGACACCACGGCCTCACAGAAAACCAGCGTAAAGCGAATGCATTGCATTTTGCTGAGTGAGTGAGGTAACCGGAGGCCCCAATCCACCTCCCCCCTTCCCCTACTCCCACTCAAAGGCCGGCAACGCAGTTGTGACTCTTGAGTCGCAGGTGTCCATGGGTGACGCTAGTCACTTACCATCAGGTGACCCGTCTGCTCGTTTGCCCCATTTTTTCTTATTAAAAAAAACCATCAAGTAACAAAAAATAGATATTTTTTACTCATTCCCAAAAGGGTCAAAATAATTCGACCTTCAATAAAAATTAGGTACTATCCAATAACATGAATGGAAACACATTTTACGATTTGTTTGACGCGTATGAATAACTGACATGAATTATTGCCGGCCATACATCTACGTCGGATAGATGGGTCGTTTTTATGACAGTTCCAATGCGATATTATGTCGAGTGAGAAAAAGTATGATCCTTTTCATTGGGAATTTATTGAATTACGTTCAGGGTGGTGACGGCAGATTGGATTTTCAGCTACTTTCCAGTTCCTTGGAAAGCTTTATTGGTATCCTAGTTTTCTGGTTCGCCGCGTAATACCCATTTTATCTTTCAGGTGAGAAAATGATTTAGTACTCATTTTTGGTTCTATAAGGTTGGTTCTTCGATATTAGGTTTCGTCTTTAGAGCAAAAGACTATAATAATATGTAGGAGATAACACTGTCTTCAATATTTAGGAAGGTTTGTTTTTATGTAGCTTTAGTTTTTTATCCATATGAAATTTGGAAAAAAAACTGAATTTGTCTCCTCAATTTTGGAGCTCTATTTATTTAAGATACTATTTCATGGTCTAAGGTAGAATATCTTTTTGGAGGATAAAATAGGCAAGTATGGTTGAGTCTTACTTTACTAAATCAGAACATAATATGTCTTAGAGTTGTCTGATCAAAAACGAATTAACGAAACTTCGGTTTAGGGTCGTTAGCTTGAAAGTGGTTCTTGTAACTTTATTACGGCTTAATTAGCTAAAATATTTTTCATAGACAGGAAGATATTAAGATGCTTTATCACGTTACGAGTGCGCTCGTACCGTGTCTCTACTCGGATGATCAAATGATCCTAGTTTACTCGGACGTCGACAGCCAATCAACAGATCCATCCGATCACGATAAAACAAGGCATTATTAATTGAATCATGAAGAAAGATCATAGACTATTCATATAAACCTAAAGAATAAACTCTTCCTTAATTTAATTTACCGAAACAGTACCTAACTGTAGTGCAATTCGTTTTGTTTCACTAAATCCAAGTGCACGATAGCCAAGTCATCAAAACAATTGCCACACGCATAACATGCACTAAAACCATTTCAACTCTTAATATATTTCACAGAACCAAATTAACTATCCTAGAAGTTTGTACTTTAACAATTTGACTTTTACTACTGTTGTTGAGTTGTTATTTCAGTTTTAATTAAAATAAAAACATAAAGATGTTTACGGTCTAGCTTACTTGTGCATTCAGGCTCTCGTAATTAATGAATATAAAAACTGCTTTAATTAGAATAGTTGTTATTGTAATTTTATCTATGTAGAGCAATTTAACACAAACTTTTGTAAAAAATATTTTACAGACATTTTTTGATCCTAAAATAACAACAAATGAAGGAAAATTATTACCTACGTACGAGTATTAATTATACTTCATATATACAGAAATTAAAATGAAATTCGTAAACTTGAGTACAACAACACAACAGGCGTCTTCGCGTCTTCATTGTCAATCGTGTGACTCAGTATCTAATAGAGCGGAGGTAAAGCCCAGCTCAGCTCAGTATGTTTTTGGCCATGCCTGTTTCTTGATAAAAAAAAAATATATACCTTTAATCTGATCCACATTATTCAGTGTTTCGATCCAGTCCAAGTGCAACGCTGGACTAGAATGTCGCACCTATCTTATTACTTCAATTCAGATCTAGTGCCACTGGATCAAAACACTGGTTCAACCTAATCAGCTATAATACGAAGAAATTGCCTGGCATCGGCCAATTGTTACGGTCTGCAATTTTTATCTTTGACACCTTGGAAGCTTCAGCTGTAATTCAGAGAAAAAGGCTCTGTCTATTTATATTCGTAGCGCTCTTTATTTATTTTATCTTTCTAGTTTACGAGAAAAACACTAAATAAAGTTTCACAACGGCAGAATAATTCTGTTTCACACAAATTTTATTACAGAATTGATTCGCGAATACCAATTCCGTTGATCTAAGGAACACCTAATCTTTTGGATTCAATTTTCTTCGGCGGATACAGTTTGATCCCACGTCACAAAGAATGATTGAAAATAAATAAGACGACACTGAACGTACTTAGGCAAAAAAGAGTGAATACATCTTTTATTTGAATTGGATTTCTTTGTTCACAATACAATAGTTTAACCCATGTCCACAAAAAAGGGAAATCTTTTTGCATCCTTTTTCCCAGCCCTTAGATAACGTATTTCTCTGTCCCTTTATGCATTATGTTAATCTGAGGTCAACACTTTATCGCGTTTAAATGGATTAGAGAAATGTTGCTTGCTTTTCTTCAAAATAATATCGCCGTCATATTGTAATTTTTGGGCAAACTCATTACGAGTTACCCCGAGGCAAGGCTGCGACCGTATCGATTTTGATGGAATTTTTCGAATCTACCAATGAACTTGGCAATTATTCGAGACGAAGGCTATTAACCGGGCACTGACATTGCTATTTTTAATATTCATCGTAAAACAAAAGCTGGAATTGGCTTAATTGCTGTATAATAGAACAAGATAGTAGATCACAGACGATAACAATAAGATGAAACAAATATAAAGTATTGGAATAAAATACGTTTTGGCAACTTATTTTTGTTAGCATAATTGTTATTATCAAAGGATTTTTTGCAGAATCTATAGTTATTTGCATTATTACTCTGTTATTACTGATTTTCTCACAATATTTTAAAGTTTACATAGCCAACAAGTGGCAGATATGACAACGACTTAATGTCTTCACGTGGTGAAAATTTACGTGCAATAATTATGACCGTTTGTCTTTTATTTTGGTTCACAAAACTGAGTACAATCCTTAATTAGGCCAAATACAGTTACTTATACAACGCCTAACAGAAAAAGCTCAATTCATCATACACCCCAATTACTATAAAAAATATATGATGCAATCAAACTTTAGTTATGTCTAACCAATTTTCTTAAATATCGATTAATAATAGCATGATTTCCATAGAAAGCACTAAATTCACCTACGATAATTCATTTTTTTTAAAAACACATATTAAAAATAGCTGAAATCGAATAAGTAGTCGCTATTGAACAAACTAATTTCAGGAATTGCGCTTATTCTGTTACATGTTGTATTTAAAATATGTATAAAATAGAGTGTACCCTACTGAATGTGAACACAGAATACAAGAAATACAATGCTAAAAACTAAAAACTTACAATGAAGGGTGCGTTCATTGGATACGTGATTTTTAACCTATGACTTATTGAGTTCTTATATGAGGCCACAGAACCGGGCAATATATCAAAATCAGATCTAATGGAATTATAGCAGGATGTGTGTTAACCGAGATTAGTCTTGCAAAAGGAAAGACAAAACTATCTACCCATATAAACATAGCAAGCTTAGATTGTAATACGTCACTTGTATCGGAATCAAAATATTTTACCAATACTCCAAGTACAGCTCGTAAGCTAAATCTTAGCAATGATTTACCAATTTTCTTCATAACAAAGTCTCAACTTCTCCAGTTTTAACCCTTTCAGTGGCCTAAGTTTGTTCATTACGCAGCCAGGCTGCTAACTTTTTGCAGAGTGTCGAATGCTAAAGCGAATGAGAATTTGCTGTTTATTTTGATGAAAGCCTCAACTCATGTGTTGGATGTGGCAGTCTCGCTGTTCTACCTTCTTTCATATAGCGAGGAGTTAATTAGTTAGTCATCAGAGTACCTTTTTCATGTAGACATCAAAGCTCACTATCTGAATATCACATATTTTGTTGGTTAACTACGCTATTCACATTGAAACGAAGGTTTAATTATGTAAGTATTTCACGAGTCTCTATTTTTTATGCTTTTGAATAAAATAATTATTGTAAATGAGTACAATTTTTTTACGTTACATACTTATTTATTTATCTATGTTGTTTTTAAGTAGTTTTACCTGTTACCTATTACATTCTTCAGATATATTTAATTTACAGGTGGTTCAAAATTTGTCTTATAACTTACAAATAATCTCAGGCCTTTTATCCCCGAGGGGGTAGGCAGAGGTATTCCATTTCTGGGAGTACACTCGTTTCACCAGTAAAGTTAGACCCTACGTATGACAGGTGGTGAACTCATCGCCGGACGGGGTGCCACATGTGTTACAGATGTCTTATATTTTTTTCTGGGACTTGCGGGTTTTCTCACGATGTTTTCCTTCACCGTCGAGCTAGTGATAAATATTATGTATTTAAGTATTTTACGTAAGTTTTAAAAAAAACTTATTTGTACCTAGATGCCCTTGCCAGGTTATAACCTACAGATAATAATAAATGTATAGATTTAAGTTGATATTTTTCTTTTTACTTTCATGTAGTTGATGTATGGTTGTGCACATGCTCGTCGGCACGGCTCCCAGTTTTCCCGTAACTTGGTAATGAGCACAATTTATTCTAATTATTTCTCACGCCCTCGGTGAACTCTTACTTATAACTTCAAGTATAAGTTTGTAACAATAACATACAAGGCACTCGTGCTATGTATTGTTTAGCGCATATAATATTAATTTAATAAATAAAATATAATCTCACGCCTTTTTTATCCCCGAGGGGGTAGGCAGAGGTATTCCATTACTGGATATACCCACATTTCACGAGATATGTTGGACCCCTAAACGTGATAGGTGGTGAGCCCATCGCCGGACCGGGTCTGTTTACACATATGTCTCAGAATTAATTCTGAGACCTGCGGGTTTCCTTACGATGTTTTCCTTCACCGTCGAGCTAGTGATAAATATGTACGTAAGTTTTTGAAAAACTCATTGGTACATGCCGAGATTCGAACCCGAGCCTCACTGATTTTTGGCCGACTCTCTGCTCTCTATTATATCTGTGATTTAGCGATTTATCCTATTTTCAAGCAAAATTTAGGAATCTATATCTATCTATACTTCTAAACTAATATTATAAAGAGGAAAGATTTGTATGTTTTTATCTTAGTTATGAATAAACTCAAAAACAGCTGGACCGATTTTTAGAAAACTCTTTCACCAATGGAAAGCTAGAATATCCTTATAAATAGGCTATATTTTATTCGGGTGAAACTGCGCAGAACCGCTAGTAGCAAATAAAACTGTCTAATGTCATACCGACTTTATTTTTCATCTCCGTGGATTCCTTTTTTTTTTTTTTTCAAAGTATTAGTAATCTAATATCTTTGCCAAATTGTTTTTCAGAAACCACTCAGGGCGTGCGCTCAAAACTCATCAAAGTTTCGTCGTAGTCGAATTAGTTTTAAAAAAAAGCATTGAAGATGAACAACCAAATATTTCTTTTTGCATATTAGATTATGTAAATTTTAACAAAAACGTGGTCCTTTCAGATTTTATAGTCTGTCAGTTTACATTATAAAAAAAAAAAATCTCATGCCTTATATCCACGATGGGGTAGGCAGAGGTGTTCCATTTTTGGATATACCCACGATACACCACACCAGACATTCTTTGAACCCCTAAACGTAATATGTGGTGAGCCCATCGCCGGACCGGGTCTGATAAACATGTCTCAGAATTAATTCTGGGACCTGCGGGTTTCCTCACGATTTTTTCCTTCACCGTCGAGCTAGTGAGTAGTTTCGAAAAACTCATTGGCCCGGATTTGAACCCAAACCTCACTGATTTTCATCATGTGAAGCAGCCTAGGCTCTTTAACCGTAAGGCTATCATGCTCTATAAATCATGGAAATAATGGAAATTGGTTAGTAACCCGTCACCGTGAGGGTCGGGTTCGAATCTTGTTGAGGGCATCTACTCGTATCAATGTGTTTTTCAAAATCATACTTTTATAGCATGCGCAAGACTAGCGGAATACGGAATAAAATACAGTCTATGTTACTCAAGGATATTGTATCTTTCCATTGATGAAAGAATTTTTAAAATCGGTCCAGTAGTGTTTGAGTTTATTCGTAACAAACATACAAATCTTTCCTCTGTATAATATTAGTACCTATAGATAAAGGCGCGAGCATATTTTTTTAAATCTTTTCACAAAACTTTTGAGATAGTCACTGACATGTATTGTTTTTTTAATAATGATGTGCTTGATCTTGACCCCAGACTAGCCCGAGAGCAAATACGGGGCCTACGATAGGACGAGCTTGCCCAGAAGATGCCTGTTCACACGATCCATAAAGGCTGACATGTTATATCGACTCGGAGACACAGACGCAGGCAGGTAGTTCCACGCCTTGACGGCGCGCATAATAAAAGATCTTGAAGAGGGCTTCGTGCGTATAGATGGTATATCCACCACTTAGGTATATGTAGTTCGTATTACAATCAACCGAACAAAACATTCGTTTGCCATTTGGCTAAAGGGGTAAGAATTAAAATTATATATAAGTACTTTTTACAGCTGTATTACACAGTATTGCTTGCAAAAAAATAGGTATCTTTAAATTTTATTCAGCCTCATTATTGCTACAAAACAAAATTATGACTATAAAGAATATAAATTGATATACGATACCTTTGTTCATTGTTCAACTTCTGTAGAACAATCATTCACAAGTATTACATTACAAAGTGTTAAACATTAAAATGTATTCATATATAATTTATATTTCCCAATACTATTATATTTCTCGAATCCATTCTACGGTTGTCTGGAACAACACGCTTGAAGTGTTAAGAAAATGGGGGCGGCGCATTTCTCGTACAGTATTCTTTTATGTTATATACCTATACTAATTATGTTTTTACGCTTTTAATTTGCGTTCCATTAGTTTCAAGATAAACTAAGTATAACTACCCACCAATAAAATTAAAAAGTATCTAAAGTATCTATTAACTTAAGTATAAACTTTATATTTCTGCTTAATTAAGTTTGTGTACTTTGCGATATCCAAGATAGCGAACAGTTTTCTTTTCAGTCTACAGATTTTAAGACTCACTGGGTTTATTGATGGTTATTTTGCCGAAAACACGGTTCATCGTGGTTCTTGCAACTTTAAGTCACTGATAGCGCAGATTAAACGCGAATCTGCTTTACCTAAAAATTTTGTTTGTAACTTTTCTAAAATGATCTCGTCTCTTATCTTAACAGTTCTGTTACACGGGCAATGGGGAGTTTTCGGTGACAGCTGTCACTTGAGTATTCAAAGGTGTCAATAGATGGTGCTGATAAGCCTTGGGTTTTTTTTTACCTAATCTATGGTCGCAAGAATTTGTCAAACAAAAAAAAACAATCTGACTTTTTATCAAAATAAGGTTACGTACTCATTGCCTTGTATTTTATTTATTGTTCTGTTTGTACATTGTTTACGAGTGGTTTGTGTTACAACAAAAGATCCGAATCCACGATAAACAAAAACTCAGGCTCCTTCATCTGCGAAAATGCGTGGACCATGTATAGTGTATGGGTGTAAAATACGGAGGAACCGAAGCTCGACTCGACGCACTAGGAATTTAGGTACCTAAAACAAGATCTGTTTTATTGCGTTGCCTGCTGACGCGTTACACTCACTCACACACAACACAACAACGGCACATGACATGACGGACGGATGTGTCACGTAAAGCGACACATCAGTGTTGCCAATTTCTAATTTCCAATGTTGATCAGCGCCATCTAGTTCAATTTTAAGAATGTCATTGAAAATTACTCATTTCTTGAGCAATATTCGTCTGGTAACACTTTCCGGAGGTAGTGGAATAAAAAACTATGGAGGAACGGAGGTGGAATGCTCCTCCATCGTGAAAAGGGAAGATCTTTCGCCAGGCGAGGTGATCGTGCCTGGGGACCGCGGTCCAACGGTTGATGTTGGACAGTTGTATTTATACAAACTCATTAGAAAACTCCGATAGCGCGGTTTAGAACTCGGCCGTCTATTGGCGCGTTCTATGTAACTCGGCCTTCTATTGGCGCGTTCTATGTAGTGGCGCTACAAAACGATTGGGAACCCAGAAAACTGAATCTTAGCCTTTTTTATTCCTAGGGGAAATGCATTGACGCATACCACACGGTCTGCTATTACTAACGCTACGATAGCTGCGTGTCAGTGTAATGTTATATGTACCCTATGTAATTTTTGGTCTGCCCCTGCATATTGTTATTGTAATTTTCCTAATTTTTGTAATTAATTTTATACATTAATATATTTTTCACATTTCTAAGAAGTTCCCGTTCTAAGAAGGGCTTACCACCTCTCAGGTTTAAGAGTACAACGAGTGGCTACTTACAAAGATGGAATACTTCTGCCAACCCTTTGGGTAAAACAGTACGTAAGTAAGTAAAGAACAATTTCTGAATTTAAAGTAAAACAATTCAGTGTACATTTATTGCCAAAACTGCTCATTTGCTCAATAAAGGAACGTTTATTAAAACTTGAAAAGCAATAAATATTACAGAGAACAATAAATTGACATAAAATACTCAGAAATTCCCTCATTTGTAAATAAGCAAAGTTATTTGATTTTTGAAAAATATTTCTTATTTTCACGGCAGCCTTAAATTATTTGTATTTAATTCTATGAAATTGACTCCCAGGAATAGTCCCTGAGAGATGTTAAGCAGAATAAATTTGGTCCAAAAAGTAATAAAACAACATTTTGATAGATCCTACAAAACCCAACGTTTATTTAAATCTAAATTACATTTCAACTATTCACAACTACAACTATTGAATATAAGAGTAAACAAAAGAAAATACTCTCTACATAATATAAAACAAAGTCGCTTTCCGTCGTCTGTACGCTTAGATATTTTAAACCACACAACGAATTCACTATTTTCACTAATAGAAAGAGCTATAAACTAGAAAAGTTTTTGTATATAATTTAAACCGGAGCGAAGTGAAGGCTTGTAGTACATATATTATTATCATAAATTTGTTTTAGATGATTTACATGTTTGAGCTCCTTCTTAGGATTCCTTACGCAAAGCACTCTCTTTTTCGTGCATCTATAGCAGTCCATCTGTCACATGGTATATCATTTAAACTTAAGCTGGGGTCCCACGGTCCGCTATTCTACGGATCAGCCACACTCAGCCGACGAGCACGGACGGCGACGCACCGCAGGCAGGGCCGGTCCAACGGTGCGTGTCGGTGTGTGTAGATGTTTTTATGTTGTCATAATGCAAAGCGAAAGAGAAAGAGAGAGAAGAGCGCACCTTTGAAGTTACCGACTCACGATGGATACGGGCGCACCGCCACAGACGTTCTGTGCTATCACGGACGAGGCCGGTCCCACGGTGCGTCGTGCGAGCTGGTCTGCGTGCATCCGCGATTTTACGGACCGTGGGACCCAAGCTTTGTAGGTAGACAGATGGGCACATATCTATCTATTGGGATAAATGGAGGGAGGAAAGAGAGGACTTTGCTCAGAAGTGGGACAATACATCTACATACATCAATATATATATATATATATATATATATAAAATATAAAATGATAAACTGGCTGATTGGTGATGTATCAACGCACAGCCTAAACCACTGGATCTAGAGACTTGAAATTTTGCATATAGAAAGCTTATACAGTGTAGGCATCCACTAAGAAATGATTTTGCAAAATTCAACATCTAAGGGGGCCAAATAAACGTGAGGGAGCGAAGCCGTGGGTAAAAGCTAGTAGGCTAATAAAAAAAGGTAGACACATGAAATTTTAGAGTGTGTATTATCAGGTACCATGACCGAAGTAATAAATGATAAACAGAAGTTCTCATACAAAAATGGAAATTGGTAAACATGTTTAATAAAATACTACCTCAAAGGCCGGCAACGCACTTGTGACTCTTGAGCTGCAGGTGTCCATGGGCGACGGTAGTCACTTACCATCAGGTGACCCGTCTGCTCGTTTGCCCCCTTTTTTTATAAAAAAAAAAAACACGTGGATTGAGCGATTATAGTCAGTCAGCCAATTAGTTATCAAGTTTGTTTTCTTCTTTTCTATTTATAGATTCTGATTTTCTATTTTAATTGGTGTCTAATAAATTCATTTTCTTTCTTTCTTTCACGAATCCGCTTACTAAGCGTGGGCTGGGTTGTTATAAATATGTAGCTATTTTAATACTATATCAAAATACAATGATCGATGTTATTCCCATCGCTTTTCTATTTACTGAAATTTGGTCTCGCTACCATTTACCGCAAACCGAGACCGTGGTTTCACATGACATAGATATATCTGATGATATATGATGTTTGTGTAAGTAACAATGTTTATTATAGCTACATAATATATTGTTTGTTTATCATTAGTATCGGGTTTCAGTTCAGTTACACTAATTAAACAAAGGTTAGTCGATACGTTTAAGTTCTTATTAATATTACATTACTATACGTCCATCTTTGTTTTAATCTCTCTGTTTCCTACATCTCAACAAACTAAAAGTGATAAGTCTACCTATAGTGCTTTATTTTATTTTGTATCTCTATGTTGTATTGTTTTTGAGATACAATGAAGAGTTATGTATTGCATTGTATTTTAAACATTTCCGCCGAGCGGATTAGCTGGAGTATTTTTTTTTCAAATGTTTTACCAAACAGAAAAAAAACATATTTATTTCTAGCTCAACGGTGAAGGAAAACATTGTGAGGAAATCCGCATCCCATAATTGATTCTGAGGCATGTGTGTGTAACATCACCCCCTCGTCTGGCGATAGACTACCTGTCACGTATAGGGGTAGAAAAAAAAAAAACTTCTGTAACCACATCGTATACTTCTTTTGTCCTAACAGGTATCAAAAACAGATACAATTCCCTTACATTCACAAAACCTGTAAAATGATCTCGTAAGAAAATAAAACCATACGTCGCCCTAATTACCTTAAAAGCACTCAAAGCCCTCGAAAAGAATAATACTGCAATAGACAGCAGTAACAATAACTCGAGACATTTTTGTGGCAACTGGAGTCACGTAGGTACAGTTAATCCCTCTGCTTGACTGAAATGTCAATCTCACGTCCGAAGAGAGGATGAGTAGACTCTGCCATTAGCCCTTTGTTGGGTTTCCTTCGAAGAAAATAATCGTTCTTCAAGAAAATGGAGGACTTTTTTTATGATATACCTAATTGAGGCCACATTTTGGATTGTCTCCCATAGTAAAGTTTGTAAAATGTACGTGGTCGAACATAGCAAATATTGTTTTTTTGCTTGTTTTCTTTTCGTTACTAAACCAATTACATGATTGAGATAAAACTTTGGTGAGTAGGTATACATAGGTAGAGGCACGTAGGGAAAGTTTTCTTAACAAAAAATACTTAATAATAAATTGTTGGACACAAGTTATTTAGTCCCAAACTAGGCTGAGCCTGTACTATGGGTACTAAGCAACTGATAAACATACTTAAATAAATATGAAGCCAACCGACATTTTCATGCGCACAAATACGAATTACAAAACATACCTATAAGACTAAAATACCACTAACTCACGGAATCTTATAATAACGAGACAAATCTAACAAATCAAAGATCATAAGAATCGCCACAGTCGTTTTACAGTTATAAATAGTTTGTTTTATATAATTTAAAGAAAGAAAGAAGAAAGAAAGAAAAGTGTTTATTTGGCACCTATTAAAATTAAAATATTACAAAATAACTTACAAATTAAAAAACTTGGTACCAAAAGGGTGGCCACTCAGCATAATGTCGTGGCTCGACGCGAGTAGCGCAGAGCCAGCAACGCTGGTATTCTATGGACACCCAGGGCGCGCATCTGCACCGCACAAGCAAATAACATACAAATAACAAACAAACACTATTACACAAACTACATAATACAATAATGTAAACTACTTCCACATAGCAGTGATAGCCCGGACGGTTAAAGAGCCGGCCGAAAATCAGTGAGGCTCGGGTTCGAATCCTGGCATGTACCAATGAGTTTTTCAAAACTTACGTACATATTTATCACTAGCTCGACGGTGAAGGAAAACATCGTGAGGAAACCCGCAGATCTCAGAATTAATTCTGAGGCATGTGTAAATAGACCCGGTCCGGCGATGGGCTCACCACCTATCACGTTTAGGGGTCCAATGTATCTCGTGAAATGTGGGTATATCCAGTAATGGAATACCTCTGCCTACCCCCTCGGGGATGATAGGCGTGAGATTATTATTATTATTATTATTATTATTTATTTTACTTCCACATAATTAGATACTAATAATACATAATACAATACATGAATGTAATACATATCCATACAATATATAGGTATACCAGGTACTATCGAAAAAAGTTCTGCCTGATACACCTAAGTGTCATTTTAGCGAGCAGCTATCTTTTCCCACCCCGTGGCGAAAAAGCCCTCACTTATAATAACAATGACAATTACAAAAAAGTGTTTCTTTCATGTTTATGACCATTTAGTGTCGATGAATGGATCGGGATAGAAAAAAATACGGTGTTACTGGCTTCTCATTGTGTAACTCTAATTAGGGTCGGGGTAATAAAATTTGAGCTTACAAGCGACAATTCTTCCAAATGTATCAGGCTTAGCGTTTGCTGATAGTACATTTTAAGCAAATAAATATTATATTATATTTCCTACACCTAATTCATGTCATTCACACACAGCCTACCCGTTAAACTAAACTATTTGTAAACCTAATAGAAATCTTTTATAATTTAACCTAAAGGAGCGAATTTTTGGTTATTATTTAGATAAGATTTCTGAAAATTTGTAACCAACTCCAGTCTTCAACAACCTTTTTTCGCATTAGAGGTACGCAATGCATTCACTTGATAATAATTCACTGACATTAGCTAAATTACGTTCAACAGAAACTGTTCAATTTCCAATCTGCTAATAATTAGCAGCATGTTAACATTGTTCGCTGCCTGTTGCAGCCTTCAATTAACCAGTGATCGCTGGAGCATTAATCACATTAGCAAGTGGTTGATTTTAGCCTCATTACTTGTCTAACATTTTATTATTTCATCGAATGTAGCTTTATCGAATGTCGTCACATCGAACACGTTGATTCAAATAATCATATTTTAACATCCAAGGACATTACAGCGCAACATTAATTATTAAGCTATTGCTTAGCTTCTATCGAGAGCCTTGAGCGCGGGGACCGAATCCAGAAATTCCGTAACGAAAAAAAACCTCACGCTCCCCACTCTGACGGGCACGGAGGTGTGGCTTGAAGGCCGTGCATTGTCTAACGTCGTTTCTTTTCGGCAGTCTTGTTGATACAAAATGTTATGCAATAGCTTTACCGCGGCAGTCCCCGAGTGCCACCCGTCTTTTTTTATTTCTGCTCAGAAATTTATTCTTCCAATAAAGTTAAGAATTGGAAATAAAGTTACCACTTGGTGGTTTGGTACGCACTAACCTAGTTTAAGTTAAAAGAAGGCTATACTAACCAACTAACAAACTATGGACTATGTCTGAAATCAAGTTTTTTTAAGTATTTAATAATAGATGAATGACATCATGTTGATTTTAATTCGCGTTTCTGTGAAAAATCAAACACTTGTGTATCTCAGCAGGGAAGTTGGCACGTTCACTCTATCAAACAACCTATAGCCGCTGGTACGTAAGTAAAAGTAAGCAATTAACAAAACCTCATTTTACCTAAAAATTTAATTAAATGCGCGTTAAAAGCCGTGGCAATTACTCCTCAGAGTCGAGGCCTAAAATTAAAAATAAGATATCTACTGGGAAATGAGGCACCTTGGAAGACGCTCGTTATCTTTAAACGCCGAGGAAAATAATCAAGGTAAAACAAAGAAAGCAAAATAGGCTTAAGGCCAAGCGATTTTTGAAGCTGACAATTATGGTTTTGACTTTCTAGCTGCCTTTTGTCGTATTTTTCTTTAAAAAGTCATTGTTAATTGCAGCAAGTAATAAAATTTCTAAATATGTTATGTGATCTATATTCGGTAGGTAGTTTTCAAGTTTAAAATAATTAGAATTGGAGAAAATGAAATACAAAGTTTACAAAAATATAACAAAACTAAGGAAATCGAGGAATGAAAGTATTTTATTGCCAGTATGTACGTAAAGGAATCCAATAAAATGCATGAGCGCTGTGCAGATAAGCGCATAAAAGAAAACTCGAAGTATTACGACGCAGATTGCTATAAAATATGAATCCTTTGAATTTCAAGAACTAATTGGATCCGTGCTAGACGTCACTGGGAGTAGTAAACACGGAACTGCAGTCACAATGTAAGAAGGCACAGTAAAATGGATAGATGTCTTGAAAAAAGATGACAATCAATATGCGAATAACAAGAAATGTAACACTCTCCATGTTCATAAAAAGGTTAAATATATTTTAGCTGTTGATATAAGCATTATATATCTATAATATTATAAAGAGGAAAGATTTATATTTTTGTATGTTTGTAACGAATAAACCCAAAAATTCTAGAAAGATTTTAAAAACTCTTTCACCAATAGAAAGCTACAAGATCCCTCAATAACACAAGCTATATTTGATTACCGTATTCCCACGGGAACGGGAACTACTAGTATCAATCTGACTGCCTGATTTGATGAGTGGCTGTCTGTCTGATCGATCAAAGCACAACTGAAAGCCGCTGCTTCTAGTCTAGAAGAATGAAATTTTGCACAAAAGTTCCTTAACACGTTCGCTGCCAAACTACGAGTCTACTCTTAGTACCTATTGTTGTTTATTCTTATATTTTAGTTTTCAGCAAAACGTGTTAAATTGCGTAAATGAGCTCTAGTAAGGCATTTTTGGAAATTCCAACGGGAACGTGAATAAACAGAACCCGCTCTGGCAACGTCGCTGAGCACCCGCTAGTTTAAAATAAAAGTAGGTAGGTACATAAAAACTTGAATAACCTAGTGCTCACAACTATTATGGTAATAAGACAAGAAAGTAGGTACTTAATACCTCGCATTTATAATGAATTTGTGTGCGAAGACTGTCTTATGCAGTGTTTGAAAGTAAACTAAGAAATTTATTAAATTCTATAGCTAATAAAACGTAACCTATGTTACTCAGGGATATTCTAGCTTTAAATTGGTGAAACAATTTTTAAGATCGGTCATGTAGTTTTTGAGTTTATTCGTAACAAAGATATAAACATACAAACATACAAATCTTTCTTTTCTTTATAATATTACTAAGAGTACAGAAGTATTGATAGACAAAGATTATTCTTGTGTAAAAAGTGTTAGCTCGTAAGTAATATAATTTAGTTAAGTTCTTAATTTCGCCAACAAACTGCTTACCAGTTTGGCGAATGTTATTTCAGAAGCACTTTGTATTTATGTGACTCATCTGTATGAGAAATGAGTTCGATTCTTATTTTTTTTCTAAAACTACTTACATATTTTTTGCTCCAGAATGAGGCAAAAACACCCAGGAGTATTACAATATTATTATGGTGTTACATTCAGATTACTACTAACTTTTCGACACTGATAACTCCGTAGCCAAAATATCGTAAATGGCGGAATGTCGGCTCCTATTCCGCAATTGGTATTTTGCTATTATGAGCGAACAATTTTGTTACAAATACTTTAGGAAAACGGTGTGAGTGATTATAAAATAGAATACTTACTTCTCTACTTATTGATTTTATGTGTTATATATTTTGTGTATTATACATATTTGCCTCTAGTATTTAAGACTCTTACTATACTTATTAAATATGTATAATTATAATAGTCAATATTTGTGCAGCTTCTGAGCATAACGTTGCTTCAGTTAGAATCCAAAGCTGATACAGCTGTAACCTAAATAGAAAAAATACAAATATTGGCACACTAATTAAGCTCTAGATAGCTCAAATACAACCGAGGAATGAGCAAAAAGTTCTCATTGTTGAAACTAATTCTGTGTCAAACAGTCTGTAACTCTACGACTCAGCATTCCTTCAGAAACAGTATTGATTTCCCTTGGGAAAAAGCATTTGTCATAGTTTAATTTTACAATGTAACTGTTACAATGTCTGCCAGCTGTATAAATATTATTTTATTGTTTTCTTCTGGGTTTGTGAGATGTTTGAATAAATGAAGCGTCACTTCTACCTACATAATATACATTACATTCCTTATCATGAAAAAGTCGATTGATGGATGTAGACGAGACGTGTGTCAGGTTCGTAGCGTTAGCGTATTTACGCATGTAGGTACTGTCAGTATAATTTCTGCCTGATATACTTAAGTGTAATTTTTGCTAGTAGCTATCTTTTCCCACCCCGTTGTCACAAAGTCCTCTCTTATAGTAACAATGACAATTACAAAAAGGTTTATTTCATGTTTATGACCATTTCGGGTCGATGAAAAATGAAAAAAAAGTATGTTACTGCCTTCTGATTGTTTTTTTTTTTATTTAGGGGCGGGGTAATAAAACTTGAGTTTTCAATGCGACAATTCTTCCAAATGTATCAGGCTTAGCGTTTATCGATAGTACATATTATATAACAACGAAATAGTTCGCATATCATGGTAAGGATGCTGGATGCCTGTGGTGGTAGCTTAGTGCCACGGAAGGCAATCGGTTTCAGTATTCGTATGAAAACAATTAAGTAAACCATTTTTAACGCCCTCGGAGGTAAAAGGTATGACATTTTTTTTCAAGAATAGGAGGAGGTTCTCAATTCAGTTTTTTTTGTTACCTCAGAACTCCGTCATTCACAAACCGATTTCGAAAACTCTTACCCTGAACACTTCCTGAACATGACTGTTGGCTCCGAACTACTAGGAGTATTCTTGCAATGTTTTCCTTAACTATCGAGAGAGACAATTACTTATCGTTAGTAAATTACGACTTTTTATCTTCGCGCTATTGACAAACCATTACAGCATGATCGGTATGCCAAGGTTTGAACGCGAACGGAATGACCTAAGGTAGCCTAGCTATAAATGAAGCTATTAAGGCTTATACCCAATCTAATATTAATTATGAGCATTACGAACCTCTCAGAATATCCATTAAAACGGAAAATGGAAACCACAGAGTATATTTTGGTTACCAAAATACCTATTTGACGAAAGGTGTAATGTCATCTGAAAATTGTTCAAAAAATATATTGTGAAAAGCGGATATTTTCAGGAACGGAATACCCACTGTTCATATTTGAGCATGTAATATACTACTTTATTCACCTTTGTTACTTCGTATTGTAAGGTGTGAAATATCTTCCTCTTCTTGGCAGCATAATACCTCGGGCGATGGGCCAGGAAATTTGATATCCTGTAGTCTATCAGTATGCGGACTCCGTATATACTCTTTGCTTTTGGCTACAGGTGGCTGGTACAGTAGGTATATAATTTTATTGAGGTCGTTTAAATCGCAGTGCTGGCTTTCAAGTGGCACAAAGTTGGGAAGCGAAGCAATAAATAAACTCTGGAACTTGTGACACACCGAAAATGACATTGTGGATTTAATGAAAAGAAAAATGACGTCCTTCAAAAAACCGGGGTCCAGAGTACGAAAAATAAAAGAGCGTGCATGAAAAGGCTTATGGATGTGAAGGAAGCGAGGGAAGTGTGCGAAGATCGGGCAAAAAAAAAATCCATCGTCTCGGTCTACCCCGGTGGGAAGAAGGCGTGAGCTGTGTGTAGGTATGTATGTATGTAAAAAAATATATTAATGATTTAGTGAAAAGTGGGTATTTCCAGAAATAGAATACCTCTGCCGAGGTAGGCTGCTCGAGGTTAAAAGGCGTGAGATTATTTATTATTATTATTACTTGACTCCATAATCAGTTGAAATGAGGTTTTGTGGCGCCCGTTATAGTCGTGGTGTGTGGTGTACGCTTGACACTTTGGACTTGGTACCGGCCCTGTGTTCTATGGCGCGCAGTATAAATCAGAGCTCAGCTTAAACTGGTAATGTAAAGCTTGACTTGCTCTTGACTGTACTCGTAGCAATTAATTTGCATAGTTGAGCCGTGTCTGGCGCATATGGCTTGTTGTCGCTAGCGGCTGCAAGTGCTAAGTTATGTATTGTGGATTGCGAGTTTGTACCGTTTCGGTCGTAACTATTGTTTGCGATAAATGAGTTATCATCGCCGTAAATAGTTGTCCCGGATAGAGCAGCATAGCACACAGCTATATAAGCTAAAGCGGAAGGGTAACTATGTATACAATTAATTTCTAAAACGACGAACTCACACCGACACGTGAAGGAACATGGTCTATTGTACTCGCAATTGTCTTCATTTTGACATACGTTCCTTCTTCCACAGATCTGTCTATACAGTCAGTGAAAGAAAAGCAAGCACTGATCGCGTGACAAATGTCAAATAAATAGTTTATTTTATGTAAGTATTTTTGTATTTATGTTTATTAGGATACTAAAGTATTAGGATTTACCGTAAGGTTATGTTTCATTAATTAGTAATATAATTTTTATTATTTCCATTCCGCCAAATTATTTCTACTTAGCCTGATGGTTGACTGTTGATGTGTACATTTTCTTGGTACATGAAGTTAAATAGGTAAATAAAGACGATTACTATTTCAATTATATATAGATAATACGGCCCCGTTGTCTAATGATAAATGAAAATTTGTTTGCAAGATGTTTGCAAGAAATATGGTAAGTACAATAAAGTTCTTGAGGTATAGGTAGGTACTTACATAAAATATAGTTCTCGGATATTTCATCAATCAGGCATGCAAATTAATTACAAACAATATAATTCATTACAATACAAATATAATTTATCTGTAACTAGTGGCCCGGGCAGACGTCGTTCTGCCACCGTATAAACCATCCCTGGACCCACTCTAACCCACACTAAAAGTTTCATCAAAATCTGTCCAGCCGTTCTGAAGTTTTAATCAGACTAACGAACATCAATTCATTTTTATTTATATAGATAGATTATTGTAAATGAATGTATATTTTCTTTGTAAATAAATATCTATTATTCCAAGAATTACAAGAAATATTACAATGAAACAATATCATTAACAAACAAAAGCAAGTAAAAAAAAAATACCTACAACTATTCAATTCAAAATTAATTAAGTATTGAAGTATTAAAATTTAATAAACCAATTTCATTTTAATCTATTAAAATATCTAGGTAAATAAAATTTCAGATAATAAGAAAAATCGGATTGGTAAAAATCTAAGTGAGTTTCACTTTGCAGTCAGTCAGGGGTGTCACGTTGAGTAGTGATTACGCTTTGCGTTTAAATGCGTTAAACGCCGCGGACCGTCTGCGAAAAAATTAAGAGTGACGACCCTAACGATCTAAAGGAGCGTAGGTCTACGGCGTAGGTACTAAGTAATTATCTCCGAAAAAGAGCGAGGTTGCTGTACTGCTTTAGCTTATTAAGCGAGACAGACGTATTGCACACAATACTAGTGCTGTTTTCAATTTCTTACCAAAGCGATAAAAAAAGAAAAAATATTGTCTTTGCTCCGCTCTATCGGCAACTACTTGGAATACTTACTTTAATGCATGTAAAACTATAACTCATAACTATAAATAATAGATAGAATGATTCAAGAGGAACTTTTTAGTATCACATTGCAGCCGTGTGAAACCGGGACGGGTCGCTGGTATGAAATAATTTAAAATTATTTTTATTTTCAGAAAAAGGGGCTGAAATGGGGTGGTGAAATTTTAAAATGAGTTATTCAATTCAGTCCGGCTCCAGGTGGACTCAGGATCTGTCACGTTTAAGGTAAAAAAACATACCTACTCTTAAAAAGTATGCGTGTCTAAGAATGGAATGCCACTGCTGTCCCCCTCGGGGATAAAGGCTAAAAATTTATTGTATTTATTTATCCTTCCTACTTGGCTCCTAAACATTTCTTAGATTCTAGATACTAGCTGTTCCAGACCGTTCCCGTGGGAAGGCAGGAATAAAATATAGCCTATGTTACTCCCTGATAATGTAGCTTTCCCTGGTGAAATTTTTTTTCAAGTGAGTCCAGTAGTTTAGAGCCTTTTCAATTCAAACATGCAAATAATTCATATTTATAATATTAGTGTAGACAATGTAGACTTTAATTTAAATTATTTAAGGCACTAAAACCTAGACTAACTAATTTGAGCTGAAATGTTTAACAGTCTTCACACATAATATTCTTAGCTAGAGAAAAGCATTTTTATTCGCATCTCATACTCACGCCTTTTTCCCGAAGGGGTATAATTTTCGCATCTCAAAAGCCTAATTGAAGGTATAGATTAATGAGTTTAAAAGCTCTTGCTCGAGCTTTCGCCGTAGCAGACTGTTGTGTGGATTAACCGCTTTTAAAAGTTAGTTAAGCAGATAAAGTTGAATTTTATGCACGTGTTTTTGAACCTTTCAAACAAGTTTATTGATTAATGCCGCAGTTATTAAATTTAATTTCCTTTCGAACTAACAAACTAATTAAACTGTTGAACATTTCAAAACTCTAAATATATCGACAATATTATTAAATACTCGTTTAAAGAGAAATGTCTTGTCGGAGATATTTCTACGTATATTTAGTGCATAGGTACACACACAGAAATAGAGAACTTCTACCTTTTTTTTGGTTAGTAAAAGTTAGATAATTAAATACATAATTAATCTCTTCTAAATTTTGTTATTAAATTTCTAATTCTGAAAACTATATTATTACAAAAAAAAAAAAAATTAATAGACTATTCAGTCCAAGTATCACAAATTGCTTTCTTCCTAATTCCAAAATTTAATCAATTTAAAGTGTTTTTACAAAACAAGTAGTAAAGATCAATAAAGTGTATTTTAGACATGATTTACCTACAACACAAAATGACGTAGCACGTACATTGAAAATGAAAATGTATTTTATTCTATATGTAACAAAAATTACACTTAGAACAGTCAATAGTGTAATAAGAAGGTACACTAAACTCGTCCATGAAGATTGCCTAAATGTAAACAGCTCATGATGATGATAGATGGTGGGTGGGTAAATCGCATAGACATGTGGCATCAATAACAAAACACACTTCTTACAGGGTCGTGCAATAATTGACATAACTCTTAGAATGCGACATAATTTTGAAAGTTAATTAGACCTATAAACACATTAAGACTCGTAATGTAATGGAAAACTTACTTTTTGAGAGGTAAAAAGGGGTATAATTTTCCCTCGGAAAAGGTACTTATGGGAGAGAAATGGCGAAGAGCAGCTAGTTCAGTTATAAATAAAGCATAAAAACACAATAGACACAATTTAAAATATTCTTTACATACATCATGCTCACCCTTTTCCGTCGGGCTGGGCAGAAACTATAGACGCATTTCATCCACATCCATCAATTGGCTGATACAATTAATCTTATTTCAAAGCTCTTAAAACAATTAGCAGTAAACAATAATTGTTAAACCATTCAAAGTAAACAAACTCCATCACGAAGTTGTTTCTTATCTAAATCTTAGGCAAACGGTTAAAGTATACTCGACATTTTAGAATAAACCAACTCAGAAAAGCTCTCCATTAACGAAGATTGTAATCCTACTAAAATTATAAATGCGGAAGTTTGTGAGGATGGATGGATGTTTTCTCTTTCACGCAAAAACTACTGAATTGATTTTAATGAAACTTTACAGTTATGTAGATTATACATCAGAATAACACATAGTTTACGAGTACATTTTATCCCAGATCGCAGACAAAGCCGCTAGAAAAAGCTAGTTTCAAAAGGAGACGTTTCATGAATGTATGCAGACTGGGCCTGCACCATGTACACCAGTTTTTTAGATAAATATAAATAAAATAACTATAGTTTTATTCATGATTTTGCTCATGTTTTTCTAGTTTAGTTGTACAATAAACTTTAATTTTTTTTGAACTAACATGGCGGCAACAAAAAAAAATTGCGACCTGACCGGTAAATGACAATTGACATTATTTTGATGTTTGTCGGACTAATTCACAATAACATGGAAATTGAGCTTAAAAAGTTAGAAATAGTATTATTTCAATATGATTTAATGCGGATCTATAGAATTTTAATTACTTTTGTGCAAGTTAAATAGATGGAAATGATTTTTTTTAATATTTTTTGATAATCACTAGATTTTTCTCTATACTCTATACTGGTGTATAATGTGCAGGCCCAAAATGAAACGTCTCCTTTACTCGTTTGTCGCTTTTACTATTAGTGAAAATCACATTAAAATCTGTAGCGTGGTGATAAGGAATCAGCATGCAGACGCGGAAAGCGACTTCATTTTATACTATGTAAAGAAGTGAGAACGACTTCACTGGAGTCGCAAGATTTTAATATCACACACACACACACACACCCTTATGTGACGTAAAACTATCTCCAAATCAGCGAGCTCGCTTGGGAGATATATTTGCGAGGCTGTTTTAGTTAAATGATAATAATATGATGAAGAAATACATTGCGTTCTCAAAATACTCTTCTTAGAAAATCAGGTATTTATATTCTTTCTGGCCGCCTACGTGCGTTAGTGTTTGGTACACTGACTTACGGCATGTTTTAAAAAAGTAAAATGCTCGTGACAATGTCAGCTATCAGACAGCCAGTATTATTGATATTCAAAAATGCATGCCATACATCCTTATAGCGGAATAATGGATGCGCTCAGAAAACACCAATACCGTTTCTATAGTTTAAGTACCCGTATAAATATAAACTCGCATAACACAGTAGCTGCTCTATCACCCCTCAATGTGCAAAGTTCCCTATCGTCTACATATTTCACTGAAACAACTTATAGATGCTTATGTCCCATGAATGGCAAATGAAGTACCTAAAGTTTCGGGGAGAAAAGGTAACTTCGTTTGAGACGTGATAAAGTGGGAATCCCTCTGAATATTTTTATTCTAGGCTTCTCTATTCGCGTACTAAGTGGTATCTAGCTACTAGGTAAAAATAATGTTTATTTTTGGATACATTTATGTAGGTACATAAGTGGAAAGTATTTTTATACCTACAATCTTAGTATTTCGCTGTTAAAATGGTGTATCTCAGGTTGCGTGAGATAAAGTAAATAAGTGACAACTCTTTAATGTACTTACATAAGGAGCATTGAAATCCTTACGGTTAAAGAACCCTCTTCTCATAATGATAAACAGTGAGGGTCGGGTTAAAATCCTGGCATGTAGAAATGAGTTTCTCAAAACTAACGTACATATTCATCACTAGCTCGACGCGCGATGAAGGAAAACGTCGTAAGGAAACAGACCCGGTCCGACGATGGGCTCATCACCTACCACGTTTAGGGGTCCAAACTGTTGGTACTAGTGAAATATGGGTATTTCCAAAAATGGAATACCTCTGCTTACCCTTTAGGTAAAGAAGGCGTGACAATATTTCTTTATTTTTTCCACTGACAGACAGACGGACAGCAAAGGATTAGTAATACCCTTTGGTACCCTTTAGAAACAGATCCTAAAAAAAGCAAAGATGCAGACTGACATCAGTCAGACGTGACGTGGGTCAGACGCAGAAAATATGACAACCTCTTACACAAATCAAATTTATTTATTTATTTAACTTTTACACACTTTCAATCGAACGCGCGAACGTCTTTCCATGTTTCACCCGCGTCGTTCCCGTTCTGGGAGTACGGGATATATAATTGTAAAGTTTCATCAAAATCCGTTTTTGCGTGAAAGAGGAACAAGCATCCATCCATCCATACAAAATTTCGCATTTATAATATTAGTAGGATTTAGTAATATACTTACTAACTTTTCCTGCATCACAGTAGATTGATATTGTGATGCTGAGCACGCTTCCTCGTTTTATGGCAAGCGTCACCTACATCAGCGCACCGCAACCTTTGCACGTAAACTAATATTTTAACACCACCTTCCTTACCTGATATACAAACATCCTACATAATGCAAATCGGATTAAGCCTAAATACTTATATTGCTCAACGGATACGGGGCTTGTTTACGAAGCAAGAATAGTTTGTGCCAGCTAGAACTAGAGTCATACATACATATTCTCACACCTGTTTCCCATGGTAGTAGGCAGAGACTATTGTCCTCTTGCTATGAACCTGGAAGGTTCTTCCCTCTTCATCCACATCCATTAAACTTTGGAATCGGTTGATACATCCGGGATTCTGGCGTCAGAATTGCAGGTTTACCCAGGTGTAGATATACCTATATTTGATCAGGGCTGGGTACACAGATTACTATGATGCAAAAGTATACAGTAGGTACCTTTAATCCGCGTACTTTAGAATCGATGCAGTACACCCGGGATTCCGATGCACACCATTATTCGGATCAATGATTCAGGTAACTAGGTAATGTCTTGCTTAGGTACTTTCTTAACGTCGACTTCTTCCCAGTACTGATCCAGTTGAAAACCATGTACTTATGAATCAAAGAGATTAAAATATAATAGGGCATAGGGGACCAAGCGAGGAAAAGCCAAAAAATATTACTAGGTAATGATCCAGTGTGATTCGACTGAAAGAAGCCGAGTGCACGCGAGGTGCGTTTCATACCATGACGCTTGAGATTCAAAGTTTTTGTATGAAAATATTCCCAATGCCCCCTCTATGCCCTATAGATAACTCGGCTTCTAGGTAAAGTATCAAGATGAATCATGTAAAGGATTTGTAATTAGACCGGCAACAACATAACTGAGCAATTTATCCGCCGCATCCAATTTGGTGTAGTAGTTTTTACGGGATATGAAGCCATTTGACAGCAAATTCTGAGTGCAATAATTACATCTATCTTACTATATGACATATATTTAAAGGTTATATAATAATAATGAAGTAAAAAGCATAATTGTTCCATCCTTTTAGATTATTTATGAAACTCTCGAAATTAATGATATGACGAGAAATAAATCATATTCAATACGCAAACAAAGAAATGTCGTAATGACATCTTTGAAATCCGTGAATTCGTCGAGCGTCTGAAACTCCCGTCGCGTCGTTCGAGTGGAATCTGGAAAATTATTTCAATGTCTCCTTCCACAATGAATATATTTTTGATACTGTTCTGGGAAACAATGTGGATTGGAATGAATAGAAATACAAACGAAGAAGTGGAACACGATGTTAATTATGTACATGTGAATTATGTAGATTTTTATTCCTAATAATGCTGAAATACTAAGAAATTCATTATTGGGAAATTTTCTTCTTCTTTTCACGGTGTTTTCCTTAGATACAAGAAAACCCGAACGAATATTGTTCTAATACGATATTAGGAGGATAATTCAAAACATTATTTAGATTTTTATAACTTATTGGATCGCTAAAGAAAATCAGTCAAGTGCAGTGAAGTAACTTTTATGAATTCTTGATCAAAGGATCCGAATATTAATATTTTCTTTATTTATCTATCTAACCTTTTTTCTAAGACGTATTAACATTTAATGGATTTTTTTTAGTGTACTATTTCTATATTTTTATGCAAATGAAATACTATTAGTGAGTTATAAGAAAAACGGAAGCACGATCGTGCCTTAATTTTGTTAAACAGGGAACCCTGCTACTTCAGTAAAGAGACGAGTAAAATAGACCCTTTATCTTATCGCACTGAGTTTCGGAGGTCTGGTTGGCTGGGTTCTCGTAGGCCGATCACAATTATTTTTCACTTAATCAACGCCACTTAGTCTGTTCTCTGTTTTTAACTTTATCTTCTATGATTTTCGATACATCTCTTCGTATTCTTCGATTATGGGCGCGTCATGGAATAATTCTAGACATGCAAGCTGTCTTTATACTATATACATTCATATTAATACATACAGCAGTTGACTCGTGAAACGTTAACCGACAACCAACAATATGTATTTTTTCGTTTATAATACTAATAGCTAAGTAGAGATAATATATACACATACGAGTTAACAGACATATTTCATATTTCATGACAAAGAAGAGAAATCAATGTTTTCATAACCCAGAAGAGCTACAAAATTATGGAAGCAATTCTTCCGAAATCATTATTATTCTTGCTCCATAACAAGTGAAACTTATAGGAAGATCCCGAAAAGTGTTTTGTGCGAAGGGTTATATTATAACGTGAGAGGAATTCTTATTTACTGTTACATAGTTAAGTTACAGTTGCTTGTCATAATAGTAGGTATAGATGGTGAAGGAAACAATCGGCGAAGTGCGAGTAAGACTCGTACATAAAGGATTCTGTACCACCATGACGTTAAAAATAGCTGCCCTTGAGTTTGTTGCTGGTTCTTCTAGGGGTACTGCATTTGGGCACAGCAACTTGTCGGTGAAAATAGGCTGCATTCAGCCAGCAATGGACGAGTTTTTTTTTTACTTACTAAAATAGATGATTGGAATTCAGATTTTTTTTAAATCTAAAGAGTAAAAAAAAACGACTTTAATCTTCAACTTTTATATAGTTTTCTCATGGATGCCGTTGTCAGAACTGAATGAGCTTTCAAATAAAAAAAGAATCATCCAAATCGGTTCACCCAGTCGAAAGTTCTGAGGTAACAAACATTAAAAAAAAACAGACGAATTGATAACCTCCTCTTTTTTGAAGTCGGTTAAAAAACACACTTTCTGTAAAAATTTTAAGTATCCTATTACTGTTTATGAGACACCTACCGACTGACTCACAGACAGAGGGATGTACAATATAGGCTTATAAATAGGGTCCCGTGGGCACCCTTTGGGATACGGAACCCTAAAAATATTCGCAAGGACACTGACACATCAAATTATTGTTACCGTTACAAATCTAATAAACGAAGTAAAGTCAATAAAGGCTCATCCCATGGAATGGACAACAATATCTACGTAGGAACTGCCCAAAGTGGCCAGAGATATTACCACTGAACCTGCCCATTGTGGTAGAGTAGTAACATTCTCTCGTAATCGAAGGCTTATAATTGTGTTGGCTGATAACAATTATCTTATCTAGATCTACACTAATCTTAAAAGGAGGATATAATAGCTTTTTTTTCAAATGATTGCCTCCGAAACTCCTTGACAGGTTTTAAATCGTCTACAATAGAAAATTTACTTTTTTGGGAATATATCTATATCGTCTATAATTTTCCTGATTTAAAAGCGTAATAGCAATAACTCTAAATAAATATACATAATAATGTGAAAGTACGGTGAAAGCATTTAAATCATTGCTTTTTACAAACCCCTCTTTCCGTCTATACGTTGGACGTAGAAGATCCAACCTCTGAATAGGAACGACCAACTGCTATAATTTATGAGCCAGCGCCACTTAGCTAAGTAGGTACGTAAGAAATCTAGTTCAAAGACTATACACTCGAAGATGAATTTGCAGATTTGTCGCTGTCGAATAAAATATAAAAAAAAAGTCACGCATTTTATCAAGGGCGTAGGCAGAGGTATTCCATATCTGGAAACACCCACTTTACACCACCAGTATTACGCTAGTACTATTTATTATATTGTGCCAGTACGTTCTTTGGACCCCTAAACGTGATAGGTGGTGAGCTTATCGCTGGGCCAGGTCTGTTGCACATGCCTCAAAATCAATTCTGGCTTCCTTACGATGTTTTCCGTCACCGTCCAGCTAGTGACAAATGTGCACGTAAGTTTTTGAAAAACCATTGGTCAGGATTCGAACCCGAGCCTCACGGATGAGAAGCAGGCTCTTTAACCGCTGGACTTTCACTGCTCTTATATGAAGCCTCGACCAGACGTCATTTCTTAGCTACCTCGACTTGTTGGTCTCAGAAAAAACAATTGGAACTCTGAGTATTATCTGTTCCACAATGCTGTCATACGAAATAAAACGACATTAACAAAATATATTTCCCTTGCGCTAAAACGTAATAACTTGCCCTTTATTAATGGAAACGATCAAATCGGATATAGGGACCCAAAGGGTACATAAACTCACTTGAATTTAAGGAGATTAGGCAGGTAGAAATTGAAAGAATAAAGGAGTGGTTTGTCGAAAAAGTAGTTTTAGTGTTTTTTTATTTTTTTTCCGCACGGCTTACTGATTACAGTGCGGCAGGATCTATACTATTTTTTACAATACTGTACGGTACTGAATGTTCTGAATCTTACATACATACATACAGCTCACGCCTTCTTCCCACAGGGGTAGGCAGAGACGATGGATCATCATTTTGCCCGATCTTCGCGCACTTCCCTCTCTTCCTTCACATCCGTAAGCATTTTCATGCACGCTCTTTTATTCTTCGCACTCTTAACCCCAGCCTTTTGAAAGACGTCACTAATTTGATCCGTGAACATCCTTCTGGGGCGTCCTCTTGCCTTGCATCCTTCAACATCTTGCCGAATCTTTTTTGTGTGAAATAGGTTTTGATTAAATTAGACGTTCAAAATTGTAACACACCGTCACTTTTTAGTTTCGCTGAAAGACGAGTAGGTATATTACAGTATACCTACAGTACGAGTACATTTACCTCGAAAAAATATGGAATGTCTGAGCTATGGGTACGAAACAAATGATAGACATACTTAAATAAATGTTAAACTCCCAGACACGGAGCCTACAGACGTGTTCATGCACACAAATGCTGGCCCCGAGCGGGAATCGAACCTGCGACCTCCATCTCTGAAATCAGGGCAACACCAACTGATATCATAAAGATGAAAGATTATATTTTTTGTTTGTTTCGGAGCCTATTCAGTTCAAGAATAGGCTCCGAAACTACTGGACCGATTTTAAAAATTCTTTCACCAATGAAAAGCTAGAAGATCGCCAAGTAACATAGACTTTATTTTATTCCCGTATTATCACGGGAATGGGAACTACGTGTTTGAAACCGCAAAGAACCGCTAGTACATAAATAAAGATATAAGTTTTCTCAATAGACGACTGACGATTTGCAAAGTAGAAAACCCCAACGATCGACGAAATTCTAATAAAACCCGAGTGGCCGATTTTTGCTTACCAATTCTCAGTCGGCTACAAACCATTGGACCTATGGTAAAAAGGGAAGGTCATGAATAACGGAGGTCGAAAGCCGCAGTCGGTCTGAACAGATGAAAAACTGTATGAATGTTTTTTTCTGCGATTCATCTGCTTCAGTATTCTAGGTCATATTGAAAAATGAAACCCTTTGAATCACATATATTTTTTCTCCCGTACAGCATTTAACCTTTTCTACTCATCTGATCTTTACAAATTCTTGTTTCTAACTAACAAAAATTTAGGACATTTGTTCTCCGTCTGTTTGTCTGTCTGTTTTACTAACTGCTTAACTTTAGACCAAGTTTGTCATAACCCAGTGAGTAAATATCAAAAGCCATGTCAAAGTATTATTTTTAGTTACCCGTGCTCACCCGTGATAAAACACAGCATTACTTAAAAAAAGTATTCATAGTTCTCACAATGATTTCACGACGAACACTCGAAAAGTCATTACGCTACGCCTAGTACAATGGATCTGAGCAGATAAAAAGAGCGCGAGCCAGAATGGCTAAAAGAAATGATGGCAGTAGTCCAAAAATAGGAAATCGATGATATATTATTTCTGTATTAAATAGTGTCTCTCGTCTGCCACCGCTTGTACCTCGCGGGGTTATTGTGAAAGCTGTGATATTATAATTTGACTAGTGGTATTATACATAATTGCACTTCGTCTCCATTTCAAAATAAAAATTATAATTTTCCTAGGTCAAACAGATTAAAAAATAATAGGACATTGGGAATATTTTTATACAAAAACTTCGAAGCTCAAGCATCATGTCAGTTAGTATAAACGCGAGCTGTCATTCGGTCGAAATCGCATTAGACTTTTTCACATTGTAATAACTTTTGGCTTAAAATTTTCCTCGCTTTGTCCCCTCTATGCCGTATTATATGTATTTTAATATATTTGCCCTAGGTGCATTCAGAGACATTATTGATCAATGAGATGTTGACAATTTTAGTAAATGATAAACACCGTTAATTTGTCACTGTTTAAAGACCAAGATCTGTAAACTAGATTTTGGCTAAATCAAAAAGGACCGCCATTATAAAATAAATTGAATTGTCACTGTTTACAACGGTCACTGATTGGTTAACATAACATGATTGTTAGTGAATCGCCCATCATCATCATCATCATCAACCCGTAACAGCCCACTGCTGAGCTAAGGGTCTTTCCTCACACATGATGATGGGCTATAATCTCCCACGCGAGCCCCCGGCGGATTGGGAGATTGGTGTTAAGCTAGTGGCCACTTAACAGTCAGAATTTTTCAAGCCACCCAAGGGTATCTGACATGGCTCGCCCAAACAAAGGCCAATTATTAAGCACATTCAAAGTTTTGTTAATATTAATAATTTTTAATTAATTTAACTACTATAATAAATTACTATAATGGCATTGGCTCTTCTTAGTGAAATATTATGTAAGTGAGGTCACTAACAATAGGTACAGAAGCGATATCACTAATACCACTAGTCAAAAATCCCCCCCCCCCCGAGATGTACCATCAGCAAAAGTTGCCTCTTCTTGGTGAAAATATAATGTAACTAAGACTATCTCGTGATATTATAATATGTCAAGGAGACGATTCACAAAAATCTGTGCAATTATAATACTGCACTAGTAAAATTATACCTTACGACATGTATGCGGACTATGCTTGTGTTTCTATGGATAGGATTATTCAAAGCTTGCAGTGAACAGGGTACCTAAGTACACAATTCTGAATCTACATTCGATAAGAATAGAGTGTATATTTGTGGGTATAGATATTGAGATCGAAAAATTTTTCTCGTTTCTGTAATAATTTCATAAAATTCTGTTTTTTAGTGTTTGTATATATGCCTTAGAAGCTGTGTACATTCCAAAATAGTTGCTTTCAGGGAATGCGTCGATTGGTCAGGAAACAAAGACATATTATAACAAAATTCGAAAAAAATACTCTTGGTCCTGGACAATCAGCAGATGCTTTTTAATTCCGCCCCGAAACAGTATCTTAAATTTATTTCGTATCTTATCTGACTTAACTCAATTAAATAGGTTATTGAAATAAACAATTTCACTTTTTAACCAGGTTGTAACTAATTGTCTAAAACCAAAACTCACTAAAATAATTTAATAAGTTTAAACAATTTTCAGATAATTTTAGTGTTCTGGCAATGCGAGTATCGCCGAGGGGCGAGTAGCTAGTATTAAATATAAACCCTGATAACTAATGACTATTCATGAACTGAGTGACAGAGAATGATAAATATTCAGTTCAACTAAATCCTCGGAATAATGCGTTAGCTTAGCATCCTTGTTTAATTTAAGCTAGAATAATAATCAAGATGTTACAAAATTATATATATTCTTTTTAAATAAAAATAAAATAAATAATCTCAAGCCTTTTATCCCCGAGGCGTTAGGCAGAGGTAGTCCATTTTTGGAGATACCCACTTCTCACCAGAATGTTCAACCCCTAAATGTGATAATGCCTCAGAATATTTGAATATTTGTTGTGTATTATGGGATCAATTTGAGGTATACCTCTGTAATAAAAAAAGAAATATCAAAACCGGACTACTCTACGTACGTAGACAAAAATTCTAAAGAACGGTAATTTATGATAAGGTTTTTGTATAATTAATATAAGATTCCATTAAAATTGTTCGTTGTTTTTGAAATAGCAGACTGACTTTAATATATAATATTGGGATAGATTGAAATTACATAGTACCAGTAAAAGGCCGTTTTCAAATCATACTAAAATAAGAATGAATATTTTTGTAAAAGGAATCCAACCAAATGCTACTGTATAGGATTGAAGAGCCTTTGGCTGACGGAACTGGTTATATTAAGCCCTTTTTAAGCCTTATTTGGAACCTTACCTCAGGCTAAATGTAAGGTAAGATAAGTACAATTTCGTATTGAAAATGAAATGTTGTCAATTGCGTCTGTCAAACCTTATATGAGTATCTTCAATAGGACCTTTCGCTTTGACTATGCCAACGATATACCTACCTACTCTTATTTGTAGTATCCAGTATTAGAAATGTGTAAGAACATAAACTTAGCATTACACATTTCATCATTTTGCAGTGTTTTCTCAAAAGGATTAAGTTTGCTGTCTTTACAAGATTCATTATACTTTCTCTTTCTGAGATGGGAATAATTTCCTAAACTAAGGGAATTATTAATCGCAGGCCAGATTTATGCTTAGCTTCAAACGAAATACTGATTTCTTGATGCTATTAATATTTCTTAAATGAAATAAGCCTTGGCAGAGTGACAGTATATGAAAGATATGAACTGTTGTGTAAGTACCTCATCAACTTATCTTAAACCTATTATTTTACTATTTCCATTATCAGAATGAATGAGTTTTGTCGAAGATTTATACCCAAATAAAATAATAATGGAAGCAGTCTGAACATAAAATAATCCTATTATTTTCAAAATGTGTTCAGAAGAAAATTTGTAATAATAATCTAATATGTAATACCTAATATGTAATGTATCTAATACTTACGGTTCTGCTCGATTTCAACAACGTATAGTTCCCGTTCCCGTGGGAAAACGGGAATAAAATTTTGCCTATGTTACTCAGGAATATTGTAGGTTTTCATTGGTGAAAGAATTTTTAAAATCGGTAACGAAGTTTTTGAGTTTATTTGTTACAAACATACAAAATGCAAATCTTTCCTCTTTATAATATACTAGCGATTATGCGCGGTTTCACTCGCGTAGTTCCCGTTCCAGTGGGAAGACGGGAATAAAATATTGCCTGTGTTATTCAAGGATCTTTTAACTTTCCATTGGCGAAAGAATTTTTGAAATCGGTCCAGTAGTTTTTGAGTTTATTCGTAACAAACATGCAAAAATACAAATCTTTTATCTTTACAATATTAGTATAGACATATAAAAAGGACATGAATACAAGTTTTTTTCCTTGCGTGAACTACTATTAAGTTCTAAAAAAAATTAAAAACATATAGTAAGTTTGTTTATGTAGTTCCGGTCACCGAAGCTGCGGTATTTTTCCTTTTGGTTAGAATAATAATATCAGTTTTTGTGAACGGCCACTGGACAAACCTCAAAAAAGACCTCGACACAAAGAGATTTAAATATAATAGGGCATAGAGGGGGAATTGGGAATATTTAGGCAGGATTTTTTAAAAAGGATGTAAAAAAATTATCGATTTTTAGATTATTCGATTAGTTTCCTCAAATAATCAAGTTGTAAAATAAAATAAATTCTTAATAAATCGATTTTAACAATCATTATTACTAACCAAAGTTCTAAATATTATTAATCGATTTTCCACAGCCCGATTTTCATTGAAAAGAGAAACAGTACCACATCCCCAATTTTTGTCATGTTCAAGTATGTAGGTACTCGTAACCTGTCTCACAGAGAACGGGCGCTGCTCATGGATTGTGCTCTGTTTTTGGTTTGTCCCACAAAAATTCCCATCCCGGATTGCGACCGTTTTCCCGCCTGTCTCGTCTTTGTGTGCGTAGACTTCCTTCCGGATGACTTCGTCCGCTTTCCCAAGTCGTCCACTTTCCTATCTCTATGTCTATGTTTGTTGGTTACCTTTTCACAGCTTAACCAGCCAACCGATCTTCTGAACCGGTATAAGAGTACATAAGAGCTTCATTGTTAAAAGAAACGTCGAAGGTTGTGCCTTCTTTATTACCCCCTGAAGTCAGCTGTATAATCGATTTTCTACTTCGTCGACCCCCTTTTCCATTTTCTCCCTGAAAGATGATGGTGTCACAAGATCCTGTACTCAGACATTTATATTGCGATATTGTATGAAAAGCTGAGTGAAAAATGACTTTATTTTGGAGCGCCCTCTTTAAGATTAAGATAATTTTCCAATTTGTATTTGTAGGAATGGTTTTATATTAAACGAGCAATTTTTGTAATCGCTTTCGAAAACGATTCTAACGATTTGTATGAAATATGAAATCTACAGCATGTACCTAAGTGAATTGATGCAGTTTACTTTACGGGGCTGAAAAATTCATCTAGCTGTGTTTCAATTCTGGGAAAAATAATTTTTTGTGAGTTTCATACGAGTAGAGCTTAATTACACAAGTACTTAGAGTTGATTTGGTTTCTATGTACACTTAATTTGTGATTTGTTCAGAATGCTTTTAGCTACTATAGTGTCTTATAAATACAGAACCCTTTGAAATTGATGTCATTCATAATACTATGTTCTGTTGATTCCAATGAATATTATTATTTAAAACAGGACCTACAGTTTTTATTCTATTTTCAATCATACACTGTTTGAAAAAAAAAAGTGTATTTCAAATAAGGAACCCATTAAAATCGTTCCGCCATCTTACCTCTGCCTTGCCAGCGATTTCCTAAGGGATACATAGGATCTTCACCTCAGATTTTACACACCTTTCTGACGCACGTGACAAACTCTCTCAGTTCGGTGTGGTTTTTGCTCCCACGCCCTTATTAGTGGCATAGGGGCGCCACTAGACAGCCGGAAAAACTGAGTTCGACAGCTAAGCAGTTTACACGTATGACTCTGACTTAACTCATTTCCTCATCTCTGTAGCGTGGTGAGTGATTTATAAGACATGTATTAAAGTAGCTCTTGAAACCTAACGTTGACAGACACCTTACAGATACACGTTTATTTAAATAATGGGTATTGTTTAAACTGTATCAACCTAGTGACTCACTCAAAAGTTTTTTCGAAATTTTCATTGCGAGATTGCGAAAAACGGAAAAAACAGGCTCTACACAAAGCTGCTAGGCATCTGCTATAATTTCACATGTAGCCAAAAAAAGTAAAAAAAAAATTCTTTAGGTACAAAAACTACACTTAGAAAGGTCATAGTCTAATACCAAGGCACTCTAATCTCGTCCATGGAGATTGGTTAAATGTAAACAGCAGCCCATTTCCACCGACGAATTGCTAGATCCAAATGCAGTACCCCGATAAGAACCAGCAAGAAACTCAAGGGCAGATCTTTTTAATCTAATGTCTTACTAGTAAATAATATCGAATAAAAATATTAATATTCGTTATTGCTAAGATCAATTTCACTATTTTGTCATCTTCTTCTATTCTTGATACCAATCCTATTCCTAAAACGCACGTTAAGCTAAAAAAATAAATTATGATCATCCATTTTATACCCCGAGTGGGTAGACAGCTATATCTAATACCCAAAGCTATTCTATTTAATATTAAAATATTCAAAGCTCCGTGACGTGATAACTGATAATGTATGCGTGTAACCTGACGCTCAAAATCACACGCAAACAAACCTGTCAAACATCGTGTCATGTCACGTGATAGTGTGCATTGGATTTAGGTAGTCAATTTCATAGGTCACTCCATTGGGTCACTCGCTACTAGACATTATTCAAATTTCGTTTGAAAATGAAATTGTCGAGTTGGTACGCGGAGCTGGGAAGGAGCCTTATCTTTGATTATAATAACTAGTACTTCGTAGATAATTTTTACAAGCTTTTGTTTAACTTGCAATGTAAGTTTGTTCGGGTGAAATCTTGCAACTCAATTTTAAAGCAGATATTTTCAACCGATTGAGCTGAAATTTTGTATAAACGTTTAGTTTGGATGACAATGGATGGTTAGCTGTGTGACTCATTCTAAATCCAACACGGCGGAACGTCCAAGCACTCCTACAATAAGAGTATCAAATTAAAGGTTTTGCTTAGAAAGCGGTAGAGTCGCAATGACTTTCAATTGCGCGAGCATTGCAATTGCAAGCATTGAGCGAGTATCATTTTGAATGGCAAAATAAATACAAATTTTAATTATGTATATTATTTTATTAAGTTTATAGTTTTACAGTCATATAACATAGTCTTCTGTTTACAGATGAGAAATGTGTCCTTTAACAAAAATGTGCAACAACATATAAAATATATTAGATATAAGGATACTATATGTTGGCTTCGCCTTTTAACTTACCTACATTATATTACAAAGAAGAGAAGAGTTTTACATTACAAATAAATACAATTGTTATTTTGTTTAGGACATAAACTGTACAATTTTGTAATAAAATAGGTACGGGTACAAGTACTCTTAAGTCTAGGTATTTTTATTATCTATTCGAAATTCTACGTTAAATTATTATGATGAAAATAAATTCCTTTATGTACTATTATGTACATTGTACATGTAATAATAAGGCTTAGTATTAACTTGTTTACTTCTTATTACATAATATTGTTTATGTTTGATTTTGGCAAAATATAAAATAAATGTACACAATTTAAAATATTATATTCAAATTATTTTTTCTTATGACACACAAGACGAAAAAAACTTATAAAATTTTATAAAACTCTAAAAACAGAGGATTTATAAGATCGTTTATCCAACATTAAACTAATGCAATGATCTTAATGAAATTGTATACAGCAAAATTTTCGCCATGAATATTTTAAAACATTTTTATACATCTAAATGCATCATGGTCAATTTTTGTAGAGCTAGCTTTGCCATTGAGCTACCAAAATTTTTCTATTAATATTACTACTACATCTCATTCAACATACGAAACGAGTCTCAAACATACAAGTCCGTTCTCAACATTATGTACACAATAAATAATATAATAACAAACACACATCTAGGAATGGAAAGAAAATGGAGAAACCAGTCCTTCTAAAGCATACATTTTGAGTGATTTATTGTTTCCTAATGTAAATTTTGATATTATTGAAAAAACATAAAACACGATTTTATAATTTTGTTTTAAAAACCGATCAGTAAAAGTCCATATTTATTATTGCTATTAACAAATAGATGTTCCATCGCAATCTTTAACTGTCAAATATACCAAAATCTTGTATCAGCTAGGGTGGGAACCGGTCTTTAAAGGCCTGAACACACCAAAATCAGATCGTCTAATTATATTAGACGCGGCACCACCGTCTTCCGATTTACAATAGAGTACTTTAGGGTTACTTTTAATGATCTTTCGAAACGAAAATGTAGTATGGAAAATATACTGAGTATTGAACTGTAACGTCATAACTCGTAGTTTAGTTTACTCATAAGTTTTGTAGTTTTATAATTTACTATATAATTGTAAAACGGAAATCTAAGGCCCAGACCGCCTGGAAGCGCGGCGGAGAGCATTTGAAGACAACAATTTAACATAAGCCTTAACAACTTTGACATACGGTCAATAATTGCATGAAAAGTATACATACGGGCGCGGCTATCAGAGCGCCCCGTTCTTCGATCTTTTCATGCAATTATTGACGTTATGTCGAAGTCGTCAAGGCTTTTATTAAATTGTTGTCTTCAAATGCGCTCCGCCGCGCTTCGAGCTGTGTGCGTTGGGCCTAAATGCATTTTAGAGGTGTTTTGGGGTAATCTTTTTAGTAAATGATTAATTGATTACTCGCAATTTAATTTCAATACAGTTAAATACCCTATTCTCGTTACTTGCGCGGTGTCGGTTTTACTACGCGCCACTTTTTGCCACCGATTGGTCCATATATTTCGGAGATAGCTATTTTCACTCAATTGGAAATGATAAAAAGTAACAATACCTACTCGTTTAAAAAACTAAGGAATCAGATTTTTTTAGAAAATAGGTCGTGGAGAAACAAAATATAGGTTCCTCTTCCCGCGTTATTTTTGTTCAATTGAATATGTAAATATATTCAACGTCAAGCTTGTCATTGACGAACCCCAACCGAGCGATAACAAAGCTTTCAAAATGGATTTATTTCCAAGGTTTTATGATTTAACTTTACTTTAGATTCCTGAAAACACAGATTTATTCTAGATTGTTATTCATAAAAATTAATTGTTTGTAAAACAGTATAGGTAAACACGTCAATCGTTAAATATTTTGTTAGTGTCAAAAGACGAATCTACAAGTATGACCCAATTCCAGTTGCGTAATTGATTCTTCCTTGTCTTTATATAACAGCTGATCATAGATGAAATCAAATATTTTTACGTGAGATAATTGCAATTTTCTTTCCTTGGTAAACATATTGATTTCATTTCATATCTGATTCTACATAATTAATTATTTCAAAAGTTAAACAAATAAACGTTTTAATTAAACATGGTAATCAAGTAAAGAATAATAGTAAGGCAATGACGGAAATTAAACTCAAGTTCTGAGGTTGCCAAAAAAGAGTTCCTTTGTTCCACGTATCGTGATGCACAGCTGCTTGATTTTCACCTGTTATGAAAAAATATATTTAGAAAAATAAAATACGATATAAACAAACTTTAACAGAATTTTTAATATTCATTTGTATAGTAAATAACGGTATTGCCACAAAATCTAAAAGAGCTCTAACTTTTTGACAATTATGTGATACAGCGACAAAATATTTTAAACAACTGTTTAAATTTAAACACAATTTTGTGGCGAGGCCGCGAATTAAAATTTAAAATCATATAATATTTATTTTTCATCTCTCCGAATAAGCTCCGGGCGGAAAGCGTCAATTTTCGGCCCGCTGCAAGCTGCTCTAAACGAAGTGGCCGTTTTCCACCTCCGTCGAGCAGAAAAAAATAATACACACCTTGGGAAGTAAACAAGAAAGTCTCAGATCACATTTTTGTAGACCTTGGCTTCACGTCGGTCGACAATTACATGTGATCTAAGACATTTCTTCTTTACTTCCCTATGTAATATACTATTTATTGCCATAAAAAGTATTTCCACAATTTCCAGTGAAATATTTCTTCCCGTCGGGACGAGTCGGCCGTTTCCGTACTCCGACTCATAATAAAAATAAATAAAAAATAAATAATCTCACGCCTTATATCCCCGAGGGGGTAGGCAGAGGTATTCCATTTCTGGATATACCGACTTTTCACCAGATCTATATTCTTTGGAGCCCTAAACGTGATAGGTGGTGAGCCCATCGCCGGACCGGGTCTGTTTACACATGTCTAAGAATTCATTCTGGGACCTGCGGGTTTCCTTACGATGTTTTCCTTCACCGTCAAGCTAGTGATAAATGTGTACGTAAGTTTTTGAAAAACTCGTTGGTACATGCCAGGATTTAAACCCGAGCCTCACTGATTTTCATCATGTGAAGCAGGCTCTTTATATCGCTGCTCTTACTCTGACTCATTAGGTAATTTCTGTGTAGGATAACATCGTGAGGAAACCTGCACATCTGAGATAACCAAATGTGTAAAACGGGGACGGCTGGCAAACCACGTAATACCATAAATTATAGCTGTATCCGCTTGGAAATGATACTTGAGGAGGAAGAATTATTATGGTAATTTCCAGTAATTCTGAGTATGAAGTCACTTTTAGATGTAAAGGGAAGGAAATAAATATTTTAAAAAACTATTTCAATTTGCTAACAAACAAAAAATATTAGGCTTCTACCATCGTCATCAGGAATTCGTGACAGCCACCGTAATAGAAATTTCTAAAATTGAAACCTTAATATGACGGGTCTTCATAATAGCTATAGACGCTAACTATTCTCAGAATTTTGTCGGTCTGTCTTTCTGTATGTTTGTATCGGCAATACACAAAATCTACCGTACGATATCTGATGCCATTTTCACAGTTGTATTATCGTTGCTTAAGCCTAGTTATCTATACACACATAATGTTTTTTAAACAGGTTGGTACGGGGACGAAGTTTAATTAAATTTGATCAACTACTGAATCATTAAAATACTGTTGCAATGAGTACAATATTTTATTAATCATAATGTTAATTGGAAACCTGTAATCAGCTTACAGGTGACAAACTATTGTGAATTCGAAAACCTTGTTATTCATTTACAGTAAAATAAACACAGTCGACGAAATATTTGATAATTAACATTGATACCAAATACGTAGTTCAACGATTGTGGAGGGTATTAATTACAAGATTCCTACATCGGAATATTGTTTTAACACTAAAATTTAATAAATTTACAACACGATATTAAACTTCAATGGAAGTCCATTGAAGTTTAATATCGTGTTGTAAATTTATTAAATTTTAGTGTTACTGTAACTTTTAGTGTGACTGCGTTCTCTAATAAGTATTAGAGAACGCAGTCACTTTCTTGACAATATAAAATAAAATCCTGCCATGTACCAATGAGTTTTTCAAAAACTTACGTACATATTTATCACTAGCTTGACGGTGAAGGGAAACATCGTGAAGAAACCCCCTGGTCTCAGAATTAATTCTGAGACATGTGTAAATAGACCCCCTCGGGGATAAAAGGCGTGAGATTTTTTTTTATTATAAAATAAATATGACGTTTATTCATCAACACAAAGCAAAAAAAATGCTGACTCTAAAAGCAAACTTAAAAAAATTATCGGTTGTGGATTAAAAAAGTAGAGCCTTAGGACAACTGCTACTTTTCAGTCCCTGCCTTAATTATCTTTTTGCCCTATGTAGGTAATCCAAGTATAATATAAACAATAATTAAATATAAAAAAAAACGTTCCATTTTAAACTCTAGTGTAAGGCTGCAAATGTTTTGTGACGAAAACTGATAACATAAAACTTACCAATCAATACATGAACGTTGATATTGACTTGAGAATGATTTTGCAGAAGACAAGTGTATGTGCCACTGTCGTTTTGTGACGCTGACGCAACGTTGATAGTAGCACTGGAATAAAACGACCCATTTAGATAAAGAAATTACTGCAAAGTGCCATCAAAATGCATTAAAAGCTAAGAGGTGAAAAGGCGAGCGATTCGAATTATGAATTCTCCAGCTGCAAATGAGGGGTCATTAGAAACATTTTCTGTTATAACGGCTTATAAATACTTCTTGATTTATTCACGAAGCTTGAAGATTGATAGTTTTTGGAGGTAGTAGATTTGTGCATTTTCCTTGTAGTAAAGAGTTGTTTTAAAGATAAACACAATTTAATTATGTTTTATCGATCAATTAAATTGTTATTCTTGGGTATTCATCTATAGTTCATTGCAAATTGTCTATTACGAGATAACCAGAAGTAGTAATATTACAAAAGCTTTGATAATGTAGTTACCTCAGATTCCTCCAAGTGATATTATCGAAAAAGTCATTCCCTTGCTTTTTCCACGCTAATCCATAAACATTGTTGACCTCGGGAGGGCTCGTTGACGGAACTGTCGTCGTCATTTCTGTAGTGGTCTTCAAGTCCGGGGGCTTACTAGTTGTGGTACTTATACTAACAGTTGAAGTGATAGTTGTAGTCTCAACACTCCAACTTTTATTCAACATTACGTCTATTCTGTTAAAAACTGTACTCATTTTAGTTGTCATTTCTGTGGTCGTAGTTGGAGTTGTAGTGGTACGTACAGTTGTTGATGTAGTCGATGGTGGTTTAGTTGGTACTGATTGTATATATTCATCTGATATGATGCATGATAGTTTTATTGAACTACCGGCTTTGTAAAATCTATCTTTTACTTTGTGGGTTTGGTCACCATTTATTGTTATAAGTGGTGCTGAAACAGTAAAATAAAGCTGTAATGTTAATGTTCTATACTTTTACTCTAATACCACGTTGGTAAATATAAATATGTCATGTATGCAGATTAAACTTGTGACACGTGATCCCAAAGGAATAGGCAAATCTTTGCAAGATAAAGTTTTTCAGAGCGCTTGGGAGGAATGCTATACTGTCGAGTCAATATTCCTTCTTCTAAATTGACGTTGACAACAAATGTGGTTCATCAGACACATAACCAAATAGTTAAATAACAAAAGCAACGACAATCAAAATCAAAACAAAAGATACTCACGCATTACAGTTAAATTGGCGAATATCGATCTTGGTGGATGAGTAGATATTTGGCACATATACAAGCCAGAATCGGAGGCTTTTAATGGGTTTAGGCTTAGCCTCCAATTGTTTGGATACTGGAACTTTACTGCTATTCGATTGTCACCAGCGTATGGCGCTGGTCCAACTGTTAGGAGTTGCGCTGAGTCTGTTGTGTTTCGGAGCCACATTACCTAAACAAAAAATAGTATAATAAATACATAAAACATAACATCGGAGGAGTTGCACCGTATATTGTCATTTCTTAAGAACATATTCCTGAAAAATTCCCATGCTATAGCATTTAGGATAAATCTCAGAGAGGACTTTTTCCACATCCTTTTCATAATATTAGCCTAAACCTAATGAACCTAAACTTTTGAGGGTGAGAATATAGAGAGAAAATTTAAAAAAATAAAGCTCTTATTATAATCTGAAATTAAATACGAATAAAATTTGAGTCAGCCTAGTTGAGTGGCGTTGAATGGTGTGGCAATTGCTTTTTCTTAATATTTTGTAAAAGAGCCGACCTCATATATTTATATTTTTGAAATAGAGGATTTGTACGCTGTACAACCATGATTTTGCCTCTAAATTTGTTAAACTATACATATTTTTATTCTATATAAATTAACTTTTGTTGGCGTCCTAAAGGAGCTAGATTTTGGACCACATCAAAATCTGGAAGTTTTAGGCTACAAATCTTAACAATAACAAAAATCTCTTTTCAGAATTTGGTTAGCCGAAATAGGTACCAAAAGAATTGTGGTGGTTGTTTACTTATGGATAATAAAAACGTTGGTTTTTCCAAGAACCACAAGCATCTATACGTTTACACAATAACGAATTTTTGCGAGCAGAGACAATTATCCAAAACTTTCTTTTTGTGAATAGTCGAAACGCACGAAACAGCAAGTACCACCCTATCTTAATAATTTTTAAATGGGAATAAGAATAAAAACAATAACAAAATAATTATTACCACTTATCGCTTTCAGCGATCTTATCCAGACGACCTTGGGATGGATGACACTTAGAGATTAGAGCTAGAGTAGATGGTGCACTATAAACGTACTTAATATATATTGAACATACTCCTACATACTATTACAATTATTAATAATTATTATCAATTTATGTAAACATCTATCTACATGTATATTCTGAACGCCTTACCGTCTTATCTTTGAGCATTGACACTCTGCAATTGAGTAACGCCTCTGCTCCCACGTGCGCTATCACTTGTGTGAGCTTCTCTTCTTCAAAGTAGGGACCCCAATGATGTTCATGATGATGGTACCCTTGGTAAGGGACAAATTGCCGAGACTCTTCTACCTTATCTGTCAAAAAATGTTAAAAGGTAATGTAACACGATACAGAATTTTTAGAAGTAGGTAAAAGAGAAAAAATAATAAAAAATAATCAGTGGCATAGACCTCTCTTCGCAATTACTTGTAGATTGAAATTAGCCGTCACTTGTTTTTTTTATTCTTAGACGTTTTAGGAGACGTGAATTACGGTCCGAAGATGTTTTAGCTTTTTAATTTGATATAACGTACACATCATTACAGTTTTGTACACCTACATTAGTAGAGGATTAGAATAGTCACTTTTATTAGGTACCTGTATATAATATGTACATATAAGCTTTGTTTTTTCTTAAGGTAGTTGCATTCTAGTAAATATTAAAAGATTTTGTGTCGTTGAACAGTCTTCAATATTACACAATATCCTCCTTACACAATAGTGTAAAGATTGTTAAATTTTGAATTTGTATTCAAATTTCATTATTACTTGAGAGAAAGCTGATTTTCATGGTTAATTTACACCAGTTTGGAGACCAAATTTCGGTACCTATTTATTTGGAACCAATACGACCGCTAAATGCCATCGTTTAAATTAGTGGTTGTCGATAACCAATGCCGGTAGGGGCGGTAACTCAATCAATGATCAATTTTCTGACGGTACTCCGACTGTCTATAATAAAGTCGCTTGATGTTTCTAATTGATCAAAATAAGTCATAATACGAGTAATAGTAGCAAAAGTAGTTTTAAATTTATCTAGGTTACTTTCAGTGTTATAACACAACTAGTCAAAATACTAGTATCAATGTGTAAGTAGTACGCCGTTTCTGAACTTGTTTTATAAATATTTTGGTAAGCCCTCATAAGCAGTTCCGTTACTATCACCTTTAAAACGGCTCTCTTATAATAACGAGCGCATCCTTTACTTTATAATCAATCTTATTCTTTCTGTAAAGAGAAATGTTTGGACAGACCTAGGAAGCTGATCTGTGAAATAAGCTTATAGAGTCAAAGCAAAAACTAAAAAAGGTTTTTCAAAGTACCAAAATCGTAAAGTTTCGACTCATTTCAATAAGTACTCAAAGAGTGCGTATCAAAATGTATTTATTCAAATACTAATATCAACATCATTTAAATTTCTTTCCAGATAAAAAAACGCTACCTCGACAAATCTTAACATGAATGAAATTTCTACCGATTTCACAGCTACAGGCGATGTTTCTCGCTTTATGCGAAAATTAAAAATAAAGTTAAGACTCTCGAAAAAATGGCAATTAATTTTGAGCTTACAGTGATTAAATTAACATACTTTTACTTTACTCTAGTTCTGGGAAAATATAAACCTGAAATAAACGTTCCACATCATCAAAACTTCGGCAAAACAAGTAATAAAATATTTAAAATGGCTTTAAATTTATAATGAGACCGTTTGTTTACTTGGAAGTGGATGTTATTATTTTTGAATTTTGATTTATTTTACGAACAATACAGACATTTTCGATTTTATTATATCGTTTTTAAATCACATATTTTTGTATATTTGTTTGATTTAAAATATCTATTTTAATCCATATTTTAATCAGACAAGCTGATTGTATATCAATATGTGTTTAAATAGGTAGTTTTCTCAGTAATCAATTAGTAAGTATATTAAATTCTGTGCACAGTGTGCATAGACGTTTTATACCTACTTAATAAAAAAATATATCTTTCTATAATTGTTGGTTTCGTGTCTGCGTGAATATGTTAGCATTTAACCTATAAATGTAATTTAGTGATTATTTCTTTGTATTTTTGGCACATTTAATATAACTGTTGATGGTTTTCCAACGGAGCTATTCGTAGGAGGATACTAAAAACATTGATGGTGATCCTTCATGAAGTCTTAAATTAACTCTAAATTATCATAATATGTATCATTCATAATATTTTGGAGAATAAAATGGTTTATTATATATACTTTCTATTTAATAAAGGTAGGTAAGTATTTATGTAAGTATGTATTCCAGTAATCCAGTAATTTAAACTCTGTATACAGTGTGCGTTTCATACAAGAAGTTGTGACAGTGTACAACGTATACCTAGTGAAAATTCTGAACCAGAATTCAAGTCCTCGAATAAAACTCGTCCATTCTCGCCTCGACTTTCTAACGCTCGGGATGCCGCGTACAACACCGCATCACGAATCGATACTCACTCTGTAACAAATGATCGTTGCTGTCAGTCGCTCCCTCGCGCCTGATATTTTCCCGGAGATGTTTCGTGATGTTTTTGAATATCTCCCTGGACAGGGCGAGGCCGTCCTTTTCATCGCTCCGTCGCCTCCTGACATTCGTTTGGTAATCTTCGGAGAAGCGTAGTGGTTCTGTAAAGATATTCCGGTATTATCTACTCTAATCTGTCGCCTTGATTGTGTTTGGAACGTTTACAAGTGGATGATTTGTGTTGGTTTCGTTTGAAGTTCGGCTGAGTTTTTTTTTGTTGATTATATTTTGTTTTAGGAAGATTTACACGTCCTGGGTTGTCTCTTTCGTTAGATGTAGGTACATATCACATGCAATAGTGACCTATATAATGCCATTGAATATATGTACTTTGATGATAGGTTAGGTTAGTACATACTTCTTTTGTTTATGAAGATAGCTTTTAGACCTGCCACTTTTGAAATCTATTTCATTGAACATCATAATCTTAGTATGAAAATAATGTTTACTAGTATTTCACCCCCTTAGGGGTTAAATTTTGCAAAATCCTTTCTTAGTAAATGCCTACACTGTATAAGCTATGTATGTGCAAAATTTCAAGTCTCTAGACCCATATCACCAATCAGTCAGTCAGTTTATCATCCTACTTCCTACTAATATTATAAACGCGAAAGTTGGTAGGCATGGATGTATGGATGTTTGTTCCTCTTTCACGCCAAAACTACTGAACGGATTTTGATGAAATTACAGTTATAAGTATAACTTATGCATTAGAATAACACATACTACCTATATGTTATCCCATGTTCCGACGGGAACGGGAACTACGTGGGTGAAGTCTTATATATAGATTAAAAAATGCGGCACTATGTACCCTATTTTATTGCTAACGGTACATTCTTTAATCAATGCATTATACACTTTGAAATCTTACAAAAGATCTTCTGGGAGAAAATACTTTAAAAAATGAGCTGTATCGGTTGTAATTATATTCTATGTATATTTTCTTAATGTATGTGTACAGTAAAGTATTATACTCGTATAAATAAATATATCGTTTGCTATCTGCTAAAACTTTTTTTCTTTACGTTACATAATAAGTATTTCATGCATATAATGGATAAAGGAAAAAACGTTAATGAGCATTTAAGACGACGTTTAGCGGTAATTATTTTTTCCTGTAAATACGAGTATATACCTACTCAATTAAACATAGACTCCGTAAATAAAATGTTTTTCAATTTCCGAGTGAAGTACTCATTAGTAAAATAAAATAACTTTCTGTTTAATTTTTTCATTTTTTTATTATTTTTTTATTAGCACCAGTGATGCCCTGTTCGCAGTGAGATGCATAAAATTGGGGTTCGATTTCGTGTTAATTTACTAATGGATATATTTTTAGTTTGTTTAGTTAGTTGTTTAGTTAATATTTCATTGCGAATCGAGGTCTGTGCTTCGTTATAGCTTGTATTATGAAGATTCAAGAAATAATAGATAGTTTGACAGTCAGAGGAAGAAGAATTACATCACAACCACTTTTGCAAAATTCTATGTAGAAAAAACATATAACTAAGCATTTATTTAAAAATATACAGATGTTACTATTTACTCAACTAAATCTACTCGTATACTAGCAACAACTAGGATTAAATCTGAGGCCTGTGGGAGTCTACCATTTATTTATCTACTACACACAAGACGATGAGACATCAATTTATAAAAAAAAATATGATGATAATACTTTTTTTACTAGATAATTTATAACAAACACTAATAGATTAATATCATAATTAAATTATTAGTGAATTTACTATTCATATTCAAACAGCGTTAGCGCTTGACTATCTTTAGTTGTCTATACTATCTATAATATAGACTAGTATTGATATAGATTCTATATCAATACTAGTCTATATCTATACTAATATTATAAAGAAGAAAGATTTGTATTTTTGTATCTTTGTTACGAATAAACTCAAAAACTACTAGACCGATTTTAAAAATTCTTTCATCAATGGAAACCTAGAATATCCTGAGTAACATAGGTTATATTTTGTTCCCATATTCCCACGGGAACGGGAACTACGTGGGTGAAACCGCTCAGAACCGCTAGCCTTAATATAAACTGTAAACGCTTAACCCAAATTAGCCCAACCACAACTATTACGGTTGGCAAAGATCCGGTTCCCATAATTAGGTTACTTATCAGTGATCAGATTAGAATTCCATACTAATTGTCCAAAACTTACAACCCTAGTTTCGGGTAAGTGCTGTACCTACTCCAACCCCTATTATTAACTTTTGCTCCCGACTTTGTCCGCGTTCAAGGATCGATTCCCGCTCCTCTTAAAAAGAGGACAATCCAATTCTACAAACACTCGCATTTAGGTACAGTATTAATAGGATTGTCAGCAAAATGAAAATACATACTTTGAAATAAAACCTGTACACACATCTGTTTTTGCACCCTTAGTTCTTCTAAACAACACAACAGATTCGGTTTTCTCTAAAATTTACAAAATTTCTTCCAAAGGGTTTATAAATAAACATATTGCACGGTGCAAAGCTACTACCAACCTACCCCGGTTTTTAGTTGGCATAAATAGCGTAAATCTTATTTGCTTGACTTGACAGATTAAAAACCCATTGAAAAAGTTACATATACGTCTCGTCGTACCTTCTAGAACGGGCGATAAGAAGGCTTAAATATTTAGGTAGAGCATTGAGCGCATCCACAATGTTCGCTGAGGCGCGAATCGATTGCTTTTACGCAATCATGCGCAAGCGATGTGCATCGCTATTGTCGCGCGTGCGCGCCAGCCCAAACAACATTGTGCGCGCGCTTTCCGAGCGCTGGGACTCGCCGCTGTGGTCGCGCTGGATGCACCTCCACACGGCCGGCGCTGCGAGCTCCAGCAATGTGTGATTTTGTAATGTATACAATTTAATATTTACTAACACTAGAGTAAGTTTGTATGTTACTAACAAATATGGATTGTCATGATCTGAAATAAAAGTTATTATTATTATTATTATTATTGAGGTCATTACCAGATTCAGTATGTAGGCAGCATAGCGCTAGACACACGAAGTAGAAGCCGCCACGCTGCATATTAGAGAGCACATCACAGGTGCTGACGCATCACGCACGCCGTTCACCTGTGGACAAACAAAATATAGAATTAACTACAAAAAAATACTCTAGTCTTTTATCCCTATCTATCACAGCTACAGCCACGCCACAAAATGCGGTCCTTGACCTTCGTCCTAGAAATATTTTTTTATTATTCATGTCTTACAACAAATAAAGTTTAAACATTTACATATATTTATGAAAAAGCAATGACAGCCGTAAGGTTACGGAGCCTGCTTCACATGATGATAATCAGTGAGGCTCGGGTTCGATTCTGGGCATGTACCGTAAGTTTTTCAAAACTTACGTACATATTTATCACTACCTCGATGGTGAAGGAAAGCATCGTTAGGAAACCAGCAGGTCTCAGAATTAATTCTGAGACATGTGTTGTTAAAGACCCGGTCCGGCGGTGGGCTCACCACCTATCACGTTTAGGGGTCCAAATAATATTTCGTGAAAAGTGGGTATATCCAAAAATGGAATAGCACTGCCTACCCCTTCGTTGATAAGAGGCGTGAGATGATTATTATTATTATATTTAAGTATAAACTATTTAAACGATCTTCTGAATATTTGTATAAACTACTTATAACTCTATCATTTGAATAAAACACGCAAGAACACTTTGCTCGAAGTGCACAGCAGTGCTGAAGAGTAGCGATCATAAATTTTACTCAGCGCCGAGTGTAAACAGCCATCATCTATCAAGTCTCGATGACTTATAGTTCGTGATATAAAGCATTTTTTGCAAGCTATTGCAGCTTGTGTCAATTGCAGTAGGTACATATTCCCGCTCAATCCATTTATTATCACAATTCGGATTTCGTTTTCGTATTATATTTAACTTGGTGATATGTAAATATTTAACTGTATGATATATTATGATGATGTTTGATGCTTGGAGTAAATTTCGTCCAGCACAGCGCAATACGTTAGCGAGAAAAAAAAATACATAACTCGGCTTATTATAAGTACTAGCGGATGCCCGGCGGCGTTGCCCGCGCGGATTCCTTTTATTCCCGTTCCCGCGGGAATTTCCGAAAATCCCTTCATAGTGATTGCCTACGACATATTTAAGACACCTACATACCATATTTCAAATAGCGGGTGCCCAGCGGCGTTTTCCCGCTAGGATTTAGTTTATTCCCGTTCCCGTGGGAATATCCAAAAATCCCGTCATACCAATTTCCTATGACATATCAGACACCTTCATACCATTTTCCAAGTTTCTAGGTGTTATCGTTTCGGAGTAGTACGTATTTCTCTTTTTAACCAGTTTTTTTTATTTTCCCGTGGGAATGAGATATTTTCCTGGAATAAAAAGTACTCTAGATGTTGACCCGGGTACTCAGTTATCTCCATACCAAATTTCATCAGAATCCGTCCAGTAGTTTTTGAGTGATGCGTGCACAACCAGACAGACAGACAAAAAATCCAAAAATTGGTGTTTCGGTATCTATATCGATAACTATATACACTACCGTTAAAATTTTCAAAAAATATTTAATGTACAGACACCGCCCCGTTAGAGTTTTATTATATGTACAGATGATTTGATCAAAAGAATAAAGTGTGTGGAGTTTTTTGTCTCGCTACTTTTCCTTAACCATACATGACCAAGCGGTGAAGTTTTCAAGGTTTCAAAAAGTTGACTTATAAGCCCCTACTTTCAATAAAACCATTTCTTTTGTATACAACATGTAACAGAATAAGCGCAATTCCTGAAATTAGTTTGCTCAGTATCGACTACTTATTTGATTTCAGCTAGTTTTAATATGTGTTAAATTTTTCAAAAAAATGAATTATCGTAGCTGAATTTAGTGCTTTCTATGGAAATCGTGCTATTATTAATCGATATTAAGAAAATTGGTTAGACACAACTAAAGTTCGATTGCATCATATTTTTTTTATATTAATATACTAATTGGGGTGTATTCCCTAGCTAATCGTGGGACCAAAATGTGTACTAAAATTAAAAAGAAACACGGAGGTGGCGATGTTGCTCGCCACACATCACGCCAGATGGTACCACGGGGCGAAAAGCGGGCGAGGGAGAGCCGCTTTGCGACGCTGAATGTATGTGGAGGGATGGAAAGTAAATTAGATGAAGTATGTATGCTGATGGATGAAAAGAGGTTGGATGTTCTGTGTGTGAGTGAAACGAAAAGGAAGGGTACGGAAGTCTCACATCACGGGCCGCTCACAGCGATATGGTCGTTCGTTGCCGAAAACGAAAGAGCGTGCCAGGGTGTGGGGCTCCTGCTGTCTGAAAGAATGTCTGAAAGTATGATCGAGTATAAGTGTGTGAGTCCCAGACTCCTCTGGGTTAGGTTCAAAATCGGTCTGATACGGGTACGCGTCATTGGCGTGTATGCCCCGGATACATCCAAGCCTCAAACCGAAAGAGAGGAGTTCTGGAAAATGTTGGATGACTGTTTGAGTGAGTGTGATCAGAATGAGAGGCCTGTGCTGTTGGGAGATTTCAACGCATGGGTCGGTGTGCAAAGAAGCGAATGCGAGAAAGTGTTAGGGACTTTTGGAGATGCAAGAGTGAATGAGAATGGTGCGAGTCTGATTGAAGTATGTTTGGAGAGGAATCTTGTTGTGACCAATACCCTGTTTGATCACAAAAAGATTCATATGTACACATGGGAAAGACAAAAGGATAGGAGTGTGATAGATTTTGTGATTGTGGATGAAAGAATGAGAAAGTTGGTTGTCGACACAAGGGTATACCGGGGAACGAACGTCGGAACGGACCACTTTCTTGTGATCTCAAGGGTGAGTGGTCTGTTCCAGGGTTGGCGTAACCGACCTAAAGTGGAGACAACAGAATTGAAAAGAATAAGAGTGGAAAGACTGGATGACGAGGAAACAGGTAAAGAGTATTTGAAGAGATTGAGTGAAAGATTGGGCGATTGTGATAGCCTGGAAGAAAACGAATTAGAGAATGTATGGGGAATATTTAAAAATGCTGTAGTAGAAACATCGATACAAGTATGCGGAGAAAGTAAGAGGAAGAATGGTTCTCCAAACCACTGGTGGAACAAAGAAGCTAGAGAGATTGTTGAACGAAAGAAGAAAGCATGGTTGGATGTATTGGCTATGAGGACCAAAAAACCAGTAGATGCTAGAGTGACTGAAGATGAAGTGAAAATGGTAGAGAATGTATACAAAAGGATAAAATGTGAAGCGAAAGACAAGATTGAGCAAATGAAGAAGAAAATGGATGAAAAGAATGGAAGAAAGATATCCGACAACTTCCGGGAAAACCAGAAATTGTTCTGGAAGCAAGTTCGGGTGTCCCGGGGAGTGTCGCAGAATACAAGGATGAAAGTGATTAGAGATGAGAACGGGGAGCTGATAACGGAAGAGGACAGAGTGCTGAGGCGATGGAAGCAATATTTCGAGGGATTATTTGAATGTGATGACTCCCTACCTCAAGCAGATCTTGCTCCTACTGTAGATGTGCTTGAGGAGGAAAGAGATGAAAGCGAGATTAGTATGCATGATATTGAAAGAACGATGAAAAGTATGAAGAAAGGTAAGGCTGCAGGGTATGACAGAATATGTGTCGAAATGCTGAGAGCTGGGAAAGGGCTGGTAGCTTCTTGGCTGTACTCCATTTTCAAGAAATGTTGGGCCAGCGGTAAAGTGCCGCAAGATTGGCGAAAAGCCGTAATAGTGCCTCTTTTCAAGGGAAAGGGGTCGCAACAGTATGCCAAAAATTACCGCGGAATCAGCCTTCTCAGCATTGTCGGCAAATTGTATGCAAAGGTATTGATCGAAAGAGTGATGAGAGAGACAGATGAGAAAATATGGGATGTACAAGCGGGATTCAGAAAGGGAATGGGGTGTATGGATCAAGTCTTCTCCCTAAGGTGCCTTACAGAAAAACACCTTGCCAAACATCAGAAGGTGTTTTGCGCCTTTATAGATCTGGAGAAGGCTTATGACCGAGTGAGGAGGAATGAAATGTGGGATGTACTGTCCAAGTTTGGGTTGGGGAGCCGGTTGATAGATGCACTGAAATCACTCTACGAGGATTCCAGTGCATGTGTCAGACTTAATGGCGCCTACACAGACTGGTTTAACATCTCACGGGGTGTTAGACAGGGCTGTGTAGCATCGCCGTGGCTCTTCAACCTATTCATGGACAGCTGTTTGGATGATTTACGTGAGAGTGATTGTGGATTGAAAATGAGTGAGACCACCATCAAAGGCCTCTTGTACGCCGACGACCAAGTCATCCTTGCATCGTCGGCGTCTGAGCTGCAAAAGATGTTGGATATAATGAATGCAGCATTTGAGAAGAAGGGCATGAAAGTGAATGTTGCAAAAACGAAAGTGATGATTTTTGAAAGAGAAGAGTGTATGACAGAGTGTGATATAAAGATCGATGGTGAGAAAGTTGAGCAAGTGAAAGAGTTCGTGTATTTGGGTAGCGTGTTTACAAGGGATGGAAAGTTTGAGAAAGATATTGAAAGAAGAGTAATGAAAGGAAATGCAGTGAATGGGGCCCTGAATAGCCTTGTGAGTAGCCAGGTCGTGTCGAACAAGGCAAGGATGGCTATGCATAACGCGGTTCTGGTCCCGACGCTGATGTATGCGAGTGAATGTTGGGTGTGGCAGAAGAAGCATGAAAGCAAAGTGAACGCCGTGGAGATGAGATCGTTGAGGAAAATGTGTGGAGTGAAATTGTGTGATAGAGTGAGGAATGCGGATATACGAGAGAAGTGTGGTTTGAAAGAAGATGTAGTGACAAGGATAGAAAAGGGTATGTTACGCTGGTTTGGTCATGTAGAACGTATGGATGAAAGAAGAGTAACGAAAGAGATTTATGGTGCGAATGTTGAAGGATGCAAGGAAAGAGGACGCCCCAGAAGGACGTTCACGGATCAAATAAGTGACGTCCTTCAGAAAGCTGGGGTCCGGAGTGCGAAGAATAAAAGAGCGTGCATGAAAAGGCTAATGGATGTGAAGGAAGCGAAAGAAGTATGCAGAGATCGAGCAAAGTGGCGATCCGTCGTCTCTGCCTACCCCTGTGGGACAATGGCGTGAGCCTTATGTATGTATGTATGTATTGGGGTGTATGAGAAATTGCGCTTTTTCTGTTACGCGTTGTGTAGCAAGCTGATATACTCACAGTATGACATATTTCAAATTCTACTTGTAGCAGCATTATACTAGTAGCATCTATAAAGACACAAATTAGAAACTCGTTACACTAAAGACTGTCGATTATTCGTCTGGCAAGTTTCCTAACTTTTCAGCTGACCTACATTTATTCCTATGCTTTCTACGTTACACTTCCATACATATTTCATCGAGTCATAATCACCGTAAATGGAGTTTCCCAACTAAGATTAGTAGTTCAGACTTAGATAAATATTTTAAACCCTACTAATTGGTTCGTGCGTGTTCCTGAATAAGAAATGGTTGTGTTCGGTCGAAGTTTTGCCCTATGTCTAGTCCCAATTATGAAATGGGAAAGTTTGATGGATGTAAGACTAAAAGGATTTTGATGTTTAAACATAAGCTCGTATCGACCCATGACATAAGAAACAGGACCTAGAGACATGCATAAACATGCATACATAAAGCTAAAGGGTAGGCAGAAACGATGGATCGCCACTTTGCTCGATCTCTGCATACTTCTTTCGCTTCCTTCACATCCATAAGCCTTTTCATTCTACTAGTATTATAACTTTAACTACGTTGTGATAAAATCTGGAGCGCTCGTGAAGTTTAGATGATCACATCTCCTATGCCTATTTTTTTTTCCCCTAAAGCGGACCATTGTAGTCTTGGGTAGTTCGCGAACGACTTAGTTCGAAAGAGCGCTCTTTTAGGTGTATTATGCGGACTAGTTCTTAAACAGTCTCTTTTAAATACGTATTTTGCTGTGGTCCGCTCTATTAAGGGGTGGCGTTGCATGGCTAACCGACTTATTTTTCTTTTTCTTTTTTTTCCGACTTACTTACTCTTACTGGCCTTACACGAGTTGCTTATTAAATTATTTATTGAATTATCTCAATACATAAAAAATAAGCAAATAAATAAGAGCAGTGATAGCCTTTACGGTTAAAGAGCCGGCCGAAAATCAGTAAGGCTCGGGTTCGAATTCTGGCATGTACCAATGAGTTTTTCAAAAACTTACGTAAGTACATATTTATCACTAGCTCGACTGTGAAGGAAAACATCGTGAGATAACCCGCAGGTCTCAGAATTAATTCTGAGACATGTGTAAATAGACCCTGTCCGCCGATGGGCTTACCACCTATCACGTTTAGGGGTCCAATGTACCTATCCCGTGAAATGTGGGTATATCCAGTCATGGAATACCTCTGCCTACGCCACCCCGTCGGGGATGAAAGGCGTGAGATTATTTATTTTAGTTATTTATATAAAAAAAAAAAACGAACTAAATGAATGAACTAGTTTGCGGTAGGACTGCGAAGTAAATTGAGCGCTTCCAATGGCGAACTACTATGCCCAACACTAGTAGACCATTGTACGTGAGCCATAGCGGCCGGTTATTGCAACCAGCCCACCTCTCTCCAGAAGCATTTAAAACTTCCAAGTCTACTTAGGACATCCGCAAGGGATGATGATATCCGGCATGATTAAAAAGTTTTCATTTCTTAATATGCAAGCTATCCTCCTATCAAATTGTATCAAGATCCGTTCAACGGAGTTTCTTTTACATACGAGTATATCATATTAGATCGAATTGTGACAGCATTAGTTTAATAAGTATCTATAGCCTATCTATAGCCTTCCTTTGAAATTAATATTAAAGTTAATATTATGAGATTCGAGTAAGAGTAGAATTTTCTTTAACAAATGTTTTATTATATTTTTTTTTGCATTTTTTTTGCATATTCTCAACTCGTACAGCTATTCTATTCTGCAAAAACTTCTTAAAACGTGACTTTTCAAATATTTTTAAGCAAGAAAGCGGAATATTGAGAAGAAACTAAAGTTATCTTTGGTAATGGATTCTTTAAACATTAAACTATCTACACTACCATTTTTTTTTAATTTATCACGTACAGGCACGACCTTACTACGGTTTTTTTATTTACTAACGGTTCTGAGTGGTTTCACCCGCGTAGTTCCCGTTCCCGTGGGAATACGAGAATAAAATATAGTTATGGTTCTCAGGGATCTTCTGGCTTTCCATTGGTGAAAGAATTTTTAAAATCGGTCTAGTAGTTTTTTAGTTTATTCGTAACAAACATACAAAAATACAATATAAATAAAAATAAATATTTCCTCTTTATAATATTAATATAAATGTAGAACTGGTATCTAGGGGTTTAATATAGAGCTGAAGGAAGATCGCTTTGGTGGACAAAAATTGGTAAATCGGCTACGAGCTACTAACTCTACATTGAAGGGATGTGATTCAAGTGTTTGTCTTTTACTTTCTGGGTACAGTGCGGGGCATACAATTATATGATGTCTGATTTTATTCTGGCGACTGTCTTTGTGACCTCGGGATATCGTTCCTTAGGAACTATCTATCGCTTGTTTCATCGTACCAAGTTTTATTACTATCGGTTCAATTTCTAATCCGTGGTAATAGAAAAACAGACAGATTTACTTACGCTTTTGTAGTATTGTTTATCATATCGGACGAATATGAGCTTAAATGAAACTTTAGGTAATGGATGTTGAATATGCAAATAATAGTATTTTCAATGATATTCGTTGAAGACGGCTTGTATTTTTATAATTTTGATTTTTTTTTACAAAATATTTGTATGAATTTTTAATTCAAGTAATTTATTTTACACAGGCAGTTAAGTACTTACTTCACTGTCAAGTGTAAGTAATACCCAGTGTCAGTAGCTACAGGTCCTCAAAAATAGTTTTAATCAAAGGCCGTTGTACCTAAACCCGTAAAAGAAATATTTCCGTCACGTCCCAGCAAGTTATTAGGTCGGTTTTATGCGCTAACCCACGCTACGTACTGGAGCAGAGTATTGTGTAAAAACTAGACAATATAATAGACTTTTCTTAATCTATTTTTCAACTTTTTAACACCCTGCTTATCTCCTACACCTAGCCTGCTTCGTAAACAATCTATGAAATTGCAAAGCATTTAAATTTCATTTCTATATTTTTCATTTCCAGTAGCATGATAGATTTTTTTTCAATAGGATACCCATTCCTAATATGAACTATCCTTAGAAATATAACTTATAATCCTAAATAATCTAGTGAACTGATCTTGGTGAATTTGGGTTCAGATATAGATTGGACCTTAGACAGACATTCATCCCTGAAAAACACATAGTTCCTAGAAGTTACAAGGAAGTACTAGTCATAATAATATAATCTTTAGGGAAATACTAGTAATAATATAATGCACGGAAGGAGGTGTAGTATAGTATGAGACCATACTTGCATAAAAAAATCCAAAAAAAAAACCTAACCGAAGTTAGGTTTTTATACTAAAAAAAAAATTTTTTTTTTGTTGATAATTTGATAATTTATAAAAATAATGTAGCCAGAAGGTTTTTATTTTGGATTTTCCTATTGTAAGTCCACAGCGACCATTAAATGACATTCCAGTTAAAAAAATGGACTGAGCAATTTTCTCGAGCAAGGTACATAAATACGTCTGAGTTTTGTTGTTTCTACCAGGAGATTTTTTTGGATATTTTGCATATAGCTTTCTCAACACACATGAATATTGCTGGAGAAGAAAATTTAGACTGAGCATTTTTCCCAACAAAAATATCAAATAAATAAGTATTTCAGTAAAAATACCTAACTTCGGTTAGGTTTTTTTTTTGGATTTTTTTATGCAAGTATTGTCTCATACTGTACTACAATCCTGCAAAGTTTCATCGACTGAGGAATTAATGTTGGGGTCTTCATACAAAAATCCGCTTCATTGCCTAGACTAGTGGAAAGATTTGTAGTTTCTTATGTTTGTAACGAATAAACTCAAAAACTACTGGAATGATTTCAAAAATTCTTTCATCAATGGAAATCAACAATATCCCTGAGTAGCATGGGCTATATTTTATTCCTGTATTCCTATGGGAACGGGAACTACGCGGGTGAAACCGCGCAGACCCCTCTAGTTAGTGATCAAACTAATTGCCTTCCCTTCAACCTCTCTTTAGATCACGATGTCATAATTATTATAAGAATCCAACTCGTGTTATGACATCACCTGAAAGAATTATCGTGTAATCTTCCTGTAAACAAGCAATATATTCCGTGCTCATTCTTAAAGGATTTATGGCCAGACTTGTCTAAGAAAAATGGATTTACAAGGAACAAGGAGAGAATACGTTAAATATGGAAGTACGCGTACAAACAGAAAAATATTGAGACAACAAGTCTACCGCCGCGCCGGGGCGTTTAGTAACAGAATGAAATGTTTCATTTTTCCACTATATAAACTTTTAATAGCTGATTAAACAAATACAATACAAATATATACATATTATAAAACTAACTAGAACTAACTTGATAAATATGTTTTTTAAATAAAACAAGATAGGTAAAAGGCACTGAAATAATAAATATATATTAATCTCTTTGTGGTGAAATGGGCGAAAAAAAATTGCCCATAACATTTATGAAATGGAAGCGCTCGTAGCCCTGCGACTATAGTGTGTTTGTAGCTCTCACGCCGGTTAAGCAAATTTGGGCGTGGTCAGTCGGTAGAGGTATTATATCACGAGCGCCTCCGTGTTTCGGAAGACATTTAAACAGATGGTCCCGGTTTTCGTTATGTTTACGTGCAATAGGAGTCGATGCTCGGCTTGAAAAATTCTGTCAGTTAGGTGATGGCCACTAGCCTACACCATCTCCCAATCCGTGGTGGGGTCGCTTGGAAGATTATACCCCATACTTCCTCATGTATGAGGAAACCCTTAGCTCATAAGATATTCACAGCCTACTTCCTCATTCATATAATCGGAAAGATAAGTTGATGAAGTACGACAATCGAGATACAAAAACCAGCTAAGAGCGATTCGCAATCGCGCACGAAGGGTTCCGTACCATTATCTATAAAAACGTCAAAAAAACACGTTTAATAAAATAAACGTGTTTTTTTGACGGGTTGTTGTTTATAGTGTTTTTAGTATAGCTTGTTATAGCGGCATCAGAAATATATAATTTGTGAAAATTTGGTTCGGTGGTGTGGTTTGGTGGTTCTTGAGATGCAGGCTGGTGACGGACAGACAGCGAATCTTATTAATATGGTCCCGTTTTTACCCTATAGGTAAGGAACTCTAAAAACGAGATACAAGAAATAGGGTGAAACCACAGTAGCCATAAACCGTAAAAAGGTAAATAAGATAAATAGAATCACAAAGTTGTTCACGCACAGAGTCAGGAAGAATTGCGTGCCTAAGAAGATGGGCTGTCGAATATCAACGAAAATGGTCTACGGAAAGCTTATTGAGTTATCTAAGTCCCTTCTGAATAAACGAAACAATTTTATAAGAACTCATTTCGGATTCCGTTTTTTGATTTCGATTCAAACAAACCTTTCTGCTTATAATTGAACGAGCCGTCTTTGGATTGCTGAATTTTTCTTTTGTCGTTACAATTGGAATTGTGTTCTTGTTAAAAAAAATTTAGTTGAAAATTGCTGACTTGGCTTACTGCTGAAACTGAGCAAAAAAAATTGTAAACTAAGATTGATGGCATAAAACTAGTAGATTAATAATTATCGACGATAAAGGAAAACATCTTGAGGAAACCTTAGAATTGATTCGATTTGTAATAAATACAAAAGTGCCTTAATGAATTAATTATTATGGGTAACCTTGACCAGTGCTAGCAAGATTACTCAAACTTTTCTGCATTGTGTAAGGAAGAGATATTCCTTAACTTCGGACAGTTTCAACTTCATTTGCAAGAAATTTATAGTCATGATTCAAACTTACAACTAAGAACATGGAAACTTCAGATTGTTACAAGTTTTATACGTTATCGAGTTTGAAACTACTGAATCACTTATGATAAGCTCATCTAGAGAATTTATGTATTTATGTTTTATAGGATCAATAGCAGCGCCCCGCGATTTGAACCATGTAGTTCCCGTTCCCGTGGGAATACTAGGATAAAATAAAGCTTATGTGTTATTCTAATGTATAAGCTATATAACTGTAAAATTTAATCAAAATCCGTTCTGTAGTTTTTGCGTGAAAGAGGAACAAACATCAATACATCCATACATCTATATACATATAAACTTTAGCGATTATAATATTAGTACGATCGAGTTTGAAACAACTGCATCACTTATGATAAGGTCATATAGAGATTTTATGTATTTAGGTTTTATAGTTAGTTCTGCTATAATATTGTATAATGATAGTTATGTATGACCGTTGGCGTATTCAGGGGGGTCTGAGGGAGGTCTGGGCACTGAGTTTACACATCCACAATTATCCACTGGTTCACACACATTGATTGCATGTTTTGGCTTACATTTTTAGTTCTCAAGTAGCAATTGAGAAGCGGGTTCTCATTCGTGAAGCTCGGGTTTGAATTAGATATTATTTTTTTCTTTCTTTTATGCCGTGAAGTCACAACGATTAACTTCGAAGCTTTACATAGTAGACCCCCCTGAGAAACATACAAACATCTTAAAAGTCACCTTTTTTAAAATACATTAAAGACTCATTATGGCATTTTAGCAGAAATGCTTTAATAAGTTTGGAAGGAGCCATCTCCTTTTTAAATTAAGGTGAATAATTAAACTTGTAACGAATAATAAGGAAAATTTAACGTTTTTGCATTGACCAAAATTATGTAGGTACTTCAGAAAATAATGTAGGTAAAACATGGTTTAAAAAAGCAGACCTATCCAACGAATATTTTATTGGCTTATATAGCATTCGCTTGGCTTTGTATCTGAGTGTTTAATATTTTTTAATACAGTTGCTCAAAAAGTGGCGTATTGCAGGGACGTATAGCGTTCGGGAAGTAGGCTATTACACACTCGAGCTTTTTCTTTCCCAACTGTCAAAATAATGTCTATTAAAAAGAAAAAACCAACCACGAAGTTTTTACTAAAAAAAATACATATTATAAGTTTTTATGATTCATGCAAATATCTCCAAAAAGAAGCTACAAATTTGTTTCAATATCAGATTTAATGATTTGATTCAATGAGTTAGGTTAGGTTTCTTTCATTTCATCTCATTAAATTTAATTTTCATTTCATATCAATAAAAAAAATCTACTGAAGACTTGGCTGTATGGGCATAGTTCCCTTTGCATACCCAGAATGGGTGAAGAAAACAAAAAAAAATCTCTGCCTATATTATTTTACGGTTGGCGCCATTTTCCAAAAATGTTAGTTCAGTTTATTGTGTTTTTATTATTTTATTAAATTGCTTCATTTTTTCGTAACTGTATTAAAAATAGTTGTTCAGTACACGTGCGGAACCGTCATTCTAACTTGTTCCGACTGTCAACCTTTGTAATGACAGGCTTTCCGCACTTGTAATGAAATATACTATATTTATACTTAAATCACTTGTTTAGTAACCATGAATTGTACCAACAACTCGTCGGTGGAGATGAGCTGCTGTTTACATTTAGCCAATCTTCATGGACGAGTTTAGCGTGCCTTGTTATTAGACTATTGACAGTTCTGAAGTACTCAATACCTACAGAAGCTTACATAAGAAATAAATGATTTAGAATCTTTTATTTGAGAATTTTGTGTCCTACAATAAAAACGGCACCCTCCTCAATAAGGAATACCTACAAGTTGCACAAAAACAGACTTTAATTAAGGATTATTTTAGAACTATGTACTTAATTTGTTAATTGTGACATTATATTATTATGTTACTGTTGTATAAATGAAAGACAGTCTAGATGACAACTCATTTATTAAAGTACCTACATATTAGATACTACCTACAACATCTTCCCCATAAACAAATTATGAAATAACATATACTAACTTATATGAACTTACTTGATAATAAAACTAAATACAACAACCCCAATCCTCCCTTAAGAAGAAAAAAATAAATAAAATAAAAAACTAAGCTTGCTTACTTAAAAAGAATAACAATAATGCCTACTGCGGTCGATCTGTTATAACAGAAATCCAATTGTTTTCCAATTAGGTGGGTTGACTGGGTAAATAAAAAATAAACATTTTATTCTTATTTACTTCCTCTTTTTTCTGAGAGTTATCATTGGAGAACGAGATTCTGTAACAATAGGTAAATTTGGTATAATTTTATTTATGTTATTGTTAAATGAATGATCATTTTCATTGCTTAAAACCTGTGAGTTTGACATTTTTGGTTCACACTTAATTAAATGTCTACGATTACGTCGATAAATTCCTCTCTTATTTTTTACAATGTAAGATCTGGGAGTATTACACTCGGCCACTACTTGGCCACTCGCTCTGGTATTTCTATCAATAATAATAACATCGTCTCCTTTATTCAGTTTGGGTAATTCTTTACAGTGTTGGTCATAGTATAACTTGCTCTTACGTTGCTTATTGACAAGCGTATCGTGCTGTTCAGGCGCTGCCGTTTTAGGTTTTAACAATACAGGGTGCACTGGCAATCTGCACCTCAGCATACGACCCATCATCAATTGTGCAGGAGAATTCAAACCGTCCCGCGGCGTGTTACGATAACTCAACAAATTTAGATAAAAGTCTGTTTTACTCATTATTGACTTCTTTAAAATATTTTTAACAGTTTGCACAGCACGCTCGCTCTTGCCATTTGCTTGTGCGTAGTTTGGCGAGGAAGTTATGTGTTCGATTCCCCACTCTGAGATGAATCGTTTAAAATCCCTACTAGTAAATTGCGTGCCATTGTCACTAATTAAAGTCTCCGGGATACCATATCTAGCAAAATTTTCTTTCATAGCATTTACGACAGATAAACTTGTAATATTATTTAACTTTGATACCTCTGCAAACCCAGAATAGTAATCGACAATTATCAAATAATATTTCTTTTGGTACTCAAATATATCACTACCTACTTTGTTCCAAGGCAAAGTAGGAATATCTACTGGAATTAAAGGTTCCCTACACGGTGCGTTTGAACACTCCTGACAAACTGAACAGCGCTTTACATACATTTCAATATCTTTTGAAATTCCTGGCCAAAATAACACTTGTCGGGCACGTCTCTTGCACCGATCAATACCTAGATGACCGTCGTGAATAATACTGACCATCTCACTTCTCAATGAACTCGGAATTAAAACCAAATTATTTTTAAATATTACTCCATCAATAGCGAACAGTTCATCTTTTATTGACCAGTAATATTTTAAATTTTCAGATATATCAAATCTATTTGATGGCCAGCCTTCGTTAATATATTTCAGTAATTGTGTCAAAATAACATCCTTCCTGGTTTCCTCTTTCACCAGGCTAAGTTTATTTTTTGACATATTAACCTGACTCATTAAAAGATTAACTTGATACGATATTCCTCTACTAATATTTTCATCATATTTTTGCGGCAGAGACGCGCGCGACAATGTGTCTGCTAAATACATGTATTTGCCTGGCTTATACATAACTGTCAAATCATAACCCTGCAGCCGCAATAACATGCGCTGTAAGCGTACTGGGACCGACTCTAGAGGTTTTTTAAATAAACTTTCTAGCGGCTTGTGATCAGTCTCAATCAATATATTCTTTTTTCCATAAATGTACTGATGGAACTTTTCGCAAGAGAACACTATGGCAAGCATCTCCTTTTCTACTTGCGCATATCTCGTCTGAGTGTCGGTAAGCGTGCGTGAAGCGTACTCGATGGGCCGTCCGCCCTGCATCAGCACCGCGCCCAGCGCGACGCTGCTCGCGTCCACGGATATCACTACCGGTTGTTCCACGTCATAAAGTGCCAAAACCGGAGCTGTACTAATCAATTTTTTTAGTTCATCTAAAGCGTTTTGATGTACCGCGTCCCACACCCAACAAGAATCTTTCTTTAATAATTTTGTCAGGAGATTTGTAAAATCGGAATAGTTGTGTATAAATTTTGATAAATAATTAGTTGCTCCTAAAAACCTTTCTAACGCCTTCTTATCGCATGGAGAAGGCATATTCACAATAGCTTCTACTTTCGAATTATCCGGTTTCATACCGTTTTTGTTAAAAACATGCCCTAAATAAGTTACCTCGTCAACTCCAATTTTGCACTTGCTTTTGTTGAATTTTAGATTTACTTGCCTCGCTCTTTCTAATAATGCACGCAATCGAGTGTCGTGCTCTTGTTTTGTACGTCCCCAACAAATTATATCGTCAATAAATGAATCAACTCCCTCTAAATTTTCAAATAATTGTTTGATTTTCGCATGAAAAACCTCGGGCGCGCAGTTTAGGCCAAACGGTAACCTTGTGAATTGAAAACGGCCGAACGGCGTGCCAAATGTACATAAGTCAGCGCTGGCATCATTTAATTTTACTGCCCAAAATCCCGAGTTAGCATCTAGTACCGAGAAATAACATGCACCATGCAACTTCGTCGCTAATTCAGTAATGGTAGGCAGTTGAAAATGCGCACGTTGAATAGCACAATTTAATGGACGCGGGTCCAGGCAAACACGTATGTCACCGTTTTTCTTAGCCGCGATCACAATGGCGTTAACCCAGGGCGTCGGCTGCACGACCTTTCTAATTACACCGAGATTAACCATTCTACTCAACTCGTCCGACAACTTTTGCCGCAAAGCAATAGGCACCTTACGCGGCGCACTTACGACCGGCGGTACGCAGCGGTCGACAACAATGTTATACTCACCGGGTAAACAACCCAATCCTTCAAAAATATCACTATAATCATTCAAATTTACGCTATATATACGCTGTACCAATCCCATCTGTGAGCAAGCTTGTCGTCCCAGTATGCTTTCACAATTCATGTCTGCAATTGCAAACCGTAGTCTATGTTGATTATTTTTGTGCGACCAAGTTAGATCACTAACTCCCTTAATCGGTATGACGTCACCGCTATACGATTGTAATTTCATATTGTGTTTACTTGTTAAACTTGACTCATCATAACCTAACATCTTAAAGCGCTCGTATGACAACACATTAATGTCGGCGCCAGTGTCTAACTTGAAATATTCAGAGCCACCCTCACATTCCAATGTCTCATACCACTCGTCACCTGGCGAATGTTGAGCTGAAGAGATACTTTTCACCATAGAAATATAAAATAACTCACAGTCATCGCCGGGGTTATCCGTGTTATCGTCATGTACACCAATTTCATACATTTTTTTAACACTTCGCGACATATTACACATTCTGGCGTAATGACCATAGTTTTGGCACACGTAACACTTCACATGGATAGCGGGGCAAGACCCCGGCAAACACTGCATTCCACAACCGTGACACTGCGTCTCCGTTGTGGACCGTGAAGTAGAAGCCGACGCGGGCGCTCCGCGGCCCCGGGCCCGGCCGCGCCAGCCGCCGCGCCCCCTGCCGCGCGCTCGTACCGCGTCCACCCGCGCGAGCCCTGGCGCTCCGCCGCTGCGTGCCTCCAGGCAACGACTGCTGTCGGTTGACACCTCATCCGCTTCACATATTTTAATGGCTTTGTCCAAAGTCAATTCGTCTACCCGTAGCAACCGATCTCGAACTATTCCACTGTTTATGCCGCAAACGATGCGATCTCGAATTAATTCTTCCTCTAATGACGAGAAGTTGCACTTTTTACTTAATAGTTTTAACGCTATCACATACTGGCTAATAGTTTCTCCCTCTTCTTGATTCCGACTAAAAAATTGATATCTAGCCAGAGTAATGTTGGATTTAACACCAAAATATTCATCAAATTTTTTTAACAACTTGCCGACGTCATTGCGATCGCCATCTTTTTCAAATGTGAAAGTTTGGTATACATCAAATCCATCCGGCCCAATAAGATTGATGAGTAGGCTTGACTGAACTGCTGATTCCTCTTTGTGCACCCCAGATGCTGTCAAGAACAATTGGAATTGTATCTTCCACCTCTTCCACGCGTCAGCCCGGCCGACGGGGCTGCCATCTAAACTCAGTTCTGGCGGTGGTCTCGCGTGTTCCATTGCGAAATCCTATTATTAGCACAATCACTAAGAATAATTATAATAATTTTAAGGCGAACAATTTGCCCAATGCCCCTAAAATAATTATTTAAACCACCGCTGCCACCATGTTGTATAAATGAAAGACAGTCTAGATGACAACTCATTTATTAAAGTACCTACATATTAGATACTACCTACAACAGTTACAGTTATAAAAAACTAGTAGAATATGAATACAAATACCTACATTGTATTTCCCTTTACAAAATGCTTTATTTTATTTATTAATTTACGATTTTTTCTATAGGTACAATCCAGTAGGTATTCGAATATTCCAATAACGCAGCCTTTTGGTTTTTAATAGTACCGGATTAGTATGTTCTACTGTATTTATCAAAATAAATTAATATCTATATATACATATAATAAAACTCTAACGGGGCCGTGTCTGTACATTAAATATTTTTTGAAAATTTTAACGGTAGTGTATATAGTTATCGATATAGATACCGAAACACCAATTTTTGGAATTTTTGTCTGTCTGTCTGTCTGGTTGTGCACGCATCACTCAAAAACTACTGGACGGATTTTGATGAAATTTGGTATGGAGATAACTGAGTACCCGGGTCAACATCTAGGGTACTTTTTATTCCAGGAAAATGTCTCATTCCTACGGGAAAATATAAAAAGTGGTTAAAAAGAGAAATACGTACTACTCCGAAACGATATCACCTAGAAACTTGAAAAATGGTATGTAGGTGTCTTATATGTCGTAAGAAACTAGTATGAAGGGATTTTTGGAAATTCCCACAGGAACGGGAATAAACTGGATCCACGCAGGAAAACGCCGCTGGGCACCCGCTATTTGAAATATCGTATGTAGGTGTCTTAAATATATCGTAGGCAACCACTATGAAGGGTTTTTGGGAAATTCCCACGGGAAAGGGAATAAACGGAATCCGCGCGGGCAACGCCGCTGGGCACCCGCTAGTATAAAATAATATAATAAGTCCGTATAAAAATAAAAAATAAATTTAACGCCTTTTGTTTAACGAGGAGGTAAGCAGAGGTATGCCATTTCTGAATATACCCACTTTTCACGAGATATCCTTTTGACCCCTAAACGCGTCCCTATAAAAAAAATATTACCCAAGAAATGTTTTTTTTATAGTAGGGTGGTATGGAACCCTTTGTTTGCGAATGCGACTCGCACCTGTCCGGTATTTTTTACAATGCTTACAAAGGGAATCCAATTTTGATTGTATCTACGTCCTACATTTTATTGTAATACACAACGATTCTATCGCTATTCTTCAGAAAAGAATAAATGTTCGGTCGGACAATTGTAAATATTTAATAACTGTAATTTACAGAACAAATATACTTGAAACAACAGTAGCCTGTTTTGATCAGCGAATAATAAAATACATTAGGAAGTTACGAATATATTAGTGTTTTCTTCTTTAAAATTTTCTCCTTACGTCTTTGTTTCTACTAGCGATACCTACGAGAATACGTCTATGGAATATAAATAAAGTTCTCAACAATATTGAAGCTGCAGAAACGAAAACATCAGACATCATTATCTGAAATGAGGGCTTACAAAAATAACGCCTATAGCAATTCTTAGAATCTTTCTTTCCATCAAGACATAGGTAGGAGCGAGGCTTTTCACTACATTACAATGGTAGGATATAATATAAACTGTTTACATTATTTATTTTTTACCCATAGTACAGGTCCTGCCTAGTTTGGAACTAAATAACCGTGTGAATTGTGTCCCACAATTTATAAGAAACTAGCGACCAGCCCCGGCATCGCACGGGTGCAATGCTTATAAGAATTTTCTTTGCTATAAACCTTACGGAGCCCGAGACCTTTCCAACGAATGCAAAATGGTGGAAATCGGTTCGTGCGTTCTGGAGTTATAGCGTCAGGAAGGAAAACCCGACTTATTTTTATATAGTAGATAAATATATTATTCAGTGAAATTAAAATGTTACTCAGTTTTTAATATTACATAAGATATATTTTCATAGATGGTAGGCAGAGGTATTCCACATCTCGAAAAACACATGTTTCAACTGTAAATATTCCTTGGACCCCTAAACGAGATAGATGGTAAGCCCATCGCCGGAACGGGGTGCATTTACACATGTCATGTCTTATAATTTAATTAAGCAAAATACTAAAAATTCTAGAAAAAAAATTGTTACATATATTGCACTTTGAGTACCCATAGCTTCTTTTTCCGTCTCAACAGACCCTTAATCCGTTTTCTGTGAGGAATAGAGTTCCTCTGTAATTGCTTATACAGATTGTTTCACAGATAAAAACCTTTTCACGAAAAGGTTTTCGGGAAGGATTTTATCCCCCAAAAAGGGAGCTTTTCAATGGCATGAAAGTGGTTTAATGTTAACCACAATCTTTTAAGGGCCCCGACCACGGATGCATGAAGAAATCTACACTTGACTTGGCGTCTAATATTGAATACTTTAAATGCTTTTTTTTAAAGTCTTTTTGTACGTTTGTGGTTCACGTGTCACTATAACAGTTTTGATTTTTACATAACTTTATTAAGTTCTTGTAGTACGCTGCTAATCTTTTGAAATGTCATAAATATTTCATGGAAATTTGATTTCCTACCCTATTCACAGAGCCTTGCTTCCTTCACAAAATATAATATTTGAAATGGAATAGGTAGGTTAATAAATAAATAAACGAATTAATAAATAAATAATTTTTATATTCATAAAAAAAATATTTAGAAAGAAAGAAAGAAAGAAAGAAAGAAAATAAATTTATTAGACACGAAACATAGAACAAGAACAGAAATAAAATAAACTGGTACAAAAAAAAATAAAAAGTGCCTAATGGGACCCCACTCAGCTCGTGCTGCAGCATTAGCCACAGCGCTGGTATTCTGCGGGGCCCCGGGAGCAGACGGCGCGCCTCGCGCTCGTGCTGCCCATAAACTAAATTTATAACTTACAACTAAACTACACGCTAAAATATAATTACAAAGGTACATAATATGGGTACATAATAAAGGTACATAATTAAGTACATAATATATATAATTATGTAATAAATATTTATTTTTATATATTTAGTATCGTTTATTTATTTATTTATTTGACTTCGTGTAACAAAAAAATGTACACATGGCGAACTTAATGCCTAAAGGCAATATTTACCAGTCAACCATCATTCTAAGTAGAAATAATTTGGCGGAATGGGCCGAAATTATTAAAAAATCTATTACTTATTATGAAACATAACCTTATGGTAAATCCTAATCGTTTACCCGTACTGACTGAGTAAAACGTTTTGTAATTAATTATAAATAACTCGATTTCTAGGCGGCGTATCAAAATGAAAAGAAAGAGAATATGAATGAACCCCTATCTCAAATTTTCATTCAAACAATAATAACCGGGACAGTAAACTTAACGTGCATACCGAAACACGGAGAAATTCATGAAATAATACCTTTTACATCCATCGACTGACCGCACCCTACATTGTTTGACCTATACTACTGATACAAGTACACCACCACTCCAGGGCTACGAGAGCCAATGATTATCAAAGAGAATAATTTCGTTTCATTAAACCCCTATTTTAGTTAAGTTAATAACCAATGAAAGTTAATTATCGTGCCGGCAAAGCAATTATCTCGTCCACCGTCGCGGAAATAAAAAAGGAAAAGACATAATTACTGGTTACCGGTATTTGAGGGGAAGTTTTAGAAAAAAAAGTCTTAGCCTTTCCTTTTGTAACTGAGGAAAAGTAATCAAATAAAACTGAACTTCTGAAGCTACAGAAAATGTTTATATGACTGAATATAAGTTAGTTACTATTCATACATACATACATATTCCCATTGGGGTAGGCAGAGACAATAGACTGCCACTTGCTACGAACCTGGCAGATCTCTCGTGCTTCATCCACATTTATCAAACGACTGATGCATGCTTGTCGGTTTCGGGTACTCTGTATCTGGCTTTTGTTTTTCAATACATCGCTGATCTAGTCGATGTAGGTACGCCTAGGTCGTCCTCTACCCACTGGTCCATTAACAACACCCATGTATATTTGTCTCGTTAAGCGACTCCATGTGACCAAGCTACCTCAGCATTAATTAGTGTATTATTAATCTACATCTACACTATAATATTATAAAGAGGAAAGATTTGTATTTTTGTATGTTTGTTACGAATAAACTCAAAACCTATTGGACCGATTTTAAAAATTATTTCGCTAATGGAAAACTGTGAACCCCGCTTACGGCTAGCCATTAATATTTTAAATTAATTAGTTAATAGAATAGGTTGATATAATCACAACTTTCAACAAAATAAATAAATATAGTAAATATTGTCAGGCCTTGTTGTAAATGCGAAAGAAAACCTTTTCATTGCTAAACCACTAAACCCATTTTAAAGTAAGGAAAAATTACATCGGCTATTTTAGGGCGGAACGCAGATAAAATCGCTGACAAAAGCCAATCTACCATAAATTATTTTGTAACTAAATGTAATTGTTACTCGTAGAAAATAAACATGCAAAAAATAAAAGTGCATTTTTTCTTCCTTTAAAGCGTCTAACGAGATAGTAAGCCTCAGCTTTGTCAAAGTGCACCGACTATTTTAGCCTTAACCAGTTTTAACCATTTTCTAGAGTGGATAATGAGATTTTCTGAAAACCTTTGTAGATTCGTTGTGCTCGAGATAATAGAATTAAGAGCAAAAATGTCAGCATTATTACGTTACTATAAGCGAAAGGAATTCGCAGAAGCACTAACAATTTGATAATACCTAGTAATCTCCATTACCTTTGTTAAGATAAAATACCTAAGCTAATAAAACATAAGATAATTATAAGCCTATATCAACTTAGCATCGCGGATTCCGGTAAAAGTCCAATTTCATTTTCTAGCCAAGGTTTTTAGCGAGATAAATACTCGTTAGTTTTTATACCCGAGAGAGAAGAAAGACTGGAAATACCTACTTTTTTTTATTAATAATGAGCAAATCATTTGTCTGCCATCTCACCTGATGGAAAGTGATGATGCAGACGACGATGGAGCATGTTTGCCTAGATAATGCCTATTCACTCTGGGCTTGAAAAGGCCCAGGTTATAACGTTCCGGAAATAGATCCGCAAGCAGGGAGTTCCATTCCTTAGCCGTTCGCATTAAAAATGTTGAAGCGAAGCGCTTTGTGCGAATATTAGGTAGGTCTACAACGTAAGGATGGAATCCCAACCGGCGCCTTCACCAGTATATCCTTTGGACTCCTAAACGTGATAGGCGGCCCGTATCTTAGCTTTGTGACTTGCGGGTTTCCTCAAGATGTTACCTTTAAATTCGATTTCATTAACTTTTAAAACCATGAAGGTGTATTCTCGATAAATGGGCAAGAAATGTAAATTTAGACTGAATGCGGTGAAAATACATAAAAAATTTGCCCGATTTTATATTTTGGAGACCTACTCTTAATAGATTTAATGATTTTATGTCATGAAATGTGCTGCGCTTCAGATATTTTATTTTCATTTAATATTGATATTACAGTTTCTTCTAATTTCTATCATTTCATAAACAATTTCAGGAGTATACTTTAATTTTCAATTATTTTTCATGAATATGTAACGTTGAAAGGTATACGAGTACAATAAGAATTTTTGGAACGGGTAGGTGTGTTGAAGAAATATTTATTCAGTGCGTGTTTAAGCGTAGAATCTCACACCGTCGGCTCAATTTATTTTGCTTTAAATCTGCTCTACATATTTAAAACATTTAAATTTAAAAATAATCGAATTTTATTATATTTTTTGATAGGTGCTCAGCAACAGAATATCAACTTCCGACAAGTTTAAGACCAATCGAACAAAAGCTTTTACTCAAATACCGAAGTTTGAATCCGCATCAACTGTAAGAAAAGTTTCAGGCTCAACTTATTCCAACATATAAATCAATCTCAACGTTAAAAAATACTCACATTTTTAAAACATGCTTAGAAAGTAATCCTGCTGGCGTTAACATGAATAATAGAAAGTGCACTCAAGAATTGCCACTGCACTCCACACGTGATTTTTACGATCGGGGTTTGTACAACGCGAGACGCTTCGCCGAGAGGCTGCGTGGTACTGAGACGAAGCGGGAGTCAGGAGCGAGCGGGAGCGATGTGACGCACCAGTCACCGTAGGCTAGTGTTTGAGCACAGTGCGCACTACTAGTTCTGTTTATTTATTATAGTAATAAAGGGTGCCCAGTGGTGTTTCGCGCCGATCCAGTTTATTCCCATTCCCGTGTGAATTTGCAAAAATCCCTTCATACCTACGACATATAAGATACCTACATACCTACCATTTTCAAGTTTCTACGTGTTATTGTTTCGGAGTTTTTTAATTTTCCCATGGAAATGCGACATTTTTCCGCGGTAACAAGTACCCTATATGTTGACTACTTAGCTATTGGCTGGGTGCGCGATGACAGCGCCCACTAGGGGTAAAAATTAGGGCGGACTTTGAAATGTCAAATGGCTGGCTGTCATTACGAAAAGTAAGTAAACACAAAAATAATTTCAGTGAAACAACATTATTTACTTAGGTCCTGTTGGATATTGTAAGTCTATAGCGTCGATAATAATGTTGTCCTTTTTTATTTTCCGTCAAAAATGCCACAATCAGTAAATTTCAGGCAGTATACCTACACGGACTTTCTCATGGCTTCACGGGAAATACCTAAGTAAAGAAATGGACAAAATTTATCGACTAGAGCGTTTCATGTATCTTGTAGACCATTATTTATAGCAGTAGGTATTGTCGATAATAATGCAGATTGTTGTGTATTTTCAGTTCAACATGGCCCAAAGAGATTAAAATATCTTTGACATGGTCAAATTGATTATAAAAACTGGATTCCGGACAATAACGCACAATATAGTTTTCCAGCCACAAACCACTACAAAAGACAAACAGTTAGTTTTGGCTCAACATGTGCAAGATGTAAAAGAAATAAAATGTGAAAATCAAATGAGCCACACCATTGAAGCTAGTGTAATTAGACAAACTTCAGTGACATCAACGCCATACAAAACATCATTGCAGTCGTTGATCTTGTTTTCAACTTGCTCTTGGAAATTTATAGAATTTGCGATCACTATTTTTGCCATTATTCTTGCAGTTGACTACGCAATAGGTTTCGTTACCCATGTTCAAATATTTATTTCCACTAAGAATGCACGAATACGTAAATTTCTCTAGTAAAAAGTGACAGTTCGTCTGAGGTCGTCCGACCCGAGTTTCTTTTTTAGCCACCATGGGCGCTGCGATCGATTCGTGGTTCCCCCACCCCCTACTTTGCACCCAGCCAATTACCACACTAGATTTTATCAAAATCCGTCCAATAGTTTTTTCGTGATACGTGCACAACTAGACAGACAGACATATGAAAATTTCAAAAATGGGGGTTTTGCTAAATCGATAACTATCTACACTACCGTAAAGAATTTCAAAAAATATTTCATGTACAGACACGGTCCCGTTACAGTTTTATTATGTGTATAGGTGGGCAACCCGGGATTACCATTATGACGTTGTGAATGTTAATGAAGTTTCGTAATTAGTAAGACTATTTTTAATACCAAATATATGGTACGGATATCAATATCGGTCGGTTTATCTCTATAAAGAATGACACTTATCGTAATAGTCATCACTTACAAAGAGCCTGCTCACATGATGATAATCAGTGAGGCAGGAGTTCATGTTTCAATGTTTTAATATTTCCTTGGACAGGACCTAGTGAGCTAAGAATAAATAAATATTTTTGAGTACTCAAATTTGAGTAGGCAATAAACATTCTTATTTTTTTACTTAATTATTTGATTACTTACCTACTTCTTATTCTGAGCAGTGATAGCCTTTACGGTTAAAGAGCCGCCCGAAAATCAGTGAGGCTCGGGTTCGAATCCTGGCATGTACCAATGAGTTTTCAAAACTTACGTACATATTTATGACTAGCTTGACGGTCAAAGAAAACATCGTGAGGAAACCCGCAGGTCCCAGAAATAATTCTGAGACATGTGTAAAAGACCCGGTCAGGCGATGGGCTCACCACCTATCACGTTTAGGGGTCCAAAGAACATCTCGTGAAAAGTGGTTATATCAAGAAATGGAATACCTCTGCCTACCCCTTCTATTATAAAAGGCGTGAGATTATTTATTTTTATTTTATTTTTTCATCACTTATTACTCGCATCGTTAAAGCTGTCTACGATCATCGTCCAAGGTAATGTTGTTTAGGATGTGAGATCAGTCAGTCAGTCAGTAAGTGTATATACACTTATCGAAAATTCATTTGTTTTTGACCAGTCAAGTATCAGTGTCCCATGAACGGATAAAGATAAAAAGTAAATATATTGTGTAAAAATTTGTATGCTTGCGTCCGAAATAGAGTTTTTATTTTTATTTTATTTAGAGTTCGTAGGCAGTGTACACTAAATACTTTATCACAGGCGTTGTAGCGGCGACAGCATGAATTTTGAAAATGCGGAAACGGAAGCATCTTTAAGTACGAGTAGATGTAATTTTAACACGAAACTGAAACATTTTTTTTTAATTATTCTGTTAAACTTTCTCTTAGATTTAAAATTACTTAGGTATTTAAGTGTGTAAGCCTATTCATTTGACACAACTTTTGGCCGTAACAGTTTTATAGATTTAATTTTACCGAAAATTTCAATAGATTTTTCTTAGTTGGTGACGTCACAAAAAAAATATGGCGGACCTGCTTCCTTAGAGCCTGTGGCCTTAATTGGTTTAGGATTTTGAACTGGATGTTGCCAGATTTCTATCACGTTTTATACATACAGACAGAGGGTAAGATTTGAAGTCTTTGCGCCTCATTTTAAGTGCAGACGATTTTATATGTGTAGTTACATGGGTTTACTGATCCATTTTCTTGAACAAGCAGTATTTTTCAAAATAAAAGAAAAACATTTCTATGATTATCGAAACACGCGGAAAGTATTGTGACTTAAAATATATTTTCTCACATTTCTTAGAATTTATTTTCTTTCTGCGATAATATATCGAATGGTTGACCGACGTATTTTCACATCACAACTTTTAATACTTTCGGTCTATTTAGAAAAGGAAAAAATATTTATATTTTTGGGTCTATTTCTAATATACCAATTACTTTAGGCTCTGATACACCCATGATATTATGTTCTTAATATATAAAGTACTGGACACGATTTTGTCCATCCTTATGTAAAATTTATTTTGATATTGAACGTCTATCTGTTGACACATGATATTTTATACTTAGCCTATGTTCTAGACATTGCTTGAATTATGATGAGCAAACAAACCATAATTCTAGAAAATGTTCACTACCAAAAACAAACAGATAACATTTATATAATTTATATTATTAGGTATATATCGTTTTGTAATCTTTATTCGACACAAAAAACTATTTTGTTTACAAAAATGTTTAATAGGTAAGTATGCATACTTATTAGCTTATTTAACTAGGTGTTTGTGTTTGTTAGGTTTTTAAAGACAGCTCTTTGAAATTTTATTTTAATAAAATTTATTATAATAAAATTAAGAAACCCGGATTAATTAATTCAGCAACAAATAACATTAGGTTTATATTTTACTTACCTTTCATGAAAGACATTGAGTATCCCATTTAGTTAATTATGCCTAAGGGAACTTCAAGCGAGATTAAAAAATGAACAAAAATGTAAGTCAGATTCGCTCACCCGAGGCACATGAGTAAAGAAACGGAACAGAGACAAAGCTTCATACAACCGCGCTGTCGTAGGTACACTACTACAAGCATGCAATGCTTGTGTGCGTTTCTACTAGCGCTGCGTCACATACGCGCCGCAACTGGATAAAACCGGCTCGGTCAGTAGAAATGCCGAGGGCCGCGCAATGGTTGCCGTATTTGTTTCGCGCTCCTGCTTAGTGAGAAATGGTTATTTTAAATTGTTTATGGTAGAATAAAGTATTAAACTAAAAAGTCAAGAAAGTGTAAATAATTAGATTCGGAGGTGTAAAATGGTTACCTACTGTACAGTTTGCATGAATGTCTCGAAAATCACATATGTGACGAAATAAAATTGTTTGTTAATAGACCTGAACAACCTATAAATATGGGCAAAGATTCTTTAATTACTCATTACAAAGAACTCGACGTAAACATTGTAAATATTGGTACCTAATGATATTCTGAATCGAGTGTAAGATTGTAAAAATATTATGCCATGTGGAAGCGTCCTTAATGATTATTTGAAAAAACTTTATATCCATTAGATTTAGAATTTATCATTAGATTAAAAGATTTAATAATTTATTAAAAATAAACAGTTATAAAAAAATATTTAGAGTAGGTAATTTGTAAATAATCTAATGTACAAATAAAAGTCTAATAAACGTTTTGTTTATTTTATTCTCCTTTGCCAACCCTACTAAAATAGGTAAGAATTTTGCACGCTCCTTAGAAGCTTTGTCTCTGTTCCGTTTCTTTACTCATGTGCCCGAGGTTTCTTACTTTTCCAAATGCAAATGTAAATTTGTAAATACAAAACAAATAGTGATAAGTATAACTACAAAGAGCATCGGCAGCTTTGGTACCCACTGAAATAGACACCCACGGGGTATCACACTATGCTTGTTTTATTGACTCATAATAAGTCGAAATTTTCCATATTTTTTAATTAATCTAGCAGTTGGAAATATTGAGTCAAATAAAACAGAAATATCATAGAAACACGAATCGATCGATAGGGAAATCTATTAATACCAAAGAGTTTAAAATATAATATAAGGCATAGAGGGGACAAAGCGAGGATTATTTGATGACAAAAGTTATTCCAAGTGGAAAAAGTCTAGTACAATTTCGACCGAATGACAGCTCGCGTTCATACTAACTGACATGACAAGGACATGAAACACGAAACCAGAATTGCGTTAAAAATATATTAAAATTGATACGAATTCGATACTGTAAAATAAATGTCGATATATCGCCATTAAAAATATCGACGATATATAAAAAATGCTAATTATGTATTTGGAAAAATATCGATATTTTAATATAGGTACTTATCGATATTTTTATTTTTCACTGCCACTATGTGACATAGAGTAACTTATATGGCATGTGGTAGGCAGTGCTATTTTCTAACAAAGAGGTTGGAAGAAAATCATTTTCTTTTCTAGAGAAACTTTTTGTTTACACGTCTTTGGTACCTAAAATCTCATAATAACCTACAAAATGCACTAGGTAACGAATAACTTTTAAGCCCCAAGTTATAAAAATGTGGTATGATTACATATTATCTTAGTCTGTCCAAGAACTATCGATTTTACACGGTTTCGTCTTCCGTGGGCAGGTGTAAGTGGGGTACCCAAAACACATGGACTTTTGCCATTGTTCTTTAGGATTTTTAGATTTTCCTCTTCACTTGTTCTGTGAATTTTTTTTAATTTCATATTTCTAGGTCAACGGGATACACCGGGTTACCGCAAGGTTGCATTCCCCCTGTCGCCACTTAATTTTATATTAAAATTTGGAACTTATACAGTTTTAAGAGTTTTACTTTTGTTTTTGATTTTCTCTGTCAATGAATTTACGAAACATTTCTTATCTGTTGTGTTTTTTCCTACAATTATCACCCTCTTTTAATAGCTAAGATTCTTCTTTAATTTAACAGATATATAACTGCTAGTCCTCTGGTCATGTGACACCTCGACCAAACGTGATATTAACTACTAGCCGTTCTGCGCGGTTTCACCCGCTCAGTTCCCGTTCCTGTGGGAATACGGGAATAAAATATAACCTATGTTACTCAGTGATAATGTAGCTTTCCATTGGTGAAAGAATTTTTAAAATCGGTCTTGTAGTTTTTGAGTTTATTAGTAACTAAGATACAAAAATACAAATGTTTCCTCTTTATAATATTAGTATACATATAGACATACACAGGAACATAGAACAGTAAACAAAATGCAGCCGAAAAAGAAACATTTTTGAGCCGAAATTCGGTCTAGCCCTCACGTTATCAAGTGGACCAAATAGTTGATGAAAACTGGCAAAGCTTTGAAACGTGACACTATGTGGCGCTGAAGTTGAGATTGAAGTGTTGATGGAAAACTTTCATGTGGGAACAGTTTTCCGTACATTTTGAAACTTTTGTGCTGCTCATGTTTTTAGTTGAGGAAAAATTTGTGTTGTATTATTTTTGCGAAGAGCGATGCGGTTTTGTGGGTATATCAAGAACGAATTTAGTTTCATAGCATACATAAATCTTTACCAAATAGCTGTTGCATGTATCACAATATAATGTCCAATCTGCGAGCATTCCCGAACATAGTGTAATAATACAGTTGTATAAATTACCTATAAATAATTTAATATTTTTCCATCCCTCGTTGGAATATCTTATTACAGAAACATTTACTTGGATAGGTACTTAAAAAATATTGAATGAGGATGGTTTCCGAGAAACTTTCATCCACAACATGAAATTATTATTACTAACCAGGAATTTAAGAAAAACACAACCAAAGAAAAATATAACCATTATTGTAAGTATTTTTAATTCTACGTTTGTAAGGTTTATAAGGAAAATACCTAATTCTATAGAGTTCTTGCAATTTATCTTTGATAATGGTTAGTTCACGTTAGACGAATCCGATATTACTGTTTTAGTTTTGATATATAAAAGAAACATTTAAATACTCTATAAATATAATAAAACTGTTACGAGACCGTGTATGTAGGTAAAGTGTAGCTACATACATTTTTTTGGGGGTAGTGTAGATAGTTATCGATTTAGATATCACAACATCTATTTTTGAAATTTTTGACTGTCTGTGCACGCATCACGCAAAAACTACTGGGCGGACTTTAATGAAATTTCGTATTGCTAGACGGATTTTTAGGTAATTTGGAGATAACTGAGGAACTAGGTATCTAGTAGATAATAACACAACAGGACCCAGGACTCTCAATCCAGCCAATGCACAATGCTCAGAAGCCAATAGAAAAACCAGCACATAATCATATAAAAAGAATAAACAGCTCACGTAATTAAATGAATCTGTCTCTGTAGATTCCAGTTTGAATTTGGAACACACTTAACATCGGAGCTCATTTGGATTTGGAACTCTTAAACTTTTAGTGGAATGAAAAGTTGGAAAAGCCCGAATGTTTTGCTTCGCTGTTTCTGTTTCAGTTAAAATTGTCCCAGCACATCAACGAATAACACACGTCTCTTCTTTGCCAACATTTGCATATGTAAAGTGGATTGTTTTTTTTACTGAGGGTTCTGATACGAGTTTTGCGTAGGAAAACTCTTCTTGAGTCGCTACTGGAAAAAATAGAGCAACCTAGCCTAAATTAATTAAATAAATAAACTCTTGATGTTATATTTAGTAAACCCTAATTGTTATTCTGGGCTACAAGCTTGTATTAAAATATCCTTATACCATTTCAATTCGCTGTGTATAATAATGCTTAATCCGTTTGGACTGTTTACTACATTATTCACTATTTAGAAGATTTACTTTTAAATAACAAATTTCACAACAATTTTTTGAAAACATTCCACGCTTTTATTAAAGTAACTTTATACGATTTCAATTCGCTGTGTATAGAAATGCTAAGTAAATGTTTACTATTTTCGAAATTATTCATGATTTATAAAATTCACTTTTAACTAACATATAATAATTTTGTGATATACGTTCCATCGTACAGTGGAGTGTGCATACATTATTGCATTCCGAAACTAGGAGTATTAACTGGGAACTTCAGCAGGCGTATTCAGGGAGCTTCGATATTCGATACCGGAAAATCTGTCGAACACTTTCGAGATGGGCTGATGTTGGTGTCAAAAACTTTCGAGATGGGTTGATGTTGGTATTGAAAACTAATGTCATATGTGACATAAGGATTCGGAAAATTTTCCGTGGCTGTCAGAAACGCCTAGAATAAGTTTCCGAAGTCGACAGAGTCGACATCGGAAAATTTTTCAGTCGATTTGAATCGAACTGAAACGATATCGAGTCTCCGTGAATACGTCTGCTGAACTAATTTTAAACTCTCATTATTTATGAAAAATTTGGTTTTTATACTCATGTTTTGTGTAGAACGAAATATTGTATTTCTAAAATACCACCGATATTATTCTGTTATCTGGTACTAGCGATCCGCTCTCGCTTCGCTTTGGCTTATATGGTATATAAAAAACCTTCCTCTTGAATCACTCTATCTATTAAAAAAAAGCATCAAAATCCGTTGCGTAGTTTTAAAGAACTAAGCATACATAGGGACAGACAGACGGAAAAAAAATCCACGTCGTCCGACCAGTCGGCCAAAGCAGTCGGACCACGTGGCCACAGGGAAAGCGACTTTGTTTCATACTATGTAGTGATAGTGATTACTAGCACAATTATAGCCCTATTCGAAATCAGCCGGTCTCTCTGCGTAATGCCCGGGTTCGGTCCCTAGTGAGACAATAATATACCAACGAGTTTTTCAAATAACTACGTGGTACATACTCGTAATTATCACTAGCTCGACGGTGAAGAAACTATCGAAACATCTCTGGCTCTACAATTGGCTCTAAGATTTATGTAACAGCACCACAGTCCGGCGAACTCACCACTGTCGACCTGATCACGGTAACCCATCACGTTTAGGGGTACAAAAAAAAAATTTATTTCTTGAAAAGTATTGTTTTAAATTTTACTCTTGTTATTCATTATTTAAGTACTGAACAGAATGAACACACATAGGTAATGTAGTCTATTCTTCAGAAATATTCAAAAATGGAATACCTCTGCCTGCCCCCTCGGGGATAAAAGGCGTAAGTTTTATTTTTATTTTAAATATCTAAATATTTATTGTTAGAGAAATTTTACATATAGCGTTCCGCACGCGTTGAGGTCAAAGCTTTCATACAAATTGCCCTAAACCAGTTCTAGAACTCTATCTGTTCGTGCATCACAGCAGTAAGTGAATAATATAAAATACGCGGGTTGTACCCGACTGCGCCAAAATGCGGGTAAGGATTCCGAGTATGTAGGATAATATGTAGATATGTCAGTATATTTTATGATCGCAGTAGCTTAAACGATTATACTGATTATGAAGTGCGAGATGAATTTACGTTCGTCTTTACCTACTGTCGGAGTGTCATAGGTTATACCTATTTTTTTTAGCCTACGACACGGAGATAGAGTCAAAGACGAAAAAAATCGGGTAAAAATACTCTGCTGCAGGTGTGCACCAAAAGGTGTAAGTGAGAAGTAATGTTTAAAATTTTTTCAGAGCCTTCGGCAAGCTCACGCCCCTGGGTTTTTGGTAGTGTAAGACCGAAACTGGTTTTCCGGCCGAAACCGAAACCGAATATTCGGCCGTGGTTTCAGTTTCGGCTGAAACCGAAACCGAAACCGAAACCGAAACTCACGTGGTCAAGTATAAAATTCCTTAAAATAGTTAAAATAGCTAAAGTTTCGGCCAATTTGGGCCGAAATCAAAACTGGATTTTTGGCCGAAACTCGGCCGAAACCGAAACCAAACTTTCGGTCGGACACTAGTTTTTGGGTGCTTAAATAATTATTGTACTTGTTAGTAGATTCGTATGGAATTAGAAAAGTTTTTTGATATCCCGAAAACGGGGAAACACAATGGTGCTTTGTTTTCCTTAATGTCCGCATATATCGCTGTCCGCTTTAACCCTAATACAAAAGAACCCGCTAAATGAAAACGCATTCATTTCGTATTCATTCTCTTTCTTATTGGAGACTAGAATCGCAAAACATTTGCCTCGAGTACGTTCTCAAATTTTACTCAAGTCATTGTGTTTAATATTCTATTGAGGTCTTTCGGTCTAGACGAGGCAATCTTTCCACTCATTTTACCATCAATCACAGTCATTAACTCTGCTGAAGAGGTACAGATTTTATAAATCTGCGTTATAAACAAAAGTTTGATTGATTTCGAAATATTATAATATCCAACGCCTCATAGTGCTTTGAAAATTTACACTGTAAGCGATTTTGTATCAAATTTCATAAAATAATACAGGAATTAATATGGAGTCGTAAATTAAGTCTCTGACTATCCCTGCTTCCCTAGTCCCGACTAATGCTGTAAATGGGAAAGTAAGTCCATCCCTCTGTATGTTTGGTACATTTTAACTAAGCGGGTGAGCCGATATTCATGAAGTTTGACAGGAGGATTCTTTACATCTTAAGGAATGACATGGTATATTTGCAGAACATCTGCCTTCGAACTAGTTAAAAAACTGTATTTCTTATATCTTATTTCTTTATAGGCAGAGATATATTCCATTTCTGGATATACCCACTTTTTACGAGACATTCTTTGGACCCCTAAACGTGATAGGTGTCGAGCCTATTGCCGGACCGGGAGTGCGATTTTTGAATCTCACTGGTGATATCAAAATCACCGGTGACTAAAATTATCACCGATGACTTTTATGTAACCATTTTCCAAAAGCCGTATTTTTGAAAGTCACACGATGTTTACCAACATGCAGAAATTTTACAATGTCAGTCAGAGACAATCTTCCCGTTACGTTCCTTTTTACGCAGATGTTATAGTGTTGCCCTTGATATCGGTTTTTATTTTCTCATACTATAACTTAAAAAAGATTCATCAAATTGGTCAATCGTAAAACGTAACGTATCTGTCAGTGTCATGTAAACGAAAATTAAAGTTTTGAATTGAAAAATTCATTAATTCACTAGAGAAGGACGAATAAAGAGAACATAACACAGATTTTACAATTTATAAGAAAAGGTATGTACATTTGTTAGTGGCATATGTTTTACAAGTATATTTAACTTAATAATTGTATTTACTAATAACTTGGATATTGTTTTATTTAATTGAGAGGTTTTTTATATTTCCAATAAATCGTCGCAATCACGAAATATCACAATCGAGCCCCGCTGCTAATTCTTCCGAAAAACATACTTTGGCACTTTTGGCAGATGTCACATACGTTAACTGTCAAAAACAATCACATGGTGATTTCAATTACGAGTGGGTAGGGGCACTCGTAAATCGATATCATAGGTATGACAAATGTAAGTCACCGATGAGTTTCAAAAATACGAACTTTCGGAAATCACTCACATCGGTGAGAATTAGTCACTTGGTGAGATTCAAAAATCGACCCCCTGGTCTGTAACACATGTCTCAGAATTAATTCTGGGACATCCGGGTTTCCTCACGATATTTTCCTTCACCGTCGAGCTAGTGATAAATATATACGTAAGTTTAAAAAAAACTCATTGGTACATGCCAGGATTCGAACCCGAGCCTCAGTGATTATCATCATGTGAAGCAGGCTCTTCAGCCGTTAAGCTATCACTGCTCACAAAATAGTTACTTTTGAAGAAGAATAAATGCGATTTATTGATTAATCTGTGTTTTAATTCGACAACTTACTCCTGAGATAAGTATCCTGTAACACTAAACAAATAAAAGTAAGACTCGTATAAAAGAGGTAAGTTAACGCTATTATATCCCCATTCCGGAACAATCCAGGAAAACCGCGAAAATACATCAATCTTCTTTATTTGGATTGAACCAGATATGTATCGGAGGTGGAACTCGAACATCTAAGTGTATTACATACCTTCTTACTATAGAGCTTTATCAAGCTAGACGGAACGGAAAACTGAAATCTATATATAGGCTATAGTTATAACAAAATAAACACAAGTCGTGAAATTAATTACATTTGGTAAATTTGTATTGAATGAAATAGGATACAATAGATAGTTACATCCATTTTTATTAAATAGTGTAATATGTAGTACGTTTTTTAACTCTAGGGTACAAAATTAGTACACTTGTAATTTGTAAACAAGAAGGAAGAAAGACGTAGACTTTTTTATTATTACGCCCCGGCTTCGCACGGGTGCAATGCTAACACTAAAACCTTCCTCTTGAATCACTCTATTTATTAAAAAAACCGCATCAAAATCCGTTGCGTAGTTTTAAAGATTTAAGCATACAAAGGGACATAGGGATATAGGGATAGGGGACAGAGAAAGCGACTTTGTTTTATACTATGTAGTGATGATGATTGGCTGACCCCAGACTAGCCTAACAGCAAAGACGGGGTCTGCGCTGGGACGAGCCCAGAAAACGCCTGTTCTCTCGATCCTTTCTGCTACTGTCATTCTGGAATGCGCACAAAGTCGTTGGCATAACCTAGTCCATATAGATAACTGAGAAAAATATTTTACACATTAATGAGAATATTTTTTTGTCTGTTACCATTTTACGGTTAATTATGAAATTTTGTCAGGAAAATATGTTCCAGCTTTAGGAAAATACTATTTTGACCTCAAAAACTAAAAGAAAATAAAATTTGCTTTCGTGGAAATACCCACATTTTACCAGTTTTTTGTTGTATTCTAAACGTGAACATGAATGCCTTAAAATCAATTCTGGGACCTGCTGGTTTCCGCACGAAATCGCAGGCAAAATCCAGTACTTTATATTTGTAAAATTCTATTATGTGTATCTACTGTAACAGACTCCACTGGACGGGAATGCAGTTATCTGACCACGTACGATTTTCATCCGAGGAAATAGGTCAAGAAAATAAATAAAATATGATTATGTCATCTACTGGTCTGCATCGTATTCGAAAATATTTTTGTGCTTGATCATGTTTGTTGTGGTCTAGGAAAATATAAGTAATCCATTAAGCTGATTATGTGGGTACCTAAATCCTTGTCTTTACCCGACTGCATTAAAAACATAGTAATGTTTTTCTGGTGTAAGTATTGAATGTATCTTGTCATGTAAACATTTAATATTGGCTTGGATTTTAGTTTAAACGGTTTCATGGATTTGGAAGAGTGACATGTCGTTAGATTTATTATTTAACTATTCAAGAAGAAAAACAAAACTCATGCTAATGTGAGTATTATAACTAAACTAGCGACCCGCCCCGGCTTTGCACGGGTGCAATGCTAACACTAAAACCTTCCTCTTGAACCGCTCTATCTATTAAAAAAAACCGCATCAAAATCCGTTGCGTAGTTTTAAAGATTTAAGCATACAAAGGGACATAGGGATATAGGGACAAAGAAAGCGACTTTGTTTTATACTATGTAGTGATTAACATATAGCAGTGATAGCCTTATGTTAAAAAGCCCACTTCTCATGATTCTGAGGTATATGTAACATGCCTGAACCGGCGATGGACTCACCATCTATCACGTTTAGGGGTCGAATATTCTCGTGAAATGTGGGTATTTCCAGAAATGGAATACCTTTGCCTACCCCCTATTTATTTATTTATTTTAAATTAAATTATCCCCGAGGAAGCCAAGCTACAGTGACCAATATGTACATAAGTTTCTGAAAACTCTACTGTACGAGTACATATAAACTTGCCAGGATAATTAAATAATAACACAAAAAGTCAGCTGCAGCGATCTTTCACTAGCATTTTGAATTGACAAAATGGCTTTGAATCTCAAACCAGCACATACCGACACGAACCATTGAACCATGAAAGAACCCAAGACCTTCCACCATCTATGAGCATTGCTGCTCGTGTGTGGTATACTAATACAAATACATACATTACATGTGATCCATAGGACGCCTAAGGATCACATGTAATTCAAGAATTATTTCCTCATTTATACTTTCCAACGGATCAAGTATTAATTATCCTACACAGAATGCGAACTCTTGTAAAGGTAATGTAATCTAATGAAGGATCGGGATAAGCATCAATATAATATAAGTATCAGACTCTAAGCACCTTTTTCATGTAATTACTGAGTTTCTTATTAATTAAATAGGAAATCGGAAACACGCTGCGCAGATATTCTGACTCACAGAGGATTTTCTTAAACATAATGTCTATTTTTATTAAAGGCTAACGGTTCTGCGCAGTTTCACCCGCGTAGTTCCCGTAGGTATACGGAAATAAAATATATCCTATAAGAATCTAGCTTTCCATTGGTGAAAGAATTTTGAAAATCGGTCCAGTAGTTTTTGAGTTAATTCGTAACAAACATACAAAAATAAAAAAATCCAAAAATACGAATATTTCCTCTTTATAATATTAATAAAGATGAGTCACGTGATTACAAGTCAGAGATGAAAAATAAGAAAATCGTGGTATAAACAAATAACAACCATCGTTATTTTGCGAGTAGAGTATCAGCTATACTGTACTCGCAAAAAAAACTTATTTTGCAACTCTGGTTGCAAAATAACTTTTTTTCCGTGTTGACAATCGTTTCTGGTGAACCGAAATGAGAACATCTGTAAACGGACAAAAGTCATATGTATTATAGCGAGTTGAATTGGCAGTGAGCAGGGCACATGACTCGTAGATCTGATAGATGATGATCCTCGAGTGAAGACGGTGCAATAGCAAGCGCAGCGCGCGTAAGAAGCAGTTATCAAGTCCAGTCATAAGGTAGCCATAACGACAAACCGTTCCTTCCTCGTGGTCAAACTTAATGGTCAAACTGATTTGACCACGAGGAATTCAGTTTCGGATAGTCAAACTCAGAAAAATATCCACCCTAAAGGTAGCTGAAAGCAACTGAATGTAAGCAGCTTGCGATCCATAGCTCTGAAAGATGATGAGGGCCTACGTTCATTGGGGGACGGTTGAAGTAGTGATGTTTAATGGTTTTTCAAATAATAATATGATGATTGAAGTCGAATTGACGAGGTGTAACAAAATTACTTGACCTATAATTACTTAATGTAAATCATTCTCGGAAATTTTATCATAGCTAATGATTGTAATTATGTCGTACATAATATATTTGCATAATTGTACATGGATTATTATTCTGAGTACATGATTGACTTCTTGTGTCAGTCCATTTCATTTTTTAATTTCATAATAAGTATGAGTACCTATCGGCCATCCTTTCTACAAGCAATGTGCCCTGCCCACTGCTACTTCAGTTTGGCAATTCTTTGTGCTATGGCGGTTACCAAAGACGTTTAAAGAAAAAGTTTCTCAAGAGTGATTTTCTTCCAACCTCTTTGGAAGGTTCCCTTGGTTAGATACATAGAAAAATGTTTTTTTTTTATTATTATTATTATTATTTCATTTTATATATTACCTACATTATAATAAGAAAATAAAGTCGACAAACTAGCAGGAGCAGTTTGTAGGCATTGCGCTCTTTACAAATGTTTTTCTACTAAATAATAATCTAGATATACTTAGATTTAGTTAATTTGGATACTACTAACTAAATCAATATAATTAATCATTACACAACAAAGAACAATAAAAAGGAAATATAAAAGTACTCTCAAGCTTCTAAAAACTTCTAGGAGTGTACTTTTTAGCGTGTATTTGTGATTTTGTGTTTTTCTTATAGTATATAATATTTATTACACAATTTTGGAATTATTTACTTATACATCGGATTGACTTATATAGTTCTCCTGCGGATCTCCTTTCTTATTTCTACTTCGATCACGCATTGCCCTCTGGATGACTTTGACACAGGCCCATTGTTAGCGACCACGTTTTTTATTGTGTGGTGGTACGCAACCCTTCGTGTGCGAATCTGACTCGAATTCACTGGTTTTTATTTGTGCTATCTATTGACGGGATAAAATATAATTGCCACGGCTGGCAGGCGGGTTGGCGATCGCACATGATTGTATCGTATTCAGATAACGCTGCTGGCTACCCTCTGGTGAAGCTCAACGGGAAAGAAATTGGATAGTGCTACTCGTATTCAGATAACGCTGCTGCCTATCCACTGGTGAAGCTCAACGGGAAAGAAATTGGATAGTGCTACTCTTTGAAACCAACATAGTTAGGTACAAATAATTGTACCTATTTAAAACAATTATTAGAGTAGATTAAACGTATCCACTCTACCAATAACATTCAAAGAAACAAGTAGGTAAATGATTGTCCTAGAAAATACTCGAATCGAAAAGCTATGGATAGTACCTACTCGTAAACAGGTTGGCTATCGACGATATCTGGGAATTTATTTAATTCCACTGTGCGCAGAACACAATGCACAATGCAATGGCTGCATTCAGCGACCACCTGCATTATTTTTCATACAACTCCGTTCTGAAGCGCCTTAACGATTGTTCTGTTTTGAAATTGAAAATAGTTTCGTTTTGCTTTTATAATATTTGAGGGTTTTTACAGCTTATTACACTCTATACAATATGTAACAAAATAAGCGCAATTCCTGAAATTAGTTTGTTCAGTACGTGTTAAATTTTTCCGAAAAATTAACTAGCATAGCTGAATTTAGTGCTCACTATAGAAATCGTGCAATTATTGCTCTTTATTTAAGAAAATTGGTTAGACACAACTAAAGTTCGAATGTATCATATTTTTTTTTATATTAATAGACTAAAAGGGTAATTCCGGTGTATGATTAATTACCCTTTTTCACACGTTGTATATATCAATAACGATTTTTTATAATAGCTTCATTAAATTCCCGAGGACTTTTTCCAATTACACATTTATTTTGAATACTAGCTTTTGATCGATCTTGCCTGCGTTTAGAACCAAAAGTACCTTATCATCACTTTCTGTTTCTCAAGTCATTGCGTTGCTTAGAGAAAGAAGGACAAATCCACAGACACACTTTTGCGTGTACAATTAAGTGGGACAGGATAGTTAGACTGTATTCTTAGTCACTATGGACGGAGTTTTTTTACAATAACATTTTAAAAGTAAAACATCTTTGACAAGTACATAACAACATAAATAGAACTCTAAGTCCTTCACTCTATATTAACCTCCTGTTAAAAACTATTCCATACTGGTCATTTTGTTTTTAAGTATTAATAATAATAATTCCTTTTAATCCATTCCATTCAAATTATACCTAAATTATTTAAGAACTTCGCTTTGTTACATTAGTTTGATGACAGATAATTGAAGTCTAAATATGTAGGTATTTTAATACCCCACAAATACAATATTGAGGCCAAACTATACGATCAATGTTTAATCGCCGACTTATAAATCAATACTATACGTAGATTCATATGATTATTTACGTATTTGACGACTGGATATAGTTTTCAATAAAAAAAACATGCTTTATTTCTGAAAGAGTCCTGTTTTCTTCTTCGACCCTATTTTGTGAAACTCGGGCATGACACGAGCAACCGACTCTGGGGCTTCCTTATAGTGTTTTTTTTAACCTTCAAGCGATCAGTAAATATTTTAAGTCTTACAAAAACTCACTGCCCTGACCTGATTCAAGATTCACTCGATTATGATGAAATCTCGGTGAGTTGTTGGAGCACGTGTAGTATCTTACATAAAAAATACGGGAACGGATATAAACAGAATAGAGATGTTTAACACTATACACAAATTTATGTTTAGTGTTAATTCTATGATAGTTTGTATTATTGAATATCGAAAATCTCATTTTTATAATTTAGTATTACCTACCTAATAAATTTATTATAAATGATTTGAAATGCTATATTTATAATCTGTTGTCACCTGACTGCAAACACCAATAACAGCTTATGACGTCACTAACCGCAAAACAAGCTGTCTAAGACTGTATATACTTCTCTGCATTTTCTTTCTTTCTGTCTGCAATCGCGACCAATGTTTTGCGGTTAGTGACGTCATTTCAGTCACTTGACAGTTGTTAGTGTTTTAGCGGGAAAATTTAAAATTACTTTATTTTTGTATATTTTCTCATCGAAAATACTTACTAACATTAAAAAAAAATTTTTTTTATGGTAAAAAAGAGTCAATGTTCAAAATAAAAGCAATTCCAAAAAATTGTTAACATCCTTATTTGAGGTAGCCAAGCCGCTGGCAGGTCAGCTAGTACGAAATAAAAACTAGTACCCATCCTACGCTATGGACAGCCTTTAGATAAAATAAACATAAATAATCTTGGGCCTTTTATCCCGGGGGTAGACAGAGGTATTCCATTTATGGAAATACCCACTTTTCAGTATTATATTCGACCCCTAGACATGATAGATAGCTGGTGAGCACATCGCCGGACCGGGTCTGTTACACATGCCTCAGAATTAATTTTTAGACCTGCGGGTTTCCTCACGATGTTTTCCTTCACGCTCTAACAAGTGATGAATATGTACGTAATTTTTGAAAAACTCTTTGGTACATTCCAGGATTTGAACAAGAGTCACTGATTGTCATCATGAGAAGCGGACTCTTTAACCGGGCTATCACTGCTGTGTATCACTCAGCTTATAGATATATATTCTTTTTACGTAACACGATGAAATCGCTTTGTATGTTGTTGCGTACTTGTTATCCATCTATTTCATCTACGACGCGTGTTCTTGTATTACGACGGTTACGTATTCGGAACGACAGGAATATTTAAAAAGATCTGATAATCGATATGGCTCTCGTGAAAGCGGCTAATAATTACTTTCAATAAGAAGACGGAACTTGCTCGAAAACTTGTCCGATTTTCTTTAGGGCACACATAATAGCTAATTGAATTACCCCAAAACTATTTCTCTCTCGAATGTCTGCCGAATTATAGCAAAACTTTGTTGCCGACATATTGGATTATGCGGTAACGATTTATTAGGCCTAACACCGGCATAACAGGACGTCGGAATCAATCGACATCTCGTTAAAATTTAATTAGTTGTCATAATCCGCTGTTCACAGGAGCGCGAGTTCATAACATTCTGTTGATAATCGAATTATGGCTTTGTAATCTATGGTAACATTGAAAAATTAATCTGAGTTCAGTCAACTGACAAAAAGGGGGCGCATGAGCTATCGATAAATCTATATACATTCACGTTACGTGGAATTCATTCACATTATTTGTAGTACCATTTCACTGTTTTCTATATTAACTCTAAGAGGTAAGTGAAAGACAAATTTCGTTATTTAAAAAAACAAAGAGTTTTACATAAATAATAACACAAGACGTTAATGAATAAGTAAACTCGAGGGATCTTTGAGTAATAATGCTTCGTGCAGCTTCATAAGATGGAATGATCTTCCATTAATTTAAGATACCATGGTTATGCAGTTGAGGTTTTTAGAGTTCGCAAGTTATTTTTTAAATTAATTGGACCACGGAACTCTCAAAAGGTGCTGTGGTTCAACTATTTTTAAAGTTGGACAACTGCCCCTAGTAAAGACCCATGGTCCAACTAGTTGGGCAGGACCACTGCCCCGGACTGGTTGTAACAAAGATTTCAATGTTATGATTGATCATATCGATTATTAGGTACCATAACATTACATAGCTATTTCTTTTGCATAAGTGTCGCTTTGATTCCCGGGTGCGCCATTCGTATTTTCAAAATCTATCAATGTAGTATTGCTTCTTTTTTTTATAAATCAAAGTTTATTTTCTTTAGGCTTGATAACAAAAGCCTAAAGAATCAGTATTTAGAGTACTTACTTTCGCTTCAGGTACGGTTTAAAAAATCCGCACTGTATATACCTATGCTTTGATCAGGAATCGAACCGGATCCTCAGGTATTAGAGGGAACTTACAATAAGATTATCATAATGCTCTCTTAATAGATGATTTAGAGTAGATACTCTTGTCAGAAACTTTCAAATACAATTAATTGTTTAATTACGTCTTTTAATTTTAATAATGATTTGTAAGTAGTAGTATATTGCACATCATTTATATATTATTTCTTACCTGTGAAGATCTATAATTGGCTTTCTGTTTTGTATTTATTCTAAGTATCCTGTATTGTTTAGCTGTTGGTTTTCCAAATAAATATAAAATAAAATAAATAAATAAACTTGCAACGTGTGACTGACAATAATAATTATAATGTTTTACTAAGGTCTACAACTGTTTTCCTAAGGGTATTGATTTGGAAACTACATTCTTTTCAAGGCTCGCTAGCTACTAATTGGATTTTTCTGCTAGCTAAATATCTTTCCTTAGAAACTTTTCTGCTCGGATACTTATTAACTAAGAAGAGGTAGTTTATGGTATCAGTTTTTGCTCCAATCATTTTTCTCCGAGTTATTAATAAACTTCTACAGTTTATGAAACCCTAATACTCATCATCATTATCACTAAACTATTCCTATAATAATTTAGGACCAACTTCATAATTAAAACCTCTATCTTGTTAAGAGCAGAATACTTGGAATTCCAAAATTACTCACAAATTATATAATGCTTAACCAAATTTATTCCGTCGTTTTAGATTACGCGTAGCGGTTCGCGTTTTCTGAAAATACGTAGTCGCTCAGCTAATATCTTGCGATGGGGGATATTATATTAATATTAAATGCCTAGGGAAACTTATGGGTCTAATTTCAAAAAGTAATATCCGAAGTTATTGCGTAGTTGGTGTTTTATTTAATATTGGAAAATGGTTTTTTTTATTACACATTTGATAACATTAAATCGAAAAGGCGTTATTCTGTTTGGTAGGATCGCGTAGTTGGTAAAAGATTGGACTGACATCTAAATCAGTGTCAAAATAAATATTATGTAGTTACATTTAAAAACAAAGTAGTATATCACCATTGTTCGTTTTAATTTACTAAATTTTCAAATTCTGAAAAATAACTTTAATAACGATTTTAATTTTAATTCTATATTCATCATATAAAAATAATAATTACCTTAGTTCTGTTATTTTAAATTACCTAACCAATCTTTCAAGCATTTTTCAAAATAAAGAGTTTATGTTAATATTAATGTCCGTTTTGGCTATAAGCTATACTAACTTGTATATAAAATCATATATCAATATCATATCATCAATAATTTACATTAACGTTGTCAAGGTTATTAACAGATGATAGCAACTAAATTACTCACCTGCTGTAACTGCAAGAAAATCTAGGGGCGAAACAATAGAACTGTAACAACCAGAAGCGCTCCGAATTAATCTCCAATTGGTATTTAGCTTTGATTCCAGACGGTAGGTCTAAACTAAACAAGGAAGCTTGATGTTTGCTCGCAAACAGTCCATTGCCCAAACAATGGCCTGAAACATAAAGATACGTACTATAGCAAGTGAATAGAGATATAAGATACAGCTACTACTGAGAGGACGATATCTCCATTGTGCACAATGTCGTGTTTAAGGATAGTTAGATATTGGGGTGCCTGGAAATCTAGTCCATAAATACCCCACTTAATGCTTTTTTGTCATCGATAATATTTTAATTCTTCAGGTGATTATTGAGTTGACTGAAAATGTATCTATGCTAATATTATAAAGAGGAAAGATTTGTATTTTTGTATGTTTGTAACGAACAAACTCAAAAACTACAAAACCGATTTTAAAAATTCTATCAATAGAGAAATTTAGAATATCCCTAAGTAGCATAGGCTATATTTTATTCCCGTATTCCCACGGGAACGGTAACTACGCAGGTGAAACCACGCAAATCCTCTAGTAATATTGTAAAGAGGAAAGATTAATATTTTTGTATGTTTGTAACGAATAAACTCAAAAACTACTTAACCGATTTTAAAAACTCTTTCACCAATGGGAAGCTAATAGATCCCTGCCTGAGTAACATGGGTTATATTTTATTCCCGTATTCCCACGGGAACGGTAACTACGCAGGTGAAACCACGCAAATCCTCTAGTAATATTGTAAAGAGGAAAGATTAATATTTTTGTATGTTTGTAACGAATAAACTCAAAAACTACTTAACCGATTTTAAAAACTCTTTCACCAATGGGAAGCTAATAGATCCCTGCCTGAGTAACATGGGTTATATTTTATTTCCGAATCCCCACGGAAACGGGAACTACGCGGGTGAAACCGCTAGTATGGAATATTTTGAATATGCCAATTGTATTGTAATACTAGCAATGTGAAGCAATTCATTGGTGATATTCATAGAAACCATGAAAGATTATTATTAAATCCACCCACTTAAACTTAAGCAAATATTCCTGTCTCCGAAAATATCGTATCATAAATGACAGCTCCATTTCTTAAAATTAATTGGAGAAATCTTCGTTTTCGTACAGTAACATCGTCAGCTCTTTTTATTAAACTCGCTTTAAGATCAAAGAACTTGTATTTAAGACTAGCATTTGGCTACGACTTCGGTCATTTAATTTTGTATGTACTTACACATCTACACTAATAGTATATAGAGGAAATATTGTTTTTTTGCGGCCGAAAGTTGACGCTTTCCGCCCGGAGAGATGAAAAATATATTTCACCAATGGACCACTTACTTTACAGGGCTATAATTTTCCCACGAAACGCGAGTGAAATTGAGGGACTAGTCATCTGACAATTCTTACAGCAAAATATAAACTACAGGTAGATATAAACTCTTCAAATGGTTGGCCATTTTATAGTCTCAGAATACATCTGCGTGGAATTTCACTATCTCTAATAAAATACATTGTACCTTTAGCGAAGGTGTCACCAAAATCCTTCCTCTATTTTTAAAGTCTGTACAAACAAACACATAAACAGTCCTATGTGTATTTGCATTAAATAAATGTACCTACACTCAAAGCTCTACCTTTAGGAATTTAATACTATCCCAGTCAGCAGATTAGTTAATAAAAAGTTCAATTCGGTTCAAATTACTACGAAAATGCAACGTCATCAGTGTCCCATCTGGAACCCGAAAAGTCGGCAGGATGGCATCTTGGTAGGTATATATGTGTTCATGAGAATTACTAAATTTACGGACTTGGATACCCATTGATATACATATATCAAGGACGGGTTGGGAGTCAATATAAGGGATTCAAATTACCCAAAGGAGATAGCCCTGCGACGTGTATTCTCGAGCTCAGCCCTGTTTCGAAAGGCACGTTAAACGTTCGTTCTGATTTTAGGTATATTCACACACAATGGAAGTCAATTTCACACACAAGTTGTGTGAAATTTACTGAGTGACAGAAAATTCACACACAAGTTAAGCCATGTTAGATACTCGAGGCCTAAAAAATCTTCTAGTTATGTGGCCGTTATTTCTAGTACCATCTCTGAATCCACAGTGGGCTCACTTGGGAATCGACTCATACTTGTTCATAATTATGTAAAGAAAAACTTATAATAGCTTAATAGTGGAGTTGTTAAGTAGTGATTGAAAATTATAATAATTATTTATTTTTTCAAGAAAAGATTAATAATCAAAAGAAAATAAAAGTTTTACTGTAATTAAATTTAAGGAGACTCAAATAATCTCCGGAAGTGACATATTTTTTTTGCCTAGACTATATTTTTTCACTGCGTTATACTCGTAGATCTATGAACGAATAGACCCACATTTGATGATAACAAAAACCCGGCTAAGTAACGATGCTAATGTGTCAAGGATCCTGCGCAAAAAACTATATATTGCTTGCTTCCGTGTCCTAAACAAAAGCACGGTAATTTTCCTTAATCGCTCCATAGCCTTCCACGGCTATGATGAATGGCGTAGGATATTCCAGCGTTTATATAAACAAAAAGTTATTTACAGAGCAGTCATGCTCTGATGGATATAGGTCCGCTTCTAGTGCAGACTATGGGATTGGTCCTACAATTCCTATATTGCTATATGCATAGATAAATTAACATAGGTACGTTTTTATCAACGCGCCATGTTGAGTTTTGGTGAGAATAAACAGATATTTGGCAAAGAAAATTTAAGTGCTATATTGCATCTGGATTATCTTAGCAATGACTCAACCCATTTTTAAATTAAGTTAGTTGACCGTATTGAAATAAGATATTCATTAAATAGTTATTACAGTAAGTACACAACATCAAAATTTATTTCGATTTCAAAAGGATATTATAAATTAAGAAACTGGCTCATTGGCCGGCTGATTGATCAACGCACAGCCGAAACGGCTGGATCTAGAATCACGAAATTTATAACAAAGGTTCCTTGAATACCGTAAGAACGGATTTTAAGAAATTTTCACCGGAATGGGAATAAACAGTTTCAGTTTTTCATATTGTTATCAGTACACGCACAGTCGCATATGATTTCAGATTTCTTCTAAGTTTTTTATACGTCTAGTATTTCTAAGTAAGTACTATGAATACTCAACAGTCTAACACACGGTCTCAGGGCTTCGTCTCGGGCATCAAGACAAGTTAGTTAGAATAAACAGACAAAATTTAGTTTGGAGAGGAGATTTCAGTTAGAATAAACCCACAGGTTAATGGAACACAAACACCCGTAGGCATAGCTCTTTATAACAGCCTGGCTCCAGCCTGCTTCTTCATTATCACTTCAATAAGTGACTTTAATAAGACGTTGCCTTCGGCGATCGACGCGTTCCACTCACCAGACAATGTGAATTCATTTTCCTTTTGCGAAATATCTGAGATTAAAACGTGGATTTTTGCTATACGGAATCGAGAAAAATTTTATAATGGTTTTAGTAATTATCTTGAAAAAAGGCTAGATCAAGAGTACCCTAAGCCGAAGAGCATGTATGAAAGGAACAATGAAAGTTGACGAAGCGAAAGAAGTATGTAAGGATCGTAGCAAGTGGAAAGAAGTGGTCTCTGCCTACCCCTACGGGAAAGAGGTGTGATTATATGTATGTATGTAGTAATTATGGTAAGATATGGCTATTGAAATAACAACATAACCCACAATGCGTACCACTATTGATTAATTAGCGAACTAAGTCAATAGTTAAAACACAAATTTTTACCTGTCAACGAACAATTTACAGACAATAAGATTACTAACTTCTAGCAGTGCCCCGTGGTTTCACTTGCATAGTTCCCATTGCCGTGGGAATACAGGAATAAAATATATAGCATTTTTTAATCGCTGATAATGCAGCTTTCCTTTGGAGAAAGTAATTTTAAAATAGGTTCAGTGATGTAGGCGTGAAAGCGAAACAAACAAAGTCATTTTGTCATTTATAGATGTTTATGGAAGTTAGGATTATGATAAACAATCTCACTAGTACCAGTAAGTAAATGGTGGTACTATTGAGAACGATATTTCCAACTAGTACCACCGAATTGTACCACCGGCGGTTGTAGTGGGACCAAAGGACTTAACTTGGGGGAAAAGTACTGAATACTTAAACTATGACGTCATTATTTGTAGTCCCGACTACGGTGAAGCCAAATAGTAGGGCTATGTTTTAGGTAGCTTTGTAGGTATGTTTATAAATTTACGTATGTTCCACCGTAGTGCTTAAACTACTCAACTGAATTTGATGAATGAAGTGTAAATGGATTCGTTATTATGTTTTTGTTTCACCTAGTTACTTCCATTTGTTGGTCATTAGTTCAAATTATTATCTAAACTGTAATATTTTTAGTAAATTATTACTTGCAATTTAGGTTGCGATGTAAAGCAACTCATATTATTTGTCTGGAATTCCGTAGATCAACGGATTTAACAATGTATTTCAATTACAACGTGTAATGAGAAGATAATAATAGAATTCTAATAAAAACTATGCATGTTAGATACATTGTTTTATTTTATTCCTTTTACACCAGTTTAGTAGGGAAACCTTAATACACCGTGTGTGGTTTTATTATTATTCTATTATCACAGTGTTTTAAAAAGATACAAAGCTAGGAATTGAGTGTGTTATTATAACATTATAATATCATTATAAAGACATCCTATTTGAATATTATATCTAATTTCATCGTTTATGGGCACTCATAATAAATATAATAATAATAAAATTTTATTTCAGACTAGTATCCATAGTTCTGTTAGTATGTTAGTAACAATATAGCTTATGTATTTATGTTAGTATTGTTGTTTATTTACTTATCTTTTTTTTATACCTATGACTGTTTCCATCCAGTGTTTCTGAAAGGGACAGTCTAGTCTGGCAGCGATCATTTTCAGAATGCTGTTGTTACTACCATGCAGGCGCTAAAGCAAAGAAGCCGCTTTTTTTCCATGATGGCGTAGATCATCCGTGCGGGGGCCTCCGCAAAGAAAATACATAATTTATATTACATTACATTACACATAATAAATGATATAATATAATCTCACGCCTTTTTTATCCCCGAGGGGGTAGGCAGAGGTATTCCATTACTGGATATACCCACATTTCACGAGACATATTGTACCCCTAAACGTGATAGGTGGTGAGCCCATCGCCGGACCGGGTCTGTTGACACATCTCTCAGAATTAATTCTGAGACCTGCGGGTTTCCTCACGATGTTTTCCTTCACCGTCGAGCTAGTGATAAATATGTACGTAAGTTTTTTTGAAAAACTCATTGGTACATGCCAGGATTCGAACCCGAGCCTCACTGATTTTCGGCCGGCTCTTTAACCGTCGGGCTATCACTGCTCTTACACATATTTATCTAGATTTATCTAAGTAATTTAGACGTGATATACAGGGTGACTTTTTTTAACGTCGAAAAAAAAATGTGGTATACACCACATTTTTTAGGTAAGTGTAGTAGATTCATTTGCCATTGTTACCTACTTAAAAAAAATAATTTTACAAATTTTTTTTTCTTGCTTTAACTAATATACATTACTCAATTGTAGTCAATATTACACACTGAAATATTTGAAATAGTATTTTAAAAAGAAACAGGCTCGTAGCTTCCATTCATGCGCAATCTACTTACAACCGCCAGCTGCTACATAGTTGTGTGCGTAGTTATCTAGATTTTGTAAATTGCATTAAACATGACTATATTTAACAATTAATCTCATGTAGATATAACTTTGGCTCCATATACCTTATACGTCATATTTTTTTCCAGACGGTAAAAAAACTCATCTAGTATATAACTCCAAAGGCGTGTGATTTTGAATCAATACGACACCTGGGTAATATTGAGTAGACGTTTGTACTGAACTGATAAGAGGCCTCTCAATAGTCTTCATAGTCGAGCCACCTTCTGTGTTTACAACTTGTAACATAAATAACTAGCAGGAACTACTTTGATCAATTCAGTATCATTGACTGAATCCATTAAGTGTTTATAATAAGTGATACCTTTAAGTATTTAATGTAATTACTTAAACTAAGACTTTCACAGGACTTGATATAATCCAAAATGAATTTAACTCAATTGCCGATTGACTAGTAATTATAAAAACTTTATGAACCTTTTTGAATCTGGAAGCGTGCAAAAAAATAATGCCTGCTGGTGTGCTACTTTTCTCGTAAAATTCATTCCATGTTAAAATATTTTATTTTATTTTTAGGTTAGTTTTTTATTTTGTGAAATACATAACACCAACTGCCTCTTTGGTTTGATATCAAAAATATTTTTTAGCAAAATTGCTCATTTAATTTCCGTAAGCACTTTTTTCAAAATTAGTTAAATATTTTACACAGCTGCACTGCTCAAAAATTTACCCCCCCCTTATTGCCCCATTTTAAAAAATCCGCCCTGTATTTGTTGCCTCAGATTTTTTCTGAGTCTAATCACACGAAAGTAGCGGACGAACAACTATTGAAAAATTCATGAAGTTGAAAACATTTTGGGAACATGTTTGTTTGTTCCCTTAGCCATGGTCTGTTGACTACACCGAAAATAACTAGTCACATACATAAATGACAATACATCCTAATTTAGACAAGATATCATGTTGAAGTAAAAAATCTTAAATGAAGTGTATTACGAATCGTCGTAACTCATATTAAAGAACAGTACATATTAGGTGGTAACAACAATACAATATTTTTACCCAACTTCTCCAGAAGTTTTTTAGTGATTCGATGATGGATGTATTTTTTACTTTGACGAGCTTTACTAGCAGAAATAGGGTCATTTATTTGAGTGGCTACTTATTTTTGCTCGTCAGAGTATTTTAGTAAGTAAGTGGAAAGAGGTAAGGCCTTTGCTTAAAAGTTTGGCAAAAGTTAGGCTAACAAAAAGAAAAGAGTTCCTATTTATATTTACAAAAGAAATTGCATTGCCTACCTCTGTTGGTGTCTGGGTAAGATCAGACTTTGACCGCAATATATAACCGACGGTCGTCGCTGAGGTTTCTAACCCCCTGGGAATTTAATAATTCCTCCGCTCCTGCAAGTGATGTTTCGAGATTTGGATTTAAGATGATCTCGTTTCCACTGAGAAGTTTTAAGTATTGTTACTAAATCTAAATAATTAATTAGTAAATGTTAAATTTAATATCTAATATACTTACGCAGATATGCCTTTCTCAATAACTAACGCAAAAGTTTTAATGCAACTATTTTCGAAATTATACTAAGACTAACTTATCTATAGCTAAGTTGGCCACGGTATAATAATTTTAAAAGCTCCATTCATCAAAGCGCTAGAACATTAAAGTTGGGAACTGTTAACTCATTAATTTTCATGGGTCATTAATAAGTTTGTAAACGTAGCAGCCAACGCAAGCTATCAAATGGATTCCTGTATGTAATGTAATGTAATCATTTACCGGAACCGAACTCATTCACTTTGTATTACATATAAAATTGCATCCATATATCTATACATTAGCAGAGTTTTGTAGAGTCATAACCTAGACCTTACCTTATTCACAAAGTCAGAGCAAAATTATATAATTTCAATTCGATTTCTTTTCTTATTGGATTTTAATATGAATAAACTAGGTGCGTTGCCCGTGCGACTCTGGTGTATTCCATGTAGAAAAGTTAGGATTAAGTATAGCTGCAAAAATACTCTATTACTGAAAATAGGTCCTCAACTTTTAGCGGCACAGTTTTTGGACCCATAAACGGAAAGCTGTCACATTTATCTCTGAAACATTCCCGGAGACAGATGTCCTTTGTTTTTTACACGCTCTACTAAATATCTAAATACATTGTGGGACACAATTTACACGGTTATTCAGTCCCAAAGTAGTCTGTATGGGTACTAAACAACTTATAAATCATACTTAAATAAATAAACACCCAGACACGAAGCCAACCAACATGTTCATGCACACAAATGTTGGCCCCGAGCGGAGATTGCACCCGCGACCTCCGACTGAGCAAGCAAAGTCACTACCAACTGAGCCAACAAGCCCGTCTAAATATTGGAAGACGCATCTTACACCTACTTCTAATTGTCGTATATACTTGAAACCTTGCTTGTGTACGTTGTAGTTTGGATGACAAAACAATAAGTTGGTATGTGCTGATAATGGAAGCAGGAGGTAGATAAAAAAAAATCCCTATTGCTCGTAGAAACGCCTGCAAAATCGATTTCGTTATTTCACATTCTCCGTTCAATATATCGCAGTATTCCTAATACATGCAAGATGGAATAAAACTTGGCATCTAGAGAAAATGTAACAATAGACAGGAGTTTTATAAAAATCCTAAGGAATTTTAAAATCATTCAATTTTGTGGTACAAGTTGCTTGCTGTGTAATTGGCCAGTCCATCTATTTTTTCATGATATACTATCTATTGAACAAATGTAGGTAAGTAGTTATATACGATTATATAAAATAATAATAATAATATAATCTCACTCCTTTTTATCCCCGATGCAGAGGAATTCCATTTCTGGATATACTTACCCACTTTTCACGAGATATTCTTTGGACCCCTAAACGTTTTTTTTTTAAATGAATAAAATAAATTCATACCACTGAACGACTTATCAAATCATCAAGTTATTTCCAAAACTATAACACCTAGAAACCTGACACCTAGAGCAGTGATAGCCCGGACGGTTAAAGAGCCGGCCGAAAATCAGTGAGGCTCGGGTTCGAATCCTGGCATGTACCAATGAGTTTTTCAAAAACTTACGTACATATTTATCACTAGCTAGACGGTGAAGGAAAAACATCGTGAGAAAACCCGCAGGTCGCAGAATTAATTCTGAGACATGTGTAAATAGACCCGGTGCGGCGATGGGCTCACCACCTATCACGTTTAGGGGTCCAATATATCTCGTGAAATGTGGGTATATCCAGTAATGGAATACCTCTGCCTACCCCCTCGGGGATAAAAAAGGCGTGAGATTATATTATATTATATATTAGAAACCTAATACTAGATACTGAAAACATTACCAGTTATTATATAACTTAGGTAAGAACAATAACTAACCTATCCTAAATAAATAGAACCTCAACAATTTATTAATTTATCCTTTTCTCTTAGATTTTCTGTACAAAACGAGGTACTTAATGATCTCATCTTATCCTACTAATATTTCACGCAATAACTATAAAACTGATTTTGATGCAATAAAGTACTGAGTCTGTTAAACCTGTTGTCATATATGAGTATAAAGACAATGGAATAAATTATGATTACAACTCTTACAATTATCATGATCATTCTAGTCGCTCCGGACTGTACATGCAGAACAAAGAGATTTAAATATAATAGGGCATAGAGGGGGCATTGGGAATATTTTCATACATAACTTTGAAACCTAAGCGTCATGTGCTTGTCATGTCAGTTAGTATGAACGCGAGCTGTCATTCGGTCGAAATTGTACTAGACTTATTCCACTTGGAATAACTTTTGACTTCAAATTTTCCTCGCTTTGTCCCCTCTATGCCTTATTATATTTTAATCTCTTTGATGCAGAAACATTCGTACACATGGCTACAGTTATACCTACTACTTTCGGGCCTAACGTTTCCTCTTTCATCTCCGACTAATTAGGGAAGTCCTTGCTCGCTAATTTTATTAAAAGCATCTTCAGAAAATGTTTTTTGCGAAATGTATCAGTCACGTTCACAGATGTATACCTATAGAGTATTATAAAGCTAGGAATATATTATAGCCATAATTTTAAGAGGTCACTTCGTTTTCGATTGTAATAAGAACGTTGCAAAGTCCAATCTGGGGGCAAATTCCACTAAATATCAACGGTTACAGTTGCATGAAAATTGATTGATTGTATAATTTGCTCGAAAAGTGCCGAAATAACACCATTGACTGACCGTTGCGATGTCATTGTCATCCAACTATAACCGTACATTTAGTGGAACTGGCCCCTTGTTAACCTGCACGTGCTATTGACTGTACGAGTACATACGCTAAGTGGCTGCGGGTATTTGAGATCTTTACACAGTAAAAATCAGAGATAATTTCCCAAATTACGTAGTACGCTGTATTTTAGATTTATCCTCGAGTCAAACTCGAGGATACTTCCTATTCCATTATGTAAATACATACACAGGAAGCAACGAAAAGGAACTTTTCTTTTGCTTACCCGTCACTCTATAAATACCCTATCACATTGGCAAAAAAATCCCCTTTGTTCCGCGCCCTATTTCGCGAACAAAATGAGAGATTGTCTTTTGTGAAGGTATCCTCGACGGAAACAAGTTTATGTGGAAAGTTTTTGTTCGAGATAATGAGCTCGTAAACACGGCAGCTACAGATCAAACCTTTCTTCCTGTGACCTTTTAGGGGAATCTAATGGGTGGAATACACACTGTTTTCAGTAGATGAGGGTATATGAATACCAAACTTCATAGAAGACAAACAATATTCCTCTACTAAGCAACTTATGAAATGAAATTATCCCCGGGGGGGTATTGTGTTTCTGTAAATAACCAAGTCTCTTGAAAATATAAACATATTTATTGATTTTAATTTGATAATAGTATTACTATTTTCTGTCTCACAAACTAGAAAAGATTCTTGTTTCTACCGACTTGCGTATGTGAGTCCATCTGAAAATTTGTATATCTTCGTTCTTTGGGATTAATAATTTAAGCCGTATACAGAAAGAAAGCTGAAAGCTTGTCGGCGCCGATCGGCGCCGGTCCATTCTACAGAAAGCAAGCAGATTGAAGCAGAGCGAGCAAAATGTCGTACTTGTTCATATAAATGCCCGCGCCGGTTACCTGCGTAGACCGGCGCCGATGGGCGCCGATAAGTTTTCGGCTTTCTTTCTGTATACGGCTTTACTCGTTATCACTACATAGTATAAAACAAAGTCGCTTTCTCTGCTTTCATATCCCTATGTCCTTATGTATGCTAAAATCTTTATAACTATACGCAACGGATTTTGATGCGGTTTTTTTAGTAGATAGAGTAATTCAAGAGGAAGGTTTTAGTATAAACATTGCACCCGTGCGAAGTCGGGGCGGGTCGCTAGTTCTATTATCAATTAGAAAATGCTGACAAAGTTTTGAATTAACTTTCTCATATCGCAGACTTTTAGCTAAATCGCCGGTTCAGTAACAGTTCGCAGACATAATAGGATCATCTATTATCATCGTCCGTGCGATCCTACTGCGCGACCGGGTATTCCAGGCAACATTTTTTTTGTTATTATTTTATTTCTTTAGGCATTATACAGCATAATAAATTCTTAAAGTAATACAAATGTGTTTATAAAAAAAGCCAACAAAGTCTCCACTGTAATTTCAATCTAAGTCCGCGAGCGCTAATTGCATTTTCAATTTAACAACAGAAAATAAGTCAAGTCAAATCAATATCGATAGTTTTAGAAAGGTGCGATAAGCTTTGTTAAAGGTGGACTAAAGAAACTTTATAAACTTTATTTCCGATACTTCGTAAGTAATCGCAATAGACGAAAGGGTCGTAGGTATAACCAAAGAGATTAAAATATAATAGGACATAGAGGGGTCATTGGGAATATTTTCATACAAAACTTTGAAGCATGTTTGAAGCTCAAGCGTCATATCAATTAGTATGAACGCGAGCTGTCATTCGGTCGAAATTGTAGTAGACTTATTCCACTTGGAATAACTTTTGACTTCAAATTTTCCTCGCTTTGTCCCCTCTATGCCTTATTATATTTTAATCTCTTTGATGCAGAAACATTCGTACACATGGCTACAGTTATACCTACTACTTTCGGGCCTAACGTTTCCTCTTTCATCTCCGACTAATTAGGGAAGTCCTTGCTCGCTAATTTTATTAAAAGCATCTTCAGAAAATGTTTTTTGCGAAATGTATCAGTCACGTTCACAGATGTATACCTATAGAGTATTATAAAGCTAGGAATATATTATAGCCATAATTTTAAGAGGTCACTTCGTTTTCGATTGTAATAAGAACGTTGCAAAGTCCAATCTGGGGGCAAATTCCACTAAATATCAACGGTTACAGTTGCATGAAAATTGATTGATTGTATAATTTGCTCGAAAAGTGCCGAAATAACACCATTGACTGACCGTTGCGATGTCATTGTCATCCAACTATAACCGTACATTTAGTGGAACTGGCCCCTTGTTAACCTGCACGTGCTATTGACTGTACGAGTACATACGCTAAGTGGCTGCGGGTATTTGAGATCTTTACACAGTAAAAATCAGAGATAATTTCCCAAATTACGTAGTACGCTGTATTTTAGATTTATCCTCGAGTCAAACTCGAGGATACTTCCTATTCCATTATGTAAATACATACACAGGAAGCAACGAAAAGGAACTTTTCTTTTGCTTACCCGTCACTCTATAAATACCCTATCACATTGGCAAAAAAATCCCCTTTGTTCCGCGCCCTATTTCGCGAACAAAATGAGAGATTGTCTTTTGTGAAGGTATCCTCGACGGAAACAAGTTTATGTGGAAAGTTTTTGTTCGAGATAATGAGCTCGTAAACACGGCAGCTACAGATCAAACCTTTCTTCCTGTGACCTTTTAGGGGAATCTAATGGGTGGAATACACACTGTTTTCAGTAGATGAGGGTATATGAATACCAAACTTCATAGAAGACAAACAATATTCCTCTACTAAGCAACTTATGAAATGAAATTATCCCCGGGGGGGTATTGTGTTTCTGTAAATAACCAAGTCTCTTGAAAATATAAACATATTTATTGATTTTAATTTGATAATAGTATTACTATTTTCTGTCTCACAAACTAGAAAAGATTCTTGTTTCTACCGACTTGCGTATGTGAGTCCATCTGAAAATTTGTATATCTTCGTTCTTTGGGATTAATAATTTAAGCCGTATACAGAAAGAAAGCTGAAAGCTTGTCGGCGCCGATCGGCGCCGGTCCATTCTACAGAAAGCAAGCAGATTGAAGCAGAGCGAGCAAAATGTCGTACTTGTTCATATAAATGCCCGCGCCGGTTACCTGCGTAGACCGGCGCCGATGGGCGCCGATCGGCGCTTATCGGCGCCGATAAGTTTTCGGCTTTCTTTCTGTATACGGCTTTACTCGTTATCACTACATAGTATAAAACAAAGTCGCTTTCTCTGCTTTCATATCCCTATGTCCTTATGTATGCTAAAATCTTTATAACTATACGCAACGGATTTTGATGCGGTTTTTTTAGTAGATAGAGTAATTCAAGAGGAAGGTTTTAGTATAAACATTGCACCCGTGCGAAGTCGGGGCGGGTCGCTAGTTCTATTATCAATTAGAAAATGCTGACAAAGTTTTGAATTAACTTTCTCATATCGCAGACTTTTAGCTAAATCGCCGGTTCAGTAACAGTTCGCAGACATAATAGGATCATCTATTATCATCGTCCGTGCGATCCTACTGCGCGACCGGGTATTCCAGGCAACATTTTTTTTGTTATTATTTTATTTCTTTAGGCATTATACAGCATAATAAATTCTTAAAGTAATACAAATGTGTTTATAAAAAAAGCCAACAAAGTCTCCACTGTAATTTCAATCTAAGTCCGCGAGCGCTAATTGCATTTTCAATTTAACAACAGAAAATAAGTCAAGTCAAATCAATATCGATAGTTTTAGAAAGGTGCGATAAGCTTTGTTAAAGGTGGACTAAAGAAACTTTATAAACTTTATTTCCGATACTTCGTAAGTAATCGCAATAGACGAAAGGGTCGTAGGTATAACCAAAGAGATTAAAATATAATAGGACATAGAGGGGTCATTGGGAATATTTTCATACAAAACTTTGAAGCATGTTTGAAGCTCAAGCGTCATATCAATTAGTATGAACGCGAGCTGTCATTCGGTCGAAATTGTAGTAGACTTATTCCACTTGGAATAACTTTTGACTTCAAATTTTCCTCGCTTTGTCCCCTCTATGCCTTATTATATTTTAATCTCTTTGATGCAGAAACATTCGTACACATGGCTACAGTTATACCTACTACTTTCGGGCCTAACGTTTCCTCTTTCATCTCCGACTAATTAGGGAAGTCCTTGCTCGCTAATTTTATTAAAAGCATCTTCAGAAAATGTTTTTTGCGAAATGTATCAGTCACGTTCACAGATGTATACCTATAGAGTATTATAAAGCTAGGAATATATTATAGCCATAATTTTAAGAGGTCACTTCGTTTTCGATTGTAATAAGAACGTTGCAAAGTCCAATCTGGGGGCAAATTCCACTAAATATCAACGGTTACAGTTGCATGAAAATTGATTGATTGTATAATTTGCTCGAAAAGTGCCGAAATAACACCATTGACTGACCGTTGCGATGTCATTGTCATCCAACTATAACCGTACATTTAGTGGAACTGGCCCCTTGTTAACCTGCACGTGCTATTGACTGTACGAGTACATACGCTAAGTGGCTGCGGGTATTTGAGATCTTTACACAGTAAAAATCAGAGATAATTTCCCAAATTACGTAGTACGCTGTATTTTAGATTTATCCTCGAGTCAAACTCGAGGATACTTCCTATTCCATTATGTAAATACATACACAGGAAGCAACGAAAAGGAACTTTTCTTTTGCTTACCCGTCACTCTATAAATACCCTATCACATTGGCAAAAAAATCCCCTTTGTTCCGCGCCCTATTTCGCGAACAAAATGAGAGATTGTCTTTTGTGAAGGTATCCTCGACGGAAACAAGTTTATGTGGAAAGTTTTTGTTCGAGATAATGAGCTCGTAAACACGGCAGCTACAGATCAAACCTTTCTTCCTGTGACCTTTTAGGGGAATCTAATGGGTGGAATACACACTGTTTTCAGTAGATGAGGGTATATGAATACCAAACTTCATAGAAGACAAACAATATTCCTCTACTAAGCAACTTATGAAATGAAATTATCCCCGGGGGGGTATTGTGTTTCTGTAAATAACCAAGTCTCTTGAAAATATAAACATATTTATTGATTTTAATTTGATAATAGTATTACTATTTTCTGTCTCACAAACTAGAAAAGATTCTTGTTTCTACCGACTTGCGTATGTGAGTCCATCTGAAAATTTGTATATCTTCGTTCTTTGGGATTAATAATTTAAGCCGTATACAGAAAGAAAGCTGAAAGCTTGTCGGCGCCGATCGGCGCCGGTCCATTCTACAGAAAGCAAGCAGATTGAAGCAGAGCGAGCAAAATGTCGTACTTGTTCATATAAATGCCCGCGCCGGTTACCTGCGTAGACCGGCGCCGATGGGCGCCGATCGGCGCTTATCGGCGCCGATAAGTTTTCGGCTTTCTTTCTGTATACGGCTTTACTCGTTATCACTACATAGTATAAAACAAAGTCGCTTTCTCTGCTTTCATATCCCTATGTCCTTATGTATGCTAAAATCTTTATAACTATACGCAACGGATTTTGATGCGGTTTTTTTAGTAGATAGAGTAATTCAAGAGGAAGGTTTTAGTATAAACATTGCACCCGTGCGAAGTCGGGGCGGGTCGCTAGTTCTATTATCAATTAGAAAATGCTGACAAAGTTTTGAATTAACTTTCTCATATCGCAGACTTTTAGCTAAATCGCCGGTTCAGTAACAGTTCGCAGACATAATAGGATCATCTATTATCATCGTCCGTGCGATCCTACTGCGCGACCGGGTATTCCAGGCAACATTTTTTTTGTTATTATTTTATTTCTTTAGGCATTATACAGCATAATAAATTCTTAAAGTAATACAAATGTGTTTATAAAAAAAGCCAACAAAGTCTCCACTGTAATTTCAATCTAAGTCCGCGAGCGCTAATTGCATTTTCAATTTAACAACAGAAAATAAGTCAAGTCAAATCAATATCGATAGTTTTAGAAAGGTGCGATAAGCTTTGTTAAAGGTGGACTAAAGAAACTTTATAAACTTTATTTCCGATACTTCGTAAGTAATCGCAATAGACGAAAGGGTCGTAGGTATAACCAAAGAGATTAAAATATAATAGGACATAGAGGGGTCATTGGGAATATTTTCATACAAAACTTTGAAGCATGTTTGAAGCTCAAGCGTCATATCAATTAGTATGAACGCGAGCTGTCATTCGGTCGAAATTGTAGTAGACTTATTCCACTTGGAATAACTTTTCGGCTTCAAATTTTCCTCGCTTATCTATTATATTTTAATCAGATTTGGACAGAGCAAATCCAATTTAAATGAAATCATCGTAATGAAATTAAATTTTTATTGCATGTGGAAATCAGGTGTTTTTTTTTAGCAGTTACCATGGCAAAATGTTTTCCCACTGAACCCTACCTTTCCAGGTGTACATACATCAATAGTAATAAATTAGTAAAATAATTCATGAAAGAAAGTCACAAATCAAATCTACAGAAATGTCAAAAATATCTTTCTTTTTTTTTATTTACTTTTAGGAAGACTTACACCATTTTACATCAATAAAATAAAGATACAATAAGAAATATCACTAGCTAATTATAAGTCTCCACAATTAAAAACTAAGTAGGTAGTGCTATAGACTGCCTGAAATAAAATAAAATGACGTGGCTAAATGAATGAAACAAAACAACAATAAACCAATTTGGGTACAATAAAGGTAGTGGTTAATCGGTGTGCAGTGCAGTTACGCTCTCATTGAGGCTTGACTTTGCCAATTTGCGCCTTACTGTAAAACAAGTCAATGTCTAGGCTACACGGAAGCTGGTTGAAATATTTTGTACTTCGAAGTAGAAAAGAGTGTTGCCTATAATTTGTTTTTGCAAAGGGTACAATAAGTAGTGGTTTATGCCTGAAACTCAAATTATTGGTGCGAAGATTGATTTTAGCTAATAAGTCTGCACTGTCTATATAGCACCGTTGCCAATGTTCATAAGATAACAAATGTCATTTATATGGCGTCTACTTTCAAGCGTTAAAAAGTGGTAACGTTCGCAACGATGTTTGTAATTACGTGAAAATTTTTGAGCTTTAAAATCTAAATAACGAAAAAATCTCTTCTGGATACTCTCAATACGAGTTTTATGAATGTTGTACTGTGGGTTCCATACTTGTGAGGCGTATTCTAGGTGACTGCGTACGAAAGAACAGTATAGTACTTTAATTGATTTTAAGCTGCGGAAATCAGTATACCATCTTATTATGAAGCCTAATGCCTTAGAGGCTTTACTTATCTATCATACGAGTAGGTATATATTATGTCAAAACAATTATATTAAAATTTGGTTTGGTTTTGTTTACAAACTAAAAGTAATAAAATTATATTCAAATAAATAAAATATAAAATTAATGTCAACAGTAACAGGAAATCTGCTAAGATTTTGCCGCGCGGTGGCAGCGCGTTTGCAGCACTGCCATCGCTAGGTTTGAGAATCGTAGTGTAGTACATAGTTTCACAATAGACCCTGACGAAGAAACACTGCTTGAGATTGTTGCTGGTTCCTCTAGGGGTATTGCATTTGGAACCAGTAACTCGTTTTTGGAGATATGCTGCTGTTTACATTCCACCCAGCTGCATGGACGAGTTAAGAGTCCCTTGTTATTTCAGACTATTGACGTTTCTAGGTGTACTTTTTATCTTTTTATCCCCGAGGGAGTAGGCAGAAGTACAATTACAATTAATTTACAATTTTTCAAGATGACCTCTCTTGCAACGCGTAGAGAACTTCATGATGCAATATTTTTGTTTAAACTCTTTAATCATAAGATCGATTGTCCTAAGTTATTATCAATGTTTAATGTTCGCGTTCCTTTTCGGATTCCTCGACACAGAATAACGCCTTTGTATCCTCCTCCTAGAAGAACAGTTTTGGGAGCATCCTCCCCCGTACCACGGTTATGTAGGATTATAAATAACTTTAGTGATGCGATTGATATCAATTACGACTCAGTTGGCCAATTTTATCATAAAATGCTCGACTCATTGTTAAATTCCAATTGTAATTAGTTTCACGCAGGTTCTTTTTTCCGTTTACCTTTTATTTTCTATCTGATGTTTACCTTTTAAACGAGCATGAGGAGCTTACCTTTAAGTAGTTACTGCACTTTGTTAGTTGTAAGCCTAAGTATTAAGTAGTATTAAGAGTGTTGTTAACTGTTGGTAAGCCTAATAAATAAAATAAAATAAAAATAAGTATTCCATTTCTGGATATACCCGCTTTTCACGAGGTATTTTTTGGCCCCTAAACGTGATAGGCCGTGAGCCATCGCCGGACCGGGTCTAATAAAAAATAGGGATTAAAATAGGTATTTTAATTATGATGTTTGTATTCCATTGCAAAGAAGATATATTTTAGTTTGATAAACAGAAGCGAAGCGATGGCGGGTCACCAATTGAAATAAAATACTTTTGTTCTATCATTTTACTTATCTCTACGTGACCAAACCCACGGACAGAATTACTATCATTAGACAGGTCCCGTATAATTATTATAAAGGTATAATACATACCTAGTTAGTTTTATCCTATCAAGCCAGTCGCAGTGACCGAGGGAATATAAAAGTAAATAAAATAAACTGCTCAATCACTTCAAACGAGCGCTTGAAGCCATCGAAAGGATTAACTGTAGCCAACTTAAATGGGTACAGGAAATAAATATATAATGCCACTGTAGTGCTTAACAAACGGAACTGATAACAAGGGATACCAAAATTTAAAAAAAACGGCCGAGTCTGAGTCGGAATCTATAGAAACGACAAAATGTCACGTTTGTTATATGGGAGTCCCCTTTAATATTAATTTTATGCTGTTTTTTAGTAGTTATTTGTTTGTTATAGCGGCAACAAAAATAGGTACATGATCTGGGAAAATTTCAAATGTCTAACTAACACGGTTCATGCGATACAGCCTGGTGACAGACGCACAGACGGAGTCTGGATGGACAGCGGAGCTGACAAGTGCCGCACAACCAATTATAATTTATGACAAAATAAATTGTTCAGACCCCGAAGGAGATGGGATTTCATCGAGGAGATGGCCAGAGGAGGCAGATGATATAAATACGTGGTAGGACGTAGGAAAGGCCTTTGCTCAAAGGATTATAGCCTCATAGGCTATTTAAAAATATTACCTCTACTTATTCACTACAAACATTAACCACAAAACAACACCCAAAAGCCGTTCTCATTTTGCTTATTTGCTCTACATAATGATATCGTACATTTACCACTAAAACGTTTTTGACGTAACAACTAAACCAAAGGAATAAGGTAGGTACGGAAACCAAAAAAATACCTCGGTCTCATTTTTCAAAGACTATAGGTACATTGAAATCACAGTCTCTTGGTAGATTCGAGGGTCATTAAACCATTTTGACTCCGGCAGTCGACGATAAGAACGCTCTTGTAATTTATTACGCAGTAAAATTCTTTTTATTTGTCCTGGCTTAGGCCTGGAACCTTTTTTCCTACTAATGTCACCATTTAGACCGATCTTTAGCTCGTCTTAAGGAATGTTGCGGAGTTAATGCATCTTCATTTTGCATGCGACAGCAACTTTAAAATGAAAAAAACCGGCAAAGTGCTAGTCGGACCTGCGCACGAAGGGTTCCGTACCATTATTTATAAAAACCACAAAAAAAAATGTTTGTATGGGAGCTTCCCTTAAATATTTATTTCATTTTGTTTTTAGTATTTGTAGTTATAGCGGCAACAGAAATACATAATTTGTGAAAGTTTCAACCCGGTTCCTGTACAAATCCCAACCATACATGTGCCCAAGGGTGCAGTATCAAATAAAACAAGTGGATTAACCAGCTGATATTTTATTTGTTGAAGAACGGGTTGACTACAAAAATTAATAATTTTACCTATAAGGCTTCTGCGGTAACGAAACCATAGCGCGATGTAGGAAAATGCACAACGCCATCTATTGCAATAGATGAGAATTAAACTTAACGTGCATAGCGCTTATATTTGCGTTTACTATTTGTACAGTTCCTGAGATACAGCCTGGTGACAGACAGACGGCCGGACAGACAGCGAAGTCTTAATAATAGGCTCCCGTTTTTACCCTTTGGGTAGGTACGGAACCCTAAAGACGATATTAGATTTTATTCCATCAAAATCGGAACCGAGCTTGCACAATAACGTAACTCTATGTTCACCAATCGTGCAAAGAGAACGTTGAAAATGCAACGATGTTATCATTTACCATCTGTTTGAGCTTCCCGGTAATAATAATAATTCAAAAGATAATCCCATAGTGTGAGCTACGCAGCGCCCGCTTCTTATTTACAATGGATTTAGCAAATGTTGCCTTCGTGTAGCCATTGTGACTACCGGAACTCGCTACAATCTGGAGTTCTTAAAGCAACATTACAAGTCTTGCGAATTCCTGCCGTACTTTTAACCAAAGTTATGTGTTTTTCTTTACTGCTAACATGTACTCATATATATAAAGACGCTAAACAATGGGGTCTGAACTGCATGTCAAATTACTTACTTTTTAATAGTCTTTTAAAACGAAAAACTATGAAAAATATACTAAACGCCGAACTGTTACGTCATAACTTTCAAATTAAGCAAAACTTGAAATATATACCTACCTATCTATTATATAAATTGTTATAACTAGTGCCAAGCTGCATTACCCTTGCAAATCCAATTTTTTCTCGTTCCTGATGGAATTTCGAAAAATCCGTTATTATTGGTTGCGAAAATGCCAAATTTTAGATTTCTAATTCCCGGCTTCTGAAAAGCAAGTTGAATAAAAATTTGCTCACATACTGTTAAAGCTCGCTTTTCAACAACAAATCAGAACATTTAACATTCTTATTCGTTGTTGAAAAGCGAAATGATACGTTGGTCCTTGTCATTTTTTCATCCTCAAAGTTGAAAATCTCAACTCGAGCCACTGTTCCATTTATGGAATAATTCATCCTCCGAATTTTAAAGCAAAACAGCGCACCTTACTTGAGTTTTCATTTACCTCATAAACAATGTACAAACTTGGAACTGACCTTGGACAATAATGGGAGAAAATCTCAACTAGCCGCCATGCTTCAATCTATAATTCAGAGAAGCATTGTGGGCTGCGTATTTCTAAACATAGTGGGGCTCATCAATTTAAAAAAAAACCATCTTAGATCTGGAAATTTTTGATTAGTTTCATGACCTCTATTTTATTCCTAACTAACGACCCGCCCTGGTTTCGCACGGGTACACTGCTGATACTAAAACCTTCTTCTTGAATCACTCTATAAACCGCATCAAAATCCGTTGCGTAGTTTTAAATATACATAGGGACAGACAGAGAGCGGGAAGCGACTCTATTTTATACTATGTAGTGACGAGATGTAAAAGAACTAAATACCTACATTATTATTGTCACTTAGGTATTTCGTGGAACAGATATACTTACTGTTTTTTTTTTATATGACATCATCACTTTAACTCCATGTCCGGAAATTTGCTTAAATATAGCAAGTTACTGGATTAGACTCAAAACAATATTCAAAACGCTTACTTTATAATTACGCCGTATTTAATAGCATACTGTTTTAAGCTTGTTTTTAGAGATGGTGGTAGGTTGATCATCTAAAGTGGTTTAGTTTCTTTAGTGCCTGTATTAACACTACTAACTTTTGTGAGTTTCTTCCGCGTTCCAGCATGATTTTCATTGAGATCACTTCTGCGGCTGCTACCAAAATGTTACAAACTGACAGATCAACAGAGTGTTCTTTATAGAATTATTTGTTAATGTATAATGTACGTAGGTTTATTATCAGTATAGTTTTATACTACCAATATTATGAATGCGAAAATTTGTGACGACGGATGGAAATTTGTTACTCTTTTACACAAACACTACTTAACCAATTTTGATGAAATATTACAGTAATTTAGCTTATAATATCATTTAAAAGACACTATGCAAAGTTACTTATAAACCGCGGGTGTATAAAATCTTTCATACATTATTTTTACATTGTTGGTACCATATAAAATAACATGAGTAATATAAGGAGTGTCTTATTACAATTATCTAATTATATATTTCCCGTCAAAGATCGGTTCGTTTTCCTCACGATATTTTCTGCAACCGCCAATCAAATCACATCCAATAAACTAGTACGTGACCAGTACAGGCAGAATATTGTATTGCGTTGTACAAGAGACATTCTGCAAATAATATAATAATAATATAATAATAATATAATCTCACGCCTTTTTTTTTATCCCCGAGGGGGTAGGCAGAGGTATTCCATTACTGGATATACCCACATTTCACGAGATACATTGGACCCCTAAACGTGATAGGTGGTGAGCCCATCGCCGGACCGGGTCTGTTTACACATGTCTCAGAATTAATTCTGAGACCTGCGGGTTTCCTCACGATGTTTTCCTTCACCGTCGAGCTAGTGATAATAATGTACGTAAGTTTTTGAAAAACTCATTGGTACATGCCAGGATTCGAACCCGAGCCTCACTGATTTTCGGCCGACTCTTTAACCGTCCGGGCTATCACTGCTCTTTATATATATTCTGCAAATAGAATGAAGCAATATGATGTACAAGTCATGTAGAAGGTTTTCTGTCATATTGCCTAAAGATATATTATTAACTTGGTGCTATTTTCACTTTCTGTCTGGGAATATCCTACAAATATTATAAACGCGAAAGTTTGTATGTATTGATATATTATAGATGTATGGATGTTTGTTTCTCTTTTACGGAAAAACTAATGAACGGATTTTGATAAACCTTTATAGTTATATAGCTTATACATTAGAATAACACATAGGCTATATTTTATCCCCATATTGCCCCGGGAACGGCAACTACACGGTGAATCCGCGGGGCGCTGCTAGTAAATTACGAGTATAAAATTAAATAACCACGCTGTATCTATAAAGGTTTGGTTTTCTCTTTCTAGAAGTACCCACATTTCAGCAGTGTATTTTGTGGACCCCTATACAGGAACCGATCAAGTAGGTAGCAGGACTAGCAGGTTTACTCACGCCTTTTCTCTTCACCGTCGAGCTAGTGATAAACACGCTACTTCTACGCTTCTTCTCAGCTTACACACTTTCCGAAGCAGTGGTAGACTATTACTATAGACTTTCAATAAGGTGAATTCCACATTCTAATGTAGAATGAAAATATTTGATTCTTAAGTTTTTTAACCGACTTTAAAAAGAAGATAGATAGATGATACGGATATTTTTATGTTTCTTACCTTAGAACTTCTTCATTTATAAACAGATTTGGATAATTCTAATTTTAGTTGATAGGATATACTATCAAATTGGTTTCGTTATTCTGATTATTGGATCCATGAAGGATGAGGGAATCCCTCAAATTTGCCGCTTTCCGCCTCCGTCGAAACCGTCGACGTTTATTTACCTCGGGAAGTAAATAAAGCGGGGAGCAGTGATAGCCCGGACGGTTAAAGAGCCGGCCGAAAATCAGTGAGGCTCGGGTTCGAATCCTGGCATGTACCAATGAGTTTTTCAAAACTTAAGTACATATTTATCACTAGCTCGACGGTGAAGGAAAACATCGTGAGGAAACCCGCAGGTCTCAGAATTAATTCTGAGACATGTGTAAACAAACCCGGTCCGGCGATGGGCTCACCACCTATCACGTTTAGGGGTCCAATATATCTCGTGAAATGTGGGTATATCCAGTAATGGAATACCTCTGCCTACCCCCTCGGGGATAAAAAAAGGCGTGAGATTATATAAGTAAATAAAAAAGCCTCAGATCACATGTTTGTAGGCCTCCGCTTCGCCCCGGTCGACAATTACATGTGTTATGAGACATTTCTTATTTTACTTCCCTAGATGTGTAATCTTACTATTCACCAAGGCAGAGCTACATTATCAGGGAGTAACAGAGGCTATATTTTATCCCCGTATTCCCACGAAAACGAGAATTATCTGTGTAAAACCGGGGGTAGTAAACTATAACGCTACGTTATTTTTCTAGAAACTACGGCAGAACGCCCAGACAGCTGCTGATTGATTCAATTCAACAAAATATATATCATTTGAAATTGCTACCTAGAAATACAATACATTAGATGGAAATAGTACATTATCTCGATTTATGGACAGTCTTGTACATTTTCAACACAAATATTTATCTTGAAAATGTACGAATTGTAACCTATAATGTTCACGATGGAGCGATTCCTCGTTATTGGATCATAAACTACAGGTGCTAAAATAGTATTACCGTAGATTGCTCCTGATCGTATTCTGAGAGCGTATCTAATGCAATCGCACCTCGATACATATCCTTTCCTACTACATTTGCAAATGTATTGCTCTGAATCTACGAGATAAAAAGTTACTTAATAAAATAAGAGTGCAAAAGATATTGTGTAAAAGAATCAGATGAAATGTGATCGAAAAATTAAAATGTATAACTATTGTATCAGAGAAGGCATAGGCAGACGACTTACAAAGGGTCCAAAAACGCAATACTAACGGCACTTCATTTATTACAAATCGATCTTGTTTAGGGTACAGGCAACGCTAAAAGATTATACTCGAATTCATACAAACAGCTGAAAAACATCGTGCTCCTTCTAAGACAGTTGGGTAAAAAGAGACATTTAAAGTCTTTGTCATAATTTCATCTACATGACGTCTATATTAATATTCTAACCTATAAGATAAACAAGTAGATACACCGACTCGACGCTATGTCAGGCTATTAATCATATTTTTTATTTTAAACCATAATTACTAGTACGAAATGAGATTAAAGGGTTTGAGTTTATTGCTGGTCCTTCCCCGGGTACTGCATTTGGGACCAGCCACTCGTCGGTAGATATAGGCTGCTGTTTACATTAGCCAATCTCCATGGACGAGTTTATGGTGCCTTGCTATTAGACTATTGACGTTTGTAAGTGTAATTGTTTGACCTACAGACATAAATAAGTTTCAATTTTGAATTAACCTAACTTAATTGGATGATTTTTCTTTTCCACAATATGGCATCTGGTGGTCGGCATATTGAGTTTTTATTACTTTCATGTCTTTAGTGAAGCGTTTTACCGCACCAAACGTAGCTGCGCCGTAAGACGGGGTAGCAGATCACCGTCCCCCCCCCCCCCACCCGGCCCACACGCTTACCTCACCTTTCCTCTGTCTCAATTCCCCTTCCGCGCGTCTGTCACAGCATGCGGTACAGCGAAAGCGATCAAGCTGTAATGCCTCCACCATTATATAACGGTTCTTCTCGGGGTACTGCATTTGGATCCAGCAACCCTTCGGTAGAGATAGGCTGTTGTTTACGTTCTGCTAATCTTCATGGACGAGTTTAGTGTCCCTTGTTATTACACTATTTTACGTTTCATAGTTTATTTTTTAAGCCCACTGAAATAAATGATTCGAATTGAATTTCATTATCTTCCAGAGCAAATCATCAAAAGCAACCTTGCTGCGTCCAGCGGCTTCCCACGACCTTTACCAGTCCTCTATCCAGGTTAATTTCTAATTTTCTTGATAGAATTGTTTGTCAGACAAGATCTAAAGCTCTAATGTTTTAAAAGGTATTTTAAGAAATAAGCTCAGAATTAATAATTGCGAGATAAACGAGCGACCTTAGAATGTTTTCACTAATTGTCTGACAATCCATTAGTTTTGAGAAGCCGTAAAAGCCGTAAAATATTCGTAGAATTCATTAAAATTTTTGTAGGTAACCTACCTTCGTAATAAAAAAATGGCTGACTCGAAATTATCCATAATTACTTTTCTTATACATAGGTCACACTAAAAGTTTCCACTTACATAAACAATATTTAAAAAGTAACTACAACATTAGAAAATTTAACTCTTTGGCTGTAGAATGCAGTTTGTTTCATCTGACTGTCAATTGTTTTTACATTGTGGCGCTATTTTAAAAATTGCGTGTCTACATTAACATGGATTAAACTCGGGAAAATTTTCGTAGTATGATTTTCTACGATTTTAAGTATAATTTGACAGCTCAACAGAGCATCACTCGGCTTCAATCTGCTTTTAGAGAAGAAGCACCATGCAAGACTACTATTTATAGCTGGTTTCCAGAATTCAAGCGCGGTCGTGTCAATCTCAGTGACGAATCTCGCGATGGTCGCCCGTCCATCGCTGTGAACAACAAAAACATCGATGCTGTGCGCCGTATGATTGAAACAGACACACTGAAAAAAAAACTTGATAACATTAATAAAAAAAAATGTTTGCAGCTATCAAGGAACTTGTTTGTATACGAGCACATAAAGTAATACGATTATGGCAATAAAGTTATGTTGATTCAGCAACAGACAAGTTCTCTTGATAAAATCAAACAAAGTTTTTGTAAATACAATCAATTTTAGTTATCATGCAAATGATTTCTGTTGATTGAAGTTATAACGAACTTGGTAATGGTTATCAAGTATTTTAGTAGTTTCAATAATGTCCACGATTATTTTTATGAGGTAATTGTATTCTGCAATAATAGAATCTGATTACTGTGAATGGTAACCTTGATTCCTTTGGCTCTGTTCGATACTAGGATCAAATATTTATATGTTTATATTTATAAAAAACGTATTTTGTCCCATGAAGTTCTCTAAATATTTGAATATAGATAAATATTAACAAGTAATAAGTTTATTATAAATGTAATAAACACAGTTGACTGTTTGTAAAAATGAATATTGTAAAGTTATTCAGTTATCTTGTATAGAGCTATATAGTACTTTTATTGAGACTATCATGAAAGATATTTATTTTTATATCGTGTACTTATTTATTTATAATATATAAAGCTCGACTACCACTGACTGACTCACTGACTGATTGACATAATTGTTCTCCCAGAAGGAGTCGTTTTGGAGAAAAGTCATGTAGGGGAAAAGTGTGCAAAATGGCGGGGTGACCTAGGGAAAATTCCGACTTTTCAAAAAAACAAAATGGCGGCCAGACTTGCCTATCGTATCGCTTTTGTTTTCCGGCCGATTCGGTTAAAATTTTTGGCAGCTGTAATATTGCTTAGATGATTTACAAATATTACTAAAAAAATTAGAAAAACAAAATGGCGGCCCCGTAATAGTGTTTCAAAGTTGGAGTGATTTTAGACCCCAGTTGACCCTAATTGATCTCCCAGATGCTAATATGCTACAGGAATGTTTTTATTATCATCACATAGGTCATGTCCTGTAGTTTACCAGAAAAATCTGAAAAACTGAAAATCCAACATGGCCGCCCTGTCATTGGCTAATAAAGAAAAAGATGAATTTTACCAGATTTTGAATGTTGATTTTCGGCAAGATGGCGACACCTGAGCGAGTTGGCTTGTATGGCGGGGTTAGAGGTCTCATTACGGAGTGTTGCCATGTTTTAAAATTTTCCCAAAATTTAGGGTATTTTTTTACTTTTAATGCATAAAGTCAAAACTCAAAATTTTACCATTTTGCAAAAACAAGTAACAGTCTACGGTACATTTTATCTCTCCTTATGACCTTTTGTAGGATTTTTGAATTTCGCCTGGCAACACTGAAAGTTATGGCCGATTGAATTTTTAGGGTAGACCTCAAAAGACCCGAATTGATCTCCCAGAAGCCAATATGCTATAGAGACGTGACTGGTGTCATTACATAGGGCATATCCTGCTGTTTACCAGAAAAATCCGAAAAACTGGAAAAACAAGATGGCCGCTCCGGTATTCTCTCTTTACTCAAAAAATTGGGTTTTTATAATTTTTATCGGTATTTTTAGGCAAGTTGGCAACACTTTGGAAAGTTGGCTTGTATGGAGCGATTGTGGGTCTCAGTAAACAGTGTTGCCATGAAAAGTAATATTTTAATTTTTTTTATCATTTTTCGACTTATACTAAAAAAACACAAAATTCACTTAGAAAATTATCAAAAATGGCTAAAACAAGATGGGCGCCCAAAATTTGACTCTATTTTTCTGTCAAAATAAGACTCCACAAAGACACGCGTGGCCGCTTGCGGCCTCGCGCACCGCGCGACATCTAGTCTATAATATATAAAGCTCGATTACCACTGACTGACTCACTGACATAATTGTTCTCCCAGAAGGAGTCGTTTTGGAGGCAAGTCATATATGAGAAAAGTGTTCAAAATGGCGGGGTGACCCAGGGAAAATTCCGACTTTTCAAAAAAACAAAATGGCGGCCGAGCTTGCCTACCGTATCTCTTTTGTTTTCCGACCGATTCGGTTCAAATTTTTGGCATCTGTACAACCTTTCAGATGATTTACGAATATTATTTAAAAAGTTGAAAAAACAAAATGGCGGCCGCGTAGTAATGTTTCAAAGTTGGAGTGGTTTTAGACCCCACTTGACCCGAATTGATCTCCCAGATGCCAATATGCTAAAGGAATGTGTTTGGTGTCATCGCACAGGGCATATCCTGTAATTTATCAAAAAATCCCGAAAATCTGAAAAACCAAGATGGCCGACCGGTGATTTGCTCTCACAGAAAGGGATGGATTTTACCAGATTTTGATTGTCGATTTTTGGCAATATGGCGACACCTGAGCGAGTTGGTCTGTATAGCGGGGTTAGAGGTTTCATAACGGAGTATTGCCATGTTTAACAATTTTCCTAAAGTTTGGGGTATATTTTTACTTTTAACGCAAAATGTCAAAACTTTAAATTTTACCATTTTGCAAAAACAAGTGACAGTCAACGGAACATTTTATCTCTCCTTATGACCTTTTGTAGGTTTTTTGATTTTCGCCTGGCAACACTGAAAGTTATGGTTGATTTAATTTTTAGGGTAGACCTCAAAAGACCCGAATTGATCTCCCAGATGCCGATATGCTACAGGGATGTGTTTAGTGTCATCGCATAGGGAGTATCCTGTTGTTTACTAGAAAATCCCGAAAAATAGAAAAAACAAGATGGCCGACCCGTTATTTTTGTTTTACTGAAAAATTTCAATTTTCTTAATCTTAATCGGCATTTTTTAGCCAGTTGGCAACACTTTGGAAAGTTGGCTTGTATGGAGCGATTGTGGGTCTCAGTAAACAGTGTTGCCATGAAAAGTAACACTTAACAAAATTTTATTATTTTTTGACTTGTACTAAAAAAGACTAAAATAAAATGGGTGCCCAAAATTTGACTTTATTTTTCTGTCAAAATACGACCCCACAGACAGAGACACGCGTGGCCGCTTGCGGCCTCGCGCATCGCGCGACATCTAGTTTATTGTATATAGGTTCAAATTACTAGACTGTAGGTTTAGGGATTATAATCGGCATTAGATAAAAAATAGCAATTAGGATGTCTAAATTGCCTTTATCTAACGCTGACTATTTCTGAAAAAATAATAATGACAGAAGTGATAAAAAAAAGTATTTATATATTTATGTTTAGAGATCAACCTTTTTCTTTATACTAATAAAATATACTAATAAAATAGCAGTCTTATTAGCCTTGAATAGAAGTCAACATCATTATGCTTATAGGAACCTAAATTACATATATTGGTATTAAATATGAAACAGTAGTATTATAATTTACTAGACGTAAGTTAGTTACAACAAAATATGACTTGACACTTGATAAATTATGACCAACAATGATAATATAAGGTAGTGGGGTAAAGCCTATAAATTTCAATGAACTTTTGGTGCCTTTTGGCGATACTATCGTCTTGTGTATGTACATGTGTAACAAAAGCTTTGCGAGTTTCGGCTTTTCTTCTTTTTGGCTGAAGGAGAGAATTTGCGTTCGGAGCTCAAAGAGGTAGCAGCAACCGGTAAAGCAAAGATGCTTGGTTGCAAGGTTACTTTTTTCTTCGCTCGAATCTGAAATATAAATTTTGCTTGCTTTAATCAAAACTGGCTGTAAACATTTGACTAGTTGTTTGGCCGCAATCTAAGACACCAGACAGACAGACAAACAGACACACTATTGATAGTTATATTATCTCCTTCCTTTCCCGCGCCGTGGTCGACAAAAAAAAGTAGGTACTTACCATCTGCTAAATTCATAATTTCATCGCTATAAACTTCTATAATGTTTTCTTTACTGACCGAAAAATTCAAATAAGCTTTTTTTTCTTTAGGGTAACAAGCATTGAAGTCTTCTTCAGGCTAAAACAAAAGGTTTTAAATATTAGGGTTTGCGCGCAGAGCAGTAACTCCTACATTACTGCCAGCACAGCCACAAATCCGTACAACTAATCCATACTAATTGTATAGGTACAGTAGAGTCTGTCACAGATAAAACATTTTAGTTAAGTGTCTTAAGAACTAGATACCTTCCAATGAATAACCCTGGGGTTTTTGTAAGGCAGGAAAATCATTAAAATATTGTTCAGACTGAATAATCAGATTTGTAAAGTTCCTTTTCATTTTATTAGAATTAATGTCCAAGGTCCAATCTATTTGTTCTTCAGCATTAAGATCTTGAATAACAATATCCTGAAATAGACAGAATGTAAGTAGGTAGGTAACTAACATAAAAGTTTTAAGGAACTTTTATTTTAAAAGATGCAATTTCTCTGGAGTTTCTTATACCTATTGCACTACACACTGGGCTGGCATACATATTTCCTTAAGAAACGGTCCTAGTTACCTTGATCCAGTTGTACCTATCTACCTGACTCATGTAAGGGTAAGTACCTACCCAGATACTTACACCTAAAGATATATCGATACTACTGCTCCCTGGAAGACTTATATTACTGTCTTTGGAGGCTGTAAAATCCGAGTTCCACATTTTCCAGCTCCATAGAAATAGGGATCTAGGCCCAAATAGAGGAATTAGCTCTTTGATATCGTCATGCGTAAGCGCAGAAAGCGCTTTTTCTGCAAAATAATCCTCGATGAATTTATGTGAAAACAATTTAATACCTATAATCATCTTTTCCAAAAGGGGTAGGTACTTACTGATAAAAGTGGCACGTAGTTCGAGCAGCGCCCAAGCCTGGAGAAGGTCGCATATTTCTTCCATAACAAACTATGAGGAGTATAATACTATAACACCACTACTAATATAAGAAAAATTTTGTTTTCAAGGTCTGGGCAAAAATGTTAAATGTAATTATTTTGCTCCGCGTGATACAAGCGTGCCTTTCTTGGGCGCCGGTTAGGTATACTATTTAAGATTCTGAGGTTATAAAAACAATAAACAAATAATTATTATAGAACTTATCATGCAACTTGATTAAATCTGTGATGTGCCATGTTAAAATATTTTAATTATGTTATCTTAGTTCCTTGTATGAAGTAAATATTATAAAGGAGTTGATCATTTTAACTTTATTGTGACAACAAATATTGAAGAATCTAGTTTTGTAAGTTTTTGATTGCTTCAATCATTTTTTTTCCTATCAAGCAAAATGGCATGCTTGATTGGCTCGATTTTTTTCAGTGAAGGCATGTGACCTACCATGAGATTCGCGCATCCTTAGACATAGGCATGAGTCAAATACAATCAATCCTACACAAACATTTGGGTGTGAGAAAGCTGTGCTCACGGTGGATCCCACACAATTTGACCGAGGCTCAAAAAACGGACCGCGTCACTTGGTGCAGTGCCATGCTTACCAGATTCAACGAAGGTACGTCAAATTTAGTGTGGGACATAGTAACAGGTGACGAAACATGGATTTATTGCTACAATCCCAAAACAAATCAGAAATCACGCGTATGGGTCTTTCTAGATAAGCCGAAGCCAACCAAGGCGGCGCGCGTGAAAAGTGCATCTAAGCGGATGATTGCTTCTTTTTTTAATAAAACTGGACACGTGGCTACTGTTGCTTTAGAGAATCGTCGTACCGTGAATAGTGACTGGTACACGACCATTTGTTTGCCGGCAATCATTGACGAACTCCGTAAGAATAACCGGAAACGTCGTATCATCTTGCACCACGACAATGCTAGTTCCCACACGGCCAGACAAACAAACGAATTTTTAAAGGTGAAAAACTTAGAACTTATGAGCCATCCTGCATACAGCCCCGACCTGGCACCTTGTGACTTTTTTCTGTTCCCAAAAATTAAGAACCAATTACGCGGTCAACGATTTTCATCACCAGAAGAGGCTGTCGAAGAGTATGAAAAACACGTTTTTGAGGTCACCACGGAGGAGAGGCACAAAAGTTTTCAAAATTAGTTTAATCGCATGAAAAAGTGCATTGACGCAAAGGGAGAATATTTTGAGAAACAATCAATTCATTTTTGACCTTTAATAGTATTTTTTTCTTATTCATTCCGGAAACTTTTAGTGCGCCCCACGTACATCGTTTTCCATAGTTATATTTATTGTTTATACAATTTTGTTATATATTTCCAAATTCTCATTACAATAGGCTGCCAAACATCGATATATTTGAAACCCAATAGTAAGTGAATTACATAGGCTTGGCACTGGTACACTATATCTAAAGCTAGTACTAAACTGGCAAAACCAACGCACCCCAAGCGCCGATAGCCTTAGAGTGAACAAAAGATTTTGATTCATATACCTGTCGTTGAGTTGAAGTTCCAATGTTATATGCAACACCCCTACACTACTCATCCGCAATATTTTTCCCATGCCTACAGCAGACCAAATAAAGCCTATATCAAACTATGACGATTTCACGGGGAGGTTTTCGGCCTGCGCCACTCGTGCTAGCGCTGTCAGGAGCAGCGCGCCGCTCATTTGTCACCCGCCTGATATAACAGGTTAGCCAGCTAACCACTGCCGACGCCATTTGCATACATTCGTTTCTAACTTCATTGTATATATGGTGGGTGATTCCAGAACTTTAATTTGTTTTGTTTTTCGAAAAATATTAAGGTTGATTTTAGTGTGACAGACGTTACAAAGACTTTTTTGACAGTGCGTAAAAAATGATGGAACCACGACAGTCATGTCAAACCGTCAAGGCCGTCTTTTTTTCAAGAGTATACCATTTGCAGAAGTCAGCGTCTTCAAAAATTCCTTACTCGTAAATCAAGCCCTTGTTTTGTTCAATTACAATGTTTGATGTCAAGAAAACTGCTGCATTGTATATCTGTACCAACAATAGTTTTTATCACGTGTAGTTTTGTCACGTCTTGTCATTGGCACACAAAACTATCATTGGGCTAAAGTTTTGGCACTCGGTCTATTTAACTCGAGTATTTCCTTCGAACCGCGCTTTCCACATGTGGTCTCATATTTTGTGTAATATGCAAAGAGATTAAAATATAATAGGGCCTAGAGGGGACAAAGCGAGGAAAATTTTAAGCCAAAAGTTATTCCAAGTGGAATAAGTCCCGTACAATTTCGACCGAATGACAGCTCGCGTTCATACTAACTGACATGACGCTTGAACTTCTAACATGCTTTAAAGTTTTGTATGAAGATATTCCCAATGCCCCCTCTATGTCCTATTATATTTTAATCTCTTTGGCAATATGTACATACTGCTGACTCAATGTTTTCGATATTGATTTGCCTGTTGGCTAAGTTGGTATAGTGGCTCTACCTTTTGAGTGAGAGGTTCGATTTTCGCACGCGGCTAACATTTGTGTGCATGAACATGTCTGTTGACTTCATGTCTAGTTGGGACTAAATAAACGAGTGTGAATTGTATTCAAAAATTTATGGTTATTATAAGATAATTGTACATATATTTCTAGTTTTCCTTATCCAATTCAAACAATGCTGATTTTGTTATACTTCGCGACTCGCGATAATTCTCAGAAATTTGAATGCAAAATCAATCATGAAATTCCTTTAAACATTTTCTTTGAATAAAAGAACGTTAATTGAAATGCAGTTATAAAAAATCGAATCGAACGAATTGAGATCACGTGAAATAGCGATTGCATCAGTCAACCATCGCAATCAAATCATCCACGTAAAGTGAAACAGCAAAATGCACGAGCAGAACTGAGATTGATCGGTTTGTTTGGCTCATTCGTTCCCATTTTGAATGAATGATTTTGTTTGCACGAGAATCTATTTGAGCTTTCATTTTAGCTGACAAGCATTTTAATCTTGTTTTTTTGCAGATAAATTTCTACTAAAAATTTCAAAATTGTTTGTATCAGTACAAATACTGACTACCTCTGTGTTATGGTCTGACAATATTTGTATGGTCTGAAGGTATATTTGTTTTGTCCAATTCATATATTTACTGACAAGGTATGCGAACAGTTAATTAAAAATAGAAACTGTGCAGATCACAGAGAGAGATTCAGGTCTGTGGTGCAGATAATACAAAAAAAGCAGAGCTAAGATATTATATAAATAAGAGCTATATTACCAAAACTAAAAGTTTTTTTTTATGAATGTAACTTGGATATTTATAAAAACGTTTGTAACGTTGTGGAATAAGGCATTTCTCAGGAAAATAGAGCATATTTTCCAAATCCGTTTATCCCTAAAACAAATCTCATCTAATATGACGGGCCTATTGGCGCAGTTGGTAGTGACCCTGCCTTCTGAGTCGGAGGGTGCAGGTTCGATTATCGCTCGAGGCCATCATTTCTGTGCGTGAACAATTAAACATGTTTGTTGGCTTCGTGTCTGGTTGTTTAATATTTATTTAAGTATGTTTATCGGTTGTTTAGTACCCATAGTACAGGCCCTGTCTAGTTTGGGAATAAGTAACCGCGTGTGAATTGTGTGTTGGTTTTTGGGCATAAATCGAAAGAAGTTTCAGAATGTACAAAGATTTATTCAGATTATGGAATAGCGTTAAGTTCCCTATACACGGGAACGATCGGTCTGTACGATCCGTCGCAACAGATAGATCGTAACGACGGATCGTCCGTGTATGTGAAGATCGTTAACGATTTACTTCATCGCAAGCGATATCGCAGATCGCAACAAATCGACTGTGTGTGGGCACTCGACGATCAACAATTCGATTTTTTCGTGTTGCCAGACTGTGGGCAATTTTACCACCTTTTATTTTATTTGCAATGTATGTATATAACTATGTAAGTTCGGGTGGAAACTTGCAACTCAATTTTGAAGAAGATATTTTAAACTGATGTATGTAAGTCCGGTTACAATGCAATATTATGGTACCACCAAGCTAGGAGGTGGATATCGCAACTTCTTAATGACTAGACAAATATAACCAATTGAGCTGTTTTTTTTTGGTTTGGATGTCAATGCGTGGTTAGCCATGTGATGTCATTTTAAATCCAACACGGGGGAACATCCAAGGTGACGAGTTATTTTTAATACACTCTTACAAGATGGGTAATAAATGAAAGGGCCGAACTATACTATACGTGACATGGAATTTCTGCTTCTTAATTTTTTTGTAGCTTATACCTCTAGGTATATAAGAGGGATTATTAACCAAAATATCAAAGCGCGGAGCGCAATAATTTCCGAGATATAATTTTTTGAAATTACAATAAACTAACCTCAAAACTGTACAACTTAAACGCGTTAAAACTACAATGCACCCATCACTACATTACTAGATTACTCTTAATTCCTTATAATTACACACAACACACTTAAAAATACACTAACACACTTACAAACAGATATACTCTCACACATAATTACTTACACACAATCATTCACTAAAATAATATTAAAGAAAAAAAATGTTAAACTGATACATAGGTACACTAATATTATATTTATCCTATTTTAATTTAATATAATCTACCCACTAGCATACCTACTTTCATTGTTAATAATATGTGGTTATTGAGATTGACTATACAATTACCTATCACCTATCCATGTTTAGCCCTAGTATAATAATTTATTGTGTAACTGTTTTTTAACCCAAATGAAAGAAAATAAAAATAAAATAAGACATATTATTATGTCAAACGTCAATGCGTTTCGTTTAGTCTATTTTACATGCCAAATTAGAGTGCAGTCTGATAAAGTATTATCGATGTAATTTTATTGTACTAGATAAATAAATTAAATTTAGTTTCTTCATTTATTTCACTTAACGTTATTGCCCATGTTTTACCGATTCAAAGACCTTTCCGCCCTTCTTTAAAAAAAAAACTAAAATTGCCCATGGCTTGGGTAATTGCCCACGGTCTGGCAACACGACAGATCGCTTGCGACCGATCGTACAGACGGATCTCACAGACGGATCGTTCCGTGTATGTGGCCCTTTACGTGTACACAGAAAATGGCCAAGTAGGGAGAACGAAAAAAGCTTGACAGCTGTCAAGATCAAATGTACAGTTAAGATTGCATTTACAAATCATGCTACAACAGTGTGTCCCACTATTTATTTATTATTATTATTATTTATATATTATAACAAACAATACATCTAAGGCACTTGAGCATAGAATAATGCACCCAAGTATATGTATTTAGGGAGATTCGAGTATTACCTCAAAAAGCAGGTAAGAACCCAGCTATTTTGTTACCTCTTCGACCAAGGGCCATCGAAGGCATTGTGTGGGTCACAAAAGGATGTTCGCGAGGTTTTACCCTAATGATAAACGGCTGGTTTGGGGGCAAACCGCCTACACATTGTTAAATGTATCGGCATTGTACGCGATTAACTCCGGAGGCCATTAATTTGTAGTGGCAAGTGAACCTTGTTCAAATCGGTAAGCGGCCTAAACAATTTCGGTTTTGTCGAACATTATTATTAACTTTATCATTAACGTTTTTAGCTTTGACTACGATAAACAAAGGTGACTGACTTGCAAGTTTTTATTATAGACAATTTTATTGATATTATTTATTGTCTTTCTAAAAACAACAGTCCCAATCACAGATTAGGCAAGCAGGTACTCTATTACGAGAAGTAGATTAAGAGAACTTGCGGCCAACTCCTCAGCCGCAACTGCCAGTACGTAGGGATGATGAGGACACGTAGAGATGAGGACACGGAGTGAAGGTCGAGGGTTCGTGGAGGGTTGGAGAACGATGAATATAAACGAGTGTTTCAGCAGCCAAATGGTTTATTATCACTGTTTTCAGTTTATTGTCACGGTTTATTAGGTTTTATCGGGTTATTTATTATAGCACAATTGTAGAAGTATAGATATTTTAATATTTGACCGTCTAGTTCGAGCAAGTTCAGTAAGTACTGATTTGCTGGTAGAAGAAAATAGAAGAGTGAGCTGTAATTCTAATTTCAAAAATCAAAATTTAGAATGTATGGCCAGATAAAGAAGTTAAAAGGGCAAAAAGTTTATAGAAGGGTGGATAAAGCAGGTCCGATAACGAGTACCTCTCGTTACAAACTTATTATATAAGTGTATTTTTCGGGCTTCCTAAACGTGACAGGTGTCGTGTCTACCCCAGAACTGAGGTACATTACACATGCCTTATGAAATTTTCCTTCACCGTTTATATTTTTTTTTAAAACACTTTGATACATGTCCAATCTAGCAGAACTACAACAACTAACTTTACAGAAAAGTGATAAAAAAATGTTATTTGGATGTTTATTTGCATAGGACAACACCAATCTCAACTTTAATCGAATTAAAACACACAAAAGAGTTGACCCGTTTCTCGTTATTTCAGCTTCTGTGGAGATAAAACAAACCTATTTCGGAAACGGTTATATTAAAATGAACTCCGCAGAATAAATTTTCATTCCAATCAACATTCCAAAAATCACGGACGGTTGATGCAAAATACTTTTAAATTAAATAACCTAAATTAGCCTTTTGTTTTACTTTTGTAAATGGTGAATAAATTTATTGCTTTTCATTTATATCGTTTTATCCGCATTACCGATTGGAGGGAATTGCGGACTCACTCAGTTGTTTAATGTAAAACGGATTTGTCCAGCTCTGTTTTCCACTATGTTATTTCTGCCGGGCACTTTTCCTATTGAATTTACATGCGCCAAGCGCTGCCATGCCTGTCACTTCATGCATATGGATGGCGTTATGCAAACTGCAACTCTGCCTTCCATCGAATAAAAATATTCTGAATGTGATATTTCGTCGGGTACCTATTGTGTCTCGGCAATTTTTGTTCAAATTATATATCTAATGGAATAAGCTGGTATCTGTTTTGAATCCATTAATAAATTACAGAATAGTTTGCATCAATATTTAACTATAGAGTTTGTATATCTATTGGATAAGATATAGGAATAAAAATGGCTGGTCAGTCAGTCAGAGTGGCCACTAGCTTAACACCATCTCCCAATCCGCGGTGGGCTCGCGTGGGAGATTAAAGTCCATATTTTCTCATATGTGAGGAAAGACGCTAAGCTCAGCAGTGGGCTGTTATGGGTTGATGATGATGATGATGAAGCGGAGACAATGCCTTACAGCCTACCTAGTGGTAACGGGGACAACAACCATTTAGTGATTTCCCTCACTAAAAAAACCCTCCATTACTCTGCTCTTCTAAGTTCAGAACCAAACGAGTACCTAAACAGTTTTCTCCATGGACTAGCCATTTTTATTCCTAAGTACCTACTTGTCAAGACGCATCAGAATGATGAAGATGTACCAGTATATTCCGATACCGGTCTCATATATTTCATAATTAGTGAGATGGCACTTTGTATGTTGTACGGAAACGTTATATCGAACGTAAATCGGGGTGAGTCTGGTGTCACGTCACGTTTAATCACTGGAGCATAATTTTATCTGACCGAGCTAGTTAGAGCGTGAGATCCATCGTTTGCGCTCGCTTGCCATTGGAGGGACTCCATTAATACGAATATTTGTAAGAGTTTTAATGTTCGGTAATACGGATATGACCATTATATTACACCATACAATTCAATAGTATTGCCGGTCACCGACACGATGAGAACAAGAATATGTGAAACAGATAAAAAACTCTTTCTTTGTGGGTGATAACTGCCAACGTCCTAAAGTTACCTACCAACACCTACGCTTTAAATTCAAACTTCCTATTTTCCTAGGTTTAGCAGTTTGAAAGGTCATTCTGGCAGTATATTTCTCTGCATATAGAATAATATACTCGTAAAGAAACGTTTATCCTCTAATCATAGAAGAGTAAATACGATTTATCAAAAGTATCAATTATGTAATATCAATCTTTGCATAATTACATTTGTATCTCTCCCAACCGTTTCCTAAATGTATGAGCGTAGATTGATTATTTATAATCTAAAATGATTGAGTTATTTTTGTACTGTCAAAAACCAACATTTCTGTCTGCAGTCGTAGGTTTTCTGAGAATCATTTTCGAAAAATCTGTCGAATCCTTATCTCAAATATGACATCTGTGAATAGCCCATCTCGAAACCTTTCGACAGATTTTCCGATTCCGAGTCGAATATCGAATCTCCGTGAATACGCTCGCTGGTCAGCAACCGTACTGCGAGCAATTTGTTTGCAAATATGAAGTTTGAACCACGACAGCTGTCAGTAGACATAAATTGGTGCCAAATATTCGCAGGGAGAGCCGTCATCTTGCGATGAAACCGCATCGCAACGACGGGTTGTTGACAGAAACAATTCGATACTGCTGACACAACCCGCAGAGCATTCACCCGCTAACACTAACAGTATACCTGTGTACAGGGTGTTTCAGAAAATTACACTGTTATCAAAAATTTAGATAAATAAATATGGCACCTTATTCCCGAAACAGTTGGAGGTTTGCATTCCTGGAAATACTTACTTTAATGGCTTACGGGCGGTCAAGTACAATAGACAAATATATTATGCATCATTCCCCTAGCTTGACTGCTTGAAGGCTGAAAGAGTTAACGAACCTACTATAAACTTCTAAAATAGGCTTTTTACGTTGAGGCCTCATTCTTCCAAAAACTCCGCAAGTGTAAATACAAAACTCCAGCAAGATTTAAGAGCCACCTCTGTCAACCAGCAAAAATAAATATAATTCCTTACACATTTTAGTCCTTTGTAACGACCAGCGTCCGAAACTGTCACCGAGAAACTGTGGAAAAGCCGGGCCATAGTAGGAAGAGATGAATTAACTTAACAAAATATATTGTATTGTATAAATAACATTGACCACACATAAGCCTCCTAATCACATAACACTTGGCACATATCGAATTTTCTCAAGATACTAATAATTAGGTTTCATTTGGACCCCTGGCTACTAGGTTTTGTGTAACTGAAAATACGTTGACCATGTAATAACCCTGTATCAGTAATTCTTTCAGAAAATAAACAATTTATCAATTTTTAACTGAAGTTATGACTGCGTCCTTTCAACTCAATGCAATAAGTCTTGGTGCTCGTATAGCTCGCATGAGTTATATTAGGACTAGAACTCTGCGGCGACGTCGGCGCCAACAGGTCGCCAGGTGATATACTTATCATATTTTAATACTGAATGTTTGGTAACGTCATCGTCAGAGTTTAGATTAGATATATTTCAACGGGTCTCCGTCCGAGCCCTATTCCCTGTTGGGGTAGGCAGATACAATAATCTATTCCACTTGCTACAACCTCGCAGATCTCTCACATCTCCTACACATCCATCAAATCAGACTTTTCTTAAATACACCTGATAATGTTGGTACTCTTATTCTTTTCATTATCATAGATAATATTATCATAAATAGATGACATCAGTAAGAAATGTATGACGAAGCTTTGCGGATAATAGAATATGTAAGATAGACGAAGCTAGTGCTGAAAACGTGACGATGCACTCTGCTGATCTGTTAGTGTAAGAAAGAAAGAAAAAAAAAGGAAGATACAAATATTAAGGAAAAAAAAGAAGCAAGAAGACAGGAAGAGAGAAGAGAATTATATTTATTTGAATTGGATTTTATTTATTTGTGTATATTATATATTTATGTGTCTGCCTATTTTTTTAGTCTATACATAGAACGAAAGCAAACATCTTTCTTTCTTTGTTACACTAACAGAATAAAAACCGACCATAAAAAGGACCCTGACCACCATGTCAGGGGACAAATATGTGCGGAACAATAAAAAAAAATGTTGGTACTAGTCTTGGTGTATGCTTTTCAACCATCTCCTCAATGTATCCAAACGACTATCAACATTAAGAGATAAGTTACAAGATCCAAATTAAAATTATACGAAAAACATGATGTCCTTGAAGATGATAGTAGTGTAACAAATATTTTACCTTCATAACAAATTATGACGATTCGTCGTTTACAAAATTCATATTTGTTTTTACCTCACGTTGTTCAATTTACGATTTTTCTCTCTAGGAACTGTAAAATTTTATTACACACGCTGTATATAAAGTTTCTAACATGTTACTGCACTCCGTCGGAAGTCATCGTGCTTAGCTTAGCTAAAGCAATGACCGCTTGAAAGACCATATTTTATTTTAGACAACATAATGCAGAGTTTTACATTACAGCCAGTTTCGGGGTCCATTACCATAATTACCAGCCAGTCAAATACACTTGAAGAATAAGTAGGTAACTTTTTCTTAAAACGCATTGGTTAATATATACTTTAATAGCCAACCTATATTTTTTCTGTAACAAGGTCACGGATAAAAGTAACAGATAAGCACGTTCATAAGGTTCAAATTAGTTGGTTTTTAGAAGTTTGACAATAACTCTTCAATCTATGGTTTGTTTCTGTCCTTTTTCTTCCGTATTCTATGGAGAGGGATAGGCTAACTTAAAATTAGGAATTTTAGCTAGTCAGCCAGAATCGAGGGATATGCGAACATTTTATTATGTCATAGGTATTTCTAACTAGGTCGTTCTGGTTCCGAGTTATCGTTAACTTTCAAATACACTTTTATTAGATACATTCTAGTAACTAACAAAAACCTTTACAAATTGGACTTCTCTGTTTCCTAATCTTAATCAAAGTCCCTAAATAACCTGCTTTTAATGACGCCATAATTTTAACACGAAACACTATTCTGATTGTGCAGTAACACTTAACAGAATCCGCAATGGGGATGCCGCAGTGGAGCCCAACACGACACATCGGAACAAGTGAAATTAAACTCCTTTACAATTGCCAGAACTCCGCGAGAAAATTTCTTACAAAGTGCACAGTTAAAGTGCCACCTACCACGCAAGTTGGTACGACAAATATTTTCGTGCAGGTCCCAGCAGCCGGTTGCTCTAATCTTAATTTACAGTCGACGGTAGTTTGTTCGAAGTAACCAAGTCACAGTCACAAGTTGCTCGGCGCCGTCTTCAACTTCAGGTGAACTGAACAACAACTTGATTCTATACATTCCTGGTTTATTGGCTTTGACGAAGTTTACGCTGTCAGTTTTAAGTGAAGGGATGTGTGCCGAACTGTTGCAGAATTTGATTATTTCAATGTTAATTAACTGTAAACTGTAAGGCTCGGATCACTCAGCGAGCGGAAGGCGTGGGACCAAAGCGGGACATGGCAGAGGGCAATATTGAGAAGTCGCGTCGACGCAGAGGCACGGGTGGGGCGCACGGTTTCGTATGAGTGCTCAGCGTGAACGTTCCCTTCGATGTGTGCAATGTCCAACTACCACTTGAGTATTAACTGTAAGACTCCGATCACTCAGCGAGCGGAAGGCGTGGGACCAAAGCTGAAAATGGCAGACGGCAATATTGAGAAGTCTCGTCGACGCAGGCACGGTGGGACGCATATGAGTGCTCAGTGTAAACGTCCCCTTCGATGTGTGCCATGTATCTACTACCAGCGAACGTTCCGCCTGATACATCTAAGGGGAATTTTTGTGAGCATTTATCTTTTCATACATTAATATAGCGACCAATATCAGTGAGTCACCGCTTGGCGAGAAGTCCTCACTTATAGTGACAAAAACAATTACAAAACGTGTTTCCTTAATGTTTATGACCATTCCATGGCGATGATAGAACTGAATTTAAAAAAAAACTGGCTTCTGATTGTTTAACGATAATTAGGGGAGGGGTAGTGAAAACGTAAGCTTTCAAGTGAGAAATCTTTCAAATATCAGGCAGAACTTTTGTAGATAGTACGCTCACACTCCATTTTGCCACGGCTAACTACATAATACCTACTTGTAATACCAACTTTGAAAACTACGTCTCACTGACTACACTTCTTCACGGTGTTGAGTCAACTTTACTTGGTCGCACTGTAATGTTATCCTAACAACAGTCAACCAAGATTACGTGACTAGATGCAGCACGGCACACCCAGAATTATCATTCTTATTAACTAGTACTCGTAGTTAGGTAAAATAATAGCTAGCACCTTGAGTAGTCTTGCAGGTTTTTTAGTTTTGCGTAGGTATAATATTCAATTCGTATATAATTATAATATAACGAAGTTAACACAAAATTGCAATTTTTTTAGTTATTCCCAATTTGTTTTAGAACAAAAGATGAAACAAGAAAGTCTACACCATTATCTCAATACGAAATTTCTTTTGAACGTTTATGCGAATGATCTTTGGCTCGTGAAATAAACCGCACCGTAAGCTATGATTAAGCTTATACCATCTCTTTGATGTAAGGTTTCGATATTTCAGTCTTTTCACACAATTGAGACAATAATAGTTTCTTCATAGGCACTTTTTTACTATATTATTGTCCATCCAGTTTCCAGTAAATCATATTATAAAGACAATTGAAATTGATTTTGTCTGGAAACCCCCACCCATTCCCCCATAGAATTAAGTACTCTGTATTTTTAATCGGCTTTCAATTTTTCTTCAAATGAAAACAAAATCTGGAATTAAGCACGGCGGGTCAAAGAACTCATTACTTTTGTACCTGACTGCACCTGAAATAGACTAAAGTAGTCAAAAATATTGCGATTCGGATGTATTCGCGTTATTAAATTTTACTTGTGTTTTCTGTCGTCTATTCAATGCCCTATTTTTGTTAAAAACAACTTCAACAAGCTCTTTTAATTTCATATTTTTAAAGCTACATAAGGTTATTATAAGTACTAGAAACTTGTCTGAATTTCTTTCAACTTCGTTTAAACTAGTTTGTTATCTCACATTAATTGTAATTAAAGTTTCATCAACTTAAATGTTTAGTATTTTTTTTTCACAGAATTAAAATTGTTAAACTTTGCAACTCTGCATCCACATTGGCAAAAACTAATTCTGAAGAAAGCTTCGAGTTTTTAAAAAATATACAAACATATTTATCAAGGATCGTGGGAAAATCTGCAGGTCCCAAAATTGGTTTTAAGGCATGAGTAACATAACCCTATTGTGTATTGTTCCAGAATTGAAATACTTCTGCCAATCCCCTCGGGGATAAGCAACTATGGACAATAGTAACACTCGCGTACCTAAATTTTAGACACATCACGTCTCATATTGTTATATAAATTTTCTTCCTATCATGATACGGCTATGTAGGCAGTGAAATTCTAAACTCCTAGAATATTAATGGCCCGACACGGGCTACGCTGAAATATTTTCTACCTACGCCGCCGTAAATGACAAAAGCCCGAAAGCGTAATTAACATTTTCATTTCAAGTCCGCGAAAGTTTTACATCCGATGCAGTTACAAACTATTTTCGAAAGATATAATTTAAAAAATGAACTTCCCAGAAGTTGCTTTTGACAGTTTTAATTAATTATTCGCTAAACACAAAAAACATCGCAACTTTCCTGCATCGCTAGTAGCTACGTAAGTCGCTGAAGTGCTTTTTGAAACTTCAGCTTTGGAAAATGTTTTTAGATTGTGTTTAAATTTATTTTGCATCATCTATTTTTAATTTAACTACTTATATATTTAAAAAGTACCCGAAACTGACGAGCATGTATGAGTTGATTGATTGATTGAGTTGCCGTCTATTGTCTCTGCCTACCCTGTCGTCGAAAAGGCATCATCACGGATTAATCACGAAATCTTAGAAATTAATAAATTTTCAAATTTTAAATTTGTTATGGCAAGTAGGTATATTCTAAGAAAGGGTTTTACGAAATTCCTACAGGAACAGGACCTTACTATATTGGTATTGCGTAATCCAAAAATAGCTTAAGCTAACGTCTATTTAGTTTTTAACAAACTATTGGTATCTATTGAACCCTTACCTAAATGAGTAACAACCGGACCCAAAATCATAAATGTCACCCTAATCAAAGATTTGTAGCCAACTTCAAGCAATTAATGGTTGCTAGTTTGGTGGTTTATAATTTCGCAGTTTGGCTGACTAGCTGTACAAACTCGAAGTTCGTCAAAGGGATTCGGCTAATTTGATTTCAGTGTTCGGCCTCCGCAAGGAGTTGTCTGTTGGACACACGAACCGTAGAGAAGGCGAGTACGATTCGACTTGCTATTTACGTAAACGAAATGCAAAAATCGGTTACAATGTTCGATGAATAAATTGAGAGAATGTGTAAATTATTAAACAGCGTTAGTGATACATTCACGTTGACTCAGTTAACAAGCTTCGGAAAACCCTAAATATATTTAATGTAAATAATAAACCAGATTAATGTCCTACTTATACATATATCTACAATATTTTCAAGTTATGTTTGCAAGTGGTGTTTACCTTTAAATGGTTGGTGCACTTAGCTAGATGGTATAGTTATATAGATAGTATATATAGATTTAAGTATAGTTGTAAAACTAGTGAGTAAGTTTCAGTGTATCCAAACGTTGGTAGACTTAATAAAAATAAATAAATAAAAATAAAATGAGGAACTTGTCGCATATTGGAGCTCCATTGGCGGTTTGGACCTTTGGCTCACGAGTTCGCTATTTGCTCGCCAATGGATCATGGCCTTTAGTTTTTACTTTTCAACATATTTTATTACTCCAAGGAAGAATTAATTCTGAGACATGTGTAAACAGACCCGGTCCGGCGATAGGCTCACCACCTATCACGTTTAGGGGTCCAATATATCTCGTGAAATGTGGGTATATCCAGTAATGGAATACCTCTGCCTACACCCTCGGGGATAAAAGGCGTGAGATTATTATTATTATTTTATTACTCCAAGGACTGGAACTACCTGCCGGCGTCTGTATTTACGAGTTCATAATTATAAAACTTGACTCCACGTGGGATCTGATAATTTTTGGAAAGTGCGAGCCATATTCTCGTCTTGGCACCATTTTACATGAAAATGTTTTTGGTGAGATAGTCAGTGCAGACAAGTGTTACAGGGCAAAGTTGCGAGGGTTAATGACCGCTTTGCAACGATATTATATATTTGAACCCGTTACCCACCCCGGGTATCGGTTTCCTGAAACCATGAAATTTACAATGAAACGGAACTTAGCAAAAATAAATATACCTAGTTACATTTTCCTATACATGAAAAACATATTTTCTAGAAAGCAAATATGTACCGTATGGGATATAAGATTTATTGAAGCAAAAGTCAAGTCTCGTTTTGTTGAACTGAGAATTTCCGGATAATAGCCCGGCTTTACTGAACTCAGCCAACTTTATTTTCTAATTAATTGAGTTTCAGTGATGGAGTGCTCAGAAAATAATAATGTAAATACTTATAAAATAAAAAAAGAAATACCAACGAGTATTGACTATGTTGCGCGACTATCTAACAAGACTGTAGACACCTCCCGGCGTTGCCCGCATATATCCCTTTTTTTCCAGTTGCCGTGAGAATATCTCAAAATCCTTTCGTAGAGGACATCTACTCTATATGAGAAATCTTCCGTCCAAATTTCGAGTTTGTAGCTTTTATTTTTTCTCAGATCATAGATATAAATAGCTGCATAAATAAATGGGTAGATTTATCCATTTGTATTTAAATCGAGCTTTCCGAACGATTTGTACGTGTTTTATGTATGATATGTGTTCTATTTGCACGCACACAACGGCAAAATGTCAATCCACTGCTGTCGTAACCCGGGCAAACAAAAGATGCTTCGTGTATGTGTCTTTAAAGGCCCCGAACACAATACACTCACTTGAAAACTATGCAGACGCGACGAACTGTTATATTTGTAACAAAACTCTATGCTTGCTAAACTAACAGAACCATTTTGATATATATTTCATAATGTGCGTCCATATGTAACTAATAAAAATGATATTTTTCGCCAAGTAACGAATATCAGCCTCTATTTCCCACAAAATTCCTAGCAATATCCTCTTGCTTCATAAGTGAGATTTATTTCGCTATTGTGCGAATTCAAGGAAATTATCGGATATTGGAAAGAACTATCCTTAGAAACTAAGCTTAAAAGAACCAAATGAGGAATAGGTATTATGCTTATATTTATTTTTGAATTATAGGAATTATCTCTAATAAGTTATATAAAGATCAGAAAATTGTATTATTAAAAGTGTTTTTTTTTTCAAATAATACTAAAAACCTTTACGTACAAAATTTCCCTGTGGGACGCCTTTCGATCGACTGCCAAAAATACCTATATTTGCTCACTATATATACAATACCTGTACATTTTGAAGAGCTGAATCTATCGCCTGCACTTGACTTGAGGAGTCGAGACCCATGAATAAACCATCAGGGGAATGTGGATCTCGTGTCAAGCGTGAACGCGTTTGACGAACGGATCGTCGACCCTGCCAGAATTCAAAATAGACCCCTCAAGAAATGACCAAGTAATCTTTAACTATTTTTCTTTGTGTTTCCTTTGAATATCCGTATAATCATGAGTTACAAAAGCAAGTTGGAAAAGTGTAATAATATGTGAAATCACTACATAGTATAAAACAAAGTCGCTTTCTCTGTCCCTATATCACTATGTCCCTATATCCCTAATAGTATGCTTAAATCTTTAAAACTACGCAACGGATTTTGATGCGGTTTTTTTAATAGATAGAGTGATTCAATAGGAAGGTTTTAGTATTAGCATTGCACACGTGCGAAGCTGGGGCGGGTCGCTAGTACTAAATAAGATTATAAACTATCTCTGGGCTAAATTTCATTAAAATCCGTGAAGCGAACACAAATCCAAAGTTTCACCTTTAATATAATTAGAAGAATTAATGTAATAAGTTAAAGGATGTGAGCAAACTTCGTGAGTTCATAATATTAGCTTTAATATTAATTATTGCAGATATAATGCCAACCGAAAGTATTTTACCTAAACTTTCACACCTCGCTAAACGTGGAGTCAGAATCTTAGATGACTGATGACAAGAGTTTAAGAATAAAAGAGACGTGTGGCACTCGGGGACTGCCGCGGTAAAGCTATTGCATTTTGAACTTTGAATTTTGAATTTTGAATTTTGAATTTTGAATTTTGAATTTTGAATTTTGAATTTTGAATTTTGAATTTTGAATTTTGAATTTTGAATTTTGAATTTTGAATTTTGAATTTTGAATTTTGAATTTTGAATTTTGAATTTTGAATTTTGAATTTTGAATTTTGAATTTTGAATTTTGAATTTTGAATTTTGAATTTTGAATTTTGAATTTTGAATTTTGAATTTTGAATTTTGAATTTTGAATTTTGAATTTTGAATTTTGAATTTTGAATTTTGAATTTTGAATTTTGAATTTTGAATTTTGAATTTTGAATTTTGAATTTTGAATTTTGAATTTTGAATTTTGAATTTTGAATTTTGAATTTTGAATTTTGAATTTTGAATTTTGAATTTTGAATTTTGAATTTTGAATTTTGAATTTTGAATTTTGAATTTTGAATTTTGAATTTTGAATTTTGAATTTACATTTTGAATTTTGAATAAAACATTTTGACTCGGACTCGGACTCGGACTCGGACGTCGGAGTGGGGAGCGTGAGGTTTTTTCGTTACGGAATTTCTGGATTCGGTCCCCGCGCTCAAGGCCCGCGATAGAAGCTATGCAATAGCTTAAAATGTCGATTAACGTTTCACTAATGTGTGTAACGAAACGACTAACATACATTTGAAGTTAGCAAACGCGGTTCTATAAGCATAAAAAATTCATTCCAATACTCATGAGGATTTTTAAACCAAACAAAGTTTTGTTCAATAAAATACTCGTTTTTCAAAATATTCTAATCCAATATTTTTTTATGAATAATTGATTGCACAAAAATAGGGACCTTACGAGTAATTACTTTTGTTAAATTTTACAAAGGGAACATTGCAATTGAACGCCTCGCGTACTGCATTTGTAGTCACAATTCATAAATTTCGGCTTTGCCTGTGACCATTCCCGTTTTATCCAGACTTTATTGAACCGAAATGAAAGGAAGTGGATTATGTCAGTTGTTTATGAAATACCTTTTATTAATCTTTATTTTGTTTTAATTGTTCGATATTATATTTAATCAAATCACATATCTTAATCAATGATGAGGCAATTTTTTAGGGATGATGAATTTACACCATTACGAAAGTCCCTTTATTTTTTTTGTCACTTTTATCTATTATTTGAAAGTGAAACCTTTTGGCCATTAATTTCTGCAAATTAAAACTCGAGAAACACAAATGACGGAATAATAAATGAGTCCATTTAAAGTAAATCAAAGTTTCGGAAATCTTTCAATATCATGTTATTTAATCAAACTACATGCGTCTCTTTAAAATGAATATTGGATCGTAACAAACAATGTTGCAACTAAGTTTGCAGGAGGTCGATATCGAGGTAATAAGTCTCGATCTTCCGTAAACTGTAGATGTAGTTTGGATTAATTTATTCAAATATACAACTAAATATCGTAATGTCAAATCTTAAAATTATAAAAAGGAATATCAATCAAAAATACCTCCCCGGGTCATACCCGCCGCAAAGGTTCCCATGACACTCGCTGCGTTGCCGCGTTGAATGGCGATGGACAACCTTTGCGCCAGGTAGGATCCGGAACGGGCGTCAAAGCCTCTCTCTCTCAGTCGTCGGCGACCAATTTAAGAGACAAAGGTCAAAGCCTCTGACCCCCAGCAACCCGTAGTCCCGTAGTAACTGTAGATTAGTTTCTGTTCAATATAAATCAGGTTTCATTGGTAGCTTACTTACTCGTATCAATCTTCTACTTTCCTATAGACTCAAAGTTTTTGTTTATCAATAAAGTATGTATCTACTTATTTAATAACTAGCGGGTGTGCTCGCGCGGGTACCCCCTCGGGGATAAAAGGCGTGAGATTATATTATTATTATATATTACTAGCGACCCGGCTTTGCACGGGTGCAATGCTAATACTAAAACCTTCCTCTTGAATCACTCTATCGATTAGAAAAAACCGCATCAAAATCCGTTGCGTAGTTTTAAAGATTTAAGCATACATAGGGACATAGGGATATAGGGACAGAGAAAGCGACTTTGTTTTATACTATGTAGTGATTATTATATTAAATATATGTGCTCGCGCGGTTCCAGTTTATTTCTGTTCCCTTAGAAATTTCTGAAAATCAGTTTATATAGTGTTTGCCTACGACAAATAAGACACCTACAAAGTATTTCAAGGTTTTATTGTTTCGAAATAGTACGTATTTTTCTTTTTAACCAGTTTTTATATTTCCCGTAGGAATGAGATATTTTCGGCGCTAAAAAGTACCTACCCTAGATAGATACCCAGGTAGCCAGCTACTCAGCTATCACCACACCAAATTGCATCAAAATCCGTTCAGTTTTTTTTTTTTTGCGTGATGCGTGCACATCTTTTATATCTACATCTATAAATCTAAAAAAAAAAAACAAGTACAGACACGGTCTAGTTACAGTTTTATTATATGAATAGATCTTAGTCTGGAGAAGGATAAAAAAGTTTAATGGTTCATCAAGCTCTCATCTCTTCAAGTCAAATAGTCCTTGAGATCATCCCACGATATATCTATCCACTCCCCACTGAATTGTTGTTCCACAAAGCTAAGCCTTCAGAATAAGTGACTATTATTGTGATAGCAGAAACGTCCACTCAATTTTGTCTTCCCGTCTCATCGTTCGTTGGAAGTGGATATTATGTGAGATGATGATTGTGAGTGATATTCCCCTAATATTCCGTCTTTATGTCGTATATGATAGAGATAAACGGAGGTGTGAAATATGGTCCCGTTTTCTTTTTGTTTATGAGACAAGTAATAAGACGAGGTGACAGTCCATTTGCAATGAGTAATAATATTATTAGGAGTTTTATTAATCACAGCTAGCGAGTAATCTATTTTATTTTATAAGTATGTATAGAAAATGATAAACTGACTGACTGAGTGGATATGTCAACGCACAGCCTAAACCACTGGGTCTAGAGACTTGAAATTTTTGCACATAGAAAGCTTATAGAGCGTAGGCATACACTAAGAAAGGATTTTGCGTCAAATGATGATAACAACTGTCTGTTGGCTTCGTGTCTGTTTATCACAGACTTTAAACTATCTATATATCTGTGATATTTATCAGTTGTTTAGTACCCTGAGTACAGGCTCTGCACAGTTTAGGGATAAATAACCGTGTGTGAATTGTGTGAATTGTGTCCCACACAATTGTAATTTATTTATTTATTGTAATCAACATCGATTTGAGCAAAAGTCACAAAATACAGTATAAGGCACTTTCATAATCCAAATAATCGCCCCCGATATGGAGTAAGTACTAAAGTACATAAAATCTAGCTCAGAAGCCGAGAATGCCTTAATTTAGCGCGCTAAGTAAGCTTGCCGTCTCGAGCTTTGAAAGGCTGTTGACACAAGCACAAACATTTTGCAATAAGCCAGACTGAACAAATTATTGCGAAAATAAAAGAAGAAAGGAACGTATTTGTGGAACAATATACTTACTAATGACAAATATAAAGATATGGTATCGAAGACAAAAGGCTTTTGGTCGCTATGTTATTGAATTAAACAAAGTAGATAAGCAAAACGTAGGAGTATACTCGTATTTCTTGTGACACAAAACGTCTATAGAATAAACTACACTAAGTAGGTATAATTCCAGTAAAACGTCTAAAATATTATTGTAAAGCATGCAGCGCTATTTCAATCCGTGGACACACAGTTTCAATCAAGTTTCAATCTTACCGGCGATCTTGAATTAAATGTGCCGAACCGAAAATAGCCAAGATTGATATTTTCATAAGTAAAGGTTTATTTAAAACGGACCTATGCTCCGATAAACTTGGTATTCTATTTCATTTACTCTGAAAAAAAAACTTACGCCTTTTATCCTCGAGGGGGTAGGTATTCCATTTCTGGATATACCCACTTTTCGCGAGATATTCTTTGGACCCCTAAACGTGATAGTTGGTGAGCCCATGGCCCGGACCAGGTCTTTTCGTGCAATTTATAAAATGGGGTCTAGGATGTCTCTAAAGGAAAAATTCAAGGAAATTAATATACTGACACTGGCGTCACAGTATATTTACAAAAACGTATTGTATGTTAAAAAGAATATATCACTTTACAAAAAAAATAGTGACAGACATTGTATAAACACTAGAAATAAGAATGAACTGGCTGCTTGTGTTAGTCGATTATCTAAAGTTACCAAATCCTTTAAGGGTCAATGTATACGTTTTTACAATAAGATTCCCATTGAATTACAAAATTTGCCTCTTGACAAATTTAAAATAATAGTTAAGCAAAAATTACATAAAAAAGGCTACTATAAAATTACAGACTACTTAGTAGACCAACATGCATGGGATTAACCGACTCGACGCTATGTAAGGCTATTAATTATAATTATTATTGTAAACGATATTTTGAGAGAGCTGCCCTTGAGTTTCTTGCTGGCTCTTCTCGGGGTACTGCATTCGGAACCAGCAGCTCGTCGGTGGAGATGGGCTGCTGTTTGCATTTAGCCAATCTTCATGGACGAGTTTAGAGTGCCTTGTTATTATAAAATATTGACGTTTCTAAGTGTATATTTTAATACCAATAGAAAATAAACGATTTTGATTTTGAATTTTTTTTGAATTTTTACGCATGTCCCAGAATTAATTCTGGGACCTGCGGGTTTCCTCACTATGTTTTCTTTCCTTTCCTTTCCTTTTCCTTCACCGTCGAGCTAGAGAAATATGTACGTAAGTTTTGATAAACTCATTTCTACATGCCAGAATTCGAACCCGAGCCTCACTGATTATCATTATGTGAAGCAGGATCTTTAACAGTAAGGCTATCACTGCTCTATATTGAACTCATTTCGATATAGTACCATTAACTCCCTTAATAACAATTCGTCATTTAATCCAGATTCAGTATTTTCGTCTAAACCGAAGATCACTTCTTATGCGGAGCAATTTAATTAATTGCTTTTCTACTTCACTCCAGTAAGAGATTTAAATCTACTTTGAGTAAGATTCGTTGTACACTCGCTATCGCAAGTTTGACGACGAGCTTTACAGAATAAACATTATTCAGATTAAACTTGGGTTCACGTCTGTACACTCGATTTCATTGAACAACAAAAGCTGGTACAAATTGAATATTGTTATCTTACGGTTACCTCAATGTACGTAAAGACTTAAACAGATTGTCTCTTGTTGTGTTAAATTTATTTGTAGAGCGTCAGGATTATAAGACCGCCCTGGGAGCCGATCTAACAAGAGAGATTCAGATCTGTGGATCTAACAGTCGGTAGCGTTGTTGGATCATCATCAATCCGTAACAGCCCACTGCTGAGCTAATGGTTTTTCCTCACATTGAGGAAGTATGGGCTATAATCTCCCACGCGAGCCCACCGCAGATTGTTATGCTAGTGACCACCTAACTGTCAGAATTTGTCAAGCTACCCAAGGGTATCTGACATGGCTTAATTAACGACTTCAATTGTGCGTTAACACAACTAAAACCAGGACCAACGGTTTAACATCTTTTCCGAAACACGGAGGCGCTTGTTATATAGGTAATGCCAATAGGCGGTCACCCATTGACTGACTGCACCCAACTTCGCTTAACTAGTGTTACAAATAGGTTACTTAAAAGCTGAAAAACCTTTTCTGACATTTCATTTGCTTAGTTTCAAGCTTTGCTTATCAGAATTTTATTCGTTTACTTCGATATAGGCAATATAGCACGCTCTTAAAAACTTATTTGATTGACTATACTAATTGTTGACTTCCGTTTGACTTCAATACAAATATTTCGACGGTCGTCGACGGGCCTGTTGGCTCAGTCGGTAGTGACCCTGCCTTCTGAGCCGGAGGTCGCGGGTTCGATCCCCGCTCGAGGCCAACATTTGTGTGCGTGAATATGTCTGTTGGCTTCGTGTCTGGTCGTTTATTACTTATTTAAGTATTTATATCAGTTGTTTAGTACCCATAGTACAGGCCCTGCCTAGTTTGGGACTAAATAACCGTGTGTGAATTGTGTCCCACAATTTATTTATTTATTATTATTTATTATTTATGCAGAAATAAAAAAAATTTTTTGACTAACTTAATGGAATTTCATAATATTATAGTAGGTACCTAATGTATTTTATTCTGTTGCTGTGAAATGAAAAAACTAAATTGAGAAATGCTATTTCAAATTTAGGAGTACGGAACCCTGACGTAGAACAGAAACTGGCAGGCGGTAATATATCTCAATAAAATATACAGGTACTTAGTGCGTTACGTCATATATAAAAAATAGGAGAAAGGCCCAAATTGTATGAAATAGGGTTGTAAATCACAATTTATAGAGGTCTACCCTCTGCCCAATAGGTAGTAATCAATACGGGTGAATAGTTTAATACAAGCTCCAAACTCTGATGTTGATGTTTGAGCACATTAAATTTATATAACGCCAATGTATGCTGCGTAATTTTCCGGTTTATGGTTTCTGCTTTACGCTTCTGATGCCACAAATTTGCATTTATATCAGTAATCAAATTCTTTTGTACGAAATTCAATCAGTCTCAGTATCCGTTATGAGGTAAATTGGTATCCTGATCGTGGTATAATCCGCTCGCGTTTCAAACCAATATGTACCTAACTGCCATTATACGATCACATTTCAGGGTTAGTCTCATTGGACACACAGAATACGACGACATACAAAACTAAAGGTGTTCTTTAAATATATAGGTTTATTTATGGAACAAAGGAATGGACCGGCGCAGTAAAATTACTCATTGTTAGAAAAGAAACATTTTGCGAATCATAGACTAGCAGGAGACGATGACAGCCATTGCTTCTGAGTTATGTGAGCCACTAAATGATAATGAACATGTTCAATTTACTAAGTTTACTTATAGCCTGACAAATTTAATCTAGATGAGTCCACCGGCTTAGACAAACAGATAGACAAAGTTAATATTATTAACATTAACGCATTAATATTAACAGACTTCAAATTAAAAACATAACAGTCATATACTAAACATCCCTGGAACCAATACATTAAATAACAATTTACCCAAACCTCTTTCTCGTAGAAAGAAAGCGCTGAATCGGCTATAATTGGTTTTCGACACCAATACTCTATATGTTACCCTTGAAACTTTATTCGTATTCCGTGATGCGAATACACCAAGCCTCATTGGACTGATTCCCGGAGGCCAATTTGAGTGCTATCACCTCCCATAACTTTGATACAGGTCGGCTAAGCTTATGGTATAGTGATTTCCATGACAAGACAGCCCTAGGGACCGACGGGTCTGGATATCTCGAGTTAAAATCAATCCGTAATGGGATACCCTTTTCGACGAATGATTGAGCATAAAAATTACTTTTATATGTAAAGCGGACATTGACTTTTAGTTTGTGCACGATAGGAAGAAGTGTTCGTTCGAACTGTATATACTCGTAAATATAATAAAATTGTATTGTAATTATATAATATAATAATTGTAATTAGTTGTAAATATGTATGATTTTAATTGATGTTATTGTTGTTACTAAATATATTTATGATAAAAATTGTAACTGACCGATGTCTGTATATAGAGAGATTTAAAAAACTTAATAATTATGTCCTTACAACATCATTAGAAGCCAAAATTGGTTTTTTTGTGTGTCTGCCTGTCTGCCTGCACCACGCAAAAACATACCAAATTGAATGCAGTTTTCAAGGTTGTATTTTTGTCGGTCTAACTTAAAATCTAGTACATATTCATCTCGAAGCCGAGCTATGTCAAAGGTCGGCAACGCAGTTGTGACTTTTGAGTTGCAGGTGTCCATGGGCGACGGACGTCACTTACCATCAGGTGACCCGTCTGCCCGTTTGCCCCTCTTTTTTATCATAAAAAAAATACATACATGGTATTTTTGTAACTGGTTGAGTATGAGGACGAAGTCGCGGCCCTTTGCTAGTATATTATAACGCTATACAAAATATAGATCGCATGTAATGTAAATATAGATCCTAGGCCCAGTAGCTCCTTATTCATAAAATAGCCGATATAGAGTAAAGGGGTATACTTAGCCCAGTACAAAAAAGTACTAATCCAAAAGCTTATATTTTTAAAAAGAAAAGAAAAAATAAGAAGAGTTAAATAATTAGTATTACAGTATTCTTTACGGCAGTTGGTTGTATCATAATTTATGGCCCAGGCATTTAATCCCTTAATTTTCCTTCATAATCTCAGAATGCTCTTAGTCATAATGAGAAGATTAAAAATTCTGGCTTCAGTAATTGGTTAATCGCTTCAACCAGGTTTTGTTCAGACTCCCTAATGAATTTATTTACCTTAATTTTTTGTAGGTTTTTTACCTATAATATTTCTCATTTAATTAATTTATTTTTTGTTTGTAAATTAATACTAGTGAGGAAGATATTGCGCCGCGTCAGAGACCGCGGTGGTGACCCCCGTTCCTGGACGTATCTATACTTGGTTAAATGAAAAAAATGAAAATGAAAATGTTTTTAATTTCTGTAGGTAATTAAAAATTACACTTAGAAAAGTCAATAGTCTAATAACAAGGCATTCTAAACTCGTCCATGAAAATTGGCTAAATGTAAACAGCAGCCCATCTCAACCGAAGAGTTGCTGGTTCCAAATACCCCGAGAAGAACCAGCAAGAAACTCAAGGGCATCTCTTTTAAATCTCATGTCTGTTAAACAGATTGCTTTGGCAATCCAACGTGGAAAGCCACTGCCAGCGATATGGGTAAGTTTGAACCTAGTATGTATGTACAGAAGGTCTGATTTACTAAATTATTAGTTTTTTAAGTTTGTTTCATAAGAAACTAGCGACCCGTTTCGGCTTCGCACGGGTGCAATGTCTACGTATTATATACATAAAAACCTTCCTCTCGAATCAATCTATCTTTATAAAAAACCGCATCAAAATCAGCTGCTTTGTTTTCGAGATCTAAGCATACATAGGGACAGACAGCGGGAAGCGACTATATTTTATTCTACGACGAGTACGTAGTGATGATGTTATATATAAGTAAGACCTTTGTACTTCTTAATCAATTTTATTCCAATTAATTAATTATTAGTATCTATATATGGCTGACTTCTTGAAATAATCATCGATAGTCTCGCCACAAAACGGTGTTCAAACTTATGAACTGTCTAAAACAGTCGCTCTCAGTTTTAACAACCTTTTTAGTATTCCGTACCCAAAGGGTAAAACGGGACCCTATTACCAAGACTTCGCTGTCCGTCCGACTGTCTGTCACCAGGCTGTATCTCATGAACCGTGATACTTAGGCAGTTGAAATTTTTACAGATGATGTATTTCTGTTATAACAACAAATACTAAAAAACATAGTAAAATAAATATTTAAGGGGGCTCCCGTACAACAAATGTGATCTTTTTAAACCAGGATCAGAAATCAGGAACTGATGATCGCATCCCAGAGAAGTCGAGGGGAGCCTTCGAAAATCGTGGCGACTAGTATATACTGTTTTAGTTTCCTGTTAGAATTCGGTTTCTTTTGTTTAAAGTTACCTAAGTATTTAACTATTAAAAACATTTTAAAAAATGCTAAATCAGTCCAGCCGTTCTCAAATGATGCGCTGAACCACGAATAGCATTTAATTTTTATTTATCTGGATAGATACGAGTATATGTGTCCAGCGGACCACGAACCGCAAATGAATGCATTTTAATTGTTTGTGTATTTTTATTTTTAATTGAAATTGTATTTTTTTTTCCTGATAATAAAACTTCGTCATTATTAACATTATTGTCAAATAAGTGTCAAAATTTTTTGTTTTTAATTGTAGGCAGGCAAAGACGTAACGCTTATGTGCCTATCTCTAAAATAATTGAAGAATTTGAACTACCATTTTGAAATCAACCCCTTTACAAGTAACACCTTCAGACGTTTCAAATTTAATGCAGGTTCTATCTGATTATGTACCTTTCTATCTAAGGTATATCTCTTATGTACGAGTACTTTAGATTTTACATTTAGATTAACGTCCCTTAATTATACGGGCAGAATAACAGCCTGAAAATGGCTGAAGGTATGTGGCACAAAGTTGGGAGACGTCCTAGTCGTTTTCCCAGCAGTCGACTAAGTTTAGTCAAATATAAATACAGCTTTGTCAAAGGTTTCATTTTGATATTCCATTCCTTTTTAGCTAGATCAGATTTGATATATTTATATACAGTGCAGGAGAAATATTGTAAACTAGCAGCGCCCTACGGTTTCGGAATACAGGGATAAAATATAGCCTATGTGTTATTCTGATGTACCTATAAACCATAACTGTAAAGTTTTATCAAAATCCGTTCAGTAGTTTTTGGAAAGAGGAACAAACATCCACACATAAAAACTTTCGCGTTTATAATATTAGTAGAATTAGGTAGTAGGATTCGCAAGTCTCAGATATGGTTCCGGGACATCTCCGTTCTGCCAATGGGCTCACTACATTAAAAATATGAAAAATACAAAGTTAAAAAAGTGGGATACCCCCTCGAAGATAAACATTGATTGTGTATTTATATTTTTCTATTCAGAATTCATGCCATTTGAAGAAACGCGGTAATCGAACCCGTAAATGTTGTACTTAAGTCAATTGCGTAAAATTAAAGTCCATTTAGAGTCCATGGACATTTGCAAATAAATAACGATTCAAATTATCTAAGCGTAGCAGTTACCGCTAAAGTTAAGTTCATCATTCCATCGGGAATCAAAAACTTTGGAAACAAATCGTTAGAAAATTCAGCTGGGAGCTATTTCCGATAATCGCCAAATTTCAGTGTCCCTATCTGCCTATTCAAGCCATAAGGCCGGGTGCACATTTGTAGCATCTTGGTATTGTTTCTAGATCAGGCATATCGTATCTAGAACTATACATTATGTTAAGAACGCTGATTTTGGTCACATTATGTCTCAAAATAGGCGCCCATACCGAATCGTGTTGGCATATACGTTATATTATAAACTAGCGACCCGCCCCGGCTTCGCACCGGTGCAATGCTAACACTAAAACCTTCCTCTTGAATCACTCTATCTATTAAAAAAAACGCATCAAAATCCGTTGCGTAGTATAAGGACATACGGACATAGGGATATAGGGACAGAAAAAGTGACTTTGTTTTATACTATGTAGTATAAAACATATATGGATGCTACAAATTATTTTCCTCGGATCTTCGTATCCTTCTTATATGAGCGGCTATCAGTTCAGTATCTCGTTTGACGATCGGGAAAAAACCGACTTCGGGACCCGATGTATCTAGACACGCGGTAGCGTGTCAAGCCGAGTTCAAGCAGGAGAACGGCGAGCAGCACCGTGTGTAATTTTACACGAACCATTTGGAGCCACTTTTGACAACCTCATAACTGAAAAACTATTTCACATACGTGTCAAATTGGGCTCATATTATTAAGACTTGCAAGATACATACGTGCTCTAAATTTCATAAACATATCTCAAACGGTTATTTAGATATTAACGTCCAAAAATCTACATTTTTATCACTGACTGACATATAGACCAAAACTCTAACCCAGTTCCAGGTGACCTAGAAAGTTCAAATTTGGCATGCAGATAGGTAATTAGGTGAATACAAAGGAATAAATCAGAAACTGGTAAATTTGTATAATTTTATTATCCATTTAACTATTATTATGGAGTGACGTGTAGTTTAGTTCCGCTATCTGCCGATAGATGGCGCCGCACGTATGTTAACCCAATTATTATGGAGTGAAATGTAGTTTAGTTCCGCTATCTGCCGATAGATGGCGCATAAGGCCACGGTAAAACGTTATACTGAAAAAAATCCAGTTGTAGATAAAAGATCGTCGAAGTTTTAATATAAAAAGAAAAAAATATCGTTTACTAATGGAAATGACATAATTAACAAACTTACAGACAAAATTGGAAAGCAGAAAAGGTTAGAAGCTGAAAGAACTGTAAAATGGGTTACCGAGCGTCGCAAAAATATAGTAGATAATTACTGTAAAGTTTTAGATCGCGTTCAAAGAAAATACAGTAGCTTATCAAAAACCATTTTGAATTAATTTTATTATAAATAATTACCTACTAATAATTTATGTACAAAAAGTAATGATATCCCATCAAAAACATAAATGTGAAATGAGAGCCAAGTTCAATATTATGCCTTGGTTGTTGACTTCAACGACAAAAGAAGTGAGATCTAAATGGGTGCCAAGTTCAACGGTCAGTCCTGAAATTTATTTATAACAACATAAAATATCATTTCTTCTTATAACTTAGGATAATATATTGTAGCCTAAGGTCTGACTTGGCTAGTTTTCATATACGAATTATTGCTTATTGCTGGTAGAAACTAGCCATTGAACATAATACTTATTATAGCCTTCGCAGGTTCTAAACCTGTTACTTGTCGTGTCTTATTTTATTATTCCGAAAATTTGGCTTGCTGGTAGAAACTAACCATCGAATATAATAATATAAGTTATAAATCCGGTACTGGTGTTCACTACGTATTGGATACATGTTGTTTTGTTATGCGTGTTGAGGTGTATCTAACAGTATAACGCAACTGCGTTCACCTTGTTCTCGTACAAACCAACGACCAAGATATACGTTGATACGATATACCAGAATGCTGCAATTGTGGACACAGCCTTAGATGACCTTTTGACCCCATTGATTTCAGTTTGTGAGCAATCAAGATGATTAGGCGTTGATAATAATACCTCTGTTATATAAACATAGATCTTATGTCATCAATGATTGGGATTGAAATCGCATCTCATGCATAAGACTCAGGTTCGATTCTGGATCAGGGCATGTCGCAGGTTTTAAAAATACTTTGTCTCTGACTTAACGACGAGGGAAAGACTTTGTGAGGATACCAGGAAGTTGATAGGCTCTTGTCATTTTTATGGGACCGAAAACAATAGGTACTCGTAATAAGTTATCACCTAAATTCTAAAATGGAATATGTCTGCCAACCGCATTTTAAGTGCTAAAAATATAAAGTATTTGCATTATTATATTATTATTTTGGTATAATTATTAGTAAGTTTAAGACTTACATATTCCATAGTAACAATTAACATTAAATAATTTTAATATTCGCTGCTGTACTTTACTTGAAAGTCGTAAAACATATTGTATAAACCCGCAATAAAATTTGGTGTCCAAATTTAAAGTGGCATTAAAATTTAAGCCATTTTCCGCCACTGTTAGGCGTCCAACTGGAATTGTTGAACGCCTAGTAGTGAACACATCGGGGTTTCAAAGTTTAGAACTAATTTTCCCATCCATTTTCGTTATAAATTCATTTATGGAGAATTACGGTCGTATAGATGTAGTTGTATGGTGATATTGAATTAATTTATCGTTGTATAATATTTTTGTTAATAGTTGCTGAAGCGGTGAAGTTGAAATGACGTTCAATAAGTGGACTTGTAAGTTCCTATTTTGAATAAAACATTTTGACTTTGACTTTGTTGCTCGCAGTTTGACAATAAAAATAGAATCTTAGGGAAATAATCAAATGAATCAATTTCTCAATTTTAGGGGCCTTTAGCCATCTCGTAAGCCCATCATCAGACCAGCTAATAATAATAAATCATTATATTTTCATCAAAACTACATCTATTACAAAGTTGCTAGTTTATACAACTTAGTCCAGTACTTTCGGAGTCGATTCATTACAAAATACAAAAACCTAATATTTCTTATTTATACTTATTATTATAAAGATTCCCAAGCTTGTCTGGAAGAGATCGCTAAAAGCGATAAGACCACACATTGTACTTTATTCTACTTTTGTGTTGTTGTTAGTGTAAAATGAAGAGTTAATGGGTTCGATTCTGCGATACAGCGCCTAAACTTATTTTAGTTTAGTCCTGTCATTTTCTTTCTCATAGAGAAGAAAAGAGACGAGTGATATTTAATCCTGTCAAATTAAAATTAGTCCTGTCAACTAAGGCATTTCATAACGTGTTTAGTGCATAAGTAAATAAGTCACGACTAAAATACAGCCTCTGACAGGACTAAATTCGGTAGGTTATCTTCTACCCCTTTTCTTTTTGTGAGGTAAAATAAAGACAGGAATAAACTAAAATAAGTTTAGTCGCTGTAATGCAGAATCGAACCCATTGTATCTATACGAGTAAATTAATATTCAAAAACTTACAAAACAAATTCCAATACAGTGAAAAGAAAAACATAGACTAACAGTCTGTCAAATCATATTGACCCAAATCAAGGAACCGGTACAAAGCTGAGCTCTATAGAATTGTATGAAACCTTTGCCTTTTGTGAGAGACTCATAACCCATACCTCAATGCGACGGATACCGACAGAAGACTTCAGGCTTTATTGCATACAAATTAGTTTTCCCTTATTGCTGTACTGTCCGTATTATGCGCAGTACTTACTGAACAGACGGTAATACGATATTTTCCTTCAGATAACCTATTTCGCACATCCAATTAGGTAAGTCATGTGTAGCATATTAGTTTATCCCCGATTAGGAAACTAATTTCGTATTCAACCAAACCCTAAACCCTTGGAAGGTATTAGGCGTCGTTGTGGAACTGCTTGTGTCTCTTGAAGCTTGTTTCTTCTTCACAGATATTGGATTATTCAGTGATAAGTAACCTTCAATAGCATACTAACTTGAAGTGAGCTCTAAACAACTTGAAATAAGTAACTTATTTTGTTTGTGGCTAATATTCTTTACAATAAAGGAAAACACAAGATATTTTAGATTACTTATTCTGTGGTAATATGCAACTACAGGCCTATTTTATCCACGGACTTACTATATTTTATCTATGCCCATTATTAATTACTATGGCCGCTATAAGATAAAAATTAGAGACAGAAGCAACGTTTTCCGACTCGCATTGGACCGTTTTTTTATCTTCTTCAATACTTTCCGCCATGCCTTCTATTGCGTGCATCAAGCATTTAATATCAGTGCGTTTTCCCCGTAAACCAATACGCTCCCTTATTGCAAAATTCCAAAGCAGCTAGTGCCTTAACCAAAAGTGCAATTTAAAATTCCGTTACGGCAGCGTTCTGTCGATGCAGAAACAGTTTTATCGTTGATACCGTCTGGTCTCAAACGAATATCGCGATTTCGCTCACCCATAACTGAATTTTGGATGGCAGAAAGAGACGTTAACTGAAACTTTCAAATTTTCGCTTGTAAAGAGGGTAGCTAGTACAGCTAGTTACTCCCCGAGCGACTGAAGTTGGGTAAGTTCATGCATTCCCGTCTCAAACGGGCAGTGTCATTGAAACTTGTTATGAGATAAAATTTCTCTGGTTTATGGTCTGCGTAGTTGCGAACATTTTGCACTATTGTGGTATGTCTCAGTAAAGTAATAGTGTATTATTTGACTAGTATGAATTCACTTGAGTGGGGTTTAGCTCTTTTGGTAGTGGCCAATAATTTTGGTACCAGAACTTATCTGTAGATTGTGTTTCTATGTGTATAATATACAGGTTGATGATTTAGTACCAGGTTCTGTACCTACCTAATGATAGTGTGCAAAGTGTACCTACACTTGCAAATAAAAAATTGATAAGTGCATATAACTCGTGCGCGCCTAAGGGTTTCAAACACATTTTCATGTAACTAGTTTAAAATATTTTTTATGTTACTATTATTACTCTACTATCTCTTCTAACTAACGATATGCAGATTTTCTTTTACTTGTACAGAAACCTTGCTTTTTGCCAAATTTCATGATTTTAGGTTAACGAGTATTACTCTATAGACCTAAGTATTTGATGTTTCTAGAAAAGAGTTTCTTAGAAAATGCGTCTTTACAGAAAAACAACGAAGTGAGCTTTATAAGGAATTCTTTTTTTCCTTTTGAGGTCAGGAACACTGCGAACAAGTGTAATGCTTACGGAAATCGTTGATGTTACGACTTGACGTCACTCCTTACTCCATAGAAATGGTTCACCTAAGTGTAATAGCGTCCACAATTCTTTATTAAACTCTGGCAATGTGTCTCTTGTGCTTTAGTTTATTTGTCTATTGTCCGGCAGCCATTTGGCGCGCAAGCTGTGTGTCTTGTTGCCAAGCGGGGTCTCTTATGAGTTAATGTTATTATTGTTATTGTTTCTGCTAACCTCTAGTTTGTGGTTGATCACAAATTTCAGATTGGAAATGCTTTTCGTAGAACTGCGTCGCTTTATTCTCTTTTGTAGAAATGGAATAGCCGAAATTATAAAATAATGTAATTGTTAAATTCTAGTGTAGGCTTTCAAATAGTCTGGGAATGCCATAAAAATTCTGACCTTGTACATAACATAAGGCGTTTTGTAATGACACAATTTTTTCGAAGCTTGTCTCGTGTATTTGTTTTGTGAACGCATAAGAACAAGACAAATCAGTAGATAACATTTTTGTCGTGGCGTGTTAGCTACACTAAATGCTACCTAGCAAAAATATTTTCATGCAAAATGTTGCCAAGACGAGGTCATATGGCTCGCACTTTGAAAAAGTTATTAGATCTCAAGTAGAGCCAAGCTTCTAACTTTACACATCATAACTCTACAAGCCCAACATCAGAAACTCTACACCTTAGTCAAAATATGTGGATTGGCCTTTTCTTATTCCCGTGAAATCCTAAGTAAAAAAGGTATGCAATTGAAACTTTATATTTTTAATAAGTCATATCCCAAGAATTTAGTTTATCTGGTATGAGGGTTCAGAAAAAACCAGCCAAGTGCGAGTCGGACTCGCGCACCGAGGGTTCCGTACAACCTTGCAAATTTATGGTTTTCGTAATTTTTCCTTTATCTATGCTATAAGACGTTGCTTCGTACCAAATTTCAAGATTCTGAGTTCACGGGAAGCACCCTGTAGGTTTTGATTCCCTTGCAAGTGTCGAAAATTTGCGGCATAAACGGCTGTATCTTTTGATTGCGTTGGCTTAGAAGTTTGATTTTTTCACAGCTTCAAGGGACAGTAGACTTGAGTAATTAATATAAATTTCAGCTTCATACCTCCACGCGTTCCTGAGAAAAAGGGTCTTGACAGACGGACGGACGGACGGACAGACGGACAACAAAGTGATCCTATAAGGGTTCCGTTTTTTCCTTTTGAGGTACGGAACCCTAAAAACGACGAAGCGCTTCGAAAAAAGGTTGGTAGTGCTCTTGCGCATCGCTTGGATCGTCGTGGCTGACCACTACCGTGACCCCAGATTCACAATCGTTCTACTATTGGTGATCCAGCAATGGTGAGAAGCCAATAGGCACATAATACATATAATAATGAAATTACACATATTATATTATTTTACCTCCAAAAATACACCTTAGTAACATCCTCTTTATACCGAAAAATATGTGTATACCTAAATCAAAGAGATTTAAATATAATAGGGCATAGATTGGGCATTTTGAATATTTTTATACAAAACCTTTGATCTCAAGAGTCATGTCAGTTAGTATGAACGCGAGCTGTCATTCGGTCGAATCAGTACTAGACTTATGACCTTAGGTAATAATATTTTACTTTACTTTTTCCTCGCTTTGTCCCCTCTATGTCCTATTATATTTTAATCTCTTTGGTAAAAATGAACGAAAACACATTCAAAGAAGTTCTAAACTCCTAACTGCAATTTAATCAATAAATTTTGATAACAAAAGACTGCGCCCGTTGCTCCCGCAGTGCAATACATAATGTCTGTTGCCCACGGTTGCAACGATATACTGCTTTTGTGCTGCAAACTGGCTTGTACGTAGGGTTACCATGTAAAATAAAATAAAAAACTACATTTATAAAGTCCAAACGGATCGGACGAATCTCATCGCAATCAATCGAATATTTTTTTTATAAAATAATTAAAATTGGTTGTAAAATACAATTTATTACATACCTACTCTGTTTGTCACATTACATACATTAATGACCGTATTAAATAACAATTCTGCGAGATAATTGCTCATGTATTGTTATTGTACGCTGGCAAGAACCCGCTGCTTGACCGGGTCTACATACAAAAAATCGTTATATTTATGTTGGTACTAAAATGTGTAAATATTTAAAGTTGGAAACATTTGAAAATCCGGACAAGAGCGTAATATCCGGACATGCTCGGACAATACTGGAAGGTTGGTTACCCTACTTGCGCGGGAAATTGTGACTGTTTACGTCATAAATTAACCATGCTGATCGCTTTGCGAGACCCCCGGGGTTCCAACCTGGGTTGTTTTATTTAATTTCCTGTCTTTTATTACATTATTTTTGTCTGTTAAAATATTACCTTGCTAGGCTGTGTCTGTTGTTTTCGCATTATGAAAAATTAGGGGACCTGACAACATCAAATTATGAAAGTTATTTTGTCGCAGTAGGTTTACCTACAATATGCAGGTCTGTAAATAAAAGTTAATATTTTAGTTTTACAAATCCTAGCGTCCGAGATCGTTCGATCGCCTTCTAAATACTGCCTTAGGTCCGTTATATATACTTCTTTTCCGGGTTTGATTTTCGATCCGGGTAACGCAACAAATTCATACAAAGTCAATAGCAACCCACACACGTTTGTTGCGTTCGGAGGAAAAGAACTAAGAAACGAATTCAAAAATTGAATCGGAAAAAGAAGTGATTGTGACGGGCTTTATTTCTGAGTTTAAAAGAAAATCAATGTAATACAAAACCAAACGCTGATGCTAAACTCAAACGTCTGCACAATCTCTTCTAATGCAAGACGAGCTCAAACCGGTCTCAAGTCTAAATCCAAGAGAAATATCATAGCAGGCTATCATACGGAAGAAAGTAAGGACATTTTTATAGTTAAAATATCTTTCCCGAGGCGAGGAAATTCCGAGGAACATCCGGGCATAGTTCGTGCATTCCGCGCCGCTGCGGCCGGCATATCATTGCACAGAACTTGCAAATACGGTGACCATATTTTAATTTTTATTTAGAAAATGCAAAATTTATTTAGTTTGTAAATTCAACAATATAATATATGCTCACGCCTCATCCCTGAGGTGATAGGTAGAGGGATTACATTCCTGGATACACCTACTTTTTCATAGTGTATTTTTGGACCCATAAACGTGACACGTGTCAGGTAATTTCTGTAATGTATGTAATACATGCCTTAAAATAAATTCGGGGGTCTAACGGATTTCCTTATGATTTTTGGTTTAATCGTTACTTAGGTGTGTTCGTTTTTTTTTAGCCAGAGCCAGATGCACGAGCGGCGGCCTTGGTTTCCAGCTATACTGTCACTACTCTGCACTTCAACTACTATCTAGGATTTTATACAGTGGAAAGTCCGAATATGATTAGGAAAAAGTATGAAAAAATAGTTGCATAGTCATTGATCTCGAGTCAACTCTTACGTAGCATTATTGAAAGACTGAAATAATATCGCAAAAAAAACAACGTACAATAACAAAAAAATAATAGGTATGTTATTATAAATCAAACAATTTTTATAATAGGATTCAATACTTGGGCCAGTGGTAAATCGTTGATTTTTTTTTTAATATCAGTCACACATCTGACCTAAATGTTCTACATAACCTTCATATTAAGAGTACAGTCAACCACACTTACATATTCATAATGTTGAGTAAATAAGCATCCTGTAATCACATGCATCTAGACAATGTATTTGAAATTCTAATGAGAAGTCATGTTTAAATCGTTAAACTACTATAGTAAATAGGTGATTGATTAGGTTCTCTACAGAATGTTATCTATAAAATTTAACGTATATTTTTAGAAGTATGTTGAATGATTATTATAGTTATAATTCTAACTTAACACTCGGTCTTTTTCTAAACAAGAGGCTAGTTCTTTCAAACTATATATTGTTGACAAAATAGTTAAAAATAACGTCATCGAGATTACTTGATATAAAATTTGACGATCCTTTATTTAGCAATGATATAAAGTCGCAAAACAAGAATAACTGTTGATTTTTATTCTCAGCAGACAGCGATATCTTCGCGCCCCAATCAAATCGCAAATTTTACAAATGCTATTTGACGCTGTAGAATATTCAAAAATTGTGTTTGATATTAGGCCTGGTGGTCCAAAATGTTCTCACGGACTATCCTACTATTGTAGGCACCACGGTTCGAGAAGAGTCCAAGTTTCCGCAAGTTCGACGTGGGGAACCTACCGAAGCAATATAACTTTGAGCGTACGCTACGTTGGCCCACTTCGTACACAACCAACAGGAGCAAGTTCGTTAATAAAAATAATCTTCCACCACCAAAGTGAAACTAGACGATGGTGGCAGATTACCAGCGACCGAATCAGGTGATCATGTACAAAATCCATCGCAAGCAAAACTCCTTTCGCAAACTTTCAACTTTTTTAATCTGTCTCTTTTGGAACGCTCCCGAAGGCAGCGGTTCCTTCTTTGAAAGTATTTCGCTAGATGTGCAGCATCGGTTTTTGATAAAACTTTGGACAGATAAAAATATTAAATTTAAATTACATTTTATACTTGCGAGTGCTCGTTGCTTCGATATGAATTAACTGTTATAACTGAAAAAGCAGGAACCAGCCTTACTTTGGAAGTAAATCAAAAAATCTCTACAGTATTTTCCTATTCAATCTAGTACCCAATCTTTTTAGTCATATCTGGTATAGTTCATGTAAAAGTTGATTTTAATTGTAAATAATATCGGAAATTTTGGAATTTTTAGCACTAATAATAAAGCAATTTTTAGTCCCATCAGATAGTAAACCTTATTATTAAAATATTAAAAAAAACATTAAACCGACCATTACAATAAATTATTATTGCGGTGGCGTGTCCAATGTTTCAGCTCAATTTAATACAAAATAGCATTCGCAGAGGAAGACATAAAGAGATTAAATCTACTGATTGAACAAATTTACTGCCTCATTGACTGTGGCTGGAATTGTGGATACTACCATTTTCTGGGTATTTTCCGTTGATAGTTGTTTTATTTTTAATTATATTTATACCGAATTGGAGTATTATTAACCTACAAATAAAAAGTAAAATAAAATTACCTTCAATAAATGGGTACATCTATATAGGAATACCTCTATAAATATATCTGCCATAAAAACCTGTCCAATCCTATCCTACTAATATTATAAACGCGCAAGGTTTGTATGTATGGATGTCTGGATGTTTGTTCCTCTTTCACGCAAAAACTACAGAACGGATATTGATGAAACTTTGCAGTTATATAGCTTATACATCAAAATAACACAAAGGCTATATTTTATCCCCGTACTTCCACGGGATTGGGAACTACGCGGGTGAAACCGCGGGGTGCTGCTAGTAAAAAATAATAATAAATCCAAGCAATACAACCGCTTACAACTCTAAACTCATGATTTATTTATTTATTTATGATAAATGCACCATTGAGCTCTATATAAAGAAAATAAATAAAACTGTTAAATTTATATAATTTCAGACATTTTTACCCAATATTTAAAGGATTATCTTAACGTCGGGTATTCAATCGTTTTTGAAAAATACGTACCTACCTACTTATTTATCAAAGATATTAAAACATAATAGGACATAGAGGGGGCATTGGGAATATTTTCATACAAAACTTTGAAGCATGTTTGAAGCTCAAGCATAAATATGAACGCGAGCTGTCATTCGGTCGAAATTGTACTAGACTTATTCCACTTGAAATAACTTTTGGCTTCAAATTTTCCTCGCTTTGTCCCCTCTATGCCCTATTATATTTAATCTCTTTGTTATTTATAGTCTTTTTAAGCGTTTTCTCACCGGGCGATAAAAATAGTATCTGAATAATATAGGTATTTATATTATTTATTTATTTATCCACGTCTCTTCTGATGGTTTTTCAAAAGTACTGTTAATTCAAGGACCTTTTCTCTTGTTTTAGTTCGAATAACGGTCAGTCCCCCCTCGTATTCAGAATTTTTCGACAATAGAAAAGGGAAATTTTTTGGTGGGAGCTCCATTCCAGTAAAATGTACCGGTCCCTAGAACAAAAAATTAAGTACATAAAATTGAGATTTCATAAAATTTCACTTCGGTCAGTCAGATAGATCTATAATTTTAATCCCAAAAATCTGTGAAATTGAATTAATTGCGAAAAATCTATTCAATAAGCCAGTTCCATCGTTTCTTTTTTTTTCAAATTACAAAAAATATCTTTCTGTTACGTTTTTAGTGCTGCTGGAATGCAGTTGGAATTCCTTACAAATAAAGTTACTAAATTGTATATTATAAACTTTTTATGGTGTTGCTATGATCTGTTGCATTCACTAGATAATATGGAATACGAATAGATGTACCTATTACCATATTACTTTTCGCTATCTTTATCATTATAAAGTTTTTAATATCCTATCCTACTAATATTATAAATGCGAAAGTTTGTATGGATGGATAGATGTTTGTTCCTCTTTCACGCAAAAACTACTAAACGGATTTTTATGAAACTTTACAGTTATATAGCTTATACATCAGAATAACAAATAGGCTCTATTTTATCCCCGTATTCGAACGGGAACGGGAGCTACACGGGTGAAACCGCGGGGTGCTGCTAGTGCCTTTATATACTTAATAGGAATTTGATTGAAAACATTTTACGTACTGCTGGAACTGGACAAACCAATGATACATCAGAGAATGCTTTAACCCATTCTTGTACCCAACTCATTTTCAGCAGGTCACACGTCTTCAATTCTATCGTCAAAACATCCGATTTTATTTTAACGTTTTGGTATGTTATCGCCATCTGAAAGGTAAAATACTTTTAATATGATTATATTTTACTTTTATTAAGGCCTAGTTTAATCAACTGGAATTACATGGCTACATACTAAATACTTTAGAGTTTTACGATTTAAGTTTATTATTAAGATAAGGCTTATCCATAGACCTATTAACACACTATGTCTATGGGCTTATCCTAGGACGGGGGCGGCACACTGCGTGACGTCATCGCGCCGCTACATGTACATGCGGCCGGCCGCCATCCGGGGTCTATTAGTGGTTGCCGCGCACTGCTACGGGACACACGGAATTTTAATAAACTATTTTTCTTTACATTATATAATGTATGTATGTAGATAACCCAGTTGTATGTCTTCGTCTTACATTTTGCAGAAACAGGCAGTTTTGAAGTCATAGCATAACCTAAAGGCAAATTACACAGCTTTTGTGTAGTTGGGTACCTAAATAAAGAATAGTCGTAATATCGTAGGTAAAATACACTATTATACTAACTACTACTACTAACGTATAATTTAATGGGTCGAGCTGCCGGCAACCCTAGATCTAAGGCTCCGCCTCCGACAGAGCGCGTTGCATGCGATAGAAAGAGATGGCCACATTTAGAGGCGCGTTTGGCGTACCTAAACAGGGAATTTGTTAAGAGAGAACTTTCTGTACGTTAGTACTATTACTTATTCTGTGCCTAGGTTAGTCATATTTGGCCTATTTCTATATCGATGATCAAGGATTGACAAATATTGCAGTAATATGCATGTTAGGGACAGAGCTATCGGCAGGTAAGGAAGCGGTGACATCTTTTCTTTTTAACTTATAGCTTTGTCTCTTTTATGCTGGACAGCATGCTGCATAGGGAGCATAAAACCAGATTTGCAGACTAATCTAGAAACATCTCGCATTACAAAATCCATCAAAGCGTTTAACCTCTCAGACCTTGAATCACAGACACAATTGATTTTTAATTGTGTCTCGGTTCCAATTGGAACCGGCGGTTCATAACGGATTTAGCTACAGGATGCGCCAAATAGAAAAATTCAGCTTTAAAATGCATTCACATACTCCCGAAAAACATTACCCACCCTTTGAACCAGTCAGGAGAAAAAAAATTATTATTTTATTGTATTTACCCAAAAAATACAAAATATACCACCGTATTCCGATTAACAATATTTGCCCGTTACTTCTTACCAATAGGTGTCAAAAAGTGACGCTCGTAAATGCAATACCTCGTAAGTCTCGTTTGTTAGCGTTAAGAAAGTTAAAAGAAAACTCACGCCTGTTATTCCCAAAGAGGGTAGGCAGAGGTATTCCATTTTTGGAAATACCCACTTTAGACGAGATATCCTTTGGACCCCTAAACGTGATAGGTGGTGAGGCCATCGCCGGACCAGGTCGGTTCCACATGCCTCGGAATTAATTCTGGGACCTGCCGGTTTCCTCAATGTTTTCCTTCACCGTCGAGCTAGGTAATTATAATATCTAAATAATTATAATAAAAGTCTGTCAATTGATATCATTTTTTTGACTACTCGGAGATCAGTGAACAGAAACTATGTAATTATTATCTATGGAACACAATTGTTCTGTTTTGGTTCGTTGCAAATGAAAATATGTTATTATTTCGATTAAAAAGTGAGAATTTTAAATAAAGCATCATTTTAATACACGTAGTGTTGGTTTAAACTAGAATCATGTTCCTGTAGCTCCAGGTATGTACTTACAGTTAAATCATTTCCCCAAGGTCTTAATAAAGTAGCATTTAAAGATGTGAGGTACGGAGACCCGCGTTTCGCCCTAGACGTGAAAATTGACACGTCCTTTATGTACTGTGGGTTCGTGAAGACGACCTTGGCCCTTTCTTGGCTCGCTTCCTTTGAAAAATAAAAAGTATGTCCTGCATAAAGATTGATTTACTCTACGTTTTTCGCATAATTGTTTCAAAAATAAATATCCGCTCGGGTGAGCTGGGACCAGCCGCCAGTAATTAATAATTTTTTTTTAAAAAAAAACGTACATAACTCGAAAATAATGGTATACAAAAAAATGGAAATGTATTTTTAATGTGCAACTAAATTTCTTTCATCTGATACTGAATCTGCCTTAGCAACACTACTTTGAAATTTCGAATCGCATATCGAACCCTCTTGCCATTAAAATTAAATATTAATAATAATAGAATGGTGGGACACAGTTTACACACGGTTATTCAGTCCCAAACTAAGCAGAGCCTGTACTATGGGTACTAAACAACTGATAAACATATCTACTTAAATAAATATTAAACACCCAGACACGAAGCCCACACGAAGAATATTTATTAAATTGTTTCGTTTGCACTAAATTACAGCAAGTATTATTGTTAACTATTCAAAATTTCAAGTCATATGCATATTATAAAACTGTGACAAGAACGCGTCTGACAAAAATATTTTTTGATAATTTCAACGTTAGTGTAGATCAAAGAGATTAAAATATAATAGGACATAGAGGGGGCATTGGGAATATTTTCATACAAAACTTTGAAGCTCATGCGTCATGTCGGTTAGTATGAACGCGAGCTGTCATTTTGCCGAAATTGTATTAGACTTATTCCACTTGGAATAACCTTTCGGCTTCAAATTTACCTCGTTTTGTCCCCTCTATGCCCTATTATATTTTAATCTCTGTGGTGTAGATAGTTATTGAAGTAGATATCAAAACAGCAATTTTTGAAAGTTTGAAGTTTCTTTTTATGAATACCGGAATCAAATATTATACTCTATGTGACTAAGGGATCTTCTACTTTTCCATTAATTCCATCGGTGAAAGAATTTTTAAAATCGGTCCAGTATTTTTGTCGTTTATTCGTAATAAGCATACAAAAATACAAATGTTTCCTCTTTATAATATAGAAAAAGAAGAAAAGAAAAATATAGAATATAAGAAGAAAAGAAAACTGCTAACTTACAGATTCTGCTCTACAATAATAAAAAAATAAACACAAAATGATTGGTTGAGCAAAACGAGGCATGTTTTTGAACCAACGACTTGAAGCTCACATAAATTATAATTTGAACTTTGTGGATGTCATTTTTTATTTATGAAATAAATGTAACAACACAATGTGACAATTATAGGCGGAACTGGCGCGTTGCGGGTTCCATATATTATTACCGTCGAAATCTTGAGTTCTTAATCACTATCATCATCACTACATAGTATAAAACAAAGTCGCTTTCTCTGTCCCTATATCACTATGTCCCTATGCCCCTATGTCCCTATGTATGCTTAAATCTATAAAACTACGCAACGGATTTTGATGCGGTTTTTTTAATAGATAGAGTTATTCAAGAGGAAGTTTTTAGTATAAGCATTGCACCCGTGCGAAGTCGGGGTGGGTCGCTAGTAATAAATATTACAGCTGAGCGAACCCGAACTAAGCAAAAGAAACCTTCATTTGCCACTTTTTCTAGGGGCCGTTAATCTTTTCTAGATTATTTTAACTACATAAATAAATATACTCACGTCTTTTATCCCCAAAAAGGTAGTCAGACATATTCCATTTCTGGAAATACTTACGTTTTACCAGTATATTCTTTGGACCCCTACGTGATAGGTGGTGCTGGTGAGCCCATCACTGGACCAGGGTACTGTTGTCTGTCTCACACACGTCTCAGAATAAATAATGACATGAGAAGCGTGTTCTTATACCACTGGGTTATCACTGCTATTAACTATCTATAATCATATTTTTAGTTGTTTTTATATATAGATGTTAATTCTACTACCCATTATGTACGGAATCCTACTTCGAAGCCGAGTGATTGTTATCTTTTGTTATTATGAATGACTAACATCATTAAAAAAATATAATACGACGGAAACGGGAATATTTGATATTTAAAATACATACATAATTTCCCATTGGGGTAGGCAGAGACATTAGACTGCCACTTGCTACGAACCTGCCAGATCTCTCGTGCTTCCTCCGCATCCATCAAACGACTCATGCATGCTCGTCGGTTTCGAGTACTCTTTATCTGACTTTTCTTCAACACATCGCCGATCTGGTCGATGTAGATACGCCTAGGTCGTCCTCTACCGACTCGCCCATTCACAACACCCTTTTATATTTGTCTCGTTAGACGACCTTCATTCATCCGCTCAATGTGACCAAACCACCGCGGCACTTCTCTTTTAATCCTAGTCACTATATTATCATCGTTCAATCCGCAACGCTCTCGAATCACACGATTCTTAACTCTACCTGTCAATCGTATCGTACTCCACTCATGCTTCTTAACGAGCGCATTTGGACTGTATTTATTCTACTTTCAAGCTTCTTCTGCCATACCCAACACTCGCTGCCATGCATCAACGTAGATAGGTACTAACACTCCATCATGTACAGGCAGACGTGCTTTATTTGTCACATTCTGGCTCTTCATAAAGGCTCCTTTCAATATCACTGTCACACTTTACTTTTTGTATTTAAAATACAAAATACAACAAATACAAGTCTTTTGTTAAACCAGCAATAAATGAGAAAGGATTGTATTACTTATATTTTGCTAGGTAAAAATTTAAAGACAAATTAAATTGTTATTTTTTATTTCCAAATATTTATAATGAATAACCCTTTACCAGAAGGAACTCAGTTTTTGCATATCGTGTTGAAAACTTCGGGATAAAAAAGACGAATGAAAGAATAATAAGTAAATAATTATACGTAATTTACAAAAAAATTAAAAAATTAGCAATTTTTTTTAAATCAGTTTACATTACAAGAATAACTCAAAAATTTATTTTCTATAATATTTCTTATTAATCTTTATTTTTAAAACATCTAGGTACCTACTTACACACAAACAATTCATGAAACTTATACATTTTTTTTTAGCTCAAAGGAGGGACTTTCTCGTTCGGTTGTCTTTTTAGAGTTCCGTAAAAAAAGGGTCTGTCTATCTGTCTGTCACCAGATTGTCTCTCATGAACCATGATAGTTAGACAGTTAAAATTTTCACAGATTATGTACAGTCAAGAGCACGTGGAGCTTGACACATTGGACTTGGTAAAGTTCTTTTTATAATCGGCTTAGAAGTCAGACTCGCACTACAAGTGTAAAGCTTCATGTGCTCTTGACTGGACCTATTTCTGTTGCCGCTATAACAACAAATACTAAAAAGCAGAATAAAATAAATATTTAAGGCGGCCCCTATACAACAAACGTGATTTTGATTGTAGATAGATAATGGTACGGAACCCTTCGTGCGAGAGTCCGACTCGCACTTGGCAGTTTTTTTTTAATGTTTGTTACCCCAGACCTACGCCATTTATAAACCAAATTGAAAATTTTTAATTTTATTTGAAAGGACATTTTCAGATTGGTCCCGTTTGCAGCAAAATATGGTTCTGGGCCCCAATTCCACTAAATGTTAACGGTTAGGTATAGTTGGATGACAATGACATGTCAATGGTCAGTCAATGGTATTATTTGTATACGAAAAGTGCCAAATAAAACCATTGACTGACCATTGACATGTCATTGTCATCCAACTATAACCGTAGACATTTAGTGGAATTGGGGCCCTGGACGATGGGATTTTAAGAACAATTGAGAGAATTCTTAAAATTTAATACGCATAAATAGTGACTGATATTTTTCTCTAATTTTTATACAAATCTTAATCTATATATATAAAAGAAAGTCGTGTTTGTTACACTATTTATACTCAAGAACGGCTGAACCGATTTGGCTGAAAGTTGGTGGGGAGGTAGCTTAGAACCAGGATACGGACATAGGATACTTTTTATTCTGATATTCCCACAGGAACGGGAACGGGACCTACGTGGGAACGGGAACGGGAACTATGCGGGAACGGGAATGGGAACGAGAACGGAAACGCGGGTGAAACCGCGCTGGGACAGCTAGTTCATAATATTTCCTTTAGTAAAGTAGGCAACTAAATCGGCGTTCACTATTTCGTCTATTTTTTTTATTATAGGTAGGTACTTATTTTTATACCTGCAATTTACATACAAGATGGGAACTGCAGTATAGTTAATTATGTGAAATTAAGTTTATTACCCACGTTGATTCCCATTCTTTTTCAAAAGAACCGTTAATTCAACAGCTTTTTCCTTCGTGTTTGTTCGATAGACTAAGAAAATAAGTTGATACTCGGAATTTTTTGACATTATCATCGGAAGATTTTTTGGTGGTAATTCCATTCCAGTAAAATACAACGATCTCTGCAACATCAAAAACGGAATTATATTACGTACAGTAAGTTAATATAATGTGTGATTAATATGAAGGATGGGAAAATTATGATATTTTGTTAGTTCAGAAAGCTATTACCTATATAAAGGCTATTATATAATAACGGTAGGTACAAAGTGTCCACGAGCTCTTGACTGTACAATAAGTAAAACTTGGAAGTAAAAAAGTTAACTATTATATTAGGTTAATATAATAGTTAACTTTTAAAAACACTACAACAAAAAATAATTTGGTCAACATTTCGACTCAAACGATTTTGTTGATCAAAAAGTTCTGACGTGCGGGAATGATCGGTCGAGCAAGTCAAGTAATTTAAAAAAATAGTTTATTTCATTCCTAAAAAGTATTTTAATAAATGGTGGCTGGGTCCAACCTAGTAACCGGGTATTTCCCATTCCCGTGGGAATATCAGGAATATTGTAAATTTTCATTGGTGATTTTTTTTTAAATCGTTGCAGTGGTTTGTGAGATTATTCGTTACAAATTATTAGTGTTGATGTAGAAGTATAGATATAGATTTTACGTACTGGCTGAATTGGACATTCTTCAAAATTCATATCCGTATATAGTGGAATCCAATCTCGCACCCACTTTATCTTCATGAAGTCGCATACCTTAAATGCCAGTGATGCAACATCCCATTTAATTTTGACGTTTTTGTAAGTTAACGAAATCTGAAAAATAATGAGCGTAAGTGAGATCAAAAGTACTATCTACTAAATTAAATTCAAGAGTAGTACTAGTAGTTTATTTATTAATAATTTTTACACTGTATTCGAACTTCAATCTTAAAAAACAAAAAAAATGTAATACAATTTACCAATAATTTTAAATTATATTATGTCAACAAGTAAAGAAAGCATATATTTATAAAATTAAAAAAACCGGACAAGTGCGAGTCGAAGTCGCCCCCACCGAGGGTTCCGTACAAAGTGATTATATAAATACTATATTTTTTATGATTTAATTACAAACAACAATGGCAAAAGTCCATGTGTTTTGAGTACCCCACTTACACCTGCCCACGGAAGACGAAACCGTGTAAAATCGATAGTTCTTGGACAGACTAAGATAATATGTAATCATACCAAATTTTTCTAAGTTGGGGTTTAAAAGTTATTCGTTACCTAGTGTATTTTGTAGGTTATTATGAGATTTTAGGTACCAAAGACGTGTAAAGAAAAAGTTTCTCTAGGAAAGAAAATGATTTTCTTCCAACCTCTTTCTTAGAAAATAGCACTGCCTACCACATGCCATATAAGTTACTCTATGCCACATAGTGGCAGTAAATGATGGCTTAGGCAAAAAATATCGATACCTATACTACTAAAATATCGATATTTTTCCAAATACATAATTAGCATATTATAGACAAGGTGACTTTTTTTACCGTCTGGAAAAAAATGTGGTGTGATAGGTAAGTGTAATGGATTCATTTGGCAATGTTACTTAAAAAAACTTCGGGTTTTCGGCTTTCTTTCTGTATACGGCGTTATGTATGTCTGAAATAGTTTTTTTTAATTAATACTCGTATTGTTTTTGATCAACGGTCGCCTTTCTGTTTAGGTGTATGTATCTTGGCGGGTTTGTGCGTGTATGTAGGTGTTCGTAAATGTGACAGTGTGTTTATGTGTAAGACAGAGAGAGAGAGACTGTGTATCGTGATAATTATTTTGCTTTATCTAAGAACTACGGCTTCTAAGCTTCTTGCTTAAACTAATATACATTACTCAATTGTAGTCAATAATACACACTGAAATATTTGAAATAGTATTTTAAAAAGAAACAGGCTCGTAGCTTCTATTTATGCGCAATTTACCTACAACCGCCAGCTGCGCGTAGTACTGTGCGTAGTTTTCTAGATTTTGTAAATTGCATTAAACATGACTATATTTAACAATTAATCTCGACGACGAAGACGACGAAGCCTGTTGCGGATTATTACCTTATTACAATAATGTGCATGACATAATTACTTCTAAATAAATATACTTTCTCACAGGTGGTTCACTTCGGAAAAAAAAATTAATCTCGTGTATAACATCGGCTCTAGATACCTCATACGTCATATTTTTTCCAGACGGTAAAAAAAATCATCCAGTATATCGTCGATATTTTTAATGGCGATATATCGACATTTATTTTACAGTATCGAATTCGTATAAATTTTAATATATTTTAAACGCAATTCTGGTTTCTTGTTTCATATCATGTTAGGTACTAGATACTTGTTTAGACTCAAGCATTTATAAAAAATACTATTTTCATCGTCCTTTTTTACGAATTTGAGAATATGTATAAATAATAATGTAAAAACTGACGATATATCGATATTTTTCACTCGATTTTTATCTATAGTATTTAGAAATGTCGATACGATAAATATCAATTTATTTTTTTACTTGGCCATCCCTAGTGAATGACATGGTGACGTGATGACACGACGTTCAATTTTACCACAACAACAAAAAAGTTTTTGTATTAAACAAAGACATTACAATATAATAGCATAGAGGGGGCAATGGGAATATTTTCATACAAAACTTTGAAGCTCAAGCGTCATGTCCTTGTCATGTCAGTTAGTATGAATGCGAGCTGTCATTCGGTCGAAATTGTACTAGACTTATTCCACTTGGAATAACTTTTGGCTTCAAATAATCCTCGCTTTGTTCCCTCTATGCCTTATATTATATTATATTTTAATCTCTTCGATTCGTGTTTCTATGATATTTCTGTTTTATTTGACTCAATATTTCCAACTGCTAGATTAATTAAAAAATATGAAAAATTTCGACTTGTTATGAGTCAATATAACACGCATAGTGTGATACCCCGTGGGTGTCTATTTCAGTAGGTACCAAAGCTGCCGATGTTCTTTAAAGTAATGCAATTTTTTTATGATTTCTTTACAAATGCATAGTTTTCATATTTTTCCCTATACTTGTAGTTTAAAACCATATTACTTGGTAAAATTCATATTTCCGTGTCAACGGGAAGTAGGTAGGTATAATTTTTTTACGTTAACTTAAAAATTTGATTGTTTCACAGACTTTTATGGGACTGTAGTCCTGAGTATCTGGTTTTAATTTCTAGTGTCCCCGTTGCATTCCCGCGATAAAGGCTCTTGACAGACAGACAGATATGCAGCCGGACAACAAAGTGATCCTATGAGGATTGCGCTTTTCGTTTTGAGGTACAGTCGCCATCAGATATATTGTAGCGGGCGAGGTACTCAAATTTTTCGGCGGAGCATTAGGTAGGTACTTTTAAAAAAAATCGTTACGCTAGTTATGGCCAACAACATCAGAACATGCAATTTGTCATAAATATAAGAGCAGACTTTTCAATAAATTCGGAACATAGAATAGAAATAGAAAAGACATGTGTTTTTGGATTTTTCGAAAATCATCTCCTAAAGGGGCAAGTATAGGGGTTGAAGTTGGTATGGCGAAGTGTGGTTTTTTGCGTCTATCAACTTGACACCGGGCACAAATATTCTTTAAAAGTCTCCATACAAAGTTCAATTTTTTTTTAGCATTAACTAGATATTGATTCCTTTGGTATCTGTCCTACTCGGAATCGATAACACCTAGAAACTTTAAATATGTTATGTAGGTGTCTTTTATGTCGTATGCAACCGCTCTACGAAAGGATTTTTATAAATTCTCATGGGAACAGGAATGTACCTAATGGTTCAGCGCTGGCAACGGTTATTTGAAAAATAAAAAGAACCTACTTATGTCCTGCATAAAGATATATTTACTTACTCTACGTTTATCCCGAAATGTTTAAAAAATAAATGTCCACCCGTGCGAAGCCGGGGCGGGCCGCTAGAAATACTAAAATATAATATGAATTTCTACTTCACAAGTGTAAATTAAAATACTTACAGTAAAATCATTTCCAACAGGCGTTATCAATGTACCATTAACAGAGGTGAGGTATGGAGACTTTCGACTTTTCCGCGATGTGAAAACCGACAAGTTCTCTACGTACCGTGGATTTGAATAGACGACCTTTGCCCTTTCTTGGCTGGCATATTCCTAAATATTCAACAAAATATAATATTATACTAATAAATAACAGAACTTTAAAAAATAAAAAACCGACTTCAACTTATATAGTTTTCTCATATATACCATAGTCAGAACTAGACCAAATTAACATGGGACTACACGGAAAGCACCTGCTTTCGATTAAAAAAAGAATGATCAAAATCGATTCCTGCAGTCGAAAGTTCTGAGGTAAAAAACATACAGTCAAATTGATAACCTCTACCTCTTTGGAAGTCGGTTGGAAAAATAGTCTTGTGTGAACCCGCCTCTCACATGTGAGATCTGGGTTCGATTCCTGGTAAGGGAATGTACCAATAGGTTACGTAAATATTAAGATGCGTACCAAATTATGATCCTGATTTAATTGAATAACTTAGAATTGAATTATGCAACAGCAGTGTTCGAATCCCCGCGGGGTCATGTTCCTAAAGTACCAATAAGATTTCAAATATTTACACAAGTAGGTACATATTCACCACTAGCTCGAGGGTGAAGGAAAACGTTTGTGAAGAAACCCGCAGGTTCCAGTATTAATTATAAGATATCGGGGATACGTAAGTATTTCCAAAAATAAAATACCTTTGTCTACCCCCTCGGGGATAAAAGGCGTGAGATTTTTATTTTTTATTCATTTTAAAAAATGTTTATACTTACGTTCTCTCCTTTACAATAATATAATAATAATAATAATATAATATAATCTCACGCCTTTTTTATCCCCGAGGGGGTAGGCAGAGGTATTCCATTACTGGATATACCCACATTTCACGAGATATATTGGACCCCTAAACGTGATAGGTGGTGAGCCCATCGCCGGACCGGGTCTGTTTACACATGTCTCAGAATTAATTCTGAGACCTGCGGGTTTCCTCACGATGTTTTTCCTTCACCGTCGAGCTAGTGATAAATATGTACGTAAGTTTTTGAAAAACTCATTGGTACATGCCAGGATTCGAACCCGAGCCTCTTTGAATTTTAAGATATCGGGGATACGTAAGTATTTCCAAAAATAAAATACCTTTGTCTACCCCCTCGGGGATAAAAGGCGTGAGATTTTTATTTTTTATTCATTTTAAAAAATGTTTATACTTACGTTCTCTCCTTTACAGTAACTAAAAAATAAACAAAAAATCACAAGTACAGAAAACCAACGCATGGTTATTCAAACCAAATAAAACACGTTATGATTCTATCGATCGGTTAAGTAAATAAAATAATATTTGTACTTCCTACCTGAGAGGTAGGTACATAGATTTAGATTATGTACATACCTTTTTTAAATTGAACGACCATTAGTGAAAAAACCGGCAAAGTACCTATAACTGCAGCGAAATGGTTCCACACATTGTAAAACTAAATCATAACTCCGGATACTTATTTTTAATTCCAAAACCAAATGTTGTAGATATTTTGCATAACTAGTCGAAAGTATGCCGCATAAAAGAAAAATAAAACTTTGTTGTAACACCGGCCCCCCTATCCTCGTTTATTCGATTAGATACCTCAGTCGACAATAATATCTGTCTCGCAGATCTGTACCTTATCTCGAAAATTCAAAATAATTCGAATACATTTTTCAAATAATTTTATTAGCCATTTCTGATAGTCTTGGTCAAGAATTGTGTAAGTATTCTAAATTGTCAAGTTGATATCTTTAGTATATTTTTTTACCATGTTGGTACGGAACCCTAAAAAATTAATTCTCTGCAGTCTTTGGTTTGCATTTATCATTGTTATTTTTTAGAAACCATTATAAAGATCATTCTAGATTGAGTAATTCGTGTCATGTATTATTTCGAATCATCATCATTATTTCAACTATAGGAATTTAGGCTTTAAAAATGACGATCCTACTGTGCAATAACAAAAAAAATATTAATAGAAATAATTTGTTACATATCTAAAAAAAAATCTTTACTCGTGATCGTTCGTAATTTATATCACAAGTGCATTGAGAGACTATGAGCATAGCCGGAAAATCATATAATATATGGGGACACTCAAGAGGCCAGCTGACCACTTACTTTCTTTTGGTTGATATTTGTTCAGACAGATATAATATTTTCCACATAATATAAAAATGATTGACAAATGACGAGAGGTTTAGCATTTTGTAAGAATCTATTCTGGCAGTTTCCAGAATTGATTTGATGGGTTTCCAATTTCCAAATTTGTTTTATTACACATTGACTTTTGTCATTACTTAATTTTCTTGGAAAACCTGTATACTTAGCAAAACCTAGGTCAGGATATAACTGGTCTGGATTCATTCTTGCAGAAAGCCGATTCCGTTGGCTCCACGACTGAAAATAACTTCTTATAAAGTATTCCCTGCTTTATTTCCAAGTGGCGACCGCGCAAGGATTTCTAGAATAACTTTTGTTGACTTCGTATGGACTTTATCGAGCTGTGATTGTAAATACTCGTCGCGTGTTGCGAAATAACCTCAAAACGGATTTCTGTAGAGTACTCACTCAGAGACTGAAATTCTGTAGCGTTTTACGGCGTGTCATGACTTGTTCTCTATAAAGCGACGAATTTTACGTCCAAAAGTTCGTATGACACGTTTCCGCACACCGCTATTGTCAAATAGCTGTTTGTTTGTTTAGTCTCCTCTTGGCCTGAGAGCAGTTCTTGTTGGCTGTGTTTCCCCCAGAAACTGATTCCGACTTTCGATGAGATGAGAATACCACGATTTTTTTTTTTAAGCTATTGCATAGCTTCTATCGCGGCAGTCCCCGAGTGCCACACGTCTTTTATTTTTATGATAAAAAATTGGGCAAACGAGCAGACGGGTCACCTGATGGTAAGTGACGTCCGTCGCCCATGGACACCTGCAACTCAAGAGTCACAACTGCGTTGCCGACCTTTGAGGTGGAAATAGAGGGAGGGGGGGAGGGGTAGGGAGGGGAGGGGAAGGGGGTATTGGGGCCTCCGGTTACCTCACTCACTCAACGAAACGCAATGCATTGCTTTACGCTGGTTTTCTGTGAGGCCGTGGTATCACTCCGGTCGAGCTGGCCCAAGCGTGCCGAAGCATGGCTCTCCCACGTGATAATGTATTACGAGTAATTAATTATTAAGGAGTAAAACTAAAATAAAAAGTATAGTGACTGCACTGTGGGAACTAAACCGGCATATCATTGCATACTTTGATTCAGATTTAGGACAAAAGAATATTACAATCTTTTTTTTCATGTAGGTACTACGTATTTTTTTTTATTCCTCGAGCACCGAAAATCAATTGTGTTTTATTTTATTAGAAGAATAGTATGGCGATAGGCCCACTGGTACTTGTAGATATGGAATACCCACCTTGAAGATAAATTAAGCCTCAGTAAATATCTATAGTATATTATATTTTTTAAATTTTATTATATAAAAAAATATTCTTTTACCATCAGCGCATGAGTTGCAGGACACGGTAACTATCGTGAATGAGGCATTCAAGAGGAAAGGTATGAAAGTAAATGTAAGCAAGACGAAGGTTATGGTTGTGGAGAAGAATATGGACATTTCTGCGTGCGATATTATGATTGAAGGTGAGAAAGTAGAACAAGTGTCAGAATTTGTGTATTTAGGAAGTAAGTTTAGTAGAGACGGTAAGTGTGATAGTGATATTGAAAGGAGGGTGAATGCAGGTAATATGGTAAACGGTGTATTGCACGCCTTCATGAGGAGCCAGAAAGTGACTAAAAAAGCACGCCTGGCTGTTCATGATGGGGTGTTGGTTCCTACCTTAATGTATGGTAGCGAGAGTTGGGTATGGCAGAAGAAGCACGAGAGTCGAATAAATGCAGTAGAAATGCGCTCGCTAAGAAGCATGAGTGGAGTACGATTGATTGATAGAATGAGGAATAGTGTAATCCGAGAGCGTTGTCGCTTGAAAGAGGATGTAGTGACTAAGATTGAGAAAGGAATGCTCAGGTGGTTTGGACATGTCGAGCGGATGGATGAAAGGCGTCTAACGAGACGAATATATAAGGGGATTGTGAGTGGCCGAGTCGGCAGAGGGCGACCTAGGCGTACTTACATCGATCAGATCGGCGATGTATTGAAAAAAAGCCAGATAAAGAGTACCCGAAACCGACGAGCTTGTATGAACCGATTGATGGATGTGGATGAGGCACGTGAGGTATGCCAGGATCGTAGCAGGTGGCGGGCTGTTGTCTCTGCCTACCCCTTCGGGAAAAAGGCGTGAGCATATGTATGTATGTATGTCTTTTACCATTTTAGCAATCTAAAGTCTTTCTGCAATAGGTAAACACACAAGATAGAAAGACTATTAATATATTAAATTAAAAACTTCACAAAATAAGCTATAACATTGAACTCGTGATATTAGAGAGTTTCTCGTGTTAAACGATCTATAAAACTGGTTTATGGCCCTAGGTTTTAACTTGGACCCTTAGCTTTTAAACTCAGGAAACCTCTATAAAATCCGTTCAATAGTTTTTACGTGATGCGCGTACAAAGACAATAATTCCTTCGATTTGTGATTTTTACAATCTATTTATAGCTTTGAGTATTAAACCAACCGTAGACGTCACTGACAGGCGTTCTCCTCTGCCAAAAAAGTTATGAGCAACGCTCATACCTTTTATATACAACTAGTTGTCTTGAGTTCACGGAGTGCTAGGATTGGTTGTTTCTGTGTGTGAACGTATTTGTGTGCTTCTAGTTCAAGCTGGTGTTTAATTGTTTTGTCAAAAAATGCGTTTGTTTTAACATTATTTTTGTGCGTTTCCTCGTCCCCCGCGCAGAAATTTGCAGACTTTTTTGCAAAGAAACTAGTGCGCGTGACGTCTCCTGTTGGTTTAATACTCAAAGATTTATAGGGTTTCGTACTAAAGAGGTAAAAACACTTAAGGCCTATCTATGCCTATCTGTCCGTGACAGCTGGATAACACTGCAACTACGAATACAGTCGATTTGAGCAATAGTTTTAAATAATGCTTAAATAATAGTAGGCACTTACCATCAGACGACGCGTCTGCTAGTTTGCCCCCTTTTTTTATAAAAAATAAAATAAAAAATGTTTGCCTAAGTTGATAGTCTAAGTTTTTCTATTTTTATTTAATTACGGATTATAAAACGGATTGTGCTCATTGCGATTCACAAATGATATATTGTTAGATTCCTGTCGTGAAAGTGCTACAGCACTACAGTATGTGACCTCAAAAAAAAATGGCGGCCAAAGCTAGGGGCAATCCAGCTCCTCGACAAACCAGACATAGTGAGAAGACTGAAAAGGTTAAAACCTTTCGAGTTAGTGTAGTGTTGTGGATTTGTGCTATGTAGTGCAGTGAGTGCTATTTTCCCAAAGAAAACATGAGCAAAGTGTCTTCCCTTTTATAGAGACAATAATAAAAGTGTACCTACTTAGAAGTTTAGGTCAAATATAAATTACTTATTAATATTTAGGTTAGATTGTAATTCAAATGCGGTGATATTTTATTACGTCTGTAAAAATATTGGTATTAGCTATATTTTACCCTACTACAAAAGAATGAGGGTAACGTTCATTAAAGTTTTCCGTGCCATTTACAACACAGTCAGATTTGTTGGTGTTTAGGCATTGTACCTACACTTGTCAAATGCATAATGTAACGAGATACTAAAATCGTTGCACTGTCTTGGGACGTATTTGAGACTGTGTTCGCCTCTCTTTCTAAGATTACCCCATAACATTATCCTGCGTGTGTTTGCGGATCGCTGGGACTCGCCACTGCTGCGCAGATGGATGCAGCTCCACGCCGATTTAATCCTACTAAGTAATATTATAAACGCGAAAGTTTGTATGTATGGAAGTTTGTTCCTCTTTCACTCAAAAAGTACGAAACAGATTTTGATGAAACTTTACAGTTATATAGCTTATACATCAGAATAACACATTATTAAGGCTTTATTTTATCCCCGTATTCCCACGGGAACGGGAACTACGCGATATTAATATAAAATCCCATTTTTAAATATAGTACTTACACTAGCACGTAAGTTATTGTTACTACCCCCTATGGACTGTCTGAATAACATTATTATTATTATTAATATAAACCAACCTGACACTCCTTTGTCCTTGATTAGCATAACGATTAGAATCCCCTATCTGCGGTCAACAATCAATGGCTCCGGCTACACAATTAGTGCAAGAATGACGGTCCCAGTGACGTTTCCACAGGATTTATACGAGGATCCAATTGGCCGGTGTCCAAGGCAAATTGGATACGATCCAAGTCACGTGACGAGCGCCTTGTTTGGGGAACGCAATTAGCAAATTTTTACACTTATCCTTTTATTTGTTGCTACATTAAAGTAGAACGCTGTATCTCTACTTTGTTTTCTTGTTTCGTCTGTGATTTATTTCAGAAAATAAGAAAACATCTTATTTTGCCTAATTATTAAGATTTTGTATGGTAATAACGAGTTTTTCAAAAACTTACGTTCATTTTTATCACTAGCTCGACGGTGAACATGAGGAAACCCGCAGGTCTCAGAATTCATTCTGAGGCATGTATTACTACAGACCCAGTCCGGCTCACCACCTGTCACGTTTAAGGGTCGAATATTCTCGTGAAAAGTGGGTATTTCCTGAAATGGAATATTTCTGCCTACCCCCTTGGGGATAAAAGGCGTGAGTTTTTTTTTACGATTTGGTAAACTTTCACTGTCATCAGCCATCAGATTAGTTTACTTTCGGGATGAGATCGACGTTTACGTGTCTTGTTCATCCTCATTAAATTGAAACGACTTTCTTTACCTATTGAATAGCTACATGCACCTAGTCAGTCTGTTATCTAACCATGCTGCTGGCAAAATCACCTCAAAAATATAATTGAATAAAGAAAAGTTGACCGCCTAGTGGTATTTATATCACTAGCGCTTCCGTGTTTCGGAAGGCACGTTAAATTGTTGGTCCCAGTTTTCGGTGTTTACACACAATGGAAATCCTTAAGCCATGTTAGATACCCTTGGGTGACTTTTGTCTGACACTTAGGTGGCCACAGTCTAACACCATCTTCGAACTAAATTAAATGAAGGTACCTACCTAAAGCTAAAAGCAGTGATAGCCCTTACGGTTAAAGAGCCGGCCCAAAATCAGTGAGGCTCGGGTTCGAATCCTGGCATGTACCAATGAGTTTTTCAAAAACTTACGTAACATATTTATAACTAGCTCGACGGTGAAGGAAAACATTGTGAGGAAACCCGCAGGTCTGAGACATGTGTAAATAGACCCGGTCCGGCGATGGGCTCAACACCTATCACGTTTAGGGGTCCAATGCATCTCGTAAAATGTGGGTATATCCAGAAATGGAATATCTCTGCCTACCCCCTCGGGGATGAAAAGCTAGAGATTTTTTTTTAATTCTACCTAAAGCTTTGTCTAACAAAGTCAAATATTATTCAGATTTTCCTTAATACAGTGTATCCGAAGAGAAAGGAGTCATAATACCGAAATCCTCACATAAATTATGAACGGAACACCCTCGGGGGTACCGCGTAATGGTAGGTATCCGCATGTGCTGAGTTTCTCAAAAAACTAGCGAGTTTCGAGCTGCTATCGTTCTATAGGGGTTCTGCACCCTTTTATTAAATGCCTGTTTTTTACTTAACTAGTATAAAGTTTGCGTGAGTAGGTATGTGCGTAAAATAAAATATATTCCCGCGAAAGTCGGTAGAAGTATTCCATTCCTGCAGGTGGTACTCGTATTACTCCAGTACGGTAGGTATATTTTTCGAAGCCTAAACCTGTTAGTATATCATTTTATTTATTTATTTATTCATTTGGCACACAAAACACGACTTTGTCCGCGTTTAAAAGAAGCCTACATGTGTTTCTGGTATATAATCTATATCACTGAAGGTTTCATTGAAATCCGTTCAGTAGTTTTGCGTGAAAGACTAACAACGTTAGAAACTCTAGTGTTTAAAATATCTAACCTATTTCAAGATGTATGTAGGTACACATAATTATCTCTAACGACTTCAAAGGCCACAGCCAAACAACAGAGGGTTCAATTCAATCCGTTCAGATACGGAACCCTAATAAAACGTCATTTCCATTCACATGTTATACGTGTCTTCACTGATCTCTGATAACGTATTCCGAGCGCGGACGGGGCATATAATATGTATGTATGTATACCTACATGAATAGAAATAATGGTTCTTTGTAAGCCGTGGGGGCTAGGTTGCTTTTGACTTTTTGTTTTAGTAACTCAGCCTCTATGTTAAGATTATATTTGCTGAACATGTTTCGAAATTTTCTTTACTTTTCCTAGCTATTGACTACAATTTTATACTTTAAACTTCGTAGTACATGGCTTGTTAAGAAAATATACAGACAGCTTCCTTATTGAGATGAATTTAGCCAAGAACATATGGTGATTTTTTTTTGCAGCATGTAATATCCCTGTCGGTATAGTAGTCTCGCCTCTCATACGTGAGGTTTTAGTTTGTAACCTGGTGAGTAGAATGAGTTTTTAAACAACTTACGTAGGTACAGTCAAGAGCACATGAAGTTTAACACTTGTAGTGCGAGTCTGACGAAGGCGATTGCGATTGCGAAGTCCAATGTGTCAATCTCCACGTGCTCTTGACTGTACCACTATCACTAGCTCAACGGTGAAGGAAACATCTTAAGGAAACCCGCATGCTATATATTATATTATATAAATTGATACTTCCAGGAACTTAATGCTTCTGCCGACTCATTCTTTTAACTTATACAATGCTCTGGAGCTAGTCGACTAAAAGAAAATATTGTTTTAAATTAAAGGGTGATCGGGACTGCAAGCTACTGGTAGAAAGATATGTGCAGACCAAAATTGTAAAGGCTAACATAAAAAATTATATTATTGTATAATGTTACCCATATTAGAAAGCCTATTGCCATTTCAGCTTGCTGAATCTACAATTTTTTTATTAATGATGGGCTTACACTTGACCCCAGACTAGCCCAAAGGTAAAGACGGGACCTTAGATATGACGAGCTTGCCCAGAAGATGCCTGTTCACTCAAGCCTTAAAGGCTTGCGGACTTTAATCAAAATACAAACTTAACATACTCCATAGTACATTACATCTGATATGATCCTCACAATTTACCATTGAGATTAATTACACAACGCATTATATTTCAGCTCTAAGGAAGCCGGCAAACGTAATTGCCTAAGTGCAGCTATCATCTCCCGTACATGTTACATGAGTTGGACACAGCGCTGTGTTTGGCAAATCTCTCAGGCAACCCACGTGATACATCACCTAACAAGAACGTACAATCCCCAATGTGCACTATTTATTAAGATGGCGGGTCCCAATCCCTCTTGTTCTAGACGTGTCTTGTACATATTTTATCAAACAATCTTTGTTCATTTGAAAGACTCACCTACTGGGTTTGGCCACGACTTTGTAATCCGCGACAAGTGCGAGCCGGACTCCCACACAATGAGTGCCATACTACCAAAACCATTATATAAATCTAGCAAAAAACGCTAATAAATGTACGACGCCTTCACTTTTGAATTAATTATATTATACAATACAACACAACAACTCTTTATTGTACACCAAAAACAACACAATATGGATACCAACATTAACTAAATACTTGTTCTTATAGCGACTGAAAGAATACACTCTCTAACAATTCAAGCGTTTACCTTTTGCCATTATTAACATCGAGCAAGAAATGCAAAAAAATACACATTTCTTGTATTTAGCCCCGTTTCATATTTACCGGCAGACGGCAGATACACAGGCAGACAGACGAACGGACATCAAAAGCTTCGTAATAATAAAGGCACACTTTGGATACGGAATCCTAAAAATCATATCGATACAATCCTCCGATATGCTGCGTGAATAAATGAATCCTTCTTTCACTTTCGCATTTACAAAATTTCCTATAAGCAGTCACCATATTAGTGCCCATTCTTATGTGTTGCTAATCATCTAAGTATTTTCTTTGGTTAAATATGTTGTAAGAATATATAATAGGTTTTTATTTTTTTTAAATCTGTTCATAGATTTAAAAAAAATAAAAACCTTTTTTTCTTACATAATAACAATTAGAATAAAACCTTATGATCTTTTACCACGTACACTGATTCGCGCATTTTTTATTTAAGTACATTTTTGCGAGAATAACGTCTCAACGTGTCTACCACGTCTCCTTTACATCCAATATAAATGATTTACTCTTCATGTGGTTTGAATATTAAATATGTCTACTTCTTTTGGGAGCATAGCGATAATATTTCAGCATTTGCAATGTTCTTAAACTTAAATACCCAAAGGCAGTAAAAAATCTTTTGCCAAGATAAAATACTTGCCAGAAGTTTTTTAGCGAAGCCGAAGCAAATCCTGGACAGATAAAACTAAACGTCTGCGATTTGTGAAGAGGATTCAAAAAAGAATCAAGTGACTTAAGATTTCTAAGGCAATTTGGTAAAGTGCACTTTAATACTGGACCAAATCCGAAACGGAGTCGCATTATTCAGGCTGATTTACGTCGGCAGCCTTAACACGAGAAATCCCTAGAGCTTGTAAGGAACCAACTTTATATTTTATCGAACCTAATTTGAAACAAAACTAGTTTAAACAAGTTACGAGAAAATTGGGTGTAACTATGTAATTCTTACTCTCTTTCCTCCTTCCCACACCCTCAGTGCTAAGGATCTTTATCATCTAAATAATATTGTGCTGCGAAGGTGCTCATCTGGGTACGCTACGACGAGCGGTTGACCTCATAGAGTATACTTGAATTTTAAGATGAGTACAATCATCAGATAGTTTCAAATAGTCTGCCAGAAGCGAGAAGTAATTGAAGCGGTTATGAACTAAGTAAATTGAATTCAAGTAATTGAGTTGCAGAATAAAGTAGAGCCTGCTTCACATGATGATTATCAGTGAGGCTCGGGTTCGAATCCTGGCATGTACCAATGAGTTTTTCAAAACTTACGTACATTTTAATCACTAGCTCGACGGTAAAGGAAAACATCGTGAGAAAACCCGGTCTGGCGAATGGGCTCACCACCTATCACGTTTAGGGGTCCAAAAAAAATCTAGTGAAAAGTGGGTATATCCAGAAATGGAATGCCTAACCCCTCGGGGATAAAAGGCGTGAGATTTTTTATTTTTAAAGTAGACTGCATAAAAAAATATTTATGATAAAGAGTAACAAGAAAAAAGAAAAGTGTCTTCATTGTGTTTTGCCATATATCCTGATAAAGATCACAATTTTGTTATCGCAAGAGTTACTACACGACAGGATTCTCGCGCAAAGCCAGATGTGGTATCCTGTCGCAATAAACAACAGTTCAGATTAAAAGTGACTCGGGAGAAAAACTGAACCTGCTATGTTGTTACGCACAAGGGCCCCGGGGAGACCCGTCAGCTATGCCCATAACATTTTCTTATCAAGACAACACAGCAACTACCAAGAACCCAGTCATGGTACAAACTTACATATAAAACAACAAATATCACTTTCATTTCTGCGGCGCAGGACGTATACGCCAATGCTATACCTTACAAAGAAGCAACGGATAAAAAGCAAGCAGTAATAACAGTCGCTCGCAACAATCTGGAGACAGAACGCGTAGCCGTAGATACAGCCTTTTGATAAGCATCATAAAAATTACCGCGTTACGAGCTCCAAAGAAGTTTGCATTACAGTAGGATAGCAGTTTGTTCAAGTTTTATCCCGAATACACTTTCATATTTAGCAGAGAAACGTAAGGGTACAACTTCTTGACATTTACACAATTTTCTTTGGTAAAAAGAAATCTCTTTCGTGTGCGCCGAAACAGAAGTCAAACGATTTCTGTATTTACTGTTTTTTATTTACCCTACTGTAAGAGAACGGCTCCTTAGCCCCACTTAATCCGTAAGCAAACCATCGCAGGGTCGATTTACACGCACGATAAACCTGCAAAAGGATTTTTGTCCGGAGCTGTTACCAGATTTTTCCGTAAATGTAAGGTTCAGTCGGCACTCCGCAAATCCATAAATCGCCGTGACCGGCTCGCGTTTGATCCGTTTTATGGAGAGACTTTTTAACGACCCCACCCACTTCAAGGGTTTATGACCTCTCGTCAAATTAGCTGTTATGTAAATTTCGGAACGTCTTTTGTTAGGCGGATTAAATGCAATGCGAATTTTAAGAACTTTTTTAGGGAGTCACAAGTTTGAAAAGTCGTTGGAGTTCTCACTTTTGTTGCTAGTGACAGGTTGATTAAAAACTTTGCTGCTATACGATCTGTGGATAAACCCCTGTTTATATATCTTACTACTAGCTGTTCCCCGCGACTTGACGCGTTCCAGGATTAAAAGTAGCGTAGGTTTATGATATTTTGATGTATAAGTTTATCTGCAAACTTTCATTAAAATCAGTTCGGTAGTTTTAAACAAATATCTTTCCATCCATATATCCATCCTCACAAAGTTTTGCTTTTATCCATAGCGTTTATCATATAAGTGGTATTCTACTAAATAAAACTCAAACATTGATTGACAGACAACTCACAGTCGAAGCATAGAATTTTTTAATATTATGTAGATGAGCACTTTCGTGACTTTTCCAAACCCTTCAGCACTCGGTAAGTTTAAAAAAAAACAAGAGACTCTTTAACATAATATCAACTTGACAGAGGTCCAACAATCAAGGTCCGTGAGTAAAGGCACTACAAAGCTTGCTATCAAATATCCCTTTGCAATTCAAACCGTGACGGATCAAATACGGATTCTGAGTCGACGACGGAACGGCGCGCCCGCGTAATATCATTGGTCCATATCTGGAATAATCTAGTTCCAGAACTTTATACAGACACGTGGACTTTGTAAGGCTGGAGATCTAGCTCTCTGGCATGTCACTGTCACCAATGTCGCCATTCATATTCCAGACGTCGCTTTGAACGAAACTAAAAATATTTTATTATTAAATATTGGATTTTTCTTGCAAATTTTTTTTTGTAATTATTTATAGAAACTTCATGAATAACTGTAATTTCGTTGTAGAATATAATAAAATGTGCGGAAAATTATTTTACGTGTAATTATGTTGCCTGGGATCGCCTGACAAAGGGTTCCGGAACCCGATATGTAACATGGGTCTGAAGGAATAATTTAACTGCGCGGAACATAATATTTTCACAAAAAAATATCATGTTAACAAAAAATTATTGTGAAACAACAAACGAACGTTTCGTAAACTTTTCGAGGAAAGGTGAATTTTCATTTTAAATTGTTTAAGAATGTCAATATTATTGTGTATCCTTTTAAATATACATCAGGCCTTTTCACCAGTGAATTCGAATCTCTCAACACGACATGGTGGTAAGTCCATCACAGAAGCAAGGCTGTGGCCACCCGAATGCTTTACGTCGTAATGTCTTCTTTTACCATCAAGCTAAAATATAAATTTGATAAATATGTGTTCTTCCGTCGAATAACTTCATTCAGATGGTCCATTCTCCGAACATAACTCAAGTCTGCACTCAAAACGTTGAACCAATCTTTCCTTGAAGCAGCTCCGCAATTGCTAAGAGGCTCGCAATAAAGAGCGAATACACGAGAATTCACTCCCTTCCACTCAAGATTAAGGCATCTTAAAGCACTAATACAGGATTAGAAATGATGCGATCGATTTCGAGTAGGTATTTATAAAAAATTTAGACCAGCAGTGTGGTACCTACACAAAAAAAAACTATAAAGGCTTAAAAAATGAAATAGGTGCTACATGCACATACAGCACTCATAAAAACAAAATAACTACAAAACAAAAGAATATTTTTTGTAAACCATACTTAAAAAATTATGATCACTAAAAACAAAAAATATTATGGTATTACCCAAGTAAAATCACTGTTGTAAGTTCCATGTTAACAAATTCCATCGCCCAACAATCATAAGTACATCCTAATATTATCCTTAATTATTTTAATTTTGCCTTTCAACAACACTGTACAAATATTGGGTTCCTATTCAATTTTGATTCAACATTAATTTTAAAAGCTTTTAGCATGATACAGTATCACAAAACAACTAGTTCAAAATATCGGCTAGGGTCGGAACCTCATTTAGTGGGAAAACAAATAAAACCTTTTTGTAGCTACGAACAAATTCACCGGCCAATCTTCTGAGGTCTAGAACCTTTAAAAATTCATTCAATTTTAGGTTTTAACCCTCTAACAGGCGATTTCAATTCGTACCATCTGGTATTAGTAACCACAGAACGTCGGATGTCGTAGCGGTAAGCGTCACCATGATTTTAGTGTCGCACTACTTTCAAGTTGTACAGTCAAGGGTAGCTATATAAGCTTGATACTTTGGACTTTGAACCGCGCCCTGTATTCTTTAGCGCGCAGTATAAATCCGAGCTCACCTTAAACTGAAGTGTAAAGCTTGACTTGCTGTTGACTGTAAGTACAAAGAGTGGATGGTAACAGAGCCACATCAAAATATATGTGTAATTTGTATGCGGATATATTAAAATTACTGTCAATAAAGGATATTTTGATCACCTGACCTTTGAGTGCACTTATATTTTAGTAGGGTTACCCCTTAAACATATAAGATACTGTAGGTCAACAGTTGTAACTTATTCTTAAAATTATTTTATATTTACAAAAAACTAATCATTTTTTATGTATCAACTAGCGGGTGACCAGCGACTATACCCGCCTGTGCAAAATTTAATGCTTCTAGATCCAATGGTTTCGCCTATGCGTTGATCGATCAGTCAGTCAGACAGTCACATTCTTCTTTTCTTTTATATATATAAGACTAGCCGCACCCCGCGGTTTCACCCGCGTAGTTCCCGTTTCCATGGGAATACGGGGATAAAATATAGCCTATGTGTTATTCTGATGTATAAGCTATATAACTGTAAAGTTTCATCAAAATCCGTTCAGTACTTTTGGCGTGAAAGAGGAACAAACATCCATACATACAAACTTTCACGTTTATAATACTAGCAGCTCCCTGCGGTTTCACCCGTGTAGTTCCCGTTTCCATAGGAATGAGGGGATAAAATATAGTCTATGTGCTATTCTGATGTATAAGCTATATAGCTGTAAAGATTCATCAAAATCCGTTATAATATTAGTAGGATAGAAGACCGATCATAGCGTCTGATATATGAGGTGCCATGATTTTTGTTACTGTGATCGGATCACAGGATCGGTCAGTAATACTTAATCGTTGCTGTCTGTAGACGTTATCAACCCCTATTCATTAAGTTTCACCATTAACTAATCCAGAAATATCTTTATTCTTAAAGTTCAGATTTATTTGTATAAAGGATCATATTTATAACAAATCAAAATTTTTCTTTCAGGTAGCACTTAACGACGTCCATAAGGCTCCAAAAAATATACACTGTTGAAAAGGTAAAGGGTAATTATATAGAAATGGAATACCTCCGCGAACCCCCTAAGGAACGTACGAAGGTTCTTGCGGATTCTAAGAGAGTGAATACTTTTAATTTTGACGTAGCCTGTTGTGGATATTTTGTATGTAACAATAGAAAAGAATAGTGAACATTTATGTGCATGAACATATGTCTGTGTTATGAAAGCTCTGCCTAGTCTGAGACTAAATAACCCACAATTTATTGTTATTGTTTATTGTGTACATGTAGAGGTCTTGAAAATAAAAAAATGCTTAACACTGTGCCCATTTCAGACGTACAATGTTGTAAGTTTATCTATACTCTATACCAATATTATAAAGAGGATAGATTTGTATTTTTGTATGTTTGTTACGAATAAACTCAAAAACTACTGGACCGATTTTAAAAATTCTTTTCCTTATGTTGTTTGAGGATGTTGTGATTCTAAGTTCCTGCAAAACACAATTGAAACACTCATTCATCACAAAATCTTTGAAACTGTGAACTTAATGGTTCGCAGTTATATTCCTTATAAAATACTAGCGACCCGCCCGGCTTCGCACAGGTGCAATGATGATACTAACACCTTCCATTTGAATGACTCTATCTACGTCTCTCTAAAATCCGTTGCGCAGTTTTAAAGATCTAAGCATACAAAGGGACAGACAAACAGCGGGAAGAGACTTTGTTTTATACTATAGGTACTGATGATGTAGGCAGCCGCCAAGAGAGATTTTTCCCAAATTTCCACCCGCAATAATAAACAATTAGTTAAAGTAGGCTAAAGCAAGTATCCGTTAAGTAAACCAATTACAACAAACTGTCAAAGAACCACTAAACAAATCTGTAAGTAAAATTAAAAAGATTCCCTGTAGAACGTTTTGAACCTTACCCAATTAGCTTTATAGGCGAAAATTACACATGAAAACAGCAATTTAAGCACTAACGCGACACGAAATAGCTGCTTAATGAAAATATTTCTATACACACAATTTTGCGATAAAACGGGGTCTTGGTACAATTTGGGTTGAGGTCTAATTTGGTATGGAAATAAAAACCAAATTGTCTGTAAACTGAAATTTTGTTGAGGTAAATATACGTAATAAACTGTCTTTACGAGACAATAAAGACAATTTCATAGAAAATTGTTTAGTGAGTAGGAATAAAGTGGAAATTACTTTTTTAGCTTTTTCAAATTCGTCTTGGACATTAAGTGGTCGTAAAAATTATATTTTCATTTGTTATTTGTGTCACGTTGTGGACTTTAACTTTTCAAAATTTTGACGCTAATTTCTATAATCTAATTTTTTACTGTCTGATCAGAGATTATTGTATTACATTCTATTCAATAGCTCATACTAGAAACATTAAAATTACATAGTATTTGAACGGGACTATTTTTTTGTTCAACTGTAGATTTTCAAAATACATTATTTATAATTGCATGTTATCATAATGAAAATAATTTCGAAAATAACATTTGGACAAAAACAAATTATCGTCGCATCTACATTGCCTCTATAATAATTTTGGTATTATACTTCTGTATCGAAATTAAATTGCGAGTTCATTATGAGGATTATATTAAAACATCTCTAAAATTTTATTTTGTTTTTCATTTTAGAATTTCAGTCATTTTCTAAATAAATAAACAATAAATGATCCTATCCTGTATAATTTACACTAAAATAGAATAACTATAAAATACGTTTAAATAGAATAAAAATAGCACACGGCAATCTATAATAGCAAAGTTGTATGTATTTGTTTGTCCATTACGCTAATTCTTTTTTGTTGTGTTTGTCAGGAGAAGGTTCTTATGAAAGAAAAAAATAAGAAAGTTGCGCCAAACATAACACAAATTTAATAAAATATATAAATACCATTTTCTAACTCTTCTAACGTAAACTTATGGTGTTTGACATAACTGACAGTTGTACAGGACAGCGTCTGTCGGGTCAGACGTAGTAAAAAATAAAAATTAATGGCGATTGAATAAAAAAAATGAGATCATAGTTTATTATTCAGTACATTATCCAAAATTAATTTGCGTTACGACAGATGATAAAAAGTTACTCATTTGACTACTGGCTTGAAAGTAGACAATAATAAAAATTCTCTCACATTCATAGGAACTTACTCTTAAGTAATATAACTGTACAATGTATAATGCATTCAGTTAATGCACTTGAAAAGAACAAAACAAAAAGCGCCCCAGAAAACAGCAACGTTTCATTTCGCTTATAACAGTGTTCTCAAAGAACAAGACGGAAACTGAGCAGCGAAAGAACTAGTGGAGTGAGCGTAAATTCTACGAATAAGTTTTTGTACAGTTGCCCAAGCAACATGCTGTGCCGTTGGTGCTCAAACTCTTCTGCGGTCACTATCTTTCACATAAAAACATTACAGACAAAATTCTTATTTGTGGCGAGTTTGTAAATTATTTAATGCCTATTGTAAACCACATTCATTTGATGTATTCTGTCTGAGTGAAGAAAAATTTAAGAAAGATTTAAGTGAAGATTTCTTTAAGTTATACTGCTTTGTGTGGCTTCCTGAAAAAAATTACTGTAGACCTGTGTCGAAACCTATTGTGACCTAAATTAATTTCTATTTGCAAAAACATGTTATTGGCTCCTTGTTACTCATGTTTTATTCTCACTATGATATTTTAGCTGTAAGTTTTCCAAAAATTAAATAAATGAATAAATAAATAACTGTAATAGAATAAACATTTAGTTTCTTCAAAACTGAAATAGAATAAACACACAGCAGGAAACTGCTTAGAACACGAAAACGAATAATTTTCATTTCCTTGCTGTGACGAAAACGAGATACCTATAACTTTATTTTTATATAGTGTCATCAGCGTCACTTTTGCAACATGTCAAGTGACATTGAAAAACTACCTATTATACAAGCTTACATTTGACGCATCTGCACCAGCAGAAATGTACATAGTATTATTTGGGTGAGTAGGGGTGAAATTATATAATCATATTTGTTCTGACCTCTTGTACCTACCCTACAAGTTTTTACGGATTTAATTTTTTTAAGACCTGACTTTTAAACTTGGAAAATGTTTTACTAGCTTAATTTGTTCACCGTGGACCCGTCTTTATAAATTCCTAGCTTTTACATGCACATTTATTTCACACCCTTAGGGGTTGAATTTTGCAAAATCCGTTCTTAGTGGATGCCGACACTGTATAAGCTATCTATGTGCAAAATTTCAAGTTTCAAGACCCAGCGGTTTAGGCTGTGCGGTGATATATCACCAATCAGTGAGTTTATCATCTATATATATGTATAAAGAGAGAAGTCCTGACTCACTGACTCATCAACGCCCAGCCTAAACCCTTACACCTAGAAAGCTGATTTTTTTCGCATATATTATTTTGAAGACGTAGACTAGGAATAAGAAAGGAATTTTCCAAATTCAACCTTTAAGGGGGTGAAAAAGGGGTTCAGAGTTTGTATGCAAAACCTTCATTTTTGGGTGTATCAATTCGAAACATTGTTAAAATACTCCTCAAAACAAATAACAAGACACGTGATTCCGGATTTTCCAAAAAAACCCCCCTAAGGGGTTGAAACAGGGGGATGGAGTTTGTATGGAGACGTGTTGTTTTTTACGTCTATCAAGTTGAAACTTGACACAAATATTCTTAGAAATAAATAATGAGATACGTATTTCTGGATTTTTCGAAAATCGTCCCTTAAAGGTGTGAAAGTGGGGGTTGAGTTTGGTATGTTTGGAAAACCTTCATTTTTGGGTATATCAATTCGAAACTTTGTAAAAATACTCCTCAAAACAAAAAACACGACACGTATTTCTGGATTTTCCAAAAAAAAAAACCCTAAGGGGTTGAAACAGGGGTAAGGAGTTTGTATAGAGACGTGTTGGTTTTTACGTCTATCAAGTTGAAACTTGACACAAATACTCTTAGACATAAATGATGAGATACGTATTTTTGGATTTTTCGAAAATCGTCCCCTAAAAGGGTGAAAGTAGGGGTTCAGTTTGGTATGTATGGAAAACCTTCATTTTTGGGTGTATCAATTCCAAACTTTGTAAAAATACTTCTCAAAACAAACAACAAGAAACATATTTCCGGATTTTCTAAAAAACCCCCCCGAAGGGGGTGAAACAGGGGATGGAGTTGGTATGGAGACGTGTTGTTTTTTTTATTCTATCAACGTGAAACTTCTCACAAATACTCTTAGAAATAAATGATGAGATACGTGTTTTTGAACTTTTCGAAAATCGTCCTCTAAAAGGGTGAAAGTAGGGGTTAAGTTTGGTATGTATAGAAAACTTTCAGTTTTGGGTGTATCAATTCCAAACTTTGTAAAAATACTCCTCAAAACAAATAACAAGAAACGTATTTCCGGATTTTCTAAAAAAACCCCCGAAGGGGGTGAAACAGGGGATGGAGTTGGTATGGAGACGTGTTGTTTTTTTTATTTTATCAACGTGAAACTTCTCACAAATACTCTTAGAAATAAATGATGAGATACGTGTTTTTGAACTTTTCGAAAATCGTCCTCTAAAAGGGTGAAAGTAGGGGTTAAGTTTGGTATGTATAGAAAACTTTCAGTTTTGGGTGTATCAATTCCAAACTTTGTAAAAATACTCCTCAAAACAAATAACAAGAAACGTATTTCCGGATTTTCTAAAAAACCCCCGAAGGGGGTGAAACAGGGGATGGAGTTGGTATGGAGACGTGTTGTTTTTTTTATTCTATCAACGTGAAACTTCTCACAAATACTCTTAGAAATAAATGATGAGATACGTGTTTTTGAACTTTTCGAAAATCGTCCTCTAAAAGGGTGAAAGTAGGGGTTCAGTTTGGTATGTATAGAAAACTTTCATTTTTGGGTGTATCAATTCCAAACTTTGTAAAAATACTCCTCAAAACAAATAACAAGAAACGTATTTCCGGATTTTCTAAAAAAACCCCCGAAGGGGGTGAAACAGGGGATGGAGTTGGTATGGAGACGTGTTGTGTTTTTATTCTATCAACGTGAAACTTCTCACAAATACTCTTAGAAATAAATGATGAGATACGTGTTTTTGAATTTTTCGAAAATCGTCCCCTAAAAGGGTGAAAGTAGGGGTTGAGTTTGGTATGTATGGAAAACCTTCATTTTTGGGTGTATCAATTCAAAACTTTGTAGAAATACTCCTCAAAACAAACAACAAGATACGTATTTCTGGTTTTTCCAAAAAAAAAACTACTCTTAGAAATAAATTATGAGATACGTATTTTTGGATTTTTCGAAAGTCCTCCAACAAAAGGGTTGAAAGTAGGGGTTGAGTTTGGTATGTACGGAAAACCTTTAAATATTGTAAAAATACTCCTCAAAACAAACCACAAGATTTCCTTATCTTCAACCTGAAACTTGGCACAAATATTCTTCAATAGTCTCCATACAAAGTCCACTTCTTTTTTTTGAGAATTCACAATGGGTTCCTTATGGAAATTTATTTGTTATTATGACCACATGCGTAGCTATTGACGTCAAGAACTAATTCAAAAATCATAATCCAGAGAGTGTCCTAGGCTTTACAACACGTAAGAGAATAAGCGCAATTCCTGAAATTAGTATCAACTACTTAATTGATTTCAGCTACTTTCAATATGTGTAAAGTTTTTCCGAAAAATTAATTAGAATAACTAAATTTAGGACTACTATTCTACTATCAAAACACCTATTGACACCGTACTGTTATCGCTCTTTATTTAAGCAATTTGGTTAGACAAAACTAAAGTACGAATGCATCACCACCTTTTTATGTTAGTATACTAATCGGGGTATGTATCAGGAATTGCGCTTATTCTGTGACGCGTTGTATATAGGGTGTTTTTAATAACAAAAATATTAAATAGCAATGATAGCCCAGTCGCTAAAGAGCCCGCTTCTCATTCGCGAGGCTCGGGTTCCAATCCCGGCATGTACAGACAAGTTTTAGTAAGGATCCCTAATTTTTTTAGTCAGATATATCCTATATTACTCAGGGATAATGTAACATTCTAATGGTGAAAGAATTTTTAAAATCGGTCCAGTAGTTTTTCAGTTTATTCGTTATTAACATACAAAAATACAAATCCTTAATTCCTCTTTATAATATTATTGTAGATAGATAGTGTATAATATCCTTCTTGATATATTTTCTAAACTCAAAGGAATAACAAATTCCACGCTGACGAAGTCGCGGGCATCAGCTAGTTATATATATACAGATAACGTAATTATGCGACCACTTTCCCGCCTTTCGGGCCTCTATGTGCGTTGACTTTTAGGGTAGGTATAAACTTTGAGAACAACTGCGCTAGAGGAAATGTGGAACATTCTAAAGTACACGGGTGCGAACAGCGAATCTACTTATATACACAATACGTTTCTCGTAGAAAGGCGACACAAAGGATCTGCATTTGAACCTTCTACGCTTGTTACGTCGCGTCGGTTGACAACGTTATGCCAATAAATATATCTTACATTTTATTTATCCTATAACAACCAATTACCAATGCGAGTAGGTATTCGTAGATATATATAACGTTTATTCTAATAGACTGGTGCATGTTTTCGAACTTTATTTAGATAACTAGCGGGTGCCCAGCGGCGTTGCCCGCGCGGATTCCGTTTATTCTCGTTCCCGTGGGGATTTCCGAAAATCCCTTCATAGTGGTTGCCTACGACATATTTAAGACACCTACATACCATATTTCAAATAGCGGGTGCCCAGCGGCGTTTTCCTGCGTGGATTCAGTTTATTCCCGTTCCCGTGGGAATTTCCAAAAATCCTTTCATACTGGTTTCCTACGACAAATAAGACACCTACATACCATTTTTCAAGTTTCTAGGTGTTATTGTTTCGGAGTAGTACGTATTTCTCTTTTTAACCAGTTTTTATATTTTCCCGTGGGAATGAGGTATTTTCCTGGAATAAAAAGTACCCTAGATGTTGACCCGGGTACTCAGTTATCTCCATACCAAAATTCATCAAAATCCGTCCAGTAGTTTATGAGTGATGCGTGCACAACCAGACAGACAGACAGACAGACAGACAGACAAAAATTCCAAAAATTGGTGTTTCGGTATCTATATCGATAACTATATACACTGCCGTTGAAATTTTCAAAAAATATTTCATGTACAGACACGGCCCCGTTAGAGTTTTATTATATGTATAGATAGCACTGAGTCGCTTGATGGATTTCGTAGCAAGTGGCAGGCTATTGTCTCTGCCTACCCCAATGGGAAATAGGTGTGAGATTATGTATATATGTAAGTCTGTAAACCAAACTCCCACCTCAAAGGCTGGCATCGCGCTTGTGTCTCTTGAGTTTCAGGTGTTCAAGGGTGACGGTAGTCACTTGCCATCAAGTGAACCGTCTACTCGTTTGCCCCCTATATTAAAAAACCGGCCAAGTGCGAGTCGGACTCGCGCTCCGAGGGTTCCGTACAACCTTGCAAATTTATGGTTTTCGTAATTTTTCCTTTATCTATGCTATAAGACGTTGCTTCGTACCAAATTTCAAGATTCTGAGTTCACGGGAAGCACCCTGTAGGTTTTGATTCCCTTGCAAGTGTCGAAAATTTGCGGCATAAACGGCTGTATCTTGTGATTGCGTTGGCTTAGTAGTTTGATTTTTTCACAGCTTCAAGGGACAGTAGACCTGAGTAATTGATATAAATTTCAGCTTCATACCTCCACGCGTTCCTGAGAAAAAGGGTCTTGACAGACGGACGGACGGACGGACAGACGGACAACAAAGTGATCCTATAAGGGTTCCGTTTTTTCCTTTTGAGGTACGGAACCCTAAAAACCCTGAATGCCTGCTGGTTTGTTGGTACCTGCTCACGGCTAATCTGTTGACCAATCTCGATTAGATATATTGTACAGGGCGATAGGTTACTCCTTATTCTCTACCTCAGCATACTTGAACTTACCTGTGGCAGTTAAGACAGTGGGTACGTGTAGTGTGGAGGCAGAGGAAATTATAGATTTCCGCTCCGGATTGTATCTCGTCCAAAAGAATATCTTTAGCCATATTATTATGTAGTATCTATGGCACATTTGGGCAGGACGAGATTAGGGTGGGCTCTTTGTTTAGTTGTTTACATAATAAGTATTCTAATCTGGTTTATTTAGTTTTAATTTCTATAAATATCTAAATATGAGTATTATTATTACGTAATAAATAGTAGTTTACACCTTGAGGAAGGACATGGCATGGTAGGTACTTTTCATTCCCATACCCTAATGTTTAAGCGCACAGAGTCGCCGACAACAGCTATAGTGTATCAATAAATGTTCCATAGTTACTATCAAAGGTGATGTCAGTAAAATAATATTATCCTTAAGTATTAGTCTCTGGTATCAGATAGTCTAGTGAGGTCAACGGCCGCATGAAACTGTCACAGCCTGTCAGAACCATCGGCATTTTACATGGATAATCCGTTATCCGTTAGATCCGTTTTGTACCGAGTGGTCTTAGACCATATTTGATGTTGATCGCGGTCATCATCATCTTTCTGCCGATTTCCCGTATTTTGGGATAGGCGCAGTATCTTATCAATATTGCAAAAGGTATTGGTATCACCACTATCCTATTTCTATTAGATAGTCTAGTGAGATATAATGGAAATAATTCATTCGTATATACCTAACGGTCTGACCGCTCACAGCTATCGGAACCATCGACAATTTTAGAAATATACCTAATCTGTTGCATCCGTTTTGTGCTGTGTGGTCTTTGATCATAATTATTTGATATCGATCACCAACATCATCAACTTCCTGCATATTTCCGATGATTTAGGATAGACGCAGTATTTTACATATCCTACTGAAAAGTATACAATACAATACAATAAAACAACTCTTTATTGTAAACCAAAACAACAAAAAAATATATTAAAAATAATATTAGTTGGCTCGATTCGACTTGATTACTGCCAGGGGTCAACATTTGTGAGCATAAACATGCCTGCTGGCTTCGTGTCTAGAGGTTCAATAATTATTTAAGTATGATTATAAGTTGCTTAGTACCCATAGCACAGGCTCTGCGTATTTGAGGACTACATAACTCTGTGTGACTTGTGTGATGTGTCCCACAATTTATTTAATTATTGGTATTTTACTACCGTACCGTACTTGGGAATGGTATTGGTATTAGTTTGTACTAATGTACTTGTACTAATTGTACTAATGCTAAAGTGTGTTTGTTGATTTGTCTTTTTTTTCACGTAGCAACAGAGCTACGCATACAATACAATACAATCGTGAAACGATTTCATTTTGTTTCCTCCTGCAGCGTAACTGATATTTAAATCTTGTAATCGAATTTTAATTCACTTTTGATTATCCTATCGAGCTGAAATTTGTTACATGAGCCGGCGGCGACAATGAAATATTTATTTGTTTTACCTATATAATAAACTAGCTGATGCCCGCGACTTCGTCCGCGTGGAATTGGTTATTCCTTTGCGTTTCGAAAATATATCAAGAAGGATAATCCACACTATCTATCTACTCTAATATTATAAGGTCGAAAGATTTGTATTGTTGTATGTTAATAACAAAAAAACTACTAAACATCAATAAGCATAGATACGGGTAGGAGCGCTCTTTTCCGTAGGGAAAACTTAAAAGGTACCGTGGAGTACCAGTGTGTTTTTAACGATCATTCCGTTAACCGGATGATCGTTAGAAACAAAGAAAGCAAAGTTGGGCGCGGTCAGTCAGTTATCACGAGCGCCTCCGTGTTTCGGAATACTCGTTATGTCTCGGTTGTCGTTATGTATACAGTGGAATTCGTAAAGCCACGTTAGATACCCTTGGGTGGCTTGAAAAAATCTGACAGTTAGGTGGCCACTATCCTAACACCATCTTCCAATCCGCGGTAGGCTCGCGTGGAAGATACTTCCTCATGATTGAGGAAAGACCCGTTAGGGGTTGATGATGATAGATACGGTTATAATTTGAGAGCCGGATCATAGACGTCTGACAAAGCTGCAGGCGAAAGCTAGTACAAAAATAGGTATAACACAGTTTACCATTGACCAAACTACAACCTTGTTTAGTATTCATGACTATCAGATTTGCTTGTTATCCGAACAAAATGTGTTTAACGTTGTCAATTTGCAGAGGACGCCTCAAAGGCTAGTAGGGGACTCCCCCGGGGTTCCCCATGACGACACTTCTCCCTGTGGCCAACAAGTACTGAATACAAGGACAAACGTAATTGTCATTAATCATAGGGATGACACTGTATATTCATATAGTATAAGGAAGACTAGACGGAGTAAGTGGGAGTAAGGCTGAGCCCGAACTGCCATACAGTCGTTCGAGACGGCTTGGGTATACCAGACTGTATATTCATACAGTCTGAGGAAGGCTAGACGGAGTAAGTGGGAGTAAGGCTGAGCCCGAACTGCCATACAGTCGTTCGAGACGGCTTGGGTATACCAGACTGTATATTCATACAGTCTGAGGAAGGCTAGACGGAGTAAGTGGGAGTAAGGCTGAGCCCGAACTGCCATACAGTCGTTCGAGACTTGAGCATCCCACAGGATGTTGACTTTCCTTCAAACTTTAAAAGTGTCAGTCCACTGTAGGGATTCTTGTGGTGGTTAAACAAACAAAAGCGTAGCATAACATTTGAAAACTATTAATTGAAGTGAAACCTCATAAAAATTACCTACGTAAGTAATCAAAACATTGAAACAGCAATACGGATTACGGACCACAGCTAATGTAAAAATCCACAAACCAGTCTATTAAATTAAATTCAGTAACACACAAAACTAAAAACTTTTAACGTAAACCGGTGCTGAAAGGTTGATTTGTGACCACTCCAAAATATTTTCCAGCTAAAATTGAACGTTTCAGACCGGTTATTATATCATAGCCTAGGCCAAGGAACTGTTTTGAATTCGAATATCCACTTAATAATTCTTAAAATATTTTTATGAGTTCGCTAGTTAGCATTGTACGACTTAAGTTTTTTGTGCAAAGACCGGATTATGTAAACACTTTGGTTTTTAGAACTCAAGAGGAGCTAAAAATTTGGTCTATTGAGATAAATGTTGCAAAAACTTTTTGACAGCACCGCCGATATTTTATCCTCATAATCAAATATTTACCTACATGATGTAGTAACAAATTCAGATATTTTATTTGCTAGGTTTTGTTACACCCTTTGGCGAGGTACTTACATAATTATCTTCTTCAATGGTACATAAAGGGAAAAGGAAGTACGCTCCAACATTATGCTAAATTGATAAATCACACAGTCGCCATTGTGTTTTGTTCTGGATGCTTTATGAGATAGAAATAAAAGTAATATTGCTTGTAGCTTCAATTTGCTTGTAGCTTTAAATATCCCGTGGGCGATCAAAAACAATAGATAATCCTATCCTGGACAGGTATTACTGTGTTTTAAGATGGATAACTAGGGCCCTTCTAGTCAAGTATGATAAAGGTAATTCCGGGTTCTGGGCAGTGGTGCGCGACGTACGGGAGGCGGGCCGGGGCCGGTCATCTAACATTCATGTCAAATACATTCGGTCAGTTGTCAGCAACTGCTGATGCCGTATGTGCGAGATTTATCCGCTTGAGAGTTAGCAAGTCAACAGATCAAATTCGCTTAGCCAAATTTTTTAACAACGATTTCAAAATTAAATTCGAATTTGTCATTTCTCGATTTAAACTTAGTATCGACTCTTAATTCAAGCACGTTGTTTGGGCAAGGCAACTTTAAACAATTCAGAAATATGTATAGCTTTAAAAAAAGAAAACATCTTGAGGAAACCGGCAGACTCCAAAATTGTTTCCAAGGCATGTGTAACAGCGTCCCGATCATGCGATGGTCTCACCACCTGTCTCGTTTAGTTTTTATGTTTATATGTTTGTTTGCACACACATCAAAAGGATTTTAATGTGGTTCATTAAATTTTAAAGCCTAACCTAAATATAAGCTATGTTTTAGGTTAGGCTTTAAAATTTTAAAAATTTTTTACAAACACTGAACTTATTATAACAGGATCTTCTATGTCTACACTTTGTATCACCATTCTATGTCTATAGGGTGATCTTAAAATTAAATCAAAGCGATTCTTTTTAAAAAACTGGCACATACTCGTAGTTGATGTCATATTTCTCAGTGATTACGGTCAGAACGTATACCACGAGAAATAAGTAGGTATATCCAGAAAATACGTTGGCAAAATATTTGCAGCTATTCTGTTATCTTGGTCAATATTTCCATCATCACTCTGATGCCATCACGCGTCCGTCAGCCGCCGATAAGTTTTGTAACCAAGTTTACGGCTTGATTTAGTGCCTGCCCGGATGCTTGATGGCTACCACAGATAAATAATAACTAGCTTCCACCGTCGCTCGTATAGCATGTTATGATATTCTATGCATAAAAATATTAGAGGGAAGGAAAAACAGGCACCACTTTTAGAGCGTCTACGAGAACATTTTTGGAAAGAAATTTAGGGTAGAGCATAAATAGCATGAGGCCACGCCACATAGCTACTCATAGTTTTTGGGGTTTTGTAACAAAGTAGTATGCACACCTGTCTATGCCTATCGCAGCAACTACATGCTGCAGACTTACAATTTTGAATAAGTAGTTATATAAAATAAGTACTTTTTTATTGCAAATAAAAGAAATTTTAAAGTTGAGTGACTAGAGCAAAATTCCTTATGGAAAGGCTTTATTTTTACTTTACAAAATGTTTTATTGGTTTTCTATATTCCTTAGTTATCGATTTTCTATTCATCTCAACCCCACTTACAAATAAACATAATCGCGCACAATTAAAAAAAAGTACGCCATTGGTTACTGCAATACTTTATTTATTTACAATGTTTGCATTCAGACAAAACCTAAGCACTATACAACAGAAAAAAATTCAATAAAATAAAACACGCAAAATTATAGGTAATTCAAAAATGCACACAAACAAAACCTCCTCCATTCATCAGCAAAACAAATCAACCGGAGGCTTTGACGCCAAGAGTGCATCGCGCAGTACTTCTTGCTGATTGCATTCATACCTATCCCAGAACGTCAACTCTGAAGCCACAATAGCTATTACTATGTAAACTGCTTTGCCTACATAAGACATTAAGCTACCTTCACACAGTTTATATAGACGTATTCTAACAACTCCCTATGCGCATGTTGAACACATAGTGATGTGCTCGATACTTTACAACAAAAGTCCGCATAGGAAATAGCTGCATATGAACCGCTGATGAGGCCGCCTCATACTACGCGCAATGCGCATGGAATATTAGCCAATACGAAACAGTCGTGCATCGACAGTGATTATGTTATACAGCACTGAAACCTGAGGGCAACGTGGAGAACACGGAAATCTGTAGATACGGTAAAAAACACATGACAAATCTTTTGACTATTATAGCGTCAGCTTGATAAGAGTAAACTGGCCAAATGCGACTTGGATTATTCTTTTTCTATTCATTTTATTGTAGGGTACGATTGTCATAACTACCATATAATAAAATGAATAGAGCAAAAAAACGTAAAAAAAGCTTTTACGACGGTGACTTTTATTTTTGTTTTTGTAGTGATTAAGTGAGAATACACTCATACACTGTTAAAAAACTTGAGTTTGAGTTTGAGTTTGCTACCGACCTATTATTAGCTGGATGTACTTTAATCCTTTGTATAACTACACTGTTTAATTTAACTGATGGTCCTCCTTATACATTAAATAAACAAATAAAAATAAATCAATAAATATTTAAACCTTTTACAAATATTCTTGTAAGAAAGTATTCCATAGCAGCCTATGTTCCAGGGATCACAATTAGGGACGCCGTTCCACAGTGTATGTTGCCAATTCCGTGAAATGACGGAGGATAATATCGGAGTCGATTGCAGTCGAACTATACTTCGGTTTGCATTACCCGGCTATTGGAAAGAAGCTGTAATAAAACTTATATTATAAGTATGATGTAATAAAAGGATTGAAAACTTTCATAGAAGAATGAAGGAATTGTAACAAAAAGAAATACAGGTTCATTCATACTAGAGATGGAAATAAATAGTTTAAATACCTATATATTCGGAGTGAACCAATGTTACTGAGATAAATTTCACTACTGAAATAAGATAAAATACAAATAATAGGTAACGTCCTTACCTCTGACACTCAGAAGGAAGAAAGAAGACGAAAATATTATTATCATACATAATATCAGAAAAACAAATATTTATGTAAAGGAAGGAAGCGAAAGAAGTATGTAGAGAGGCGATCCATCGTCTCTGCCTACCCCTGTGGTGAGAAGGCGTGAGCTGTATGTATGTATGTAAATATTTATGTTCATATTGAATTGAACACGATAACTGTCTATAATATTGATGACCTTGTAACATAATTATGACTTGCACTACCGTCTGCCACAATATCAATACCAAAACTCTGAGAGATAATAATAATTCACACACGGTTTTTTAGTCCTAAACTAGGCATGGTCTGTACCTACTATGGGTACTAAACAACTGATAAACATACTTAAATAAATATTACCTAAACGACCACACACGAAACCAACAGACATTGTTCATGCACACAAATGTGGGCTCCGAGCGGGCCATCTTCATGCTGTAATATACCTACTGCAATATATTTTGTATTGTACAACTACCAGTGCCGGCCGGGAGGAAACAAGGCGGTGGGCCTTAGCGCCCCTGGGCCAAGGGGGCGCCACATGATAGCAACGCCCTGACACACAAAAATAAACATTATCCTGCTCTTGACAAAATCGGGAAGAAATATATATCGCTACAACAAATAATACTAATAATACATATTATAATTTAATAATAGAGGGACAATTCGAAATCAATTAGTTGTAGAACATATTACTGATGATAAAATAATATTTTTTCTTGTAAGACGGCAGTCTTAGAGTTGCAAGTAGCGAGTCAGTAGAAAAAAATGAAGTTACTTCGACGAAATTGGCTGTAGTGAAAAGAAGCGGTAAGGAATACCGGAAACCGACGAGCTTAATGTTCAAGTCATCTGATGGATGTGAATGAAACACGAGTTTACCAGTTCGTAGCAAGTGGCGGTGTATTGTCTCTATATTATACTCTGACATATGTATATGTTGTAAATATTTTGCGACTCTTATGTTGGAAGAGAAATTTATTTATATTAGTTTTGCTTGCGAGAATAATATACCTACTTACTAAATAATGACTACAGCTAGCGCTCAGCCCTAAGTAATATTCTATTTTAGTTTTACCGAATAGTGTCACTGAAAGAACTTATTCAACTAGAAATACACGATACACATCCAAACTATTCCAATGTAACGCCGACGTGTGAAGGTAACAGAATTAGCTTTGTAGAGAGCGTGAGCATTCTCCAAGGTCCATAAAGTCGGGGCTACACTTAGAGAGAACAAACCTTGGTTAGCAGAAAGCTTAGCGAAAAGTGTTTAGACTACATAATATAGAAATAATTGAATAAAGACGTTTAAAAATATTTAGATTTAAGAAGCTAAGAATACGATACTGACATCTCGAATAAACATAAAATAACTTAGAATTCTAAAGAGAATAACCCGACTTCTACTTATATGGTTTTCTCATAGATGACATTGTCAGAACTGCACCAAATTGCAATGGGACCACACGGGAAGCACCAGCTTTCAAATAAAAAAGAATCGTCATAAACGGTTCACCCCGACGAAAGTTCTGAGGTAACGAACAATAAAAAACCTAAAGTCGAATGGATAACCGCCTCCTTTTTTGAAGTCGGTGGAAAATACCTACTAATTTCTATCCAGATTCTGATTGAAATTAGGGGCAGTGTTGTTTTGATAAGGCTTTAATATTATTTTATATTCAGGCAACTAGGACCTTGTATTTCAAAAATAATATAAATACATTTAAATAGATTAAATGTGTAAACAGACCCGGTCCGGCGATGGGCTCACCACCTATAACGTTTAGGGGTCCAATATATCTCGTGAAATGTGGGTATATCCAGTAATGGAATACCTCTGTCTACCCCCTCGGGAATAAAAAGGCGTGAGATTATATTATTTATTATTATTATTATTATTTAAATAGATTAGAAACTACGAAGAAGGCGTAGATTACATACGTAGATACAAATAAATACTAAGAACCATTCAACTACAAACATGTAGAACAGTGCCCAGATAGATTGGCTGAATTTCCTAATTCGTGTAAAAACAAATACATGATTTTCTTTCATATTGTAAGTAACAAAAAAAAATATTTGAAAAACGAATCTATGCTGTGACGATCTGTGTTGTGGAACTAGAACCACTTACCTACAGGGATGCTAACTAACTAAAATATGCAACCGGATTATAATGTAATCCGGATAAGAACTTAATACTTGACTTAAATGTTCCTTAAAGCTGCTTTAAGATTCCCCTAAAACTGTACTTTGTGTCAACAAATAATTTATGAGAGACTCTTGTTGTATTCTATTATTTAACTAGCCATTTCTACATACTCACACCGCGCCAGTGTTGGACCTAGATAGTTTGTAAGTACCATACACAATTATTACTAAGTCCTACACAGTTTTCAAAAATGTACATCTTACTTTGTAAATTACAGAGAGACTCCTCAATAGATACAAATATTCAGATTGAGAAGCTACTTGTATTTCGATATAACTTTCAATATAATATGTTACTACAAATTCCAGAATCTGTAAGTACTACAGAATCAGCTGCTTTGCTACTAAATATATGGGTATAGCTTTTAATTAATATCTGGACATTATTCAGACCACAGACCTATAACTCTGATACCTACTTTGCGTGTCTCAGGATTACCTAACCTTATACCTAATACTAGGGTTTGTATGCTTACCTCACACCGGATACACCTAAGTTTTCATTTACCCGGATAAATCATTAAATACCCAAACCCACCACCAAGTTTCGAACCGAAAATAAAGGAAATACATACCTCGAACAGAACGATTCAATCCAAAGGCCAACCATTTGATTCACAAATGAAAATGTTTAAGCGTTTATGGAAATTTGATTATGAAAAATGACCCTTTAAAGAAAACTGGAATTAGTTTCCATTGGCAATAATTCATAGATGTTGTCCGTAATAGAAAGGAAATTGAATACAAAACTCGATTACCATTATCATAAATAATTCTCGGCCGTCTCCAACGGAGTTAATAGCATAATAGCCCCAAATTGATTTGGCTAAAGGGTTCGTTTTATGAATGCCTAATATTGAAATATCTTTGACATTTATACAAGTTTATGTCTAGTATATTTGCAATTTTAGAACGATGGTCGTTTGTCAGATCGTTCATTAATTTCACCAAAGAGCCATGAGGTTGAGGTTTATATCTATATATATAAAGAGAGAAGTCCTGACTCACTGACTCATAAACGCCCAGCCTAAACCCTTAGACCTAGATAGCTGTTTTTTTTTACAGCTATTGTTTTTAAGACGTAAGCTAGCACTAAGAAAGGATTTTTCGAAATTCAACCCTTAAGGGGGTGAAAAAGGGGTTGAACGTTTGTATGGACAACCTTCATTTTTGAGTGTATCAATTCAAAACTTTGTAAAAATACTCTATAGAACAAACGACAAGAAACGTATTTCTTAATTTTTTTAAAAACACCCTATAAGGGGGTGAAAGAGGGGGATGGAGTTTGTATGGAGACGTGTTGTTTTTTACGTCTATCAACTTGAAACTTGGCATGAATACTTTCAGAAATAAATGAGTAGATACGTGTTTTTGGATTTTCCGAAAATCGTCCCCTAACGGGGTGAAAGTAGGGGTTGAGTTTGGAATGTATGGAAAACCTTCATTTTTAGGTGTATCAATTCGAATCTTTCTAGAAATACTCCTCAAAACAAACAAAAAGACACGTATCTCTGGGTTTTGTAAAAAACACCCCCTAGGGGGGCGAAACAGGGGGTGGGATTTTGTATGGAGACGTTGTTTTTTACGTCTATCAACTTGAAACTTGGCACAAATACTTTTAGAAATAAATGAGTAGATACGTGTTTTTGGAATTTCCGAAAATCGTCCCCTAACGGGGTGAAAGTAGGGGTTGAGTTTAGAATGTATGAAAAACCTTCATACTTGGGTGTGTCAATTCGAATCTTTCTAGAAATACTCCTCAAAACAAACAACAAGATACGTATTTCTGGGTTTTGTAAAAAACATCCCCAACGGGGGCGAAACAGGGGGTGGGATTTTGTATAGAGATGTGTTGTTTTTGACGTGTATCTACTTGAAACTTGGCACAAATACTTTTAGAAATAAATTAGTAGATGTGTTTTTGGATTTTCCGAAAATCGTCCCTTAACGGGGTGAAAGTAGGGGTTGAGTTTGTAATGTATGGAAAACCTTCATTTTTAGGTGTATCAATTCGAAACTTTGTAGAAATACTCCTCAAAACAAATAACAAGACACGTATTTCTGGATTTTCTAAACCCCCCCCTGAGGGGGTGACACAGGGCGTTGGAGTTTGTATGGAGACGTGTTGTTTTTTACGTCTCTTAACTTGAAACTTGGCACAAATACTTTTACAAATAAATGATGAGACACGTGTTTTTGGATTTTTCGAAAACTATTCTCTAAAGGAATGAAAGCAGGGGTTGAAGTTGGTATGAAAAAGTGTGTTTTTTTTCTACTATCAACTTGAAACTTGGCACAAATACTCTTCAAAAGTCTCCATACAAAGTGGGTTCCTTGAGGAAATTTGTTTGTTATAATGAGCACATGCACTTTGGTATGAAGAACTAATTCAAAAATCATAAACCAGAGAGTGTCCCAGTATTATTTTTAGTGTGTGTAAATTTTTTTCAGAAAAACGAATTAGCATAGAACTGAATTTAGTTAGGGCTACCTGTGGAAACCGTACTGTTATCGCTCTTTATATAAGAAACTAGCGACCCGCCCCGGCTTCGCACGAGAGCAATGCTTATAAGAATTTTATTTGCTATAAACCTCACGGAGCCCGAGACCTTTCCAACGAATGCAAAACCGTGGAAATCGGTTCGTGCGTTCTGGAGTTATAGCGTCAGGAAGGAAAACCCGACTTATTTTTATATATGTAGTAGATTTGTTACACAAAACTAAAGTACGAATATATTACCATATTTTTATATTAGTATACTAATTGGGGTGTATGAGGAATTGCGCTTATTCTGGGACGCGTTGTATATAGGGTGTTTTGAATAAAAAAAATATAAATAAATAGCAATGATAGCCCACTGGTTAAAGAGCCAGCCTCTCATTCGTGAGGCTCGGGTTCCAATCCTGGCATGTACAGTCAAGTTTTAGTAAGGATCCCTAATTCTTTTTCGTCATAGATATAGCCTATGTTACTCAGGAATAATGTAGTATTCTAATGGTGAAAGAGTTTTTTTAATCGGTCCAGTAGTTTTTGAGTTTATTCGTTATTAACATAAGTACAAAACTACAAATCTTTCCTCTTTATAATATTAGTGTTGATAAATAGATAGTGTAGATTATCCTTCTTGATATATTTTTGAAACGCAAAGGAATAACAAATTCTACGCGGACGAAGTCGCGGGCATCAGCTAGTCGCTTATAAAGGATTGGCCAAACTAACCACAGCTTAAAATTCAAAAAAAATTCAAAAATCGTTTATTTTCTATTGGTATTAAAATATACACTTAGAAACGTCAATATTTTATAATAACAAGGCACTCTAAACTCGTCCATGAAGATTGGCTAAATGCAATCAGCAGCCCATCTCCACCGACGAGCTGCTGGTTCCGAATGCAGTACCCCGAGAAGAGCCAGCAAGAAACTCAAGGGCAGCTCTTTTTAATCTCATGTCTTACTAATAAATATCGTTTACAATAATAATTATAATTAATAGCCTTACATAGCGTCGAGTCGGTTAATCCCATGCATGTTGGTCTACTAAGTAGTCTGTAATACTTATACACCTATAGCATTGTATTGTATATATAAATATGTAAATCATTACAGCCCTTCAAGTAACGGATTGCAGACACATTTAACATGTAACTATCCCTTCTCATTGAGCTCCCGTCGGAAGCTTATTCTTGACTGGTAAACAATGTTAACAAGATTGATATTCAATATTCCGAAGCGCAAATTTTAAAGCCCAATTCCTGAAATTACTTTGTTCAGTATCGACTACATTAAGTAGTAGACGATTTCAGCTTCTTTTTAATATGTGTAAAATTTTCCGAAAAATGAATTAGCATAACTACATTTAGGGCTACCTACGGAACCGTGCTGTTATTGCTCTTTATTTAAGAAATTTGGTTAGACAAAACTAAAGTACGAATGCATTTTTTTTTATTACTATACTAATTGGGGTGTATGAGGAATTGCGCTTATTCTGTGACGTGTTTTATAGTTAAAATCTACGTGATAATACAATGAAAGCAACACTTTAAATAACTTAATAAATTACTCGTTGGCGGTCTATTGTCTCTGCCCACCCCTTCGGGTAAAAAGCGTGAGGATATATATGTATTACTCGTTGCTTAATGTATAGACCAAATGTTGTCACCATGGCGTAGATTCCGAAACATAACCGAGTTACCATTCACTTAGCACCGCATTGTCTTCTTACAATATACCTTAGGTATATAAGACGATTGGAAATTATAAAAGAATTTATAAATAGAACATTAAAAGCCTTCAGAGACTGCGTTACATCAAAAACCCATCTTCTTAAAACTCCTGCCAAACAAAAACAAAGAGATAAAAGTGTTTTTTTTTTTACGGAAACCTGCTCTTAAAACTTTGTTATTATCTTTTATGCTTTGACACGACGATGTATAATATGATAAGCAAAGATTACTGATTAAGATACTAAGAAACAAAACACCGTGCTTATTAAAATGACGATAATGCATAATATATCTTTAGCACAGTCTTATATCTACATCTACACTAGTATTATAAAAAGGAAAGATTTGTATTTTTGTAACGAACTAGCGGGAGCCCAGCGGCGTTGCCCGCGCGGATTCCCTTTATTCCCGTTCCCGTGGGAATTTCCGAAAATCCCTTTATAAGAATTTCCTATGACATATCAGGCACCTTCATACCATTTTTCAAGTTTCTAGGTGTTATCGTTTCGGAGTAGTACGTATTGCTGTTTTTAACCAGTTTTTATATTTTCCCGTGGGAATGAGATATTTTCCTGGAATAAAAAGTACCCTAGATGTTGACCCGGGTACTCAGTTATCTCCATACCAAATTTCATCAAAATCCGTCCAGTAGTTTTCGAGTGATGCGTGCACAACCAGACAGACAGACAGACAGACAGACAGACAGACAGACAGACAGACAGACAGACAGACCAAAATTCCAAAAATTTTTGTTTCGGTATCTATATCGATAACTATATACACTGCTGTTAAAATTTTCAAAAAATATTTAATGTACAGACACGGCCCCGTTAGAGTTTTATTATATGTATAGATAAACTCAACAACTTTTGGACCGATTTAAAAAATTATTTCACTAATGGAAAGCTATATTATCAGGTAGTAGCCTCTTGTATATGAACTTTGCCAATAATTTGCTATCATTATTATACGAACACAGGAAAAAACTTGAATTGTTGCAATACCGATTGAATTTACTGTAAACAGATTTTTTCCTACATTTTGATTTTTGGATCAAATAGATTATATTTAACACGGGAAGAGTTTCCATGGGAACGGGAACTATGTCATAAATATTTATGGGTTACCGTCGATTTTCTTGCTTCTTCTTCCTAGCTATAAGACATTCCGACATCTTTAATTACTAGACAGTTTCTTTTATAAAGAAATAAAAAAATCATACGAAGTTATTATCATATATTATCAAATATTACACACACCGGCACAATTAGCGGAACAGAAAAAAAAAGGAGAAAAAAGAGGGAATTTAGAACAATGAATGTAATTTTTAAACAATATATTATTTAAAATGAAACAACAATTAAATTAACATGTTTTGACATTCATTTGTAACACCATACTTAAAATTTTATAAAAATAAAAATAAAATTAAACAAAATGCATTTTTCTTAGATTTTTAATTATAGAGAAACAGCAGAAAATTCAAGATTTTCCAAAGTTTAACAACAATTTCAATGACTGTTCAATATCGAGTGTTTCCTCCTCGTGCTCTGATGAGGGTTTCCATCCGTCTGGGCATGCTGCGGATGATGTTATCAATGGTTTCTTGGGGCAACCTCTGCCATTCTTCAAGTAATGCGTTTCGCAACTCGTTGAGATTATTGGGAGGGGGCATTCTTGACTTTACACTCCTCTTTAGCAAGTCCCAGACGTGTTCTATAGGGTTCATATCAGGGGACCGTGCTGGCCACTCCATCACCGTTATACCAACATGGTTTAGGTATGTCTGTACTGTGCGAGCACTGTGAGCCCGAGCATTATCCTGCATTAGAATGAAGTTGTTACCAATAAAGGGGGCAAATGGCACAACATGTTTTTCTAAAATCTCCCTGATATACCGATCAGCATTCAGATTCCCGCCATCGACCACTACTAACTCCGTACGAGCTCCTAAACATATTCCTCCCCAGACCATAATTGAACCGCCGCCATATGCAACTGTATTTTCAAAATTAGACTGGATATACCGTTCTCCTTTGCGTCTCCATACTCGCTGCCTTCCATCATTTTGATTTAACATAACTCTGCATTCATCAGTAAAAAGAACCTGTCCCCAGTCGTCGAAGTCCCAATCACGATGTTCACGACCAAAGTGTAGACGGTTTGTGCGATGATGTCTCTTAAGTTTTGGGGCTTTGGCGGGCACATACGAGCCTATACCCACTTCTTCGAATCTTCTACGAACTGTCCGCTCACTCATCCTTACTGCTCGTACCTCTTCCAGTAAATTTCGAGCCTGCACCGCCGTTAGTCTCGTGTTCCGTCGGACTTGAAGTTGGAGAAAACGGTCATCCCTCCTTGAAGTACACCTTTTCCGGCCTTGTCCTCTCCTTCTCACTAGAGCATTCGTCAATCTGTATCGTTGGATGCTACGATAAATCGTTGATAACGATCGACGAAGGCTTCTGGCAATCGATCTGTAGGTTTGACCATTTCTCCTCATTTGATCTGCCCTAATGATTTCTGATGGCGTTAAATCAGGCATAATTAGATGCTCGTAAATTATCAATATGCGAAAAAACTCAAAAGCCTCAAAAACTGCAATTCAAAGCTTTTCAAATGGAATTCACGAACCTTCTAAAAACGGACAAGCGGTGGAAAAAATGAATCAATGAAAATTAAAACAAAAGAATGAAAAAAAAGGCAGTCGCTTAGTATTCCATTTTTAAATTAAAACCCAAATTTAAAAAAAGCTTGTTTAGCCGGCCAGTAACACGCAAAAATGCGTAAATACTCCCTTTTTTTTCTGTTCCGCTAATTGTGCCGGTGTGTGTATTTATTCATGAATTTGCGAGACTCACAAATTCAATAGTCCTCAGGGGAGAGCTAGCCTAGTTTTTGTAAGTGTCATAATAATTTGAACGTGCACTGAACGCTATTTCCTGGAAACTGCTTAGAGGTGCATGAGCGGGCTTAGTAGCTAACTTTGCAGGCTGGCGGATTGCCAATGTTTGTAAGAAGTTCCCTAACAAAAGGTACAACATATAAAGTTTGCCAAAGTGTTCCGCTTTTGTGCCCGTGACTGTATCTCTATCACTGACTTTAGGAATCGATATCGTTTTTGTAAGTCCGCGAATTATGGGGTTGTGTGACCATTATCGTAGAGGACATTCAGTAGTAAGTTTATGGAGGTGAAATGTTTTTTACTGTATGTGATTTTGTGTGTTGGCTAACAGTGAGACGTCAGTATTATGCCCCTCCCCTGTATCATTAGCTACGGTACGGCCGTTTTAACTTGACTGCTCTGAACATAGTCTCAGGATGCGCAAACCGCCAAATGGTCGCTTAAAAGAGTTATTGCGCAGCCATTTGCGCAACTTCAGAGCTGTAAAGTTATAGAGGCCGTACTGTAACTGTGGTAATAACCTGATAACACTCACTTTTAGCCGAGCGTTGACCAGGAGCGGACGTGTTGCATATGCCGTCTGGGTGACTGGTCATTTCTTTTTTTTATTTATGAACCTGCCATATATATATTAAATAATCTCACGCCTTTTATCCCCGAGGGGGTAGGCAGAAGTATTCCATTAATGGATATACCCACATTTCACGAGATATATTGGACCCCTAAACGTGATAGGTGGTGAGCCCATCGCCGGACCGGGTCTGTTTACACATGTCTCAGAATTAATTCTGAGACCTGCGGGTTTCCTCACGATGTTTTCCTTCACCTAACGTTTTCTTTTCGTTACACAAATATTGTGACGATCATGTCCCCAGGACGTGGGTTAAATAATTAAAAAACTGAAGTCAACAAAATAAAATTATATATTATCAAATTCAAGGGTCGTAGGTAAAGCCGGAAAACTGGTTTTGCCGTCGTAGGACGGTACTCCCCTGACGAAGGCGGAGGTGGCTGCTGGGCTTCAAACGGCAGCGGGGAGGTCTTCAGATGGAAACGAAGACAACGGTAGTGTGGGGTAGCTCTCGTCGGCCTTTTAGCTCTTCCCAAATTTTAGGGTAAAAGTGACACCCTGTGAAAAACGTCACAGTAAGTAAAAATGAAGATTATCCTCCTCCGCTGATAGTGAACCCTGTAGATGTGCCTTAATGTCAGGGTGAAGCCGGAAGCAGTTGTGTGTGTTCACTATCAGAACGGAGGTACAAATAAAAAACTAAAAGCTGTTAAAATACTAGCGTTAAAAAAAAAATACTACATAATATTAATTCAATACTAATTTTGCGAAAGCTTAAGCATTTTAAATCACAGATCGGAGCGCTTCGCGCGCCGAAGGTACTTGTAAAAAATAATATAATTTAAGAAATTTAGCGTCTAAGTCCAAAAGGAAATAACCGTATTTATTATGTGCTTAATGCTAAGCTTAATACTGTGCCAAGAAGGTAAATAATAATTTTAAGTAGGCTAGGGCTAGTAGGCCTTTTAGAAGCACTAACTTAATGCTAAAAACACTTGTTCAAACACTTACCCTATCGGGGTGCGAGATATCACTTGTATTGATTAATTACTATTCCAAAAACGTTGGAAATTAAAGGTAAGACTGCCCTACACCACGCACGAACCAGAATTTTAAAATAGAAACGTATTTTAATAATTATGCCAGCACGTAAGACGACACGAAGCGAGAGCCCGTGAACGCACCGACATAGGTTCGTAGCTGGCAGTGAATGGCAAATCGGAAAGACCGTTGCGAAGGCGCATCTCGAAGCTTCTACGAGAACAAAGGATCAACCCTTGACCAATAGGAGAACGATAGGCGACCACTGGTACTGTCGCGCAACACAAGTGTTAACTTAAATCATTGCTTTTTATTTTATTAAACTTTCATATTTTGTATTTAATAATTTAATGTTTTAATTAAGTAGTTAAGTTAGTTTAAGACGTTAACCTTAAGTAGTTTTAATGTTTTAATTGTAGTTTTAAGTTAAATTAAGTTAACTTACTAAAACATGTAAGTGCAACGTTACATTACCCCGCACGTCACAGAAGGATTTTATTGCTTTAAAAAAAATAAAATCCGCGCTTTAGATACGTGTTTGTATTACCTTTCAGAAATCTAATCTTTCATACATCTCGCTTTTAAGTTAGCTTTAATGACCATTTTGATGACCACTAACGCGTCCTATCATTTAATAAGGTCTACAGACAACAGAACTGTTGACCCGTACAAACATTTTCTGCACAAGATCGAAAAAAATAAAAATTGACTTTGGAAAGGGAGTAATGCAATAGATAATAATTAATTTATATATTTATTTCAAGTCAAATCTTTAATAATTATTTAATAAATTTATTTTGAGTCAAAACTTTAATATGCCAAGTTCCAGGATTTTTTCCTGACATGTCTGAAAAAATATACGTCAAGGGAGGCTTCTTTCCTAAAAAACGACATTGTATTCTTGCTGAAATATTTAAAAGGAATAAGATGTATATCTATAAATGCACCGCAACAAGGAAGTGTTGAACAATGTTTATAAACTACTCCGTTCTGTTACAAAATCAGAAAAATTTAACGTTATGGTTGGCAAAGAAAAATAATTAATAAGCAAAATAAATAAACAATCACAAAACCAAAAAAAAAAAAAGCGTTAAAATATTTGTAACTAATGAGTGCACTCCTGTGAATTTAAACAAACCGAAAAATAATTTATATTTTAACAAAAGACAAACACTTTTCTACACCACTGTACGGCAACTATGAATAAAGAAACTGGAATGCAGTTCGAACGTACAGGACGCTCCAAAATTAAATGAAAGAATTATTTGACAATAATTATAGTAATAAAATTTTGAAAATATTATATAATAATAATAATATTAACACAGATAAACAGGGTGGACTCTTTAGTTACGAGCAACCAAAAAATAAAAAATAATAACGTTTCACAAAAAATAAGAAGCACAAAACACAACTACTTCTACGAAGCAAAACCAGAATTTTAGACCACGTTAAAGGGCGCCAGTGTGACGATCATGTCCCCAGGACGTGGGTTAAATAATTAAAAAACTGAAGTCAACAAAATAAAATTATATATTATCAAATTCAAGGGTCGTAGGTAAAGCCGGAAAACTGGTTTTGCCGTCGTAGGACGGTACTCCCCTGACGAAGGCGGAGGTGGCTGCTGGGCTTCAAACGGCAGCGGGGAGGTCTTCAGATGGAAACGAAGACAACGGTAGTGTGGGGTAGCTCTCGTCGGCCTTTTAGCTCTTCCCAAATTTTAGGGTAAAAGTGACACCCTGTGAAAAACGTCACAGTAAGTAAAAATGAAGATTATCCTCCTCCGCTGATAGTGAACCCTGTAGATGTGCCTTAATGTCAGGGTGAAGCCGGAAGCAGTTGTGTGTGTTCACTATCAGAACGGAGGTACAAATAAAAAACTAAAAGCTGTTAAAATACTAGCGTTAAAAAAAAAATACTACATAATATTAATTCAATACTAATTTTGCGAAAGCTTAAGCATTTTAAATCACAGATCGGAGCGCTTCGCGCGCCGAAGGTACTTGTAAAAAATAATATAATTTAAGAAATTTAGCGTCTAAGTCCAAAAGGAAATAACCGTATTTATTATGTGCTTAATGCTAAGCTTAATACTGTGCCAAGAAGGTAAATAATAATTTTAAGTAGGCTAGGGCTAGTAGGCCTTTTAGAAGCACTAACTTAATGCTAAAAACACTTGTTCAAACACTTACCCTATCGGGGTGCGAGATATCACTTGTATTGATTAATTACTATTCCAAAAACGTTGGAAATTAAAGGTAAGACTGCCCTACACCACGCACGAACCAGAATTTTAAAATAGAAACGTATTTTAATAATTATGCCAGCACGTAAGACGACACGAAGCGAGAGCCCGTGAACGCACCGACATAGGTTCGTAGCTGGCAGTGAATGGCAAATCGGAAAGACCGTTGCGAAGGCGCATCTCGAAGCTTCTACGAGAACAAAGGATCAACCCTTGACCAATAGGAGAACGATAGGCGACCACTGGTACTGTCGCGCAACACAAGTGTTAACTTAAATCATTGCTTTTTATTTTATTAAACTTTCATATTTTGTATTTAATAATTTAATGTTTTAATTAAGTAGTTAAGTTAGTTTAAGACGTTAACCTTAAGTAGTTTTAATGTTTTAATTGTAGTTTTAAGTTAAATTAAGTTAACTTACTAAAACATGTAAGTGCAACGTTACAATATGTATAATGCAGTCGCGTGAACAAGCATTTTGTTGAATATTTCATCTTGATCCTTGCCCTAACCTCACCCAGCTACGAGTTCATTTTCTAGACCATCTTCCGAGTAAGCCAATCGGTTTCCATTCCCGAAGGACACAACTTGTTTTGGGTCGAGATTTTCAAAGTTCCCAGCACAGTTTTCTCAATTGCGTACAGAATAAAAGTAGTCACTGAAGTATTACCGTATACAATAAACAAGATGAAGAAAGAAAGAAATAAGAAAAAGTACTAGATCTATTTGTCCAATGCTTTCTTCTACGTCTGCGTTACCTACCGCTTTTTTGTTACGGAAGAATAATGCCGCAAATTAAGATATTCTTTTGTTTCGTTGCAATAACGTACACAGGCAGCAGGTTACCGTAGCGGGATTCGAAAATGTAGTAATATTTCATTGAATTACGATAACTTTCGCAACTCCGTATCCGTGGTTACAGAAGCAATCCGTTCCGTTTGCATAGATGACGGCATTCAACTTTGACAGTTAGCTATTGAGGGACTTGTATATACTTGCTGATAACATACATTACCGACCTTTATTTCAATGCACTTTTAAAATAGGTTGAATCGTTTATTAAAAGCCAACTACATAGTAACAATTTTGTGGTTTCAATGGTGTCCTATGTCCTTATAATGTCTACCAATTTTTTTTTTGCTGCTGTAAGTATAAATAATAAAAAGTGTAATCTTGTTTTAGCTATATAAACTTTTAACTGATCCTTGTTTCAAATTTTAAAAACTGTTAGATTGACTTAATTGGACCTACTACCTAAATAAATTCATTCTTACTTCTTCACTCAAGCACCCCTCTAAATAACAAGTGAAAAGAATGATTAAATTTATTCCGGACATATTCACTTTAATAACTCCGAAGAAAATTTCGACTCGGGATTTTAATAGCCGCCTTGGAAATAATGGAAGGACTGAATATTAATACCATGGACTTGAATAGGAGATCATCTTTGCAATGCAAAGAGATTTGTACCGAACGCCGGACTGCGAACTTCGGAGAATTGGAGCGTTGACAGGTGCCGCAGCTTGATTCAGGTTTGTTTATCTAATTTTGAAGATGTATTTTTCAGTTTCATTATATTTTTCTTATTTATTGCATAGTAATAATATGTAATAATAATTTATTTATTTTAGGTAATAGCACCTCTACAATAAAATCTCGTTGTAAGTGTGACTCAGAAAATTCATACGTGGGAGAGCCATGCTTCGGCACGCTTGGGCCGGCTCGACCGGAGTGATACCGCGGCCTCACAGAAAAGCAGCGTAAAGTAATGCATTGCATTTCATTGAGTGAGTGAGGTAGCCAGAGGCTCCAAGCCCCCCCCCCATCCCCTCCTCTCTCATCTCCCCTACTCCCACCTCAAAGGCCGGCAACGCTGTTTTAACTCTTGAGATGCAGGTGTCCATGGGCGACGATAGTCACTTACCATTTCTACGACTCTATCATACAATAAGTGTGCTGAAAAGACTCTGGTTTTGCGACATTTCTGACAAACAAAACGGTAATACAAGTACTGAGGGTGATCTTCATACCTTAAACTTAACTGCGTATCCTTAACAGAATCACAGATATTAGAATACTATAACCGAATGTAAGACAAAACCAGCATCGGTTCTGAGGTATCTGTGACTGCATCCCGGTCCGGCGAAAAGCTTGCCATTTATCGCGGTTAAGGGTTTATTTATTTATTGCGTTCATGTTGTACAGAAGGTCTTATTGGGTATATAAGTAATACAGGTATCAAATTAAAGTAGAAGAGAATAGCATAGTGGAACTTAAAACTACTTCGGTCTAAAACTACTTATTAGAATAATAAAATGTATGTAGTGCGAAATAAAATATTAAAACAAAACAATTATAACCAAAAAAACTATAATAACATTTATTCTACTGAAACATTTTTATTTTTTTTTAATTTCATTTTTATAGTATTTTTTTCGCTACGTTACGCTAAGATACACATTAAAAGTATAGATGCCTTGAGTTTACTGGTTCTTCATTTGGCCCGCCTCCTCCACCTCCATGGAAGAGTTTAGATCCCCTTGTTATTAGACTATTGACGTTTCTAAGTGTATTTTTAACCACAGAAATAAAATAATAGGTGATCGTCAGAATGAACGGTCACTAGACGTAGTGAGACGTATTTAACTTTGAAAATATGCTCAAACATTGCTTCCCTATTGCTTCCATATGCTTCCTATCAGTAGAGAATAGCTTCCATCGTATTTTAAAAGAAACAAAACATTTAAGGGTGACCGGTCATTCTGACGTCAGAATGGCCGGTCACTTAGCGGTAGTGTCCTTGCTGCGTGGAATCAATTAGGGATGTAAAAAAATAATCGATTTTTAAAATAATCGATTTTTATAATCGATTATATAAAGTACGCGTTTTAATCGATTTTTTATAAACAGCGCCATCTATGCGGTAGATGAACCTTAACGTTGTCGTTAAGCTTTTTTACTTATCGTTTCATTTTATTTTAATACTACGAGTACCATTTTTTATTATTTTTCGTCTTTTGAGTGCTAAAACTTAAAAAATAAAGAAATATTTGTTTTTTATTTTAGTTTTTGAGACCATAACATAGTCGTTTAGTTTTCTTAATTCTTGTTTTAAGTATTTTATTTTAATCTAGTCTCTCTATCTAGTCAAATGTAAAAGAGAACTGGACATTTGTGACACTAATTATTTTTAATTACCATTTTATTGTTTACATTTAAAGATTATTGAAATTTGACTTTGTTATTTCTTAATTCATATTATTTTATTTCATTTTTAATCTGTTCAAATGTTAATATGCATATCTTAGGATTTTATTATTAAAATATGAAAAGCAAATATAGATTTTTAAATATGTATTAGAAAAAAATCGATTTTTTAGAATCGATTTTTAAAAAATCGATTAATTTTGAAGAAAGAAAAATCGATTTTTATTTAATCGATTATTTTCCTTTAATCTTACATCCCTAGAATCAATGAAATGTTTATAGAGCAATAATTACTGCCCATTTGACTTTACTTTGTCTTTTTAAGGAATGAGTGTACGTCAAAGATATTAAAGTAAGGATGAGTTATATTCATACTGCTTGCGTTTGAAAATTGATCCCCTACGAGTGTGCTACGACATGTACATACTTACTTATTAGCGTATCTATTTATTCTATATATATATAATATCGTTGGTGTGCGTATATTTATTTACCATGCCTGCTCAAACAGTACGGATGACGTCGGCACCTGTAAAACGTTTACTCGAAAAAGGTTGGCAAAACAGCAGTACACCGCAATGAAGGACGCCCATAATAAACAAGAGGGCGGACTCGGCAATGAATAATGGACGGAATAAATCCTAATTCAGTGCATTACATTACAACATGGGCTGCCCTGATGATAATCCTGATTTATTGAACAATAAAATGTATCTGCCGACAATTTACACGTAGTTCGGTGCTAGAAAATAGTCTGGTTATAACGTCATGATGTAAGATGGACTACCAACAAACCTTGGAGAGAAACATACAGTTCTACTTATGATAGAATAGGACTCAAATCAGAGTGTAGGTAAATCAGCATGAGGTTTCTAAAACCTACAACGACTGTACTACCTAAGTTTCATTACAGGATATCTTATTTTCTTCATTAGTTGACTAGCGGTTCTGCGCGGTCTCACCCGCGTAGTTTCCGTTCCCGTGGGAATACAGGAATAAAATATAGCTTATTTTACTCTCGGGTGAAACATACATTTACATTACATACATTTAGGTAAGTTTGGACGCCTTTCGTATCAATGAAGGATAAACATTAAACATGCCCCAAACTGGACCCATATTTTTTATCCTACTCAGCCAACTCTATTAACTTTATAGGTTAACATGCACAATGAAAATGACAAGGTCATAAAATCCACAGATCATAAAAAATGTATCGTTAAAGAGAACTTTATTAGGGTACGTTTTTATTACCCAACAGTGGAACGTTTAGGTTAAAAAGATTACTACCGTTTTGAAATGTAAAACGTTTTATAGTAATGAATTCAATTTCCAGCCTTTTGCGCGAGAAACTCATCTTTCATTAATACCATACCATACCATAGTGAAGAGATTATTCTACATTTCTGCATCTACACTTCAGTATCACTACTCACTACATAGTATAAAACAAAGTCGCTTTCTCTGTCCCTATATCCCTATGTCCTTATATCCCTATGTCCCTTTGTATGCTTAAATCTTTAAAACTACGCAACGGATTTTGAGGCGGTTTTTTTAATAGATAGAGTGATTCAAGAGAAAGGTTTTAGTATTAGCAATGCACCCGTGCGAAGCCGGGGCGGGTCGCTAGTAATATTATAAAGAGGAAATAATTATTTTGTTGGATGTATGTTTGTCTGTAATTAATATAGACTCCGGAGCTACAGGACAGGTTTTAAAAATTCTTTCGCCAATGGTATGCTTAGGTACTTTTCTGGAAGTTACATGCGTTATAATTTTCTCACGTTCGCAGAACTCCCCGTTTCTGAAAGGCAAATCAAACTAAAATAATCTGACAGACTGTTCAATCTCATGTTAACTGTTGTGATTGGTTGTTTAAAACCTTTTTTTTTTTTTATGATAAAAAAAGGGGGCAAACGAGCAGACGGGTCTCCTGATAATAAGTGACGTCCGTCGCCCATGGACACCTGCAATTCAAGAGTCACAACTGCGTTGCCGACCTTTGAGGTGGGAGTAGGGGGAAGGTAGGGGAGGGGAGGGGAAGGGGGGATTGGGGCCTCCGGTTACCTTACTCACTTAACGAAACGCAATGCATTGCTTTACGCTGGTTTTCTGTGAGGCCGTGGTATCAGTCCAGTCGAGCCGGATTATGATTTTATTCAACCAATCAGAACAGCTGAACAGTCTGACAGCTAATTTTAGTTTGATTTGCCATTCGGAGAAATCGATGGTAAGCGTATCACTTAAGAACGGTTGACTGATTTGCCATTTTTTTTTTCAAATGTAAGTACGTAATAGTCTAAGTAATGTTTTAAGAGAAAAACATTGGAAAAGTTTTCCTGTTGTTTTTTAAATGGTGATTCTGGAGACTGAAACATGAAAATGATTACAATTTTATATAATGCATGACACACATTATAAAATTATCGTGATTTTACAAAAACACTTGCAGGCTAAAGCACCTATAAGTTTACAAAACTGTTGTAATGTTATGTTCTATAATATACAGTTACGTTAAGTTAAAATGTAGAACTATGGGTTATATTATAGAGTTTCTATCGTAACCCACAGTATACTGTTCACACTGTAGAAAGAACATTGTTCATCACAGGGGTTGTAAATGCAAAGTCTGAAACTGAGATTAATTGTATATTAAAATCACAATTAATTCTAGAATAAGTAGGTACATAATATGGGACGCGCGGCGCGAGACGACTGCCGAGTCGCCGGGCAGTCCGCTAGCGCATAGCTTAAAAGTACAGTCAAGAGCAAGTCAAGCTTGACACTACCAGTTTAAGCTGAGCTCTGATTTGTACTGCGCGCCATAGAATACAGGGCCGGGTCAAAGTCCAAAGTGTCTAGCTTAGCGTGCTCTTGACTGTACAAGTCACCGAAACGTGTGTCCCTACACTGTTAATTGGGCATACTCATTACAAATTAATTTTAACATAATTTTTATAATCAGTAAAGGGATTATAATGTGATGCTATTTTTAAGTGAGCACCACTTTTTACAATGTCTCTGGAATTTATATTAGTTAACCTATTAAAATGATATAGCTAGTTGCAATACTTCTAAATCTTTACTCCAAGAAAAACACTCTGTAATACTCTAGGATTTTTCTATTACAAAAAAAAATAACTTTTCAATGGCAACTTATAAAAAAGCTTGTCTGTATCAACCTTAGAAAACCTCTGTATAGAAAATTACAGTTTTCGTTTACTCGGGGGACGTTTAGTAATTGCTCATCACTCACTCGCGACAGCACGTGACATTGACGTCTTTTTGGCTACAGGCGTTGAGCGTCATGTCATGACGTACAAAACTTTATTAGGTGCGGCAAATGTAACGGGTATTTCTCTGATACTTTTTGGCGTAGGCAACGTAATAAAATGTCTGGATTGGAAGTGTTGCTGATAGACTTACTGTGTTGTGAATCTGGTAATAGAATTGCTTTACTTATTCCAGATTCGTCGTGGAACAAGCGTTATCAAAAGGATAAATTGCAAAAACTGTAGCATTTTGTAATTTAATCTCAAGAGTAGCTGTATCTTAGTTGGAATTTAAAAATTAATTGATTTAAATCATCGAAGCAATTAAAGCGCCCTTTTAAGTTAAGTGCAAATATTTAAAGGGTAGATCAAATATTGAACAAGAAAGTATTGTTTGCATTGATTTGTCTTTTTATACGCTACCTTACTAGATAACATGTATTATAACAAAAATAAAAGAACAAAAACTAACGCGCTGTATTATAAACAATACATGTTACGTACACTACCAAACCTAAGTACAATTGTTACTCCCGGTCCGCCAAAAAGCACATCTACAACGACAGGAGCTAGTGATAAATATGTACGCAAGTTTTTGAAAAACTCATTGGTACTTTTAACCAAAGGGCTATCATTGCTGAAGAGAGATAAATGGTATCTACTGATTTGGCTTTACAGTGACTAAACTTATTTTAGTTTACTCCTGTCATTTCATTTCTCCTAGAAAATAAAAGAGACGAGAGATATTTTGGACTGCCAAATTAAAATTAGTCCTGTCAACTAAGGCATTTCATAAAGTGTTTAGTACACAAGTACTCGCGGCTCGTCACGGCACGGCTGTATTTAAGCTCGTCACGGCTAAAACACAGCCTCTGACAGGACTTAATTCGGTAGGCTATCTTCTATCCCTTTTCTTCTTTTGAGGTAATATAAAGACAGGACTAAACCAAAATAAGTTTAGTAGGTGTAAAGCAGAATCGCCCATAACATATACAATTTGTTCTTTAAATATTAAGTAACCACAACACGGAAACCTCACAGGGTTTATATGTGCGGGTGAGCCGTTCTCAATAGACAATATTATTTGATTTTGTAGTTATTACTTGCTTTAGGTATATTTGCTACATAGATACCCTTGAAGTTTACCCCTTTTAATGAGCGAGAAACTATGGCTCGCAGTCATGTGTCGTCAGCCACAAGCGAAACTGCCTTTAAACTTTGTCGATCAAAACTTTATCAATTGCGTGGGATGTTCATTCATACAAAGGGACAAATAGCATATGCAAATAATATGAGTATTTCGAATGTCACCTTTTGTTAACCATCATTAAGTCTAATCAATATTATATTATTAAATATTTGTATTCGGTAGATGGTACGATATTAAATGCAGATTTTGATTTTCGACCATTTCATGTTATCTTTTTAGGTATTTTTGTATTTTATTAGTCGCTAAGAGTACTCGTATTTTATCTGTATTATTGACGGAAATGTGATTTAACTCAATAATTGCGTCGTTACAATTGTAGCGGCACTACATAGAACGCGTCAATAGACGGCCGGATGGAAGTTTTCTAATGAGTTTGTATAAATACAACCTGTCCAACATCAACCGTCGGATCGCGGTCTAAGCTCCAGGCACGATTACCTCGCCTGGAAGAAGATCTTCCCTTTTTATGATGGAGGAGCATTCCACCTCAGCTCCTCCATATTGCTGACCCCGACGTAGGCACTCGCGTGTATCTCTACGCAGCGGGACCCTCGGCCCTCGAGAGATATGGTTGGTATATATCTATAGTACCCTCGCCCAAACTTACTGAACGTGTATTGAAATAATTTGTACCCCGATGGTTTTAGAGTAAATTAAAAAATAAGAAAGTCTCTATCCAGCGGGGCCCTCCGTAAGTATGCATTCAATTGTTTTTCCAATTGCATTTAACTATAGTACCCCAAGACCCCTTTTCGAAATAACAATTACTTTTCATCTAAAAGATATAGTTTTCATATAAAATCAAGTGGAAGTTCTAATCTATCCAGCGGGGCCCTCTCTGGATTGGCATTAAAAAGCAGTTTTGTATTTTTTTGGGCCCCGCTGGATCGATTAGAACTTCCACTTGATTTTATATAAAAACTATATCATTAAAAGTAATTGTTATTTTGAAAAGGGGTCTTGGGGTACTATACTTAAATGCAATTGAAAAAACCATTGAATGCATACTTACGGAGGGCCCCGCTGGATAGAGACTTTCTTATTTTTTAATTTACTCTAAAACCATCGGGGTACAAATTATTTCAATACACGTTCAGTAAGTTTGGGCGAGGGTACTATAGATATATACCAACCATATCTCTCTAGGGCCGAGGGTCCCGCTGCGTAGAGGTACACGGCACTCGCACGCTACGCAAAAATTTTTCTATTTACAATATAATTATCCAAACGGCAATGCATCGAGAAAATTACATTTTATTACCTGCTGGCTAATCGATAAACGTCCCTACAGCCAAAACCACTGGGTCTAGAATCATGAAATTTTGCACAAAAGTTCCTTAAATAATGTAAATAAGCACTAAGAAGGTATTTTTGGTAATTCCCACGGGAACGGGAATGAACATGATCAGCGCGGACAACGCCGCTGGGCACTCGCTAATCCTACTAATATTATAAACGCGAATGTTTCTATGTATGGATGTATGGATGTTTCTTCCTCTTTCACGCAAAAACTACTGAACGGATTTTGATGAAACTTTACAGTTATATAGCTTATACATCAGAATAACACACAGGCTATATTTTATTCCCGTATTCAAACGGGAACGGGAACTACGCGGGTGAACCCGCAGGGTGCTGCTAATATTTTATAGTAGCGGTGGCCGTGGATCGTGATACATGGTTGAAGGACTTGTGACGTAGGTACCCTGAAGGTGCCGCTATTGAGAAGAGGGATAACATAAAACGAAACTCATAAACATATGTCGTGGTAATAAAGCTTTTACGGTGCTACAGTTTCCTTTGTGCACTACCTTTGTTTGCTATTCTCAAAATAGGATAACATCATGAATTTTCGAATGTAAAGCTTTGGACTATAACTTACAAAGACTGCCAAACATGTAAAACTCTTTTGTATACAAATGAAGCCTGGGTCTTTCAAAATATACAATGAAGCTATAGTTCTAGGGGAACCATCGCAAAATGTCAGATTCGCAAAATGACGGATTCGCAAAATGTCGGAATTCTGACATTCTGCTTATCCGACTATTTGCTTTTCGCAAAATGACAGATTCGCAAAATGTCGGATTCGCAAAATGTCGGATTCGCAAAATGTCGGATTCGCAAAATGACGGAATTTTAAAGAGTATTTCCCACGAAACTAGGATAGACGAATTTGAAGTCTTGTCAATGAAATGATGATAATCCAGTAGATATTTTGAAGAGTTCAACAAAAATAAATAAAATAAAAATAAAAACTTTAGGTAACTTTAGTGTCTTTCATAACGATAAAATCTCTCTAACAAACTTGGCAAATTAAATGAACCATTAAATCTTTCACTTATTTTTTTAGTATGTAAAAAAAATAACATAAATCCTAACTTATTCTAATTGAAGAAAAAGGGTAAACTAACATCTTCATTAAATACGGTAATTAGTTTCACGAAATGAGCTCCATTTTGTCGGATGTCCTAGCGATCGATACCATAAAAGTACAGGATGTTACTGTTTCAGATTTTAGCTGGTTCGAGTCCCAGGTGATACAAGCGAATTTTAGTAAATCTTTACACTTTTGTTTCTTTAAAAAATGAAGAAATGATTCCTTTAAGTAAAATGAGCTAACTAGCGGCCCGCCCCGGCTTCGCACCGGTGGACATGTACATTGATATATCACCCATCAGTCAGTCTGTTTATCATATTTATATATATATAAAATATATATATATAAATAAAATATAATCTCACGCCGAGGGGGTAGGCAGAGGTATTCCATTACTGGATATACCCAAATTTCACGAGATATATTGGACCCCTAAACGTGATAGGTGGCGAGCCCATCGCCGGACCGGGTCTTTTTACACATTTTACACACACACAGTTAATCTAACAAAAAAACAAAAAAATCAGTTAATCTATATATATATATATATATATATATATATATATGTGTGTATATATATATATATGTATATGTATATATATTACCTGATTTTTTTGTTGAACTCTTCAAAATTTCTACTGGATTATCATCATTTCATCGACAAGACTTCAAATTCGTCTATCCTAGTTTCGTGGTAAGTATCTTAAAAATTCCGTCATTTTGCGAATCTGACATTTTGCGATGGTTCCGTTCTAGGCAAGTGTGGTCGATCTGTCTCCTTCTGAATGCTTTCCAGGTGTTAGTGGGCTCAAATGATAAATTACAATTTAAAAAAGTATATAGATACCTACATATTCTCAACTCTCGAGCTATTCAATTTCAAACTGAGAAAGGCTTGCTCTACCTACAATTCCATTATAAATGTTTAACAAAAAACAATAGGTTATGTCGATATTAGTAAAATATACTGAATGGAATAAAAAAACAAGGAAGGAATCATTATTTAAATGATACAAAGATAAGATCATCAAGTCTGTTCATCTATTTAGTTTACTACTAATATATTGTGTTTAAAAAGAGGTAAAATTGTGTATTTTTTTGTTTGTTTGGGATATGGGATTCATGGATACTAAAGTCTATTTCGCATAGCTCGGGTTGGGTGACAGTTCACATTTTTCCTTTTTTCGCATACAACTTTCTAGTAAAAAAAAGATGGTCCGAAACATAATTCAATGAATGTTTTATTATTATGCCATTGCAAAAATACAATAATAATCGCCTCTAAAATTGTAAATAAAAATCTCAGACTATAAATTAAGACAAATATAAAAAACAACTCATAAAAACAGATAGGTATCCTAAGAATAGGTATTGCGTGGAACGGAACTTTTACTCATACAGATTGCTACTACTAAATTAAGTATTTTTTGTTTGTTTGGGATTCATGGAAAGGTAGGTAAGAGTGAAAAGTTTTTTTTTTAACTTCTGCTTATAAACGTGACATCGCAAGCGCTCTATATTAGCTATCAAAAAATAGACAAACATTCGTCGATTTTCATCTCCAGTACAGTATTAATTTAGGAATACTCACATTGACCAAAATTATTACGGAAGCAAAAACAAGGACGGAACGGAAAAAAGCAAAAACGATTTCAACTCGGAGATGACAACACATTGAAAATCCGCATTATTATTACAAACATTATATTTTATGGTAACATTTGAGTAGCAAAATAAATAAAACCGCATTAAGATTGGACAGGATCAAAAGAAAATAAGGAAGCAAAGGATATAAATTATGCAACTATTGCGCCTCGAGTCGTATTACATTCTTCCTTTTGAGAAAAATTTCTTATAATTTTTCGTAACCCGTAGTTCTAGCAGACGAATAAATAATAAGGGATTCGCAATATTCATGTGTTTTTAGACGATTTGTTGTTTACGCTTAATAAACTATTTTTATGTTCTTTATGCATGTTGACCTGTTAATAAATTATTACATACATAATCTCACGCCTTATATCCCCGAGGGGGTAGGCAGAAGTATTCCATTTCTGGATATACCCACTTTTCACCAGATATTCTTTGGACCCCCAAATGTGATAAGTGGTGAGCCCATCGCCGCGGTCCGGGTCTGTTACACATGTCTCAGAATTCATTCTGGGACCTGCGGGTTTCCTCACGATGTTTTCCTTCACCGTCGACCTAGTGATAAATATGTACGTAAGCTTTGATAAACTCATTGGTATGTACGTGCCAGGATTCGAACCCGAGCCTCACTGATTTTCATCATGTGAAGCAGACCCTTTTACCGTAAGGCTATCACTGCTCTGCTCTGCTGCTATAAAAATATTATTACAGCATTAACGGATTTATGTTAAACGTTAAATACTTATGTACCTGATTACTATAATTAAAAAAAAGTTTCTTTCTGACTGAAAAGTTTTTGTCTTAGTTAAATATTTCTTTGTTTTATTTTATATTCAAATATATTTATAACCTAAACAGTTCAAAATAATTATAATGAATACATAGTTACCTGTTTTTAAGAAAACTCGTTTACAATGAAACAAAAATTTTTACATTTTGAATAAGTCATTGAAATACGGACAACTTATGAATTTAGGAAAATTCACTCACGTAGGTACATTTTACAGAGAATAAAAAGAATCGCCATAAACTATACATGTGACGTTACACTTTGAGAACGTCTAATTTTTAAACAACACTATCTCATATCTCTCTCAATAGTCACAAACATAATACTACACACACCGGCACAATTAGCGGAACAGAAAAAAAAGGGAGTATTTACGCATTTTTGCGTGTTACTGGCCGGCTAAACAAGCTTTTTTTAAATTTGGGTTTTAATTTAAAAATGGAATACTAAGCGACTGCCCTTTTTTTCATTCTTTTGTTTTAATTTTCATTGATTCATTTTTTCCACCGCTTGTCCGTTTTTAGAAGGTTCGTGAATTCCATTTGAAAAGCTTTGAATTGCAGTTTTTGAGGCTTTTGAGTTTTTTCGCATATTGATAATTTACGAGCATCTAATTATGCCTGATTTAACGCCATCAGAAATCATTAGGGCAGATCAAATGAGGAGAAATGGTCAAACCTACAGATCGATTGCCAGAAGCCTTCGTCGATCGTTATCAACGATTTATCGTAGCATCCAACGATACAGATTGACGAATGCTCTAGTGAGAAGGAGAGGACAAGGCCGGAAAAGGTGTACTTCAAGGAGGGATGACCGTTTTCTCCAACTTCAAGTCCGACGGAACACGAGACTAACGGCGGTGCAGGCTCGAAATTTACTGGAAGAGGTACGAGCAGTAAGGATGAGTGAGCGGACAGTTCGTAGAAGATTCGAAAAAGTGGGTATAGGCTCGTATGTGCCCGCCAAAGCCCCAAAACTTGAGAGACATCATCGCACAAACCGTCTACACTTTGGTCGTGAACATCGTGATTGGGACTTCGACGACTGGGGACAGGTTCTTTTTACTGATGAATGCAGAGTTATGTTAAATCAAAATGATGGAAGGCAGCGAGTATGGAGACGCAAAGGAGAACGGTATATCCAGTCTAATTTTGAAAATACAGTTGCATATGGCGGCGGTTCAATTATGGTCTGGGGAGGAATATGTTTAGGAGCTCGTACGGAGTTAGTAGTGGTCGATGGCGGGAATCTGAATGCTGATCGGTATATCAGGGAGATTTTAGAAGAACATGTTGTGCCATTTGCCCCCTTTATTGGTAACAACTTCATTCTAATGCAGGATAATGCTCGGGCTCACAGTGCTCGCACAGTACAGACATACCTAAACCATGTTGGTATAACGGTGATAGAGTGGCCAGCACGGTCCCCCGATATGAACCCTATAGAACACGTCTGGGACTTGCTAAAGAGGAGTGTAAAGTCAAGAATGCCCCCTCCCAATAATCTCAACGAGTTGCGAAACGCATTACTTGAAGAATGGCAGAGGTTGCCCCAAGAAACCATTGATAACATCATCCGCAGCATGCCCAGACGGATGGAAACCCTCATCAGAGCACGAGGAGGAAACACTCGATATTGAACAGTCATTGAAATTGTTGTTAAACTTTGGAAAATCTTGAATTTTCTGCTGTTTCTCTATAAATAAAAATCGAAGAAAAATGCATTTTGTTTAATTTAATTTTTATTTTTATAAAATTTTAAGTATGGTGTTACAAATGAATGTCAAAACATGTTAATTTAATTGTTGTTTCATTTTAAATAATATATTGTTTAAAAATTACATTCATTGTTCTAAATTCCCTCTTTTTTCTCCTTTTTTTTTCTGTTCCGCTAATTGTGCCGGTGTGTGTATTAAATTTAAACTTAACTACAAAGCTTCCTGATAGTTCAATATCGGTCGAAACCCAATGAAAATACCTTATAGCAAAACGTTATCTGTGAAATAGATGGCATACAATATAAACGGTCCTATTAACAGCAGGAGTCTTCGTAACTCACATTTAATATCTCTATACTCTGCCACAGAATGTAATGTTAAGTAAACTATCATATCGCAGCGACTACGTTAGTTGGATACGTACCTACCTGCTGATGTAGGTACATAATATAATCCTACATATAATCTACTGAATATCCCTAATGGGATAAATAATAAACATTATCTATACTTCCATATCTATACTGTCTACACTAATATTATAAACAGGAAAGATTTGTATGTTTATCACTACATAGTAAAAAACAAAGTCGCTTTCTCTGTCCCTATATGCCTATGTCCCTATGTCCTTATGTCCCTATTTCTGCTTAAATCTTTAAAACTATGCAACGGATTTTGATGCGGTTTTTTTAATAGATAGAGTGATTCAAGAGGAAGGATTTAGTATTAGCATTGCACCCGTGCGAATCCGGGGCGGGTCGCTAGTTACGAATAAACTCAAAAACTACTGGACCGATTTAAAAAAATAATTCACCAATGGAAAGCTAGAATATTCCTGAGTAACATAGGGAACGGGAACTACGCGGGCGAAACCGCGCAGAATCGCTATAAACGCTATAACGTAAACAAATAAGGTTATGTTTAAAATAATAATTTAACTTTCGAAAGTAAGATTCAACTTCAACATAATTTCCATAACACGCGAAATTTGATTATATTTGCGCAGCTTTTAAAAGAATTAAGTACCTATATAAAATGTTAATAGGCTTTCCGTGACACGTCAAGGCTTCCACACAATATTTTTATTACCTAAAGATAGCCTGTAAATCCAGCAGGCAATATATTTTAAAGTATGGTCGTAAACAGATAAATGTAAAATTTTAAAGGGGGAAGAAGATTCGCCGCCTAAATGTTTTTCAATATTTATAATATCAATTTGAGACACTTAGGGATCGAAGGTACCTACATCTATCTATGTATATGTCGCAGGGATATGATAAAAACGGAGATTTGGTCAGTTCCCTAAGTGATATGATCAAATTACGGAAGATGTTAAAATAACAACACATTTTTGTTATTTCCCTCAACAAATCTAGTGATTTGAACAAATATCAGAACTAGTTTCGTGGAATGATGACCAAATCTCTGTTTTTATCATATCCCTGCGACATATAAGTACATATAATAAAACTGTAACGAGACCGTGTGATATAATATTTTTTGATAATTTCAGCGGTAGTGTAGATAACTAGTTGTAGATGTAGATTATCAAAACACAAATTTATGATTTTTTTGTCTGTCTTACTGTCGTTCTGGTTGTGCACTCACCACGCAAAAACTACTGGACGGATTTTGATGAATTTTGGTGTGGAAATAACCGAGTAACTGGGTACTAGATACAACATTTAGAGTACTTCTTACAGAGGGAGAATGTCTCATTCCCACGGGAAAATTAAAAAACTAGGTAAAAAGACAAATACGTAGGTACTACTCGGATACCAAAACACAGAAACTTTGAAATACGTACATATATGGTTTGAACGTGTCTTATTCATATGCCGTAGGCAACCACTATGAAGGGATTTTTTGAAATTCCCACGGAAACCCCGCACCCGCTAGTATTTTTATAAAATGCAAAACATTGTTTTCCTTGTTTTATTTTAAAACCAACCTATTGACTGATAAAAAACAAGGGCAAAAGTTTGAGAAAGGACACGGAGCCAATACGAGCAGTAAATAAATAGGTGCAAAAGAAAAAGTACTCGAATAAATGACAACTAACTCAAACGAGAAACAAAAGAAAGCTAATCTTTATAACTAAGCAAGATAAATTCACCAGGGAGTTTCTTTCAGATTCTAAGCAAAGAAATAGAATGCCGTAAATTCCAGCGAAACAGCGCGATGCATTAATATAGACTTTCAAGAATAATAATAATAAAAAATATACGAGCAGACACGAAGCCAATAACAGATATATGGTTATGCACACAAATGTTGGCCCCCCGAGAGGGGACCGAACCCGCGACCTCCGACTTTACTACCAACTGAGCCAACAGACCCGTCAAGAATAGAATCTTGCTGGCCTCATTGAGTTTTTTGGATATTATATTCCTCAACCTTTTATCAAAAATACGAATAGGTGCTTCAAAGAGAATCAAGGGATACGTTTACTCGACTCATGCATAAAAATAGGGGTCAAGTAAGCCGTTATGGAATGATTTTATATGTGTGATATACATCTTTAAACCAGAAACTTAATAAATGAACAATCGATAACATCTATGAGTAAATGAAAACCTGGATATTAGCTATATGTATAAAGTACTCCAAGTTTAATCAGGTTATGAGTTGCTTACAGTAATTTTATGTTTGGGCCTGAAAACAATAGTGATATATTCAATGGACATTGTGCAAGTAATTGCACATGCATGAATTCATGTTGTTGCGAGGGTTCAGTATACGTAGATTTTGTAATTAATATTTAAAAACATACTTTAAAGGGACAACCGAAATTTAAAATAAGTAAGTGTATTAAAATAAGTAATCAAACTTAGGTATACTAATTAATAAGTGATTACCTGACACCTCCAGAAGGAAGATAATGTTTTTAGGTGTATGTTCAACAATTAAAAATAATTTTCTTTAGGTAAAAAATAATAATTTGCTAACGTCAATAGTCTAATACCAAGGCCAAAGAGGTTGGAAGAAAATCATTCTCTTTCCTAGGAGACAACTTTTTCTTTAAGCGTCTTTGACCAAGGCGATGACCATGAGGATTGGCTAAATATAGATTGTATGTATGGATACGACTATATTTCTTGGTGGGCAACCTGTAGTAAGGCCTATAGCTTAAACGGGATGATGGATTTTAATATGGAAATTCCAGGCGGACGAAGTCACGGACAACAGCTAGTTATAAAACTAATTTTCCACGGTTTTTATTTTGTGTAAGTACCTAATTCTAATTGTTTTAATTTACTAATCGCGTTGTCTGCTTCACAAACATCAAACGCAGACCCCTAATTTTTCGTAAACGTGTACTGATTTCGAAGAAGAATGAAATTGTGACATACTCTTGAACTATTGGTATAGGTCGCCTCGACTTCCACATTGGGAATCAATTCAATTAGTTCTAATATTTCAAACAAAACACTCGTCTATTACACTGATATAGATACCTGCTTAATTTTGAAGTTCTAATTATGGAGAAAGAAGAAAAGAAGCCCCGTTCGGCATTCAGTGAAACATTCAGAGCTTTCGAGAAGAGTTTAGGTTTTCAGAATGATTTAAAGTGGGATAATTTAATTCTGATATTCTTGTATCACATCATAGGAGTATATTGGAGCTACTTATACGCTTTCCCTGTGAAATGGCAGACCCTGGTGTTTGGTAAGTAAACATTTCCGTTCCGTTATTGACAATTTTAGATAGGTAGTTACGCGGTCAGTCCCGCTGACTCATGTATGTAGAGCGTCGAGTGCACTCTCCTAGACGCATTCTCAGCGGATTCCTGGGCTTATCATGCGCGCCCGGCGAACAACGTCTGGTGCTGCTTGCATTATGATATTTTAAAATTAAGTTAGTCTTAAGATGATAATTGTCGAATAAAGACCAATATTAAATTTAAAATAGTTTTTAAAAACGTCTCTCCCGTTCGCCGCAATTTGACTGGCGCAGCCGGTAGGATATCCGTATTATCCCTGTTAAAGATACGCGTTTAAAGAACACTGAAATCGGTTCCGTCGCGAAGTCTGACAAGAATACCCGGATATCCACGAACCAAATAAATAAGTCTCCTGCAGCAGAGAACGAGAGGACGATCCCGGAGGACATGGGCGGCTTGTGAGTAGACCCTTCACTATCCTTGCTTTCCCAGTCTATTCCGATTTATAATAGTTATTTTGTGCTATTTTTGGACCGAAACTCGCCGAATTAGCGTCATCTGATTTTCGTATATCGCACTAAAATTGGTAATATACTTTTTATATAGATTATTAAGCTACTTATTTTAAGTGAAAAGACTCTACTTTTATACATCCCTATACATTTTATTCTTATACAATTTTATGCTTTTAATTTTGAATTGATATTTCTTTTATATTGTGTAACTTTTTGAGTTTCTGTTAAAATGGAAGGAACTATTCCAATTCCAAAGGAAATTTCATGTATTATTCCGCAGTTTGACGGTGACCAAAAGTTATTAAGTTTATTTGTGTCAAAATGTGAATATGTTATAGCACGTTTTAGGGGTCAGCAAAATCCTGCTCAGGATTTGTACGTGTACCATACAATAACTAGTAAGCTTAGGGGAAAAGCTGCAGTTCTTATTAGTGAAAGGCGAGATATAGAGACTTGGACTCAATTAAAAGAGGCTCTAACTCAACATTTCGGAGACCCTAGGTCAGAGGAGTGTATTGCGATCGAATTGGAAAATTTAAAAATAAATAGCGGTGAATCATATACTGATTTTTGCGGTAGAATCCAACACGTGAAAAGTACTTTATTCGCTAAAGTTAATTTGATTGAGAACGATAATTTACGGTCCAGTAAAATTACTATATATGACCATGTGGGCCTGAATGTTTTCCTGTACAATCTTTCCGAAGATTTAATCCGTATCGTGAGACTCAAAGGATGCGTTACATTAGAGCAAGCGCTTAGCGTTGTGCTAGAGGAGGTTAATTTCCAATTTCAATACAATTCTAAAAATAAAACACATAAAACAAATAGTAATGTCAGTAATGTACCTAAACCGCAGACATTTAATACATTCAATAACCCTGGTGGTTTTAAGCCAATATATACACAAGCACCACCTTTTAACCCTTTCAAGGGACAGAATTTCATACCTAACCATCAATTCAAATTTGGAATACCACAAAATCAAGCCTTCAGGTCACCCTCGGGTTTTACCCCCTTTAGGTTCATGAATCCTCCCCCAGGATTTCAAGCAATGCCAACCCAACAAAATTTTAGATTTTATCCTCAAAATCAACAATTTAAATTTGGTATTCAGCAACCACAAGGCTACCGCCCAAATTTCCAACAACTCCAACACCAGCCCTGGTACAAGCCTCAGCCTTCACAACAATTTAAATTTGGTGTCAAACCACCACAACAATTTCCTCCAAGACAAATCATGGATACCGACGTATCTATGCGCACTGCCCCACCTATTAAAACTAATCCACCTCTACCGAGAAACCCCAATCAATTGTTTTATAATAATTAAATGGTTCACAACCTACAAGAGGACTATCCACAAGACTATGACGATTTCTATAATGAAAGTTATCTTTACAATGAAAATGTAGAGACTTCTGAAAATGTATATTCCACCGAAGAACCGTGTGTTGAAACTGCAACAGATATGAATGAAACTGAAAATTTTCAGGCACCAGCCTCAGAGACAAACCCCCCGACATAATTCAACTAAACTGTAATAATCACTCAAAATTACCCCATATACTCATCCCTGAAATAGATGCGAAATTTATGATAGACACAGGAAGTACGAGATCCTTTATTAGCCCAAAAATGGCTGATATATATTTTTCTGATTATAAATATCACGAACCGTTTGAAGTAATTAGCACACATGCTAGGAGTCAACATACTGAAGCGATTTATATACCCCTATTAAAGACATTCAAAAGTATATTAAAACACAAATTCTATGTCTATGACGTAGATAAGCAATATGATGGACTTATTGGTTCAGACTTACTAAAAGAACTTGATGCTAGTATCGACATGAAAAATCAAGTATTACAGACTAGAGACACTGCTATACCTATTATTTATAATCAACCTCGACAAATCATTCTAGAACCCAGATCAGAAACGAGAGTTAGCTTACCAACTGACTTGCAGAATGGTGACGCAATCTTAGAATTCAGAGATTTTGGCAAAGGAGTACGTATGCCTTCCGCACTGGTTCACTGTACTAACGGAAGTGCACAAACTATAATGCAGAATATATCAAACTTAAAGGTAACCCTGACATTTACAAAACCTTTGACAGTCACAAAATTTGAAGGAAATGTTTGTAAAGTAAATATGACATCTAAATCAGACTATGAGATTGACACTCTTTTAAAAGAAAATTTGACAAAGTTACGTTTAGAACATACAAATGACGAAGAGCGAGAGCAAATTTCAAGGTTATGTGACGAATATCGAGACATATTTTATTGTGATCACTTACCATTAACTTTTACAAATCAAGTGAGGCATCACATAAGGACTACTAACGAAGACCCTATTTTTGTCCGACCATTTAGGCAACCCCAATCTCAAACAGCTGAAATAAATAGACAAGTTGAGAAACTTTTAAAAGATGATGTTATCCGAGAATCACACTCACCCTGGAGTGCACCAGTGCACTTAGTTCCAAAAAAAATGGACGCCTCTGGAGAGATAAAATATCGAATGGTTATTGACTACAGAAGGCTTAATGATATTACTATTGATGATAAGTACCCCCTACCTAACATAACTGACTTATTCGACAGACTTGGAAAGAGCACTTATTTTTCAACCATTGACTTAGCCAGTGGCTATCACCAGATCGAAGTAGCGGACGAAGATAGACAAAAGACAGCCTTCAGCACACAAAACGGACACTTTGAATTTAAACGCATGCCTTTTGGATTGAAAACTGCACCTGCAACTTTCCAACGTGCAATGGATAATGTGTTGCGTGGTCTACAAGGAATGCATTGCCTTGTATATTTGGACGATATAATAGTATATTCCACTAGCCTACAAGAGCATATCCAAAATTTGCGAAAAATCTTTGACAGACTCAGACAAACCAATCTCAAAGTACAACTTGATAAATCCGAGTTTTTACGGAAAGAAGTTTTATACCTTGGACACACCATTACAAAAGACGGACTAAGACCAAACAACGACAAAATAAACGCAGTTCTAAACTTCCCTCTACCAAAGACACAGACTGAAATAAAAAGCTTCTTGGGACTCGTAGGCTACTACAGAAAATTCATCAAAGATTTCGCACACATTACAAAACCCTTAACTACATGTTTAAAGAAAAATCATAAAATCAAGGTCACCAACGAATATATAGCGTCATTTCAGAAATGCAAAGAATTGTTAACAAATGCCCCACTCCTACAGTACCCGGATTTCGACAGAACATTTATATTAACCACCGACGCCTCTAACTTCGCCATAGGTGCTGTATTATCACAAGGCTTAATAGGAAGTGATAAACCAATAGCTTACGCTAGTAGGACGCTGAACGACGCTGAAACACGTTACAGCACTATCGAGAAAGAACTTCTTGCTATCGTGTGGGCTGTAAAGTATTTCAGACCATATTTATATGGCCGAAAATTCATAATTTATACAGACCATAGACCACTAGCCTGGTTAGATTCTGTAAAAGAACCCAACAGCAAATTAACTCGCTGGCGATTAAGTTTAGCAAGTTATAATTACGAAATTATGTACAAAAATGGGAAGCAGAATACCAATGCCGATGCTTTATCCCGAATTAAAACAAATGCTTTAAATGATGAAGACAATATATCTATGAGAGTTAATGTAGACCCGGCCGAACGTAAACTTCAAAAACATTTACAAAACTTGTCAGATGAAATAAATCGTCTATGTGAAAAGCATGATGACAACCAATCACATAAATCATCCCATAGTCACATGTCAATTTCTTCCGACTCTAATGCCACCTTTAAAATTACACCAAATCATTGTGGTTCCCCGTATTCCATTCAAGCTTCTTCAGGAAGTTCAACTCTCACCGCCTCTGAAAACCCAGATGACATAGAAACAGTACATTCTGCTAAGGATACTGAGTCAGATGGTATTCCAATTCTCAACGAAGCTATTGATACCAAGCCCAACCAAATATTAGTACATTCGTGGTTTAGAAATGAATTATCTGTTAAAGATTTATCTAGAGACCGTCAAAAAGTATTAGAAGTTCACTTACCTTTGGACAAACCAGAACTCATAAAAGATTTTCTAAAAGTATATATTAAACCAAAAATAAAATATTTTCTTTATTTTGAAGACAAGACTCATCGAAAACAATTTGCTAAAATTATAATAACACTATTTAAGAAAAACTCTGTAAGATTCTATGAGTGCACCGAAAGAGTTATTTATATAGAAGAAGAAAAAGAACAAAAGGAGATAATTCTAAAATATCACCATGGCAAAACATGTCATCGCGGCATTAAGGAAACCATATCCCACTTGAAAAGAACCTATTTTTGGCCCAATATGGAACAAACGGTTGCTGCCGTTATAAATTCTTGTGAATTGTGTCGGAAAATGAAATATGATCGAAATCCAATCAAACCAGCCTTGCAACTTACCCAAACTCAGTCCAAACCTTTCGAGGAACTTTTTATCGATTTATTCTCTATAGAAGGGAAGTACTTCCTTACCATCATTGATGCCTTCAGCAAATTAGGACAGGCCTTTGAATTATCCAATAGGTCTACTCCAGAAGTGGTGCGCGCCCTTATCAAATACTTTTCCTTGTATGGCACACCAAGAAAAATTAGTTCCGATCCCGGCTCTGAATTTAATAATGTCCTGATGAAAGAACTACTGACTCTATATAAAATAGAATTGCATATTGGCACTGCACACAACCCTAATTCCATGGGTCTCATAGAGAGATTCCATTCCACAATCCTGGAAATATACCGTTTAGCTAAATATGAACATAAATTCACGGACGCGGCATCTGTAATGACTTACGCCATTATGGCTTACAATCAAAGTATTCACACTACCACAGGGTTAACTCCGTTTGAAGTAGTATTTGGTCACACAGACTCAAAAAATGTGTTTGATGTTAACTTCGACAAACAGTACATGCAACAAATAATCAGAGAACACTCGAATAGGACTAAACATTTATATAAACAATTATCTGAAAAAATGTACGAAAACAAAATTAAAATCCGTGATAAAAGAGGAGGAGAAACTAAATTTAAAGTGAAACCTGGCGATGTTGTATTCACTAAAGGTACTAATATAAGACGAAGTAAAGATAAACCACGTTATGAAAGGGCTTTAGTTGTAGGCGATATAGAAAGAAATATAGTCCCTGTAACACTGAAAAACCGAGATTCTAATATTCCCATTAAAGATGTCAAACGTCCTCCACAGACGCACCGTGCACCTCTGGCTGGCCACAGCCATAGTCATCAGGACCCTTGCCCTTCAACTTCAGCACCTTGACAGAAACCCTGGAATATTACCTGTAAAAAAGGGAATTGCCGTTATTAGTCATGACATATGGACAATTGTAAAGGTCTTAGATTTACAACCTATACTCGATGATCTAGAAATTAATTACAGAAAATATAATGAGTTGAACGATTTAATTATAGCAGGATTTAAAAGTAACGTAACTAATGAACGCTATTCAGATTTTAAAAACCAAGTAGACTATCAAATAAAGATAACTATAAGCAAGTACAAACAGTTAGTACCATTATCAAGACCAAAAAGAGGTCTTATAAATCCTCTGGGCTCAATAATAAAAATTATAACAGGAAATTTAGATAACGATGACGCAATTCGATACGATACACTTATTAAGGAATCTAAAGCGCAGCGAAGCGTTGTTAATAAGAAAATGACTATAGTCGCTAAGATGGTGAGAAGTCTATCAAATATATCATTCTCCATTAGTAACAATCTCATTCAGTTAGATAAAAATATAAAAGAATTAGAAACTGATTTAAATAAAATTGAAATAACAGAAAGACAGCATTTCATAGTAAATATGATCATCAATACTTACCATTTATTCTTACATAACTTCCAAGTAATTTATGTCAAACTTAGTGAGATTGAAACTACTGTAGCGTTTAGTAAAATTGAAATTTTACATCAGTCTATAATAGAGTCTAATGAGCTTTTAAAGTTACTAAAGAACATTGAAAGAACTGATAAACTTGTTTACCCACCAGAACCCTATAATTTAGTTAAAATAGAACAAACTATTACACTTAAGGCCTATTGTAAAGAAAATCAGATAACGTTTCTTCTAGAGGTCCCTCTAATAAGACCTGAAACATATATCTATTATAAATTATACCCCTTACCTATAACACGTAATTCCCAAACTTATGTTATAATCCCAAAATACCATTACCTGCTAGTGAAAGGGTTGAAGACCAAGTCGCTCGCTTTGGCTTGCCGAACTATAGACGACTCTATCTTCCTCTGTTTTGAAAGTGACACACCCCTGTTTCAAGATAACTGCATAACTGATCTTATTAAATATAAAAATGACACCAGTTCCTGTCTACAAGTTCCAGTGGATTTAGAAAGCGTCAAAATAGAGCTTATACAACCAAACCGATGGATTGTATACACCAAAAGTAATGTGCAGTTGCAGAAAACTTGTATTAACGAGATCTTCCGTCAGAATATCCAAGGAACCTATGTACTTACCCTGGATGATGAATGCGAAGTAAAAATTGGAGAAACTATCCTGAAAATGCGTAAACTACAAACTGAAAAGCTACTCTACTCCAAATTGCCGATTGTTAACTTACCAAATGTAGTGACACCAGAACTTACGCCGAGGAAAGCAGTTAATATCAAGGGAATGAACTTAGACGATTTACAGCTTTTGTCACATGCACTACAGGAAAGTGAGTTTAGTGAAAATCATGGGCTCTCAGTGAATGTGGAAAGTGTTAGCTTAATGACTATTTTATTATATAGTTTTCTTATCATTACCATTGTTTTTGTATTAGTATATAAGTTTTATTATAAAAAAGGTTTTTTATGTAAAAGTCATAATTCTCCGAATCTTTCATCTTCGGATAATTTTGATCTTAGAGAGGGAGGAGTTACGCGGTCAGTCCCGCTGACTCATGTATGTAGAGCGTCGAGTGCACTCTCCTAGACGCATTCTCAGCGGATTCCTGGGCTTATCATGCGCGCCCGGCGAACAACGTCTGGTGCTGCTTGCATTATGATATTTTAAAATTAAGTTAGTCTTAAGATGATCATTGTCGAATAAAGACCAATATTAAATTTAAAATAGTTTTTAAAAACGTCTCTCCCGTTCGCCGCAATTTGACTAGGTACCCATGTTATCAAGTAAATAAACATATTGAAGGATACGAGCACTCCACAAATAGCGTGATTCGAACTTGTCTCTTCTAATCTTGTCTCTGTAGTAATCGATTGATCCAAGGACGGAAGTTTAGAACTTCTGTCAATATTTGTTTTGATCGTCCCTCCTAAATTTAGGGTATAGTCTAATTTCGGATTATCGTCCTAAAACTCCTTAATGTTGAGACTATCTTGTAGTTCCTCCTTAGAAATTCAAAGTCCTCGGTTTAGTAGAAATCTTCACGTAGTGTCACTCCACAGCACAAAGATGAAGAATTTATGGTGTGATTTTTTTCTTAATTTCTTTGATTTACGAGTATTAGAGGTCAACAAGTTTTCTTTTTCTCTGAATATCTTCATTATTTCTAATCTGTAATTTTTTAATAAGATTTGATAAATAAATACCTAATTCTTCTCAGCAACAATCATGTACGTGGCGAGTGGTTTCGGAGTCACTGGCGGAGCTCATCGCTTGTGGACACACAAGGCTTACAAAGTGAAGTTGCCACTGAAACTGTTCCTTCTCATGTGCTACTCTAGTGCTGGACAGGTAAATTACATTTTCTGTATCACCGTCATCAACACTTTTACGTTATTTACGACTAGATACTTGCTGATGCTACTCATGCTGCTTGGTCTCTTCTGTGGTAATCAGAATTTAAATTTGAAGTTATGTTCATCTAAACTACCGTATCTAATATTTTATTCATACCTTCATGCATAAGATCTTCCAGAATGATAATCCGTTGAGAAATTGTATTACTGAAAGTTACCTCACCTTCTCAAGTTTCACATTAGCTATTAATATTAGCTTTTCATAGGCAGGATCTACTGATTGTAATATCACAAAAACTAGACGTTTTTAGGAACAAACAAATTTATAGGAACTGTCTATAAATAAAAGATCACAGGAATATAACATGAACCCGCTTGTAAAATATATTAGAGAACATCATAGTTAACCTGCATCATCGTACTGACTTTGCGAAGGAAAAATGAGGTGATTTGCTATGATGTAACTAATTTTGTTGATTCCTAAAAAATCATGGGTCCAATATATCTCGTGAAATGTGGGTATATCCTGTAATGGAATACCTCTGCCTATCCCCTCGGGGATAAAACGCGTGAGATTATTATTCATCATAAAAATCATAATTATTTTTCCTATTATTTGTTTGTAAATATGTTTATCCTTACTGCCAAAGGCTATGACAAAAAAATACGGCCGTATCCTTCACGCCAACCCAAGCCAAACCAAACCAAGTTGGTAATGCATTTGTGCGTTCACCCGCCACCCTTACGGTGTAAGCACCATAGTCAATGCTCTTTTGAAGATGTTAAACATAAACATTCTGAACATTCATGTAGCACTTCTTGATCCCTGCTACTGAAATGATCTGCACTTATTAACATTCAACAGATACCTAACTCTCGTTCTAGAATTCCCTACACCAATGGGTCCGGGACCATCGCGTGCACCACAAATATAGCGACACCAACGCTGACCCTCATAATGCGAACCGCGGTTTATTCTTCTCACACATTGGCTGGCTCATGATGAAGAAGAACGAAGAAGTCATCCGCCGAGGGAAGCAGATGGATATGAGTGATATAGAAAATGATCCAGTTCTGAAATTTTATAACAAGTAAGTGTTTTCAACCAACACATATTTTTAGTTTCAATTATATTAGAGAAATTGTGTCTTTCTCTATCTCTAATAAGTTCTTCTCTCTCTTCTATGAATTTTGTTCTCTCATCTACCCTGACTTGGTTATATCTTGCAGCTCTATTGTTCTTTTCTGTCCTTTTTACTTCCTTTTCACCCTCTTCCTAATACATGCACCCTAATCTTAGCTCTGCATAGTCCCGTACTTGTTATTATTTTAATATTCTCTTTTATTCCATTGTATCTTCAGGCACTTCAACTTATTCAAGCTAACGTTCTGCTACGTTCTGCCAACAATGATTGGTGTCTGGTTTTGGGGTGAAGACTGGAAGTGCGCTGTCGCTTGGCAGTGCTTTATCAGATACCTTACCGTGTTCCATAGTGAGCTGACTGTAAACAGCCTCGCCCATGCATTTGGATATAAACCGTACAATAAGTAAGTGGCAATCATAGGCCTTACTGTTTTAGTATACCTACATATTATTTAATATTACCAGATAAAACATTACTAATAGGTACAAAAATAACCTGTTTTAAATTATTTCAAGGACAATCATGCCAGCTGAAAACCGTTTCGTCTCTACCTGTAGCCTCGGTGAAGGATGGCATAACTACCACCACGCCTTTCCCTTCGACTATAAGGCTGCTGAATTCTTCGACTTCTTTAACTTTGGAGCTTGGTTCATCCGATTCTTCGGTCAGATGGGTTGGGCCTACGATTTAAAAGAAGCTACACCTGAGATGATAAATGGCATAGCTGAGAGAATGGGTGACGGTACACCTGTACACTTCCCTATGGATTCGAAGAAAGAAGACAAAAGAGCTTCGGGTTGAGAGACTGATAATTTAAAAGTAAAAGACCGGTTAGTAGGAATGTTAAAACAGCAATTATAAAGGACGGCATAAATATGCATATTACGTTGAATTAATGAAATAGGTAGGTATTTTAAAATTGTAAGATTATTCTTTAGTTAATAAATAAATATAGTTTTTTTACTGTATATTTTATTTAAAATCATTTACGGCATAGTTTTTTTCCCATTAAAAATCTAAGTATAAACTGATACCTACAGACAACTTTGAATATTTCCTTCTCTACTCGTACTGGTTGTAAAATAGAGTTGCTGTCAGTTTTTCGACATCGCTGTCAGTTACAAGTACTATGATTCTGACGTTTTCTTATTTTTGCTTTTCGTGAGATTAGAATTTTATAATAACTTTATTTGTAGCTTTTTGTCTTTAATAAAATCTTACAATGCCGTTAATAGACATAACCAGACCCGATGTGATAAAGTTCCTCGTAGAGAATTATGATAAAGTAGCGCGCCTACGAATGAGATGGAACAACCTTTATGGAGAAAAGCTACTAAAGGCAGCTACCATTACTGATGAAAAAGGGTACTACGATACCGACGTTTATCAAGCAGCCATGACGTGTGGTATGCCAGCTATATCTCGGGACCACGTTACAGCTGCTAGCATTCGAAGAAAGACACCAATTCGTGATGGCGTTCACGTTCCAGCATTATCAGACCTTAGAAAAGGTCATTCCATCCCCGAAGTTGGACTAGGAGACGTAAAAGAGGACCCACGGCTCGCTTGTCCAGACACTGACTTGAGACCCTCGCCTATGATGAGACCAGTAGATCCAAAGGAGAGGAAAATCATCTATAAAGACATACCTACGTACGGTCGGCTTGCATATTTGAAGAGCAGAAATAAAAAACAGCCCGAAAAGAAATTCTACTTCGAAGAATGCAGCGGGTGGACGTGTGGATGGAGATTAGGTGACAGTTACTTTGGAAGAAATGCGCCTCGGTACGGTAGAGTTTCCCTCCTCAGTCGTGAGGGCAAAAGTCGCACTGGGGCTCAGCCTGATCCGCTACACTATGCGACAATAGTTAACCCAGGTCCAACGAAGTGTGTCGCACAATAAAGGAGGTCCATGAAGTAGATTTCATACGAGTAACATCCAAAACTGCTTCATCTGCTCTTGATGTTCCAATACCGTCAGTGAAAAATAGCGGCACAAATATTTACGAAACAGGACGGTTGGGGTAGCACAAAGCGAGGATGCAAAACTATGTTCAAATAGAACTAATAACTGCGATACCAGTACAAATATTTAAGATTGGAGATTAAAGAATATTTTATCCATCGCTAAGGTTCCTCGTCAATATATCTGTCGTAAAGTCTGTCGGTTAATATTTAAAAAAAAACATTAGAGATCCAGCTAAACAGGATGTTATAACGGTAAATGGACTCCTTTCTATATTAATAAATAAATTTCTATATTAATTACTTATTACCTGTTACTAATAGTAAAATATTAAATGAGACCAGAGGTCATCTCTTGTCCTTATCCTCAGCTCAACAGTGGGCTGTTATGGTTGATATTGATAGTAATAAAATAACTTTAAAAATATATTTCGCTTTTAAGAATGCTATTTAAATTCTAATATTGCTCACAAATTATTGTGTTTAATTTATGACGAAAATAGCACAACCAAAATTTCTGCTACTGGATAGCGGGTGAAACTCAATACTTCAATTTGGTGGTAAGTATTTAATTATAAAGTGAATGCTTCCTACCAAACAAGTTGAAGAGTATGATTAAAAACCCAGTGACCCATTCAACCCTTACGAAATAATTCAATTTTGTTAATTTAATTGCAAGTAGAAGCGTTAGCTCTTCTCGTTGATACAACTACCCGATACTAACCAAGCATAGTTGCTTCATTAGATATTGCCTTGTTTTATATTATTTTTAGTAGATTGTGTGTAACTTTAATAAGCCTTATACTAACTTATGGTGTTATTTTGCTAACATATTTTTTAAACATTTAAATGTAGCTGGCCCAATACAAAGTTAAATCATTGACATGCATTCAGACTTTGTAGGTAAGTACCTATTTGTAGTAAACTTTATTGCCCTAAGATGCGCAGCAAAAAAGTAGGAGGTAACCATCCACCTGTAGGGTTGTTATTGGAGACAAATTTACATTTATAAAGTGAAATCAACCAAAAACCTCGGTATAAGATAAGAGAGTTCTCCGATCGTTTTTTTCAAAGACCCTAAGTAAAAGTCTATCAGATAATAACTGTGCATACAAGGATAGATGGAATATGGAATGCTGTTATCATATTTACAAGTCACATAAACAATAATATAATGAACAAAACACAGGTGGGGTCAAAGCAAATTAACCCTACACCAGCTCACAAACGTCGTGTAATGGCCACGGGGGGACAAAACTTTTATCATCTAGCCACCGAGCTGGCCAGAGTCAGGCGTTTAAAACTTTTATTTTACTCCTAAGCGGTGTTGTCACACAGTTGTGGACCCGGCTCTGATATTGTAACCGAACAATTGTCATTGTACTTAGAATTTTACGCGCCCCAAAGGCGCTTTAGTCCTCTCCCTAAGTAATTTTCCGTGTACCAAAAACAAAAATTTAGAACTTAACATTCCCATTGAAAATTAAGTTTCTGACGGCAACTACCAGTCTGAATGTAAAGTAGTAGGTATAAATGTAAAGTAAGAGAAAAGGTGAGGTTTTTAGACCGGATTGCATTGCATTGCTGGGAAACCCAAAAGTCCCAGATAGGTCGTACCTACCTTCTTTTTTGGAGAGCAGTATTAAGTACTCTACTTTTTTTTGGAGAGAACAGAGTAGAAGGAAGCGACCAAACATAAAACTATCCATATTTTTACTACGCCTCTATGTCTACGATCTGCGAAGTATCGAACACACGAAGTGATACCTAACACCCTACACACGAAGTGATAACAGACTCCTTAACTTAATGATGAATGGTCGGAAGGCATGATAATTAGATGATAATAGATTTGAAATTGGCCTACACTCTAAGTCGTCATTAGTCTATAGTATAAATATCTATACCTAGTCTATAGCAGAGGAATGATTGGGCTTAGGCTTAGTGGAACAACTCTACTAATCTAATTGTATTTAGGTACATTAGGTAACCACCGACCGTTTTGAAAGCAGGTGAATTACTCTTCGACCCACTACCCTATTATTCATGTTCATTGTAAGCACGGCTACCGCCGATGTTGTTAACGTTAATCAAAGATCAAAAGCGAACACAATTGTAGCGAGTCAGGAGGCTAATTGAATTGCTTAATTTGGCACATTTGTATTTATAGTATTCAATCAACATTTTAATTTAGATTGACAAAGACGAAACATAATTGTCGTTTATTCTTTACTAGACGGTGCCCACCCTAGAAAGCTGTAGGCCCACCCCAGAAAAATACCCTTCCTCATACATAAAATAACTTCATCCTCAACTACCGAAACCTAAAACCATCTTCAAAAAGCTAAACACAGAAAACATAGAATTGTTTAAAAAATTTTTTTTTGTTTCGAGGTCGGTGGAGTGGACCGATTCATATGTTTAAGTTTCTTTTTTCCTTACTTCAATGTCGATTTATATTTTTGATTGCTGTTTTATTGATTTGTAAGTTGTAACAATTAAATAATATTAAAAATATACTTAATAATAATAGACCATCTACATATTATTTGATTTACCTTGCTGGTAATTTAAGAGCGGAGCTATTGTCGGTGTATACCTAGCTATATTAGCAACTTAAACTACATAGTTTTGGTCAGGACACAGATAAAAGTATAGTATAACAGGATAGGATAACTGAAATCCATACTTGATACCTACCTACATAGTTGCGCATGCACTAATAGTCAATCGTGGCCGGCAAAATTCAATTCATGGCATTCAAATTCATGGCTGGGGCCATGGCCCCTCCTAGGAAAAATCCCTAGCTATGCCAATGTATCTAGAACACCGCATTTTTAAATTAAGTACTAATTTAATTAACAAAAATTGCATATTAATATCAAACGTTCAAAATCAAAGTTCAAATAAAATCAAAAAACATTTATTCCTGTTTAAATGTAGGCGTTGAATAATAACAATGTAGATAGATCTCAGGTTACGAGAAAAGTTCACAATGTTTTTTATAATTAGGTACCGACTGCTATTAATCACTACAGATTATCATTAATTAATTAAAACAGTAAACAAAATATACTCGTAGATGAAGCCGTTAGAAGTAACAACACAATGTGTGAAGCGGCTAAAGTTACATTTTCATGAGTTTTGTGAACAGTGGGGAGCGACCCAATTTTGTAGAGTTTATTGACGCGCTGCCTGCGGTCGTTAACAAATCTCGGGGAAATATGGAAAAAAAGATGGTTGAATACATCTACTCATAAAATGAGATTCTATATTAATGTTGAAGAGTTATGCAGTTATTTGTTTTAGGTTTGGTAGCGGGTAACGCACGCTAAAATACCTACTTAGATACAAATGGTAATCATTTGTAAGTATTTTAGCGTGCGTTACCCTTATTTCAATTCTACATATAATTTAAGTTACATAAATACCTATTGAATTTTATAAAAGCTGATTACTAAGTTTTTATAATTATGTACTTTAAAGTTACTAGGGCTAGCTACTCTTTAAAATTCCAGAAATGATATTATGGGGCATTTAGGGGTCGGCAAAATACAATGGGGACATATAATATTTCCAGGAATGCAATACCTCTGCCGATCCATTCATGGATACGGCGTGAGCGTAGGTATATTTTTTCTTTGTGCCTAGTATATAGGAACCCATTTCCCATCCGGTCCCTCAGGCAGGTCTACCGTATTAACCCAGTGAATAGAGAGCTTATACCTTACAAACGGTCCGGTAGTTCTAAATTTTTTACATGTTGTCTAGGATGGTTGTTAAGTGTTTAAAATGCAAAATGCACAATTCCCCCCCCCTCCGCGCCCTCCGCCATCTTGAAAAAACCGAAAAAAAATCGACACTTTTTTTAGATTTTCACTTATATCTTTGTTTCGGTGCATTTTAGTTACAAAACAGTTCTATTCAATGTTGTAGAGAATGAAATTCCCTATAATATACGTGTTAAATTTTGTTTGTAGGGCAGATAGTTCACGAGATATGATATTTTAAAAAAGATAAAAAATTACGCATTTTTTCAAACTTTTTTTCAAATTTTTCAAACTTCTAACTTTAGAACGCTGTAATTCAATTTTGGCCTATTTGAGAAAAATAAGTATTAAGAATAAAAATTGAAGGGAATTTTATTACCTACAAAATGGATGTATACTTTTTTAACCAACCTTACCGAGGGGGCAGTAAGCATTAAAATGAAAACAACGGCATATTGTTTATTTGATAAGTTTGAAAAATTTCCGGAAAATGCGTATTTTTTTATATTTTTAAAAATATCATATCTCGTGAACTATCTGCCCTACAAACAAAATTTAACACGTATATTATAGGGAATTTTATTTTCTACAACATTTAATAGAACTGTTTTGTAGCTAAAATGCACCGAAACAAAGATGTAAGTGAAAATCTAAAAAAAGTGCCGATTTTTTTCGGTTTTTTCAAGATGGCGGCGGGCGCGGAGGGGGGGGAATTGTGCATTTTGCATTTTAAACACTTAACAACCATCCTAGACAACATGTAAAAAATTTAGAACTACCGGACCGTTTGTAAGGTAACCCCCCTTATTTGGTCTCTATTCACTGTACTATATCTGTCGTTTGGTCTAGTATATCTGATTAGGTATGGCTATCTAATTAAAAGCTTTTATTTAACTTGCAATGTATGTAACTATGTATGTTCGGGTGGAATCTTGCAACTCAATTTTGAAGCAGATATCTTCAACCGATTGAGCTGAAATTTGATATACTTATGTAAGTTCGGTGACAATGCAATATTATGGCACCACCGAGCTGATCTGATGATGGAGCCAGGAGGTGGATGTGGCAACTCCTCAATGACTACTCGTAAACCCCTCGAGTTTGGGCTCGTATGATTCGTCTTGACGAGTACTTTAATACTAGATGGTAACCAGGGTCTGATGATGGAGCTGGAAGATGGTTATGGGAACTAGGTAATTAAACAACACAACCCCATCGAATTTGGGCTCGTATGATTTGTCTTTACGAGTACTTTGATACTAGATGGTAACCAGGGTCTGATGATGGAGCTGGAAGATGGCCATAGGAACTCAGTAATTAAACGACATAATCCCATCGAGTTTGGGCTCGTATGATTCGTCTTGACGAGTACTTTGGCATTAGATGGTAACCAGGGTCTGATGATGGAGCTGGAAGATGGCTATGGGAACTAGGTAATTAAACGACACAACCACATCGAGTTTGGGCTCGTATGATTTGTCTTTACGAGTTCTTTTGTATATATGCATGGTTAGCCATGTGACGTCATTCTAAATCCAACTAAAAAGTAAAAAATAAATTAAGAGTAAAAAATATTTTTTAAAACAAGCTTTTATTTTAATGCGCTAAAAAGAATAAAATAAGGTTTTCCATTAAAACTTTGACTATCCTTAAACGTCATTACACAATTTACTATGTAATAAAAGCTTGTCGCGAGATATATCTACTCATATAGTAAATATATTAATAACTATAACTGATTGAATAATTTTTTTTCTTAAACTTATATTTACTTAGTCTGAAAAGAAAATTCTCTTACTTAAATATGAGTACTTAAATCTCGCGACAAGCTTTTATTACATAGTAAATTGTGTAATGACGTTTAAGGATAGTCAAAGTTTTAATAGAAAACCTTATTTTATTATTTTTTACTCTTAATTTATTTGTAATAGGTACCTACCTACTGACCTTTTAAAACTAAAGAAGTAAAATAGAAAATGCTAAGAAAATAAATGCACATCATTTTGCGGACGCACACAGAAATTCTTATTTCTAAACTGAGTGGTCACACATAAATCAAGTTAAATCTCTCCTGTGTTGTCGGAGCGCCGAGCTCGTAAAATATAAAAGTTCGTAACGATAGAAGTTTCCCACAAATCCATCCAAAGTCGCTGCCTAGATCTCCTTAGAGCGCTGATGAATTTCGAGATCACGGCTAAAGCTTAGGGTGATGGAGTGGTGAGCAAGCTTGCGTCTTCTTTTACATCGGACTGTAGTATATTTTTATGGGAAAGGTCCGTTTTGGATTGCGGGTTTTGCGGATTCAGGGCGATTTCCCTCAGGTTATTGCAATTTGGGTTCTATCCCAATTAAATAAACCTCACGCGCAGTGAACGCGTAGCCACCGCGCAGTCTACATACTTACGAATATTTTGAATAAGTAATTAGAATAAAGGCTGATTCACGTTACACCGGGCCGGGTCCGGACGGGGCACGTCCGGGGTGAATCATCCGAACAATACCCCTCGACATGTCGACGCCGTGCCCCGTCCGGGGCCCGTCCCGCACTTCATACCAAAAGTGGCAAGGACGGGGCCCGGCCCGGTGTGACGTGAATCAGCCTTAGGTACCTAATTGCAATAATCTGTGCTGAATCCGCGCGAATAGAAAAGGCGCCCTAATGGAATGTTCCAATTACTTCCGAAAACATACAGGTTTATCACTATGATGTACCTATATATTTTTGGAAATTTTTTAAAGAAGTGCGCAGTCCGCAAGGTTGATATCTGATCTGGTACCTACTAAGGCATGTGTAGATACTTACTCAATTGGGTATTTGACTGTATCAAAATTTTTGCCGTGGGAGAGCCATGCTTCGGCACGCTTGGGCCGGTTCGACCGGAGTGATACCACGGCCTCCCAGAAAACCAGCGTAAAGCAATGCATTGCGTTTCGTTGCGTGAGTGAGGTAACCGGAGGCCCCAATCCCCCCTCCACCCCCTCCCCTCCCCCCGCCCCTTCCCTACCCTCCCCACCCCTCCCCTCCCCTCCCCTCCCCCTACTCCCACCTAAGTAGGCAACGCAGTTGTGACTCTTGAGTTGCAGGTGTCCATGGGCGACGGACGTCACTTACCATCAGGTGCAGTCAGGTGACCCGTCTGCTCGTTTGCCCCCTTTTTTATCATAAAAAAAAAATGTTAGTAATCATAATTTTATCATTCTAAAAATTGATTTTCATTTTCATTTTACAATTATAAAAAAAAATGAAATAATCACAAAGGGACGTTTCATTTTGGGCCTGCACACCAGCGTGAAATATAGAGAAAAATCTAGTGATTATCAGAAAAATATTTAAAAAATCATTTGAAAGACGATGTTCAAAAAATCCATGGAGGGTGGTCTAAGAATAAATTTAAAATATCATAGAGATCTGAGTTAGTGGAGCGGTAAGAAGCTATTATTTTATACAAATAATGTTCCACAATGCCCCCCCCCCGTTTTGTAAAATTTTTCAAAGTACAAAAATCTGCTTGCAACATTATCAAAATACTGATAAACTTTCCAACATATTTTATTTTCGTACATAGGATCAAAAAAGCTTGATTCCTATTTGAAATACATAAATAAATATTTTTTGTATCTACGAAGTAGCGATTGATGTGCTACTTGAAAGATTTACCTTTTTTCTCATTCTTCTTGATTCCTAAGTCGTAAAAAGAAATATTTGAAATAAATAAATATTTTTTGTACGAAAGTAGCGATTGATGTCTGATGTGCTACTTGAAAGATATTGCGATTTACCTTTTTTTCTCATTCTTAAAATAATGGGTCCATAGACCAAAAGGGTGCCGTTCGTTTCATTAGTGACTTAAGCCAAGAGTAAATGTTTTTTCTCATTCATTCTTACGCACATAACAATAATCTGTCCTGCTGTCATAAAATTAACATGCGGTGACAATGGAACGTGTTGTGTTTTTATGGTATATTTTGAGCATCGAGTGATAAGTGTAAAAAGCAAAATACTTCTGCATAAATCATTGGCATAAATGGTTTCTCTCCTCTTTTCCACTTTTACACTACCCTCATTACATAATAAAAAAACACATGAAAATTGAAATCATCCTTGATGGGCAAAATACAGAAAATCGGTGTGAAATATTTGCCTATTTGGTAAATAATGGCAAATTAAAAACAAAGACGTTGTACAAATGCTTGACAAATTAATAATGTTGTAAATTCAAATTGCGTTTGCACTTGTGTGTCGCCGTGTAGTAAGGAACGGTTGATACCGTTACTTGTTATTTATGAATGTGGGAATCTTCAACAGAGTTAACAACAAGGTATTAGTTTTTTCTTAAAATTTTATACGTGGTCTAAGGTGCAGGACTTTCTAATAGTTCTATCAGTCAGTTGTCATTCATAATCGCTTATTTGATTATCAACCTATTCTCTCTTGAGTTATATTTGTTATTCCTTAACAATTCTGGCTCCTTACCACCTGGAAAAGCCACCTAGATCATAGTGCCAGGTTCAGACAAAGGTAGGTTAATGACCTCAAGTTTACTAATGATCATCGGTAGTATGAGTAGACCGTAATTATATCTCTTTCCATGCTCCTGAGATAAGAATTGAATAGATAGACCACCAATTATTCACCAAGCATGCTGCCAGTGGCAGTCAACTCGAGGTACTGACAAGCTAAAGAATCTTGAATATGTGTCAGCATCAATGTGCCGTAGCAATCAAGGCAATATATAGACTTATTGTTTTATGATAATGTAGTTTTGATGGGTTAAAATACGAGTAGGTACCTGGGAGAATGAGCTTTGTTGGTGCAAATATTTGTTTTTGTGTAAAGTTGTGTTTTTACAGGAAGTACAACGATGCAGTTGAACTTACAATGCAAAACTGTAACCATACAAAATCTCATAAAAATCGTTAGAGCCATTTCAGAGATACCTGAAATGTGAATTTCATACATACATACAGGAGTATCTTATAGTATATATTATATATTATTGTTTTGATTAGATCCATAAGTTCAAAATAATTTTGCAGGTATTCATTTTAGATTATGTCCTTGTTATTACGTTTTTACATTCGTATTTACAATTCAATATTATTTGTGTGTGTCAGATAAACACAGGTGTACTATTGTTTCTAAGCCTTGGCTGTCATAACAAACTTCGGAGACAATAGTCAAAAATACATTTGTTTCGTGCAACACTCAGTGCAAAACTGTATTTTGTTAAAACGCTAACCAACTAAAATGGTAAATTCTCACTATTTTATTTTAAGACTGAATTCATTGTAACAATCAATTGTTAAGAGCCTCTAGTGTTAATTGTCATCTTCTCCTAAACCAACTATCATTTTATCAACTCCTCCTAAACCAACTATCATTTTATCAACTCCTCCTAAACCACTGAACAGATTTTTATGCAGTTTCCACTTATAGGAAGAGAGATTTGATGTATCATATGAAGCAAAGAAGGGTTGCTAGTAATATAGTAAATGAAGTGATCATGGAAAAAAAAAAAAACCGTGTGGCACTCGGGGACTGCCGCGGTAAAGCTATTGCATAGCATTTTGTATCAACAAGACTGCCGAAAGAAACGGGTTGTTCCCAGTCCGCCGATCGGAACTCCGATTGGTAGGGACGAGTGGGAATATTTTTTCCCACTGCTCCGATTGTTTTTATGTTGTTTCAATAACCCCTTTTTTCGCCAAAAGTACAGTCACCAATAAAATAATAAAGTTGACTGTCTTGGTTGGTCTGACTATTTCATTTCATTTCATTTGATTCGATTCGATTCGACTCGACTGGACTCGACTCGACTCGACTCGACTCGACTCCGACTCCGACTCCGACTCGACTTTCGACTTTCAGTGTTGCCAACTGCTACCCTTACCTTGTAGCTAGACATCTTGCGAAAAGTAGCCAGATTGCCCGATTTGTTGACACAAAAAAGTAGCCAGAAGTAGCTAACACTTTAAACTAGGTAAAGTAAGCAGATTACGTGTATTTTTTCATAGGTAAATCAATTTTCAGTTTATTAAAACAGCGAGCAATAATTTTAAATTTATAAAATAAGACAAAGCAGAACGCAATTTAAGTTTTAAACGAAGAAATATGTTAATCCCCTTCATTTATCCAGGTATTAGTAATAAAATACATAAGCCAGCCACGTTTAGGTACAATTTAAGGACCGATACCCTACATAAAGTCTCGAAAGTACTCACATCTTGTAAAAGAGTAAAAGTAGCTAGAAAAAGTAGCTAAAAAATTTAGCTACAAGATTTTGTAAATTGTAGCTGCCTGATACCCAAAAATAGCTAGATCTAGCTACAAAGTAGCTAAGGTGGCAGCACTGTCGACTTTCGACTTTCGACTTTCGACTTTCGACTTTCGACTTTCGACTTTCGACTTTCGACTTTCGACTTTCGACTTTCGACTTCGACTTCGACTTACTTTACTTTACTTTACTTTACTTTACTTTACTTTACTTTACTTTACTTTACTTTACTTTACTTTACTTTACTTTACTTTACTTCACTTTATTTTATTTTATACAATGCACGGCCTTTAAGCCACACCTCCGTGCCCGTCAGAGTGGGGAGAGCGTGAGGTTTTTTCATTACGGAATTTCTGGATTCGGTCCCCGCGCTCAAGGCCCGCGATAGAAGCTATGCAATAGCTTAAAAATAAAAGAACCTCACTAAATATTACCATTCCTACTACTCTTATTTGTAACACTTCAAATAACACAAAATCCCTTTTTTTGCTCTTATCACAAATTATAAGTAAGTTTTTCTGATTTTAGAGCCAAAATTGTGGCGGCATGTATGCAGAGTGGAGCTCGCTGCCACTGGAGGGAGGGGGGAGGGGAGTCTTGGGTGCGGTCGGAGGTCGGGATGTTGTGCTGGCTGTGGTACGACAGCTGGCTTCGCACGAGCCTAGTCCACTCACCACAGATGCTGAGGTATGAGGATTAAAGTTGCCATGCAATAGATTTAATTATGGTGTTTTTTTTCTATCATTAATGTTTTTGCTTGGTGATGAATCAAAGTAGAACCTGACATGTAATATTGAAGGGCACAGGTTTTTACAACACAATGTGTAAGTATTAGCAACCTTATAGATCCATGGATAACCTAAAGAAGAACTATTGGACATTAGTTAATTATAATATTTATTACTCATGCTCATGATGACCCTAGGATTTCTAAAATATTCTATTCTATCATCGAAAGAAATGAAATCTTTAAGACAGTATAACTGTAATTTGATCAGACTACTGTTGAAAAAATGAGTGTTTTTTACATTTTGGAGATTTACATTTTGGAAAACATACAACACAATTTTATTGTATTCCTAAATTAGTAATCACAATATAAATTACATATTATAATAAAAAGACTGTCCACAAGTTTTGTCAGTGCCTAAAATTTAGGAACCCCAAGTCTTTTTTTTATTTGTTGTATCTGCACTGCATATCGAATCCGATTTCCCTCATATCCAGGTGGAATGGGTGTTAGAAGTGATTCGCTTCGGCCTCTCCTTGCCTCTCCACGAGCATGAAGCGTTGCGCGACTGCGTCCGTGTCTGTTGCTCGTGGCTCTCCCCCCTCCTGCCTCCGGCGCCGCCCGCGCAGCCGCCGCCGCCGGCCGTGCCTAGTCCAGTCGCCGCTGCCCCTGCGCGGTACGCCAGGAAGATACTGAAGCATCTGCACAATCTGTTTGTACCTCGCCCTAATGAAAGTGAGTTGATGAAATGTTAACGTTTTTGTTGGTCTCTGCTTTTTGTGATCTGATTTCTGGAGTTTAGGGAGGAAAACTACACAAAAGCATTTTTATGAAACTTGAAAGTTATGTAGCTAATTTATTTATTTAACTTCATGTACCAAGAAAATGTACACCTGGCGAACTTAATTCTTATAGGCATTAATCTACCAGTAAAAAATCAGTTTAAGCAGAAATCATTTCACAGAATTGACCACAAATAATAAAATAATCAATGAAACATAACCTTACAGTCAATAATATGTTGGTAAAATAAACTAATACATACTATATATCCTGATAATAAGACATTGGCTACTTCTAATCCTGGAATGCAAGAGAAGCCTCAGGCAAAAGTTTGTAAATATTTTATTTATTTAGAACTCATACAGTTGCACAAAAAATGTAAAGAATAAGTTAGGTACGACAACATACCTGGAGGTTCCGTAAAATAATTTTAACATAGTATAGAATACAAGCAGCGGTGTCGGACCTACAAGTTACTTTGTTAACAGTTTGGACCTAACATGTTTTTAATGGTATGCAAAGAATCGTAACTATCCAAATATAGCAGATAAATAAAATACTGTAGTTTGGAAGCCCAATTATCACCAGCACATTTCTTGTACCTCTAAATGTGATGGTCTATTGACGGAACGGGGTGATGTTGCACTTGCCTCTATTCGTTCTGAGGCTTGCGGGTTTTCTCACGATGTTTATCTATTTTTTTTATTGATATATCTTCACAGAAGTTATTGAGAAACACATTAGGATAGACCCTGACCCTGAATAAAACCCAGGGCTTATGAAGGACCAAATTACAGGTGTTTGTAATATAATCATACAATATTGAGCTTGAGGTGGAGTACACCTGGATATGGGGTTTATCAGTTTTAAACTGCTTACCTGATTAATAATAATATTCCTGCACAAGTCATAAATAAATCCGTGCACTCCCATTCTTCTAATTGCTGTACTATAATGCCACTATATTTTATAGCAACTATTTTCTTTTACAAGCACTCACTTTCATATACCAAATGGAGTTAGGTAAGCTATATCATCAGTCATCATCACAGTCTTATTTGTCCTATGAAGTATATTTTCTTTTCATAATTAATTACCTGTACAGTGTTCTAAAATACGATTATTCTGAATTTACCATATACTACGTAGCGTATTGCACACACGCCGGCCGCAAGCCGCGTCGCTGGCGGTCATTGACCTCGCGCAGCTGATTTTGCGAGTATACGCTAAAACTAAATAACAGTTTTTTTAAACAAATGCTAAAGGCTTTGCTACCCCTTGAAGGATTGTCTCGACTTACCATTCACATTGTATAAAAACTTATAGGTGGCGATCTGATAAGTAAACAAGCGGTTCTCTGCCATCGAGTGCTCCGTCTCGCTCGCACCCTTGCCGATAACGCTATGTTAGGAGCGAGTGAGTGGAGATCTCTTCTGCTCCTGCTTCTGTCGGCTGCGTCTGCGCTTCTATCTCCTCCAGCCCCCCACCATTCAGCTGCGGAACAACTGTGTGAACGGGTCCTTTGTGTCCTGTTCGAAGTTTGGATACTGGCATGTCATAGGTGAGATAATTTTGTTCTTTTGGTTTCGTACAGTCGAGAGCACATTAAGTTTATACTTGTTGTGCGAGTCTGACCTCTAAGGCGATTGTAATAAGAATGTTACCAAGTCCAATGTGTCACGAGCACAAGTTATATCACGTCACGAGCGCCTCTGTGAAGGCACGTTAAACCGTTGCGTTGGTCCCGGTTTTCTTTGTGTTTATTCACAATGGAAGTCGTTAAGCCATGTCAGATACCCTTGAGCGGCTTGAAAAATTATATGAGTTATTTTAATTTTTAATTTTGAAAACGGAGTGTAAAAGCTTGATTTGCCATTTTCTAAGGGGCTGATTACTCATAATCATATCTTTTGTTACAACCACAATATTGTTTTACAGATGTTTCCCATCGCCGCCCCTTTGGCGTACATTGCGTGAGCAGTGCATAAGATGGCGCCACCGAGCTCCGCTTACAGAGCAATGGACGCGCGCCTCTCTCTGCCTCACTGCGAGACTGTTGAAGCAAATGTATGGCCCCCTGTTCCCCGCTATGCCTATCAGTAAGTATATTTAGGTTAAATTTTTATTTTAATGATTTTATTTTGTATGGACATCCTTAAATGTATACCTATATGAACGAATACCACCTTTTAGGGGGTCCAAAAATATACTAGTGAAAAATGGGTATTTCCAGAAATGTAATTAATACCTTTGCCTTCGCCGTGCGTCTGTGTGAGCATTTCTTTTTATTTTTTAAACGAATACTTCTTTATTCGTCCTCTATCCGTTCCTTTACTATTAATTGGATTACGATGAAACTGGTGAGTTATTGAGAGAAAAAATTTTTTTAAACTACCCATAGAAATAGTTTTTTTTAAATCTACCCTCAGAAACAGGAAAAGGGGAATCTGCGCGTGCAACGCCGACGATGACTTTAGTCCATAATAAGTAATAACATTGTGATCAAATATTCTTAGAATCCTTTCTACCAAGTTTCTAATTCAACAGGTGAAGAAGATGCCAACCTGATACCAGCGGATATGAGCGCTGAAGCGGTGATGCAGAGTTGGTACAGAATTCTGCATACTATCGGAAACCCAGTGGACCTCTGTCGGCCACATGTCATTAGCCAAACGCCAGATTTTTTGCAGGTTTGTCTAGCTTTGTACCAAAATATACCTTAACTCTCTATTTCGTAAGGTCCTATACATAAAAATTTCTAATTAAAGATCGGAAGAATTCGAAAAAGACTAGAATATTCCGACGCTAAGAAAATTAAGTTGAAATTTAAAGAAAAAATCTGATCCTATTTCAAAATCTTTTCCGAGATATTAGATTTCATAACGTGTTCAAGTGGTAACATAAATGTTCTTAAACAATAATATCATTTCTGTTTGGAAATTAGTTGGTTCAAATATTCTGATCTAGAAAAATACCTTAAAAATACTTTACTTTTACCTACCGAATTTATACTGATTTAAAATTTTTCGCCGCGCCGCCACTCTGGAAATTTGCAGCTTACACTGACTCGACATTTCAACAAATAAAAAAATATTTGCGTGCAAGAATATGTCTGTTCAACAGACATATTCTTGCACAAAAATATTTTTTTATTTGACAGACTGTTGGCTTCGTGTCTGGTCGTTTAATATTTAAATATGTTTATCAGTTGTTTTGCCCTGCCTAGTTTGAGACTAAATAACCGTGTGTGAATTTTGTTCACCATTTATTATTATTAATAATATATCTTTCAGTATTCAATTACGCAAGAGGACGGGGCTCGCGACCCTAGTCAACATCCATGCTTGCAAGCTCTGCCTTCAATCTTCCACAAAGCGATGAAAGGCGTAGCTGCTCATGTAGACGCATTCCTCGGTAAGTATTTTTTGTGAGTGACCTATTATACAGATCTGGGATAGTTAGTAGTGGATGTTATTTTGAGTAGAAATGGACTGATTAAAACCGTCATTTAGTTTAAAGGGTGTGTGTGAAGAGGGGTTTTTGGTATTTTGAAAATGACCTTTTATGTTGCCAAAATAGGGACGTTTGTTTATTGGGTGTATTATAAAAAATCTGGCAAAATCTCGACAAACACCCATCTCTAGATGTGTGGGCGATTGTCTGTTTTCGATCGGAATAGTTTTCATGTAAGTAAGTCAATTACGATAGTAAAGATACAATGAGCCCGCGGAAGACAGTGATTCTATCTTCAATAGACATTTAATGCAGTTCTTGTGTGTTACATTGGTAGCTACACATTTTGAAATCTGCCTCCCTTTTCTCGATCACACGATTACCGTTCGCGGTCGACAACTGTAGTCCTATATAGCGGATTTGAAAAGGAATGACATAGCACTAAACGAGTCGTACGAAAACGTATTATTGGAAGAAAGTGAATCGGGGGCAGATGCAACGTTTGTGGCAACTTGCAAGGAAGCCTAGTTTCGAATTGAAGTATCATAGTTTCGAATTGAATTATGTAAAGCAATCGGTTTTGGTCGAACTCACTTCGAAACCGTATATATCAACTTTGTTGCATATTAGTATGACCTTAATTCGAAATTATGACAAATCTAGAAAATAGAAAAATAATTTACACTCTTTTACAATGTGGTAGAGTTTAAAAATCTTCTGCTGCTTTATCTATAGACAAAAGTATTAAAATGTGATTAATTTACGATTTATTTTAGTTACAGTTTAGTTGGGTTCTAGTAGTTTCATGTTTGGTTTGTATTGTACAGTGTCTTAATTTTTTCTTGAATATTTTGAAATTAATTAGTGTGTTGTGGTTTGACGTTACTTATAAAGTATATTTGGGTAATGTAGCATACAACATTTTTATATCTATTTGATGATCTGTACATCAAATAGATATAAAAATGTTGTATGCTTCATTGTTGCATTTTTCAGCATAATCTCTCTTAAATGGTCAATCATATAGCCTGTGGAAAAATTTAAACCATTGCCTGAAGCACTCTCTTACCACTATTTGCACAAACATGGCTGAAAAAACGATCTGCCCTATTTCTACTTTCTACTATAAGCGTGATGGACATTTGAACCAAAAAAAAACTATTTTATTATATTTTTATTTAAAACTTATTGATATTATTTATCTGGTTTTTATTTTGAATTCAGAATATCAGAAAAGAAGAAAAAAACACTGTCCTTTAGACATTACAAACCGTAAAAGTACTTTTCTCTATGACATTAAAAAAAAGTATTTACAAAATGAACACTGTCGGTACTGTGCTCCCATTTTACACAATGAATTAAGTCAACGCGCGCTCTATCCACCATTCTGCCTTACTATTCTGTCTTTTTGGAATGGAGATACTACACGGCAGACAAAACTTTTGAGTCAATATTTCAAAAGTTCCTAATTTAGGTACATTAAGTCGATGCCGAACCGAACGTGTCGACTACTTGACAGCGACTATCGATGCAATCTCTCCATTTCTAGTCGACTAAGCGACTATCCTGTCCTGTAGTATCTCCCAGACTGCCCATAAAGAGCTTGCTTCGGTTCCCAAAGACTTATTTGTCCGTTTCGAAAAGCTGGCACTGTCACGGTACTTACAATAATAAGCTTTTGTTTTTGTTTGTGAAACTATAATGGGGTTAATTCTTAAGGGTTAATTTATTGCTATCGCACAGGTAACGGGACGCGTGCGAGAGAGACACATATGTCTTTCATGACGTTGTGCAGTGCTTATTCTCAGACACACATGCGCAATGTGTTGACGTGCCAGCTTTCAGTAACGGACTATAAGAGATAGCGCGACCGGGTAACTTTTATCACCGTGAGTGTTTCGTCACCCTTATCAAGTCTATTGATTGTATGGAGATGCGCGTATGTTACGACGTAACAACTTGGTGACATTTCTGTATCTCCATACATATCTACGGACTGACGAAACAGTCATGGTGACAAAAGTATCGCGTGCGCGCTATCTCTACGTCATTGGGATCGGTCCAAGTGTGTTCTGAGTGGGTGTTTTCTGAGCGGGTGTGTGGGTCAGGGCGGGGGTCGGAGCGGTGGTGGGTGCACAGCGGGGGGGCGGGGCCCACCGAAGCGGACGAGGGGGATCTCACACCACCCGCGCACCGACGCCTCGCAAAGTCCTTCAGCGTTTCCGCGTCTAAGCCACGCGACAAGCAGCCTGAGAGAAGTATGGGTATGGCTACTTGCGTCTGTACTTAGAGGTTCCATCGGTATCTGAGCGAATGGAAGTATATTTGGGTAGATTGCGCGTCGGACGCGTCAGTGGTGACATGTTGCTTTTACTTACATATATAAATACACATATTATATAAATTACATATATAAATTTTTACTTTTATATTTTATTTGGGTAGGCTGCCGCGTCGGACGCGTTATTTGTGACATTTTACTTTTTCCTGCAGAAATAAATTTATTTTGACGTTTATATTTTATTTGGGTACGCTGCCGCGTCGGACGCTTAGTGGTGACATGTTTTAAGTTATTTTTTATACCCTTACGTGACGTGTGACGTTATCTGACACGTTTTTTATGCTCTGGCAACCCTTGAAGTCAATTAACTTTTTACGTTACGTTGCATTAGGTTACACAGCACCCCTTGAAGTCAATTAACTTTTTACGTTACGTTGCATTGGGTTACACAGTTATAAACTTACATTAATAAAATACCACAATTCATTCAAAAAAAATGTACTTGATCCAATTTTGCCGATGGAACCTCTACGTGTTGTCGTACTGTGCATGGTCTGTCGAAATTTGTGCTTTGATATTAAACATTTATAGCAAACCTTTTTTAATATAAAAATACAGGAGAGAGCGTTTTACGAATAAAGATCGACTGTTTAATTTAAAATTACAGAATGTATCAAAAATACATTAACATAAATTTTGACAGGCAATACAGCTCTGTGTGTGAATGTACAGTATGCGTGTTCCATACTAGTCAAACAATAACACATATTTTTATGGGAAAAAAAACAAAAATGATTCATGCTCACATGTATGAACTCGTTTGCTAAGTCTTACGAAAGTTATATTAAACTAAAATGGCTGACAAACTTTTAATCTCCTGTTGACTTTTCTGATTGGTTGTTGAAAAGCTTCATGTTATGCTTTTCAACCTTTGAGTATTAAACCAACAGGAGACGTCACGCGCACTAGTTTCTTAGCAAAAAAGTCGGCCAATTTCTGCGCGGGGGACGAGAAAATAAACACAAATAATGTTAAAACTAACGCATTTTTTGACAAAAAAATTAAACACTAGCTTGAACTAGATGCACACAAATACATTCACCAATCCAAGCACTCCGTGAACTCAAAAAAACTAGTTGTATTTATCAGGTATGCGTGTTGACCGACACTTTTTTTTGGAAGAGGGGAACGCCTGTCAGTGGCGTCTCCGGTTGGTTTAATATTCAAAGTTTTCAACAGTATCGGCTATTTTTAGTTTATTTTGCCTTTCGTACACCGGAGATGACACCTTTTTATAGGTAATAACCACTCTACAGAGTAAAAAAAAACGACTTCAATCTTCAACTTATATGGTTTTCTCATGGATGCCGTTGTCGGAACTGGACGAAATTAAAATGGGACCAATCTGGAAGCACCAGCTTTCAAATAAAAAAAGAATCATCCAAATCGGTTCACCCAGTCTAAAGTTCTGAGGTAACAAACATAAAAAAAAAAACATACAGTCGAATTGATAACCTCCTCCTTTTTGTGAAGTCGGTTAAGAGGGCGGTAGGCGTGTTCAAATTTTTTTGCTTCTTTTTCCTGGGATAATTTCATTTTTTGTCGGCACTACAAAGCATCTTTGTATCTCTTTTACTCACATAGCTGTTGCTGAGCATAAAAGAGATGCGACAACACTCACAAATGATACTATTTTAATAATTAATTGCAATTATAAATATTTCAAAAGTTTTTTCACTTTAATTAGGTACAAATGGTGCCGACATATATTCAGATAACTTATTGCAAGTTTTTCACTTCGTGTCACTCCGTATTTTCTAGTGTTGTTTATATAATTTGGGTTTATTGTTGAAATGTAAAAAGTAGAAGGTTTTAGTTTTATAAAAGTAGTTAGATTGCACCTGCGTGTACAAGTATATAGTTTTTTGGCAATTAATTGATTATTTTTTCTCTTGTGTAGACTTATCTGTTATCTTTTTGCATCAAATTACATATTTACTTCGCTTTTAATATCCGACTATAACGTTTTTTTGCACGTTTTTTATTTGCCTGCTGCTGGGAAACTCCCAATCGTAGCAAAATATTTCACATCACAAACGAAATTTGTTTAAAGGTGACACAGTAAATTTAACTTTACTCCGTTACAATATGTGTAGTTTTTGCCTGCTTCTGATAACACGATGTTATGAAACAGGTACCCCTCGCACGTCCCTCATAGGACTGACCAGTAGTCGTCCACCCAGCGTCATTCCAACCACACCACCTAATTCTATCACTTCTCAAGGTACGTTACTTATTCTGAAAATATCCGTATTTTTTTAAATATTTTCTCATATCCGATCACCGAGGAGGTTACATATTATTTAAATGAATTCTGTGGAAAATAAAATATAGTCTTTTCAAAACTCATAAAAATGTGGATAAAATCACTGGTTAAATTTTAAAAGCGTGAGCTTATTTTTTTTATACCTTATCTAGCAATGGCCTGTGAAAAGAGACTATTATAAACTTGCCACAACGTAAACTTATCACAGAAAAATACACGTGTAAACTAGCCACAAGTTTAATTTTGTTATGTAAAACGCCACACATTATTTTAAATTATTGTAAACTCGTCACATTGGTTACATTTGACTGTTTGTGCAGTGGGCGAATCGGAGAAGCCTCCGTTGACACCTTTAAGGCCAAAAGTGAACTCAATATTCCACCTCTTCGGTGAATGGCTCTTTGAAGCTGCTCTTATTGGGACTACACCTTGTTACAGCAACAATCAACGTAAGTTAAATATAATTAGTTTCCTGCCCTGTATTTGTAAATAGATTCTTTAAATTATTTGTTTTTGTAAAATTATAATTACAGCCCGGTCGGAAGGCACTCCGCCACCGCCTTCCCTTTCTGATGCGACATTCAAGCTTAATATGCTGAGCTACCAACCAGGTGAGTAACACAGAGGTTCTTTTAAAAATAATATGATCTCTCTCCTCCCCACCCCCCCTCCCTCTTTCTCTCCTCTCGCATGTGCTCTTTCCCATACCCTCTATTGCTCTCATTCTCTCTATCTCGCAATGACGAAATTGTGCGATCATCAGCTCACGAACATTAAAGCATTTGACCGCGATTCCTTCCGCGTTTAGGAATCAAAAGTATCCTAAATCCTGCAATATGCAAGATATATCCCTGAAAATTTTTATTGAAATCTGTTTAGCGTTTTACCCGTGAAAAACAAACGCATTTATAGGTAGAAATACAATCTATGTACCAATTTGTCCCAAAAAGATATTTTTATTGTCAATTAGGTAGAGCAGAAGCCCTAGGCACTCTTTGCCGAGTTCTCTGCTCGAAGCAGTGCCGGGAAGAAGTGTTGGCGCCGTACTTAGCTCGGTGCTACGCGGCCATACACCGGGGCCTAAGGGACCCGGCTACAGCGGCCGCTGTTGTACTAAACGCTGCTGATATATTCAGGTAAGAGATTTAAATCCGAGTCAATATTACTTATTATGAACAGTCTTAGTAGGTATGGACTGAAAACCAACATTGTTTTGATTCGGTAGCTTTATGGCTGCAACCAAAGAGATTAAAATATAATAGGGCATAGAGGGGACAAAGCGAGGAAAATTTGAAGCCAAAAGTTATTCGAAGTGGAATAAGTCTAGTACAATTTCGAACAAATGACAGCTCGCGTTCATACTAACTGACATGACGTTTGAGCTTTAAACATGCTTCAAAGTTTTGTATGAAAATATTCCCTATGCCCCCTCTATGTCCTATTATATTATAATCTCTTTGGCTACAACCAAGTACTGTTACGTAAAAGCTTTATTTATATGCCCTTCCTATCAGAAATGGTTAGTTTTTTTTAAATATAATTCAATAAAAAACAGGTACGTCCACTGTGATGTGTCATCACCATAAAAAATTGCTGACTTAAAATGAATAAGTTTTACTTTTCAGTTACGTTGCATATAAAACTGATTATTTAGAAGGGTCTCCAGTAAATTGGAACTATCTACGTTCGTAACATTACGATTCTGATTTTCTCGCAACAATTTCTTTTCACTATTTCGTGTGTTTTTACTGTACGCAAAGCTGACTTAAATTTGTGCGTCATATAACTGTATTGTTCTTAGATGTTATCAATGTTTCTTCTTCCAGACTTGACCTCGACGGCGTCTTAGTCCTGGTGCCCGATTTCATTACGGCTTTGGACCGGATCTTGTCGGAGAGGGAGCCAAAACTGGAATGCGGATCCATAGACAAACGCGAGCTCCGTAAAGCCGCAATTAGTGCTCTACTGTCTCTGGTGGCTTTCCCCCTCCATTATAAAGGACTGCCTGTACCGGAATTCCCTGGATGTAATGAGTAGTGAGTAGATTGTTGGATTTATCTGAGCGTCAGGATACAAGGAGAAAATATATCTCACCGCCTAGCACGTTTAGGATCCCTAAAATACACAAGCAAAAAGTGGGTACTTTCCCGAAATGGAATATCTCTGCCAACTAGGGCAGGGATGCTGAAACACCAATCAGTGTTCTATGGATTCTCAGAGCGCACTCCGTCCCAGTGTGTTCGTACCGAGAAACGCTACGGATATTTTCTTTAATTCTTTAGTTTTTGTGGCTGCCTATCCCTTAGTCAGTGGAGGACCTGTTGCTTCTTCGGTGTGAAAATACAGTATTCCGCCCTCATAACACCTTATAGAGCGATTGGCTAAAACCGTGTCTACTGATCCAAACAAGAGTATTATAGCTGGGTAGTAAACGGATTTTTCTCTTTGCAAAGGTATACTCACCAAAAAATGCTTTTTTTTTGGAATATATTTTCTTTCTTTCTTTAATATTTATTGAGTTTATTCTAACAAAGTGTATAACTTTTATTTTCAAATTCCAGTGCAGGCATGACACTAGGTGACTTCACTCGAGGCAAGATCTCCCTCATTTGCGTATCGGCGGTGCAAGTGGAATGTTCAGACGCCTTAGCCGTGCCTCTCCTCAGCGCTCTATATTTATGCGTGAGGCACAACGCCCACGTGTCCACGGGGAAGACCCACAGTGCCCCACCTGGGTCCACTATGTCCCATAGTACTGATTATAAAGGTACCTAAGTGACTGTATAAAAAGTCGGTATTAACACTTTTTGGCTTGTGAAAATAAGGTCAGTTTTGTAAATTTCAAATTCTCTTTATTTGCTCTAAAACTTGATAATACATAGGTCTCAGTCTGTTATATATTGCACTTCATAAAACTATCAATTGGTAAAAGCTGGTGTAATCTATCATTTTAAACTGTCTTAAAGGATTTTGCTTGTGATGTCAATCTCTGGAAAATCTTTACCAGGATCACTGATAACTTTTGACTGCTTTCAAAGAGACTAGCGTCATTCTTACTCGAACTTATCGTAACGTGATGATGCTTTGACTTATCAAACATCACGCAAGATAATGTTTTTTACTATTAATGTTAGCAGGTTTTATTCTCTGTCTACAAGCACACTAGCGAAACTAAATCAAATCAAAATAAATGACTTGGAAATACATTAAAATAATCAACACATGTATGAAAAAACACAGATTTTAAAATTTGCATACATGTAACTATAATCTTTTCATATGGTGCAAGTTTTTTATAATTTGATCAATGATTTGTTTGTCATCGTGCTAACCTCGTATGGTTATTTTACTTGAGAAACCATACATTCATACAAGCCAACAAGTTAAACCCTAATAAAGTATATTCCAAATAAAAATCATAGAATACACTGCAATTACTCTCACATATTTTGTCTAGTAAACACCAACACGCCAAGTAATTTATTTTGTGTTGCAACTTACTCATCTGTCACAAGAATACATGAACATTTTTGTAATAACATTTGAACATTTTGAACACACATTTTTAGTTATATACAGTCAAACCTGGATAAGCGAGAGTTCAAGGGAGCACAATCTCATTCTCGCTTATAGAGGTTTCTCACTAACCCGAGTTTCTCGCTAATGCAGGTATATGGTTAGCGTTTCTCTCTTATAGAGGTTCGCAGCAATAACAAGTCACAGCAAGTACGAATGTAGTAAATATATATTAATGTAAGTATTTAGAATAGATATTATTTTATTTAGAACTTATTTACACTTGAAAAAATCCGTCAATTTCGTTTGGGTTTCTGTTTTTGTATTTTGAATGTTTTTCTCTAACTCGTAAATGTCCATCAGAGCACTCAGACTTTATAGAGTCTTTTGATTTTATAATTTTATAATAGGTGGATTCTGGTAAATTAAACTCCCTCTGAATTTCATTCCGCGATTTTCCGGATTCAAACGCATTCACTATTTTAAGTTTATCACTTAATGACAGTACTTGAATTTTCCGTTTTGACATGATGCAGAACAGAACTTTCCTTCGCAACTGATTAACTATAAACTGAGTAAGTCCGACAAACAGGACGGTACACAGGCACACGTGTCCATTCTAAAAGAATGCGATAAAATAACAACGTTATTGTAGTTCTACGAAATAGAATAGGTACAATATTGACGAGAAAACAATATAAAAACAATGGTAGGAAGTTCCACGAAAGTTAAGAATGAGTCATAAAATAGCAGATGTTAAATTTGTAATTTGTTTTGTCATTTGTTACTGTATGTATGTACATAATATAAATAAATAAAGCTCGACTGTCGCTTATAGAAGTAAAGATAAGTAGCAGTCTCACTTACAGAGGTCTATGAGGGAAAAACGACTCTCTCTTACAGAGGTTTCTGTTTCTCGCTAATAGAGGTTTTAGGAGCTTAAAATGACGGGTCCTGGCTATTACTCTCACTTATAGAGTTTTTTCACTTATCCAGTTCTCACTTATCCAGGTTTGACTGTACCACTTTTGTTGTACCCCAGCTTGCTAAAGACTTAATGATATTTAATTAAGATATTATCCCATAAAAACATTAAGTCTTTATATCTTTAGGCTCTCTCGAGTTCCAAAAATCAAAAGAAAAGATTTAACTGATCGATATTTTTACTGACAGTTTCTCTATTCTTCATTTTGCATAAACCCATACGACAAAGAGTTAGACTTGTATGATCAACCGATCAAATATTACACTTCGGAAATGCCAGGCCTATTTGCCTCGCGAGGCAGCCTCGAGGTAGCTCAAAAGAGGCATCACGTTTTAGCACGTTCAGACAGCGGCAGCGCCACGGGCAGCACGGAACACTCATCGCTTGAAGACTTCGCCGCCGACGTTAGGGAGCTAGATCCATCATCGCCTGTTTTCGGTAAATGCATTTTTTGTTTGCCTCATTTGGGGGATGGGGGTATGTTTTTAAGGGTACTGCTGACGTGGAATATATTATAAAAGTAAACAATGAACAGTTCCAAAAATATAACCTTTAATGTTTACAATGGATTGATGTTTGATCCTAAAGTATTTTATATAATTATGTTCACTGTAATATTATTTACTTTAGTATAAATCGTATGATGTCAATATGGTACTCATATATTCAACTTATTTTAAGTAGTCATTATAAAAAATAATGTTTACAATAGATGGATGTTAGATACAAAAGCAGTTTCTTTAAATTTTTTTTCTTTGGATATAGTATACATGGTATGATGTCAAAACAAAGTAGACTCATACAATCCAATTTGTTAAATAAATATTATAATAGGTCTGTACAAGAAATATCATCGTTCGCACTTAGCATTATGTTTAGTTGTCATTGCTTGCTACTAGTTTTCTCTGATCGTCTTTTATTATCACCATTTTACTTGTTTTAATTTAAATCAATTCATCAAGTAATGGAGCCAACTAAGAATAGGAATATCACAACACCTTTTTGTTACGCAATTTTCACGAACATCATTTGTACAAAACATTGTTAGCTGTCGTGTGAAATTAGCAGCAAATCCGATGCTCTTCTTAGTTGACTCGGTATGTTATCTATACTGGAAAATGTTTTCGCAATTTTGTATACTAGCGGGCCGTCTCCTTGACATTCCTTTCGAATCTAAACGTAAACTAAAAAAGTTTTTGTAATATTATAGGAGCAGCGTTAGTAGTCCGAGCAACTTATCTTGTTTGCCATCGCTTGATTTCAACATGGAAGGGAGATTTACAAGTATCGTTGGCGGCTCTGGAACTACTGTCTGGCCTCGCGAAGCTACACTCCTCAAAGCCAGGTTAGTATTTTTTTATAAGAACCTCGTGCCACGTACCCCTGTACTCTAACCTAATGTTCTCTTCGGATAAAATAATAATAAATTGTAGGACACAATTTCCACACGGTTATTCAGTCTCAAACTAGGCAGAGTCTGTATTATGGGTACTAAACAACTGATAAACATAATGAAATAAATATTAAACACCCAGACACGAAGCCAACAAACATGTTCATGCACACAAATGTTTGCCCCGAGCGGGAATCGAACCTACGTCCGACTCAGAAGGCAGGGTCACTACCTACTGAGCCAACAGACCCGTCAAAGGTTAAAAAAGGACAGAGATAGCAACACTTTGGTCAGCTGACACCTCAGTAAAATGCAATGCCTTCAATTTACATGCTCTATCTTTAGAAAATAAGGTTCTATGTACACAGGTCGAAATAATATCGTTTTTTTTCTTTGCACGCTCTCTAGAATTTATAATTGGTAAGTCTTGGTAAGGTTACAAATAAAAAAAATGGTTTAATAATTAAATAAATAATAATAAATTGAAAGGGATATCGTAACGCAATGGATCACGTGAGTTTTGGTGCTGTTCTTTCGTTATATATGTGGAAGCATAGTGTTACACGCAAAGCCGTGCAAAATCCAGAACATAGGAGATGATGTCTAGTTCTGCCTCCCTCGATGTCATCAATGTCATCATCCCTCCCATCCAATTTATATAGGGGATTGCGGAAATAAATGAAATCACATTAAAATTGTTTATTATAATTTATAAAGTAGGAATACTAGTTTAGACTTAAATACTACTAGTCAATAGTTATGCATATTCTGCATTCGGTTACTTAACGGCCTAAAAAATTTACGATCTAATCAATTACAATAGACTTGTTGCGGGCGAGAAGTGATGCCAACTGTGATACTTAGTTCAGTCGCCTAATGTTAGTGATCAAGAATAATTATTATATCATTGTATGTACCTTCCGACACTCTAAGGCTCTTTTTAACAAAGGAGGAGGTTATCAATTCGTCTGTATTTTTTTTATGTTTATTACCTCAGAACTTTCGACTGGGTGAACCGATTTGGATGATTCTTTTTTTTATTTGAAAGCTGGTGCTTCCAGATTGGTCCCATTTTAGTTTCGTCCAGTTCTGACAAAGGCATCCATGAGAAAACCATATAAGTTGAAGATGGAAGTCGGATTTTTTACTCTTTAGAGTGGTTATTATGCACATATGGAGGAGGGAAGGGGAATGCTCCTCCGTCGTGAAAAGTGATCGTGCCTGGGGACCGCGGTCCAACGGTTGATGTGGGACAGTTTTATTTATACAAACTCATGAGAAAACTTAGCGCGGTTTAAATCTCGACCGTGCATTTGCGCTTTCTATGTAGTGTCGCTACACACATATTTATTTTGCTTACCTAATATTTTGATGTTACCTCAACAGAGGCTATAGAGCGTAAACGCGCAGTCCGCTGGATCTGCGACTACATAACGGTGCAGTGCAGTCGACCGCCTCAAGCGCACTCCCGTGATTTGCACTCGTGCGTTGTCGCGGCGTATTCCTGCCTCGCCTCGTGGCTGTGTCCTGCCTTACTGGCCGACCCAGAGTGCCTTGCGACTCTTATGGAGGTAGTGGAGCTGGGAATATCGGGGAGTAAGAGTCAAGGTGAGGATATGTTTTTGAGTCTATATTCAGTATCAGTAACATGCTTTGTCTTATAATATTATGTAGATCAATATTATAAAAAGACGGATGGAAAATGACGAACTTTTATACAACATTTCATCCTATGTTTATCGTTTGGAAATGAATTTTCAAAATGCTTTTCTTATTGCTCATCTGTATTTAAGGAACTTCTGTTTAAAAAGTGCTTCTAGAGCTGACCAGTTATGTAATGTCTGTGATTGGCCAGTTTTCGAGAGGACTGTATTATCCAATAAAAAAAAGATGCGTCCCTTTAATTAGCCAATTCACTTGGCCAGACTTGCATTCTTAAGCTATTGTAAAATGTCAATACAAGAACATATTTACTAAATATTCACTACACATACTATCAGGTTGACGTTGATAGAAGTTTATTTATAACATCTTTGAAATTTAGGGAAACCTGGTGAGCCGCCAAAAATGAAGGATGAAAAAGAATTGAAGCCGGTTTCCATGAGAGTGCGTGACGCTGCCGAATCTCTACTCATGCTTATATTGGAGCAGGTAGAGTATTTTTCTTAAATTTTAAAATGTGCAGTTTTACTACGAGAGTAGTAGTTAGTCTTTTTTATATAGAAAAGTTTGAAATTTACTTTTAATTTAAAAGACTCACATCATCATCAATGCTTAACCGCTAGATAGTATTTGTACTTCATGGCCTCAAGTCAAGTCAAGTCAAGTCAAGTCAAAATGTTTTATTCAAAATAGGAACTTACAAGTCCACTTATTGAACGTCATTTCAACTCCACCGCTTCAGCATGTATGGTTGAGGAGAAGAAGCGGGGCAAGAAACTCCTCAACACAATATTCTTTTAATCAATTGTTACATATCACTAAATTGGGTTACATAATTTCGTTTGTTTTTCGCTATCGTATTGCGCTGGACTGGAGGAAATCTGTTCCAAGCATCATTGTCATTTATATAGTCGTCTAGTTTGTAATATGCCATTTTACAAAGTACATGTTTAACATGAGTTTTGAACACAGTTTCAGGCAATTTCAAAATATCTTCTGGTATTTTATTATAAAAGCGTATGCAAAGCCCCACAAAGGAATTATTAATTTTACTTAATCGTGACTAAGGTTGCTCTAGTTTATTTTTATTCCTTAGATTACAATTATGCCTGTCACAGTTTTTAGTATACAGTAATATGTTTTTCCGTACATACATAATGTTTTCATAAATGTACTGACAAGGCATTGTTAAAATATTAATTTCTTTGAACAGTTCTCTTAGGGAATCACGACATCTTAACTTGTAAATGGCGCGTATAGCCCTTTTTTGTAAAATAAAAATAGATTCTGCATCAGCAGCTCTGCCCCACAGCAAGATGCCATAGGACATTATACTGTGAAAGTAGCTAAAATAAACGAGTCTTGCTGTGTCTCATAAAAAAACTATGCGGTCAATGTTAATTATACAGATTTGTACCTTTCTGAGGCAAAATATTTTTCTTAGTTTTTGTGCCTTAATACCATAAAACTAAATTATGATTTTTTTTCCTTTTTAGACCGCATTATATCCTTTAGTTTCCATTTATATTCTATTGTCCTTCCATGATTTCCTTCCAAGTGTTGAAATCCAAATTAGCTGATCATATTTTGGAATCGTAAACTCGGAATTAGTTTTTGTGTGAGGTGGTTTTAAAGTTTCTCAGGTCTTGCTTTGTAGCACTGTATGTTTTATAATGTACTGATGTAATGATTTGTAACTGAACGACAAACAAATTATTTAACAAAATTCCTCTTCTTATGTAAGTCACCTTAGTAAATAATCTTTAAACCCAAGAGCAGTGATAGCTTTACGGTGAAAGAGCCTGCTTTACATGATGAAAATCAGCGCGGGTCGGGTTCGAATCCTGACATGTACCAATGAGTTTTTCCAAACTTACGTACATATTTATCACTAGCTCGACGGTGAAGGAAAACCTTGTGAGGAAATCCGTAGGTCTCAGAATTAATTCTGAGGCATGTGTAAACAGACCCGGTCCGGCGATAGGCTTACCACCTATCACGTTTAGGGGTCCAAAGAATATCTCGTGAAAATGGGTACATCCAGAAATGGAATACCTCTGCCTACCCCCTCGGGGAAATAAGGCGTGAGTTTTTTTTTATCTTTAAACCCATCTTCATGTCTTAAGGTCGGAACTGGCAGTAACGGCACAGGATGGTGTCGTCTTGACGAGCGCTGGCTAGCTGCATTAGGACATGGAAGACTTCGGCATTACATAGCCGATGGCAACATACTACTGTCTTTGCTCGAAGAGCCTCTGGCGAATAGCCAGGAGCCACAACCCACGCTCATTGGTAAGTTATGTGCTTATATAGAGTTTTTGGTCATGGAGAATCACGTTTCCAAATCTGCTGGTTTGACATCCTCGAGCAAAATATTGTATGGAGTGACTTGCGATCGAGCCAGCTGTGTTGTATGAACTGACCTACGATTGAGTCAGCTGTATTGTATGAACTGGCCTGCGATAGAGCCCGCTGTGTTGTATGAACTGGCCTACGATAGACCCAGCTGTGTTGTATGAACTGGCCTGCGATAGAGCCCGCTGTGTTGTAAGAACTGGAATGCGATAGTGTTGTATGAATCTGAAAACTATAAATTTGTAATTAAATCATTAAAAAAATAAAGTCTTTATTTAAAGTAAGTAATCAATCAAACTGCGAAACTCGATTCCAGGACTATTTATAACTAGCGAATAAAATATAACCTATGTTACTCAGGGATCTTCTAGCTTTCCATTGGTGCGGTCCAGTCGTTTTTGAGTTTATTCGTAAGAAACATACAACAATACATAAATATAAAAATAGAAATCTTTCCTCTTTGTAATATAAGTATAGATACTAGCGCTTCTGCGCTGTTTCACCCGCGTAGTTCTCGTTCCCGTGGGAATACGGGAATAAAATATAGCCTATGTTCCTCAGGAATTTTCTTGCTTTCCATTATTGAAAGAATTTTTAAAGTAGGTCCAGTAATTTTTGAGTGTATTAGTAACAAAGATACAAAAATACAAATCTTTCCTCTTTATAATATTAGTATAGATATGTACCAACCAAAGAGGTTGGAAGAAAATCATAGAGGAAATTTTTTCTTTAAACGTCTTTGGTACCAACACTACCAACCTACAAATTTGTACGGAACCCTCGCACTTGCTTTGAGTATATTCGTAACAAACATACAAAAATTAATAATAATAAATAATAATAAATTGTTTATTTGCCAAAAATAGTGCATACAAGTAGAGGGTTTTTGGTAAGATTGTACAGTTATTACAATAAAATAAGATTCCCTGAAACCTAAACTAGGTGAAACCTGTATCTTAGGTGACAGTGAGTCTGGCGAAGTCATGTTATACTTAGTATACAATCAGAAATTGCGAGCTAATTTTGGTTGCAGTATTTGGAAATAACAGAACATACAAAAATTAGTATAGATATGTACTCGTACCTACAAATTTGTACGGAACCCTAGCACTTGTCTGTCTTTTTCCAGTAATAATCCGCTGTGGGTGGGGTCGTTATGCGTGGTCTTTGAGCAGCCGCGGAGCCGCCCGCTGCGCCACTAGAGGCGGCGGCGCGGCCTGTGCTAGGCCCGTCGACATGCTTGAACCCCCGCCTCAGGCCAGCCCCGTCTGCGTACCTTTACCCGCCGCACCTCCTTGCGCCGTGTGAGTTAATTAAAATTAAATAATTTAGTATAAAACAACCAATTGTTGACACCCCGCCAATTGTTGACACCCCAACAGTTTTATTGAAAACTAGCGACCCGCCCCGGCTTCGCACGGTGATGCTAATACTAACATTCCTCTTGAATCACTCTATCTATTAAAAAAACAGCATGAAAATCCGTTGCGTAGTTTTAAAGATTTAAGCATACATAGGGATATAGGGACAGAGAAAGCGACTTTCTTTTATGCTATGTAGTGATTAACGAAATTACGATACATAATTATATTTACAACTAGGTTTCACGCGCGGCTTAGCTCGCTCACATTTATTTCTCCCCCTTAGGGTTTGAATTTTGCAAAATCCTTTAGTGGATGCCTACACTGTATAAGCTATCTATCTATGTATGTGCAAAATTTCAAATCTCTAGACCCAGCGGCTTAGGCTGTGCGTTGATATATCACCAATCAGTCAGTTTATCATTTTATATATACTTATAGATAATTATACAAACACTGGTTTTATCTAATTATTCTAAATATAATTGTGTATTATAATTTTGTATAAATCTGTTGGGGTGTCAATAAATTGATACAGTGTCAATAACTGGGTGTTTTCCCCTATTTATGTAGATAAAAAAAATACACTTAGAAACGTCAATACTCTTATAACAAAGGCCTAAACTCGTCCATGAAGATTGGATGAATGAAAACAGCTGCCTATCTTCACCGACTATAGTCTATTTAGCACCAAATGGGTTCGGTGACAGTTCACATTTTTCCTTTTTACGCATACAACTTTCTAGTAAGAAAAATAGATGGTTCCAAAAATAATAAATAATTTATTATTATGTCATTGCTAAAATACAATAATTGTCGCCTCTAAAATTCTAAATTAAAATCTCAGACAATCAAAATCAAGGAAAATATAAAAAATAATAGATAAATAAGATATCCTAAAAATACATATTGCGTGGAACGGAACTGTTACTCATAGGGATTGACACAACTTAATCTACATTAAATCGATGAATCGAAGCGTTTTGGCGGGAATCCGAAAAAAGGTGCAATGTTTTTGTAAAATTTTCATTTTGTTGTATCTTTTGGGTTTAAAATAGTAATAGTGTATTATGTGGCAGGGGTCTGTGAAAGTGTACAGTGATTTGTAGATTCGATAATGTATAATTATTTTCGTATTGCATCAAAAAGTCGATGACAATTTTTTTTATTTTACCATGTTTTTCCCATATATAACCTGTGAAATTTAAACATATTCAATAAAAAGTAAACTTTGAAAATCATTCTATCAATAAAGTAGAAAATCGATTCCATTTCCTTTACAAACTTACTCGAAATTTTAGAATAATCGATTGGATTTCATTGGGCCACATCACTTCAATTGTCAACAGTCAACTGTCACCGAACCCATTTGGTGCGAAATAGACTATAGTTGCTGCTATCTCCCCGATCCCCGCGATATTAAACCGTTATTTTTTACAAATTCCTAAATAATCAGATGTTTTTCTCGAATTTACTCGCCTAGTGTTTTAGTGTAGATATTGAATAAATATATCTCGTCATAAAACGTAATCTTCTCAATCTCGTTATAGAGACACCGCGTTCCCGAGTTTGGAAGCCGTGCTGAGACAACTGAATGATCCCGAAGCGCCGACGCTATTCAAGCTGCTAGAACAGCAAGCTGCTATCGAGAAGCGTGTGAGAGAGAGCGAAGACAACGTTGTAAGTACAAAACTGATACTTTTTTGTGTTACTGAGGCAATGGGTTCGATTCTGCTGTACACCGACTAAACTTATTTTAGTTAAGTACTGTCTTTGTCTTACCTTAAAAAAAAGAAAAGAGATAGAAGATAACCTATCGAATTTAGTCCTGTCAGAGGCTGTATTTTAGTCGTGACTCATTTACTTATGCGCTACACACGTTATGAAATGCCTTAGTTGACAGGACTAATTTTAATTTGACAGGACTAAATATCTCTCGTCTCTTTTCTTTTCTAGGAGAAAGAAAATGAAAGGAGTAAACTAAAATAAGTTTTGTCGCTGTAAAGCAGAATCGAACCCATTACAAGGTTAAGCGTATTGCAGCTTAACCTTGTAGCAGCAAACAGAGGATTCTTCAAAAAAGAACGTATCTTTGGATTCTTACCAAAAATAATCCGAATTAACTTACAACATGTAACAGAATAAGCGCAATCCTGAAATTAGTTTGTTCAGTATCGACTACTTATTCGATTTCAGCTATTTTTAATATGTGTTAATTTTTAAAAAAAATGAATTATCGTAGCTGAATTTAGTGCTTTCTATGGAAATCGTGCTATTATTAATCGATTTTTAAGAAAATAAGTAAAGTTTGATTACATCATATTTTTTAAATATTTATATACTAATTGGGGTGTATGAGGAATTGCGCTTTTTCTGTTACGCTTTGTATAATCTAAGGCTGCATTAAAAATCATGAAATGCAAAATTACATTTTTTATTATCACAAATCACATATTGTATTATTTTATCCAAAATTTTAGCATTATTCATAATAATTCGACTTATTTCTAGGTGCCTGAAGAATACATCCCTCCGGAGCCAGTAACAGAGTTCCAAACTGCGAGACTGTTTCTTTCTCACTTCGGGTATCTAAATATTGGTGGAGATAAAAAGGTACTTTAGTTTATATATTGTTTGGCACTAATATAGACTCATCATAGATTTATATTGGACTTGATTCTGACTGACCACCTAAAATTCTTAATTTTAAGTTATCCTATCCTTCTCCATAGAATACGAAAGAAAAAGGACAGAAACAAACAATAGATTGAAGAGTTAATGTAAAACATCTAAAAACATACTAATTTTAACTATGAACGTGCTTATCTGTCACTTTTATCTATGACCTTGTTACATCGTCGCTAAAATTGCTAAACACGCCATACATGAGAAGACTAATTTTAATTTGACAATACTAAATATCTCTCGTCTCTTTTCTTTAATAGGAGAAAGAAAATGACAGGACTAAACTGAAATAAGTTTAGTCGCTGTAATGCAGAATCGAGGGCACTGTGTATATAAAATATATAGTTGTTTTTTATTGACATAATATTACAAATAAAATAGTACAATGTTAAATTACACTCGCCAAACTAGATTATCTACATTTACACTAACATTATAAAGAGAAAAGATTAGTATTACTGTTGTTGTCGTTGTTTTCCGTTCCCGTGGGAATTTCCAAAAATCCCTTAGTGCTCACTGACGTCAGTCAGTCAATCATCCAGTTGATTTCTTCTCTTATACATATTATGTTTAAAAGTTTATGTTGTGTGGATATTTAGGGCGGTCCGCCTCGTCTGACGGCACTAGACGACTCCCTGGCGGGTTTCTCGATGGCTCTATACTACTATACTGTATTATATTACATATTACTGTTATCGTTGTTTCCCGTTCCCGTGGAAAAAATCCCTTCTTAGTGCTAACTGACGTCATTTCAGATCAGTCAGCCAATCATCCAGTCGATTTCTTCTCTTATGTTTACTAGTTAATATTATGTTATGTGGATATCTAGGGTGGTCCGCCTCGTCTGACGGCACTAGACGACTCTCTGGCGGGTTTCTCGATGGTTCTATATTACTATACTATATTATATTACATATTATTGTTGTTGTCGTTGTTTCCCGTTCCCGTGGGAATTTCCAAAACATCCCTTCTTAGGGCTCACTGACGTCATTTCAGATCAGTCAGTCTGTCAATTATCTAGTAAATTTCATGTTATGTTGATATTTAGGGCGGTCCGCCTCGTCTGACGGCACTGGACGACTCCCTGGCGGGTTTCTCGATGGCTCTATATTACTATACTGTATTATATTACTTTTGTTGTCGTTGTTTCCCGTTCCCGTGGGAAAAATCCCTTCTTAGTTCTCACTGACGTCATTTCAGATCAGTCAGTCTAGTAAATTTCATGTTATGTGGATATTTAGGGCGGTCCCCCTCGTCTGACGGCACTGGACGACTCCCTGGCGGGATTCTCGATGGCTCTGCGGCGCGTGGACCTCTGCGGGGGCCGTGGCGTGGTCACTGCCCACGTGTTCTGCGCACGCGCCGGCCAACAGTCGGCCGCTGACATTGTGGCCAACGCCTCCGCCACCGCACTGCCGACGGGCTACGTGCGGATGCTGAGGGGGTCAGTCGCAATTCGCAAGCTCGATTCCTCATCCTCGACACTAATGTCCCCGTCAGAAGTAATGAATTAAGAATTTAACTTCAAGTGAGCTACGTAGCAACAGATATGAGTTAACCAGATCCAATGGAAAAGAAATGTGAAAATAGTTATGATAAACTATTTGAAGAATGTACTAATACGAGATATGTAATGATTAAATAAGTCCTTTAGCCGAAAACAAAAAGGACTGGTGTAATCAGTTATGTTTATTTTTTGATGTTTCGAGGCCCGTGTGAGACAAGCAAATTTTAGAAAATCTTTGAAAGCAGTTTTGTTTCTTTATAAAAAAGTGCTAACTAAATAATTTAAGGTAGTTTGCCTCCAGGGCCTATATTTTTTTTGGACTCTGTATATAGTCTAAAATACCCAATTATTGACACCTTGTTCACCCTAGAAAATAAATTGACACCCCAACTTTTTATCAAAATTAAAGAAATTGGGTGTTTTACCCTACATAACTTTCTGAAATTATGACTTTTTAATTATATTTTTGCAGGCTAGGTACACCGGTTCGCGTCCGAGGCCATCCCGGGTGGACTGGCCATATTGACACGAGCTACGACGCTCATCCAGACTACACGCAGTCCGCTCTGCCCCCCGTTAGCGGCCAAAGGGCCCCCGCTATATACGACGGGAGGGAGCAGGTAAGACAACAATGGTGGTGTTCAATACTCACATTGTAAAACAGTGTAAGAGATAAAAATATTAAAAATAAAATCTCACGCCTTATATCCCTGAGGGAGTAGGCAGAGGTATTCCATTTCTGGATTTACCCACTTTTCACCAGATATTCTTTGGACCCCTAAACGTGATAGGCAGTGAGCCCGTCGCTGGACCGGGTCCGTTGACCCATGTCTCAGAATTAATTCTGGGACCTGCGGGTAAGAGGTATACCAGGCATATTGAATTCGGCAATAACTCGGATGCCGCATATCTGACAATATCATAAATTTCTTGTTGACGTGATAACTTATGAATCGATAAACGCCGGCTGCACGCACGAAAAATTGGCACGTTTCGCCTGAGCCGAGGGTGCAAGCGAGAGCGCGGATTAAGCGATGGAGAGGTACGATCGGCCTAAGCGTTCAGCTTATAACGTATCTATCTCTGTTCCACACCAGTATGCAATTTTTCATCAATGTTTTCTTATGACGCTATCACGTAAAATTATCGTCCGTAAACCGACTTAACCCCGTGTTGAAAAGAGACCATATTGTATCCATGAAACGAAAATTTAATTTTGCAGGTGCTATACTGGTCTGACTCGACAAACGAGATTGCGTTTGTGGTGCCGTCGGGTTTCGAGAACTCTGAAGGCGAAGATCGCCAGAATGACAGCATCAAATCTGACGTTGACGGCTCATGTGTATCTGTCAGGTAATTATTAAAAAAAAGTATAAGTCTATCTCGAAAATGGCTCTAAGGATTTTGATGAAATTTTATATATATAAATAGTTTTGCATTTGGTGGTGAACTTATCACGTCCATAGTTGTATTGCCTGTAAAAACGTAATTTTACACAAAAAAAATATTTTTAAATAATACGGCCACTCACCGGCAGATGACGTTAATCAAATACGGCTACTTATTGGCAGACGGGCGTCAGAATAATATGGCCACTAATCTCGGTCTCCCAAGTACTTAATATTTGAATGTCATAATACCAGGGGATCAGAAAAAGCTGCCGGTTCGTGCTGGGACGTGTCAAGCAACAGTTCTGGAGCGCCCTCCTACGAGCGCAGTATCAGCGAGTCGGATAAAGGAGACAGAGGGCGGTCGAGTCTTAACGAGAAAGTGCGGGCTTTGTCGCTAGAACTGGACAAACAGCCCACTTCTGGGCTTACAGGTGAGTCCATAAGTATACCAAATTTCAGCTCAATCGGTTGAAGATATCTCCTTCAAAATTGAGTTGCCATTTCACCCGAACATACATTGCAAGTTAAATAAAATCTTTGAATTTAAGCGGGTTCCCAAGAAGAAACGATTTTTTATTGTTGGGTGGTTCGAAACATAAGTCGGTTTTAAAATAAAATTGTGTATTGTTTTCATTAACTTTTCAATGATGAATAGTCAATTAAAAATCATTGTTATAGCAAAAATGTCACCATTTAAAAAAAATCCCCATTTAAACTTACAAGATTGCTTTGCTGATAAAATGATGCTTTGTTTTGTTCACAGGCAGTGGACGACGAAACAGAGATTTCACTACAAAAATACTCATCATTTGGCTGGAAGATTTCGAAGATCACCTCAATTTACCTATTGGTGAGTATTCCACTACAATTTGCAGTCCAAAGTGTGAATTGTGTCCCGAATCGCTCGTAGCCCTGCGATAACTGTGTGTTTGTAACGATCACATTGGTTAAGCTAAGTTTGCGGTCAGTCAGTGATGTGTTTGTGATGTGTGGCATTGTAATAAACCGTTGGTCCCGTTTCGTTGTGTTTCCGCACAATGGAATGTCGTTAAGCTATATCAGATACCCTTTGGGGGCTTGAAAAAGTCCGACAGATAGGTGGACACTAGTTTAACACCATCTCCCAATCCGCGGTGGGCTCGCGTGGGAGATTATGGGCCATACTTCCTCATGTGAGAGGAAAGACCCTTAGCTCAGCGGCTGTTACGGGTTGATGAAGAAATGTGTTCCAAAATTTATTATTGACGTGATAACGTCTTATAAATCGATAAGCGCCGGCTGCACGCACGAACGCACCTAGCGTGAGCAAGCTATAGAGAGGCACGATCGGCCTAAGCGTTTGGCTTGTGACGCATCTATCTCTCTTCCACTCCAGTATGCTATTTTCATCGATGTTTTCTTACGACGTAATCAGGTAAAAATATCGTCCGTAAAAGACCCAAAAAGAGAGGGGTGTTATAACTCCCATACGTAGCTCCCAAATGGGTGAACCGATTCTCTTTGAGTTTTTTTTTTTGTGTCATAGACAATTTTATCCTGAGTGTTCTTAGCCATGTGTCATGAAAATCTATTCAGCCGTTTGTGCTTATATGTATTGTGTCGGGGGTTTTATAAATTTTTAATTTAATGTTATTACAACAGATGACCTGCTCCGCTACTGCGAGACGGGGCTTCCTTGGCGAAGGCACGAAGTTAGCACGCTTTGCGTGAGCGCACGTCGCAGCGGATTGCTGCGGTTACGCTGCGCCCCCGCAGCGGCGGCCGGAGTATTGGCCGATGGTGCTCAGATATCACCACAGCTTCTTCCGGCCTGTCTTCGACGGGCTGCGCTAGATATAGCTAGACGCAGCCGGCTCAATACCGACTTGTAAGTATCTTTATATTATACGTATGGTAAATCGAGGGAATCTGCTCCGGAGAAAAGAGTCACCGATCAAGTTTAAATAAATAAAAATAAAACACAACTTTTGCGCAATTTTCTAAAATATGATTATTCTGAATTTACCATATACTACGTAGCGTATACACGCCGGCCGCCCCCCCGCTGCTACTCGAAAACTGAAGAATTTAACTTTTTAATTGCTCAAATGAAGTTTTTGTTTTTTTATACAAATACTAAAGGTATCGGCTTTTTATTCGATTCAATCAGCTTTCAATTCTTAAGTCTTAGAAATTGGGCGGAACTTTTGCCGGTAGAACTTATTTATCTAGCTCAATAAATCATTCAACATTCAATGTTTTAATTTATCATTCACACCCGAGGAACGAGATAAATGAACCATTTCTAGAAACATATGTTTTTCAGGTATCAGCCACCACATGTCAGAAGACGTCATTTAATACAAGAATTAGCTCAGCAGTACAAAAAAGATTTGTCTGAGCCTGAACTATTAGAATCCCTATTCCAAACACCATCATAAAGAGACGGCAAATGAAGACCTATTTAATCAAATTATCAGTTATCGAATATTCTAATGCTAAAAGTATTGTTTGATGTATGTACTGTGCATAATTATGCATGCTCGAATTTTAACAATATTTAAAATAATTAATTTATTATTTACGCATGTATTATGTAAGAAGACTGTTATGTTATGAACTTATGTCTGTTTCTATTTTAATTTATGAAATGTAATCTGTTAAATTGTAATAGTCGACCAAGAAATTGATTTACCACCCCAAAGCTGGATTTCATGCAGAGTGTTTAATTCGCCAAGTGATAAACGGGTTGCAAATTATCAAAACAGCAAAATGTCCAACGCGCACAAAGACAAAAGCGGAAAATGACAAAAAAAGTATTCATACTGGTTAACGGCTTGGATTGTTTCGTTTGCACATCTTGAAAGACAAATCAATGAAATCATAGTTTCTTGGGGCTTGTTATCAAAAATGATAAAGCACTATCTTGGTGGAATCTAGATGAAATAATCCATTAGCACATTGTACTTAATCGTTATTTTATCATTTTGTTATTAATAAATATGCTTAATTAATTTTATTCAATATTTTGATTCATAGCCCCAACCTATTAGCTTTGAATACTAAAACTAATTTCCTTCTAATATTATGATCACAAAACAACAAAATACAAAAACTGATACCAAATTAAAATTCGCTTTCGCTTCCATAATGAAATGGAATACCTCTGCGTACCCCCTGGGCAATAAAAGGTCAGATTTTTTGTATTTATAATAAAAGTTTATCAGATGCATTTGGAGTCACCCCAATAAAGTACCAATAATATAAAAAAATATATATTACAAAATAATCTTTTCTTGAAAAAAACACGATAAATAGAAAACAATTTAAAACTTTTTACATAAACAAACTTTTAAAAAAATCTTGAACTGGCATAAACAAAACGATGACACATTCCAATTTCAAATTAACTGACAAATTCTTTTGTAATTTTCGAAAATGTTGACTTGAAAATTTGTAATAAAAACGTTTTGTCAATCGTGTTTTGTAGTATTATACTGTATTTACATTTTAAAAGTTGGTGTTTGATTTTTTATACAAAAAGACAATTGAATTTATGTGGTACAAACATGTTAATAAGTGGGGTGCCAGAAGATGAGGGGGGGTCGGGGGAGGGGAGGAACGTGGTTCGACAGGTAGAAGACCACAGCCAGGAGTACCAGACAGCCAACGAATTATTTGAGCTTATGGCGAAAAACCATAACTTCCAACCTGATGGTAAGACAGTTTTCTAAACCCTAAGCTGAATTAAATTACGAAACTTAGTGGCATGAAAGCAGTGTCACGCACGACATTAATTTCGTCAACAATTTCAGTTTTAAACATCAAGTTTCACATGCATGCATTCAATGCATTACACTGAAGTCGTTTCGTGCCATGCGCAATTTTGTTATGAAACTAATTTCATGCCACTAATTTCACCGTCTAAACGTGACGTGAAACTAGTGTCGCGACAAGATTATGCGCGGTAAAATAAAGTTAAGATGTTAACGGAGCCATGATCCTAGCGATAGTACTTTCCGGATACTGAAACTAGTTTCATAAAACTAACTTCGTCATGCATAACACAGTTTCGTCACAGTATAATGAATAGTACTAGCGTACAGTATGGCCACTCCCTGCCCCCGCTAAAAGTGCCGCCACCCCGCGCTTGGTTGTCCGCTTGGTTGTCTCACAGTCACCGGCTGGCTAGGACGAGACGATGACGCGGTGCGCAGAGCATGAGCGTGAGAGAGACAGCGTTCTCACACAAGCATGGTACGCCTTCACCTACACGAGCTTACTGTGTGCGCAGCAACGCATTTGTTTCATACATTTTATTATAGTGTCCAAGGTGTGATTTCGTAATGTATAGAGGTATAATAAGTATATTTCCTAATATTACTGCCTGCATTTCTATTAACACAATCAAATATCTATTGCAGATGAAGAGACCTTAACAACACGAGATTTAGTGTTCATTTATAAAAACATTGATTTAGGCACCAAGCTTATGTCAAACGCTAACGAATTCAAGAGGAAAACACCAAATCAATACGTAGAAACAATCGTTTACAACGACGACCCAGAATCGGACTCGGATATGAGTGAAATTTATAGTAGCGAAGATTTGCATAACGTAGTTATGATTAACAAAGAACGAATTGATCTCCTAAACAACCCACCGTCTTTAGAAAACACACTTTGTCATAAATTTGGTGATTTGGAACTACATACTCCTAGTCTAACTACCGATTATGACAAACAATTTCTATTCAAAGACCCATACATAAAAGAACAACTGAAAAATATGAACTTCATGTCAAATTCCCACGATTACAACAGCATGATGCTGCCGGCATCATTATTAGATTATATTTGCTGTAAACGTTTAGAGGATAATTACAATTTTTACATGGACAGTATCATAAGATATGTTAAACATACTATAGATCAACTAAAACGTATAAGCAATGGAGATTATCTCACTGATAGAGCAAAAGAAAAGTGGAGAGAAGTTGAAGGTGGCATAAGTAAAAGTCAACGTGACGAAAACAATACGAAAGTGCTAGCGAATTCTACTAGCATTCCGTTGCATGTTGAACGGAAAATAACTGGGCATGTGACAACGTGGGATGACATCGTTCACTCTGAAGTCGATCTTAGATCTCTGTCTAAAATACTGGAAAAGAAAATTGTTGTTGAAGTTCCCAAATCAATATGCGGATCTTTTAGACTTTTTAGTAAATGTTGCAACGACAATCTGATAATTAGGTGCAAGAGAGACAGGTCGGCTAATTTATTAGAAAACAAAGAAAAACCACGTGTGGATGTAGTTTTGCAACTGAAGCGTTCCGATTCTGGTCATGTGATGAGCAACATTAGTTCAATCATGATTTTGCAAACAGCCTCTCTTCAGAAAGGTTTTGTATAATTAATTATTTTGATTAGTATTCTGCTTATTTGAAACTTTTAAGCAAAACAAATATGTTTCTTTTAGATCCCCGTCCTGCCGAAATACTGTCTTTGCCGTGTAAAACGCAGAAAGCTATTATGAATACTACCGATAACATCAAAGAAACGAAAGTTAATATCATAGAGCTAAATGAAGGTGACATCAATAAAATCGATGATCTGATGCCTGAATCGCCTCATGAAAACTCAAATAGCACTAATATAGAATTAAATGAAGACAATGGAGATGGGAGGACTGTAATATGTGATAATAACTCACAATTTGATGACAGGATCAATAATTTTACCCCCTCGACATCTGCTCAAGACAGCTGCATTGTGATTGACATGGAATCAAACCATGAGTTTTGTTCCTCTTTGATAGACCTTGACCAAGAATCAAGCGACTCCAGCATTTTGTTTTCTCAAAGAAGACGCCACAGTCGTGCAGAGGCAAATTATAATTTAGTGTCCCCGGACGACTTACGCCTGACAATGCAACGCTTAAATTTGCAAACAACATTACTAGAAGAAAATTGTGAAGATAATGTGTGTTCAAATACGCAATATGCAAATAAAAAGAAATCACCTATGCGAAAAAGAATCAAGTCCCCGTATGAAAACAAATCCTTTTTTATGGAAGAAAAGAAAAGAAAGAAGCTCTTAGAAATAAGACAAAGACGCGAATTAAAGAAAATTGCAATGTCTGAAAATTGCAAAGTTCCAAGACATAGATTTCAGAAAGGAATTATAATGCCTCAAACATCGAGTTCGGTTACACAGTTGTCTATAACGAATAAATCTTTTTACAATTCAATTTATGGGCAAGCCTTAAATGCAGATTTGGAGCATAAACCGAAACAGAAAGGTCGTAGAGAAAAGAGAGATGCAGACTTTGAAGAAAGTACTGGTTATCTCGAAGACTGTAATGAACCATCTTCAACGATATCTTCTCAGAAATATATTAACAAAAATTATTATTTCGACGATACCGTTACGGAAATGATGTATATTCAGATGAAACAAAAAGAGAAAAACGAAAATAAAGATAATACGTCTGAATCGACCTCATATGTATCCAATGATTTAAGCACCAACCTGAAAATACTGTCCCATTTAATGTCTCCTTCTGTAACAGATATTAATGTTAAAGAACATCCTATAAATCTGACACAGAAGATTGAAGAGTAAGTAATAACTTGATTACTAGTATTACTACGGTCTTCAATAAAATTAAAATAAACTAGCTGGTAAAATTTCAAATGCACTTTTTAAAAATATATTTCTTAGTAAGGACGTTTCTTTTAGATACTTAGTAATTAATAAACTTGTTGCAGATTAAGTCATTCTATGCAAAACGACAAAGAAAATGAATATCTGCAAAATGCCGCCGCTTCGGCATTGCCAGACGTGCTTCAAGCTCCAACTAATACACCGAAATCTGTTAATATTTCTAAAGATGATCCGAAAAAGAATACTAATTTTAATAACACATCTGTTGAATTCAGAAAGAGTATCGATAAAATATACGACTTAATGAACAAACTTACTAAAGTTGATGAAGGTGAATCGGAAAATATAAATAAGTTACCCATTACCTCTGACAGGATTAGTGTTTCCGAAGCTCGAGGTAGCTCTACCAGTCAGTATAGTGACAGTGGCACCAGCGTTAAACATCACCCTACATCATCTAACCCTAGCTTCCTTAGCTTTGAAAAAGCAATCAACGCACATGCAACGAATTTGAAACCTGCAAATGAAAAAAAGCAGAGGAATGTGATACCCAAAATAATAATTAGCACTAAATCCCAAACATTGAAAATAGATGGAGATAAAAATAAAAAAGAGCGCCGTAAACTTAGTCCTAAAGTGCAAGATAATCCGTTAAAAGCTATATCTCAATTACTCCACGAATTTGACAATGTGCAAAAGACTAGGCACAAGTCATCGGCAGAAAACAAGGCAGCCAAAAAACAGGAGAATGAAGCTAAGAATAGTGCTCGACCAGGTCCTCCGAAAAGACACCTTCGATTCGAGCAATCGCCAAAAGACAACGATCCTCATACGGACAGGCATAATCGGACTGTATTACCAAAAGAAAAGAAACCAAGAAACGTCCATGTAACTGACCCTGCAAAACAAAGTCACGGAGAGGAAAAGCATCCGGCTAGGATGGTAAAAAAACAAGTTGCAGATATAGTAGATGAATACAAAGAAGCTAGAGGTGAAGCAGTACGTGGACCTTCCAAACTTAACGCAAGGCTAAACACGTTAGCTCAGCCGAAAAGGTCATACGTCCAGGCTCACGTCGAGGACTATAAATTGAAATATGGGAGGAATAGTATGTCAGAGAGACTGCAAAGATTAGCTGCAGTATCGGCGTCTGTACCAGACCAAAGACCTCCGAAGCTTAAAAAGAGAATAAATAACGAAGCGCAGTTGGTCCCTTCCGTGAAACAGCCATCGGTACCAGCGCCGCCTTTAGGTGTGTAAAGGTGAATTTTATTTGTCAAAATTTCTATAGTAATTTTATTTCCTTTTTTGTCACCACAACAGGGACTATATAACTCATTTAATAATTAATATTGTACAATTCCACACTTTTAATATGCAATTTAAACTATATTTTTTAAACGTTTAACAGATTGAGGTCGATTTTTGAATTATCGAAAACTTGTAGTACATCGAAGATACGTACCTAGTCCTTTTCACTTCAAAAATAACTAATGCAAGATCTATGATCTGTTAGTCAACAAGATGTAGAGTAAGGCCAACAGGGCCTATTGATGATATCCACAATTGAAACTTACAGAAAGACCCGCAAGAGTCAAATTCGCACTGCAGCAACAGAACACTAGCCCTCAAAGACCTGTGTCGCCGCCGGTGAACCCGCAATCGTATAAACAACCTAAAGCTACGGATAAACCTGACACCTTGTAAGCTATCATTTAAAACTCAGAAACTTTTAGACTTGTTTATTGCTAATACTTATATTTTTAATTGTTATATAACAATTATAATTTTTTACCTAGATACCTACAGATAATTCTTGCACACTTTGGTGCATTAGTAATCTAGCTACAGCAAAGGTACGTCGTAATTTGCAGAAAGAAAAAGATGGTGGCAGTAGAATCTTATGTGAAAAATCATTACGGACGGGATTCATCGACGACTGATTCCAACGAAGGGTTGTGCGATGGACACAAGTCACGAGTCCCTCTACTACCCAGTGACATAGAATTATGTAAGTTCTTTCTATACAGCTAAGTACAACAACGCGGAACAAAAAGTAGCCGCTCAGGCGCCAGAGGTCTACTTCTCAAATAGCCCATTTCGCATTTTGACTACTTCTCTATGTGACTACTTCGCTATCGGCCCACTTAGCAAACAGTCTATTTCGCATTCTGTCTTATTCTCGGACTACCTACTTCGCAAACAGTCTACCTTTTTTCTAACGTCATTTTTCGGACAGTTAATATCAAAATGGATTTAAGTAAAATTATTAACTCATACAATACAAATACAATAACTGTTTATTGTACCTACACCAAAAACAATACAATATGGATACCAACATTAACTAAAGTACAATGGACGGTCTTATCGCTTTTAGCGATCACTTCCAGACAACCTTAGGATGGATGAAACTGAGAGACTAGAACTATGGTACACCTTTGAGTATTAAATGGTTTAATACTCAAAAGGGGTAGTCGGTGCACTATATACACACACCGGCACAATTAGCGGAACAGAAAAAAAAGGGAGTATTTACGCATTTTTGCGTGTTACTGGCCGGCTAAACAAGCTTTTTTTAAATTTGGGTTTTAATTTAAAAATGGAATACTAAGCGACTGCCCTTTTTTTCATTCTTTTGTTTTAATTTTCATTGATTCATTTTTTCCACCGCTTGTCCGTTTTTAGAAGGTTCGTGAATTCCATTTGAAAAGCTTTGAATTGCAGTTTTTGAGGCTTTTGAGTTTTTTCGCATATTGATAATTTACGAGCATCTAATTATGCCTGATTTAACGCCATCAGAAATCATTAGGGCAGATCAAATGAGGAGAAATGGTCAAACCTACAGATCGATTGCCAGAAGCCTTCGTCGATCGTTATCAACGATTTATCGTAGCATCCAACGATACAGATTGACGAATGCTCTAGTGAGAAGGAGAGGACAAGGCCGGAAAAGGTGTACTTCAAGGAGGGATGACCGTTTTCTCCAACTTCAAGTCCGACGGAACACGAGACTAACGGCGGTGCAGACTCGAAATTTACTGGAAGAGGTACGAGCAGTAAGGATGAGTGAGCGGACAGTTCGTAGAAGATTCGAAGAAGTGGGTATAGGCTCGTATGTGCCCGCCAAAGCCCCAAAACTTGAGAGACATCATCGCACAAACCGTCTACACTTTGGTCGTGAACATCGTGATTGGGACTTCGACGACTGGGGACAGGTTCTTTTTACTGATGAATGCAGAGTTATGTTAAATCAAATTGATGGAAGGCAGCGAGTATGGAGACGCAAAGGAGAACGGTATATCCAGTCTAATTTTGAAAATACAGTTGCATATGGCGGCGGTTCAATTATGGTCTGGGGAGGAATATGTTTAGGAGCTCGTACGGAGTTAGTAGTGGTCGATGGCGGGAATCTGAATGCTGATCGGTATATCAGGGAGATTTTAGAAGAACATGTTGTGCCATTTGCCCCCTTTATTGGTAACAACTTCATTCTAATGCAGGATAATGCTCGGGCTCACAGTGCTCGCACAGTACAGACATACCTAAACCATGTTGGTATAACGGTGATGGAGTGGCCAGCACGGTCCCCCGATATGAACCCTATAGAACACGTCTGGGACTTGCTAAAGAGGAGTGTAAAGTCAAGAATGCCCCCTCCCAATAATCTCAACGAGTTGCGAAACGCATTACTTGAAGAATGGCAGAGGTTGCCCCAAGAAACCATTGATAACATCATCCGCAGCATGCCCAGACGGATGGAAACCCTCATCAGAGCACGAGGAGGAAACACTCGATATTGAACAGTCATTGAAATTGTTGTTAAACTTTGGAAAATCTTGAATTTTCTGCTGTTTCTCTATAATTAAAAATCGAAGAAAAATGCATTTTGTTTAATTTAATTTTTATTTTTATAAAATTTTAAGTATGGTGTTACAAATGAATGTCAAAACATGTTAATTTAATTGTTGTTTCATTTTAAATAATATATTGTTTAAAAATTACATTCATTGTTCTAAATTCCCTCTTTTTTCTCCTTTTTTTTTCTGTTCCGCTAATTGTGCCGGTGTGTGTATTATTAAACATACTCTTACATACTATTACATAAATACATATATAGGTATCAGTATACTGGATGATTTTTTTTTACCGTCTGGAAAAAAATATGACGTATAAGGTATCTAGAGCCGAAGTTATACACGAGATTAATTGGTAAATATAGTCATGTTTAATGCAATTTACAAAATCTAGAAAACTACGCACAGTACTACGCTCAGCTGGCGGTTGTAGGTAAATTGCGCATAAATGGAAGCTACGAGCCTGTTTCTTTTTAAAATACTATTTCAAACATTTCAGTGTGTATTATTGAGTACAATTGAGTAATGTATATTAGTTTAAACAAGAAAATAAAAAAAAGACGTGTGGCACTCGGGGACTGCCGCGGTAAAGCTATTGCATATCATTTTTTATCAACAAGACTGCCGAAAACAAACGACGTTAGACAATGCACGCCCTCGATAGAAGCTATGCAATATCCATCCGTCCGTCCGTCCGTCCGTCCGACCGACCGACCGACCGACCGACCGACGGACGGACGGACGGACGGACAAACGGTCGGTCAGTCGGTCGGTCGGTCGGTCGGTCCGTCCATCCGTCCGTCGGTCGGTCGGTCGGTCGGTCCGTCCGTCCGTTCGTCGGTCGGTCGGTCGGTCGGTCGGTCGGTCTGTCTGTCGGTCGGTCTGTCCGTCCGTCCGTCCGTCCATCTACTATCATAACTTGGCTTTGGATTATGCCCAATAAACAAGGCACGCCTCCGTGCCCGTCGGAGTGGGGAGCGTGAGGTTTTTTCGTTACGGAATTTCTGGATTCGGTCCCCGCGCTCAAGGCCCGCGATAGAAGCTATGCAATAGCTTAAAAAATATTTGTAAAAAAAATAAATTTTAAAGTAACATTGCCAAATGAATCTATTACACTTACCTATCACACCACATTTTTTCCAGACGGTAAAAAAAGTCACCCTGTATATATACATACAAGAGCAGTGATAGCCCGGACGGTTAAAGAGCCGGTCCAAAATCAGTGAGACTCGGGTTCGAATCCTGGCATGTACCAATGAGTTGGGGGTGGGGTGGGGTGGGGTGGGAGTGGGAGTCAGAGTGGGAGTGGGACTGAGACCGGGACCCGGACTCGGACTCTGACTCGTACTCGGACTCGGACCTCCGTGCCCGTCGGAGTGGGGAGCGTGAGGTTTTTTTCGTTACGGAATTTCTGGATTCGGTCCCCGCGCTCAAGGCCCTCGATAGAAGCTATGCAATAGCTTAATAAAAAAAAAGATAATGAACTTTTGACTCCATCTGTACTTCAGTCATTGTTTGACAAGTAGTCTGTTTGCGAAGTAGGTAGTTCGAGAATAAGACAGAATACGAAATAGGCTGGTTTCTAAGTGGGCCGATAGCGAAGTAGTCACATAGAGAAGTAGTCAAAATGCGAAATGGGCTAATTGAGAAGTAGACCTCTGGCGCCTGAGCGAAAGTAGCGGCTTATCCCAGGCAGATTCTGTTTTTTTCTTATTCCCGTGAATTATCTGAAGTCTGGACCTCACCATTTGGTAGCTTACTGGTATGATTTTAAAACAATTTCGAGATTTCCAAACTTAATTTTTATATTGAAATCTTGTAATATTTATTACATAAGAGACGGTGCTTATTTTTAATATAATATGTTACCACTTCACCTCTAAATCTCCTCAAAACGCCGATAGATTGGACCACACTGTAATAATCAATTATTATTATTGATAAACGATAATTTATTTGCAATTTGATATTACAAATGTTAATCAAAAAGTCACTTTTAGGAATACCTACCTATAATCGGCCACTTAACATCATTCAAAGGTCAAGTAGGGAACATAGATTTCTTTGCTGTTTGATAAATTTTCCCATCAAAAGTACAAATATATTCGTTCTTCTGCTCATGTCCTTCCGGTTGACATAGCGTGATGAGTTGGATTTTAGGCTATTCTAAAATGCATACAGTTTTCATTTACTTACACATTGGTTTTTATGATCGTTTACATTTACAACGCAACCTTAACTGTTTGTATTTTTTATTTAAAGTTAAGTATAGACAGTACTGCTATCTCAACATTATTTACATTACAGGTTCAGTAGCGTCAACGCCAACAGAAGAGTCTGCTACCTTCATCGGAAAGAAGCTTCATCTCATGATAGATACGCTGATCAATCAGCCTCTGCCATCATTGACCGAATGCAATGAAAGCATCTCCAAAAACAGCCAAGACAATTTAGACTCACTTTCTCATGAGGATATGTTACCTCATACCAACGAGAACGTCACAAATGGATATCATGAAGACAATTTATACAAAGATGAAACAAATAGGCATGATAATCAGTTATATGACGAGAAAAAAGATGTAAAACTAAACCCAGTTGACGCTACAAATCAATGTATGATGCAGTCGATCAAATGTAATTCTGAAACAGAGCTAGCAAAGTTAGAGAGTGCCTTGCACCGTCGTATGTCATCGAGTACATTCCAGAAGCGACTAAGACTGAAGAATTTAACTTTAACACCTAAACAGTCCATGCAACAAGTGCTATTTTTGCAGTCCGGTGATAATACTTCAATAGTCGTGAAATCTGCTGTATCAACAAGTATAAGAGTAACAAGTTCTAAGTCAGAGACGGTTTCAGACCTCAAATCGTTGTCTGGTATCACAAAGTCGACATTAAACACAGCGTTTAAGAGATTCCCTATGGAAGTGACTACTGTCGGTTATAGTTTTCCCAGATATCAATTCGAAGGTCAAGTAGTAAAGCCCATAAAATATGCAGCAAACGACGAGTTGAATTTGAACATAAGTCAAAACAAATCTTCCGTTCAAAGCGTTGTTAAATCAGATAAAACCAGCCAATGTTTCAAAGGTGGACAGAATGAACTAAAGCAAAACATTGATGTACAAGTTAAAGAAATGCTATCTGCTTCCGTATCTACCAATTCTGCCTCGATACCGGAAAAAACGGAAAGCATTGTTACATTGGCACAAAATAATACGATGAACAAAATTAATTCGCCCTCTAAAACATCCAATGGTGATACAATTACAGAATCAGTAAAAATAAAAATTAATCCATCCAAAATAGCGTGTAGCAGTGAAAAATCTGCTCATATCTGCCAAACCACCTCACTTGATATCTTGGCAGGTCTACTTAATGAGATACAAAAGATAACAACTTGTCAGACGCACATAACCAGTCATGGAAATGACAATGCAAATTATGAAAAAGATCTTGAAAATATAATGAATGACGCTGCTGCGCTAGAACATTTCAATAAACACGAAGCTCGTAGTATTATATCTATTACTTCTCTTGACAAACTGAGACAATTGGAGTCGAATGGCAGCTTGTATTCTTTTTACATATCAAATGATGGAGACAAAGAAATGCACGAATCCAAGTGTCAAGACATAGGCAAAGACGCAGGCGTGTCTTGGGAAAAACCCGTTTTAGCCGACAAAGAAGTGAGCGTGGAGATCCCAAAAACGGAATATGTAAATAGATTTTCAGAAGTACCATCAATAATGCTACCTGTAGTAAGCCACAGTACTAATGTTTCGGAATCGCTGCTAATTCTAAGTGAACCGTCGAATCAATCATTGCTTTCGTTTCAGAGTCATTCCAAATTATCATTTTCTTCGATTAAAAATATTATAGAGCTTCCAGATAATTTAGCCAAAAAAGAGGACCCTCATTCTTCTGTAGCTACATTTACAGAGGCAAGGGCCGCAAGGGATTTATTTGAAGAAGCGACAGACCTTTCTGTTGACAATCCTAATAATATTCAAAAGTACAAAGTTGGGAACGAGACTAAAAACAATCTGAAACTTGCGAAATCACTGAAAGGTAAAAATTCTTCAAACAAACACTATTTCATTAGTCAAGAAGATTTCGATCCACTACTGAAGATAAAAAGAGATGTTCTTGTGACTGTGTATTCACTCTTGGTGTTTACAGTATTTGCTGCTCTGTCGTTTCCAAATGTGATGTATCAAAACTAGATAAATTGTGTTGTGAAGTGTCGTGTTATTTAAATTATTATAATTTATTTTGGTTTCAAGGACTAAAAATATACAAGTTTCCCAAAACTTACCTACTGTGATTTTTTTGTCCTCCAACATAGCGACGATCTAAAGAGATTCGAAAGGCCCTAAAATCACCTACATAATCAAAATTTAAAACAAAAATACAAACAGACTAGGTATATTAGTTATATTCAACATTTACTAAACCTATTACGATGATAGCGAGTAATTTGCTGATATCCGTTGAGAAGTTCCGTTCTCCAGACTCCACCACCTGAAGTTCAGATTTTCACAAATCTTATAAGAGGCCAGCCTTTTAGCCACGTATCTTACATGCAAGACACGCTAGTAAATAAATAAAGCACAAAACACATGGCTGTACGGAATGAAATTATTTTGCCTTTCTTTTGAAGTTAACGATAAAACAAAAACATATTTTGAATAAAAACTACACACACACAGAACACTTTTACTACACACATGACACAAGCAAGACAGCACTTTTGTTTGCGAGCGTCGAGCGATTTTTGTTCATTTTAGGCAGGCCTGTGACACTCTTGACACTTGTTAGTACCGATTGGTTCACGAAGCGCTGCAATCGCATTTAATTTTTATTTGTAGTATGGTAGCAAGTATCCACCATCTTGCAAAACGTCCCACTTTTATTTTACTTGTCATATTGGTCACACTGTCTGTCATTGTGCCGGCCGGCTGTTTTTCTGTTGTTTCTTGGATTTTCATTTGTTTTACTTAATTTTCGTTGTAGTTTGATTACTTTGTGTATTCCTCGCTTTCAAGCTTGAGTTACAAAGTAATCAGTAAACATGCAAAGTGGACAAACAAACTTTAAAGTGTTGTGTGAGTGTCGTCATCGCTTGTATAATATTCCGAGAAACGATGATTTACGGGAACTATGGCTATCTTTTCTGATTCCTCACAAATACTCACAATGAAGAGATAAGTGGGTTGTCGAAAGACCAATTACAGAAAAAACCTGTGTGTCAAAAACACTGCTAAATACTAATTTGACGGAAAGGGTGATCGCATTCAGGCTGTTTTGTATCCCCTCAGACCAAATAAAATCCCTCATTGAAGCGGAAATAATGCATGGCATCCTACTGAGTACTTTTGGTAAGCTTTTGAATATTAAGATTTTCTGACCAATCTGATCAAATTGTATTAGTGTTTAATTTTTATTTAAATATGTATATTTTCCATTTCCAGATGAAATTTTTTCAAGTGAACACACCTATTTAAAATCTGAAACGGAGGTCAATGAATTCACTGTAAAAATAGTAAAAGATGGTAAGTATGTATCATTGTTTATATTCTGCTTCTAAAATCTTTTTTTTTATGTCAAATATAATTTATTTTATAAATATACAAAAAGTACACTAAGAAAGGTACAATAGTCTAATAACAAGGCACTCCAAGCTCGTCCATGAAGATTGGCTAAATGTAAATAGCAGCCCATGTCCACCGACGGATTGCTGGTTCCAAATGCAGTACTCCGAGAAGAACCAGCAAGAAACTCAAACTCTTTTTAATCTCATGTCTTACTAGTAAATATGGTTTACAATAATATTTATGATTAATAGCCTTACCGTCGAGTTGGTTAATCCCATGCATGCTGGTCTACTAAGTAGTCTGGATCTTTTATTTTCTATAATAAAGTTGTATGCTTTCAGAAAAACTTTCGAAGGAGAGCCCGTCAGCGAAACCATGGAAACAACAGGGGAAGCAGTAGAATTTATAGATAAACTATGTCAATGGCTAAAAAACAACAACAAAACAAGGAAAGCTTCACGGCTCTATTCAACCCGAATCTGAGCATTTCAGTTTTTGGCATGAAGCAAAGGACATTATGAAAAATGTTTAATTTGTAGACTCAACCAGTAAACTATAAAAAATAATAAAACACATTATGGGCGTGTTCCTTCGTTAGAAGGATGGATCACGACAATAGAAAGCTTTGAAAGGATAGGAAAGTTGCTGTTCAAGGAGCATAATATTGTTTACATTTTTTAAAGAAATCTAAATTTCAATTTCAAGTCTCCAAATTTAAGTGCAATAATTGCAAAAGAACATACAAATATTACAAATGAAATAGAAAACTTTGAGATAAAAGAACAGCAAATTAGCTTATCCTTACCAAAAACTTTTTAATGATGTACAGGGGCCTAATTCTCGCACAATAGAGATCATGTCGAAGTAGAGATATGTCGAAAAAACATGGCGAATGTCGATCGCAAACAGTTTTCGCTATTCTCAGAATCTCACGGTAGACATATGTCTACCCTCAGTGCTCGACATGCAACGAGTGGTCGGTTGCAGTCGAGACGTGATGTAGAACGCAAAGTCGTATGCAAATACGTCAAACGTATATGTATCACTAAGACATAAATTAGGTTAGGGTATTATTATTAGCCGTAATTCCTATATCCGGGCGTGTTGAGGAATTTATAATAATAATAATAATAATTTATAATAATAATAATAATAATTATAATAATTATTATTTATTATAATAATAATAATAATTAATTTATAATAATCAAATCTTTATTTCAGGCAATATTTACATTAATAGATCTTAAATAACGTAAACAGAGGCCCATATTATATATACCTTACAACTAACATACATATAAAATAACTAACTAGGTAAACTATTTTACACGTAATGTCTGCAACGGGCGAGCGCTGTTGGTAGGTAGTTGACCCCGGAATTTCCGAAATACAACTCCCTGTGGCCAGAAGTCCTCCTTCATGAAGGTTTCCAGATGATGGGTTGGTACTCTCACCAGACTCCAACCGTTCAACCCTCAATGAAAATGTGGACTTCTTCACAATGTAGTCTACGACGTCTTGGACCTTCGTAGACAAGTGTAAGCGGGACACATACAGCTGCGTCGACGACGGTACAGCAGGACGCAGCAGATGGTTCGATCCGGACGGAGCAGTGCCATGGGTGTTGCGGCTAGAGGGCTTCTTCTTCCTCTCTACTCTTTGGAAGCCCTCCTCATCACACTGGTTTTTCCTGTAAACCGGTGGGGGCACTTGCTTGCCAGCAGATTTGCTCCGGCTCTTCTCCCCCTCCTGAGAGGGCCGCTGCATTAGCGGGGAAGGTGCAATGCGGCGGCAGCGACGGGGGCAGGCAGCGGCGGCTGCGTAAGCACGCGGCGTGGCCGTGACTGCGCTCGCACGCGACGTCCGCGTCATCTTCGGAGGCAGGGGCGGGGCGAGGGTTGTAGGCACCTCAGCAACATCCGGCGACAACAAACTGCTGATGGAGGCATTTTGCGATTGAACAACTTTATGGAAAATGCAGCGGAGATTCCACGACGTCGAGCAATGTCGAGAGACGACTCCTTCCAAATGTCGGACGCTCTTTTTAGGAAAAACTTTCGGATGTCCATGGGACTAGTTATCGAATTAATGAGTATTTTGGAGCCTCATTTGCGGCCTCGTACCTAATAATAATTAATATTTTCGATGTTTGACTTTTGACAAATTGACGGTTGTTATGACAATTGCGTTTCGTAGGACGCAAGTAATAATAGAAAACTTGTCATTTCCCAAACGTTTCTAGTTGGATTTTTCTTTATATTTTTTCACGATTATGTTTTAAAATACAATCGATGAAAATGGAACGTTGTAATTGTTGAAAATAAAAATGTTCAAATCCTTCGATATCAATATATTATTTTTCTCTTTGACATGACACTACCAAAAATACAATTGCAAAAAGATTCTTATAAAACATCAAAGGAGTCAGTTACAATCTCCTCCTCGCTGCGGCACGCCAGCTTTAGTGGTGGAAGCTGACGGTGTGGTGTTTTCGGCTCGCAATAGGGTGACGATCTTCGAAACAGGTCGCCGCAGTGTGCCACCCTTTGTTGCCACGTCGACTATTCGTACACGACCGTCACGTCCTGGCGTGGTAGCGGTGACCTTACCCCGCGGCCAAACGTTGCGAGGGGCGCTGGAATCTGCAATCAAAACAACATCTCCCACACTCACGTTTCGTCCGCTGTCGTCGTTCCATTTCTTCCGCAAGTGAAGATTGGGCAGGTATTCTCGCAACCATCTTGACCAAAAATGATCTGATGAAGATGATGAATGAAAGCAGTGGCGGATTGCTCAAAGACTGACCGTCTTTGAGCAATCCGCCACTGCTTTCGCAGACTTAAGTCTTGATCTGAAAAAATCCCTGGTTGCGGCAGTGGATTAGATGCGCCGAGTAAAAAATGGTTTGGTGTTAGCGCCTCCTCCTCGTTAGGGTCAAGCGAAATATGGGTTAGCGGTCGACTGTTCACAATGTTTTCAGCCTCGGCAATGAGTGTAGAAAGAACCTCTTCCTTTGGAGCTCTAGAATGAAGTATGGCATAAAGGGATGTTTTGATCGATCTAACGAGCCTTTCCCATACTCCTCCCATATGAGGCGCATCAGGTGGGTTAAATCGCCAGTCTATTCCGAGTGCAGTTGCTTCATCAGCCAAATGCTCGTCAGTTAGTAACGCTTTAGCAGCGTTACGAAGTTCCTTATCTGCTCCTCGAAAATTTGTGCCGTTGTCGGAATATATTTGTTTCGGCAATCCACGTCTTGCGGCCATCCGACGTATAGCAAGTATAGTAGAGTCCGTAGATAGCGAGGCAGCGAGTTCTATCGTTACAGCACGTGTATTGAGGCATGTAAATAGTACTCCCCAACGTTTCTCGTTGCGTCGTCCGATTGTCACAAGCATTGGTCCAAATAAGTCGATCCCGCAATATGTGAATGGTCTGCAGTGATGTTGAAGCCGTGCAGGTGGTAGACTAGCCATCTTTGGTTGTTCACAGCGGGCTCGTTTAGCCTTACATATTACGCAGCGAGCTATAATGGAACGAATAGTGTTTCTTAACCGTAGAACGTAATAATTTTGACGGATCTCATTTATCAAAGTGTCTGTATTGTGATGTCCTAGCTTTCTGTGCTTGTATTCAATGATTAATCTTGTCACATGATGCTGTCCATCCAAGATAACCGGGTTTTTAACTTCGATCGGTAAATCTGCTGCAGCTTCAATTCTGCTTTGCACCCTGAGTAAGCCTTCAGCATCTAGGCCTGGACTTAACTGACGTAGGCGACTTGAAGGGCGTAAGTTTCCTTGGTTCTCTATTATCTTTAAATCTTCAGGAAAACTCTCAGCCTGTACCTCTCTTATAATCAAAATTTCGGCTCGTCGTTCATGTTCTAGGGTTAAGCGAACTGAAATCCCTTTGCATTTGTCCATAAACAGTAGAGCTGTAGCTAAGCTCCTCAACAAGCGACGCCAGTTTGAAAACCTTCCGTGATCGATTAAATAGTCTCTTTCTGTTGTCACAGCGACGTGCCGAGGCTCAGTGAACTCCTCCTCAGTATGAGCTTGCGGTGTTACGGCGGGCCAACTCTCTTCGGAAAGATACAAAAATTCCGGACCATGTATCCACTTGGCTTTGGTGGATTCAAAATTACCATTTGCTCTTGTTGCTTCATCAGCAACGTTCAAATTTCCTGGGAGCCACCTCCATTCTTCCGTCCGAGTTAAGTCATCAATTTCCGAAAGTCGGTTGGAAACAAATGGCATTTTTTTCTTTGGATTGTTATTAATCCACCACCAAACTGTCTGTGAGTCAGTCCAGAAGAACCTCTTGTCTATTTTTATGCTTTGTTCCTTTGTTACAGTCAACCCAAGGCGACTTCCCATGACTGCTGCTTGTAGCTCTAAGCGTGGTATTGTCGTTGACTTCAAAGGTGCTACACGACTTTTACCAGCAACGAAGCTCACTTTTCCATCTTTCCGTATGTAAGCAACTGCGGCGTAGGCTTGTTCTGAAGCATCGGCGAACACGTGTAGCTGTATGTCAGTCAGTGAGATAAATTCATAGCATCGAGGTACGGAGAGATTTTGGCACTTCTTTACGTCATTTAGCCAGAGAAACCATGCGTCTGTCGCATTTTGTCCAATTCTTTGGTCCCATTGTACTCCACTACGCCATATGTCTTATAGCATAATCTTCCCTCTAATCATAATGGGACACAGAAAGCCAAGAGGCTCAAAAATAGACATAACAACTTTTAGCATTTCTCTTTTAGTAGGTGTTCGTAAGCCTTGAGCCACGTCCTTATTTAATTTCTTGAGAGTGACGTCAAATCCGAGTTGATCTGTTTTTGGTCTCCAGATAAGTCCCAAGGTTCTTTCTTCAGTCTCTCCTAGTTGAATAAGACTAACAGTGTTTGTATCCGAGTCTTGAGGTAAAACTTCTGGCTTATTGGAGACCCATCCTCTGATCTCAAACCCTCCGGCCTTGTGGATCATGGTGACATCGGCAACGAGCTGACGCATTTCTTTCTCATTGTCTGCGCTGTCCAGATAGTCATCCACGTAATGTCTTCTCTTGATAGCCTCGACAGCCCGAGGGTGTGTAGATGCGAAGTCTTCAGCATTGCGTCGCAGGATGTACGTGGCTGTACAGGGTGAGGATGTCGCACCAAAGGTCATCGACGTCATTTTGTACGGAATTGGAGGAATATTCCGCTCCATTCCTCGCCAAAGGAAGCACTGGGCTTTTTGATCTTCTGCGATTATTTTTACTTGGAGAAACATTTCTCTTATATCTCCACTCACAGCCACAACTCGTTCTCGAAATCTAAGAAGAACGCCGACCAATGAGTTCAGAAGATCGGGTCCGGACAACAATTCCGTGTTGAGGGATATGCCATTAGTCGTGGCTTTAGCATCGAAAACTAAGCGTAGCTTGCCTGGCTTGTTGGGATTTCGTACTCCGAAATGCGGCAAATACCAAATTCTTTTTCCAGATAGCGGACCAGTTACCTTTTCAGCGTAACCCTTTTGCAACATGTTCGTAACCTGCTTTGTGTAATCAACTGCAAAGTTAAGATCCGCGTCCATGTTTCGCTCAATAGACTTGAGTCGACTCTCAGCATTTCGTTTATTGTCTGGTAGCTCAACGTCGTCGGATCTCCACAATAGACCTGCTTCCCATCTGTCACCAATATTCTTACTCGTGGTGTCCAGAATATTCAGAGCACGACGTTCTGCAGATGAGTGTCTATGACCATTATCTGGTTTTATGCCAATGCTTTCTAGCCGAAAATGATATTTTACTAACTCGTGTAAGTCATCGTCGCAGTGTTCACGCACGTGACAGCCGTAATCTTCTATATTCTTTGTTACGTTAGAAGCAAAACCATGAAGGACCCAGCCCAGTCTAGTTAAAGAGGCAACTGGCTCATTTTTGCGCCCTTCTCTCACCTCTCTACTTACAATCAGGAACCAGTAATCTTGGCCTATAATCAAGGTTGGTTTTCCGTTGAAAGTCTGAAGTGGGACGTCTTTCAGGTGAGGGAGCGCCGCCAAGTCAGAATGATCCAGACTCTGAGTGGGAAGCGTCAATTTATTCACAGTACGAACGCCGTCAAGTTGATACTTCTCTCCCTCTGGGGTTGTGAGAATTAGGGAGATGCTATGAGTTGGTGCTCGAAGACTATCTCCCATTGCCCCTCGGAGGTTCAGTTTAGTTTCCGGTCCGTCAGCTCCAATCTTATCTGCAACTTGACGTTCAATTAAAGTGACAGTAGAGCCTTCATCCAGAAGAGCATAAGTATGTATATTGCCTTTTGGTCCCTCCACGACGATTGGCAGAATCTTTAAAAACACTTTTTTGGTTTGCTTGTCCCAGACATTTGCCGTAGTATCTGATAGAGTTTCATGTTTGTCAGCCTTTTGTGTCTTGTCTCCAGTGTTCGACCAATCATGTCTGTGCAACAGAGAATGGTGTCCTCGCTTGCAAGTAGAACATCTCTTCTTGGAACGACATTTATCGCGGCGATGCGTTGAGCTTAGGCATTTGAAACAAAGTTTTTTCTCACACGTCCAGTCCCATCGTTTATTAGTCTCTAGGTCACGAAATGTAGAGCAATTGTCCAAAGAGTGTTCCAAATTTCCGCAGTAAATGCACTTGCCCTTCGTTGATTTGTCGCGGCCTGTCTCAGAAACGATGTTGACAGAGGGTTCTATATCTTCATTCTCATCAGTCATCATTAAAACAGGATGCTTCGAACTTGAAGTGTACTTCAGACTCTTTGAGGGAAATTCTACAGTACCCGCCTTGCATACTCGTTCTGCTTCTCGCATTAAATACTGAGCAAGAGCAGATAATCGGGGCTGATGTCCGTCTAATCTTTCCCAGAAATCCATCCAGCGGTACACCAGGGGCTCTGTCAGTTTATTGACGACTTCTGCTGCCAGCTCTGGACTATACATATAGTCGACTTGTCTTGTCGCCTCAATAGCGGCTACACAGTTGGAGACTGGTTGCTAAAATTAATAGTTCTGATCGCAATCCAGTGAGCTTCGGAAGGCGCTTGATCTCGCCTATCATTCTATGGAGCACCAAGTCGGGTCTGCCAAACCTCATCTCTAATGTCTTCATTATTTCTTCGGCGGATGCTACTGTTATCAATCTGGCCGCTACTGCTTCCCAGGCTTCTCCATGTAGACACTTCTGAAGGCGTGTTACATTTTCCCGGTCCGAGTACTTTCCGACGGCAGTAGTTGTCTCAAATGCATTCTTGAAACGCAGCCAGTCCAGGGCGTCTCCCGAAAAAGATGGCAGTTCCTTGGCAGATAGACGGCCTATAAGTTTATCATTCACGGGTGCAGATCCGCTACACTTAAGTATAGCGTCGGTGATTGCATGGGTCAAGTGTGCTATATCGTTTTTAGAACGCTCATAATCTTGTGGTGCATTTTCAGCTTGCACATTGTTGTCATTTATCCACCCATGTACTCTGTCCGACCCACCTGATAAGTCGCTTCTGGCATCATTTTTGAGTTCCACCAAATCTTCTTGCAGTCGGGCTTCTATCAAGGCTTTCTCATTTTGTAATCTTTCCTCATCCAAACGCTTCTCTTCTGCGATACGATTCTGCTCCTTTGTGATTCGATCTTGTTCCAGCTCTGCCATTAATCGGGCCGCTCGCGCCTCGAGTAATCTTTTTCTTGAGGCCGTGCTGCTATTCGTGACTGAGCTTCGCGCTGATCGGAAGGAGGTGCTACGCCTGGGCTGGTCACCAGCGCCCGTGGGAAGGGGCATAGCCGTATTTTTAGAGTCGCGGGACGTGATCGGCATTCGTTCATCCTGGATACGTTTTTCGATAATTTTTCCACTACGTAATATTGTGGAGTTATCAGTCATATTGCTCACCGTTTTATCCAAAATTATCCGTCCAAAAATCCGGTCGAAAGGGCCAATTGTAATTGTTGAAAATAAAAATGTTCAAATCCTTCGATATCAATATATTATTTTTCTCTTTGACATGACACTACCAAAAATACAATTTCAAAAAGATTCTTATAAAACATCAAAGGAGTCAGTTACAAACGTATTGTCGACAAACCATCTCTATTCGAACTGAGAATACGATTTCTTACTGAAATAGACATTTTAGTGATATTTTAAGTAGACATTGCCGGATCGACATTATGTCGACTTCGAGAAAATGTCGTGTTTCGCGAGAATTAGGCCCCAGAGAAGTAACTTCTTTGGTCCATACTTTAAATAATATCATCAAATTAATAAACTAATTTACTGGTTGGGCTGCACCATTCATAAAAAAGAAATTAATAAGTTTTGTTTGAAATTGATATTAAATTGTATAACATTATAAACAATTTCATCATCATCATCAGCCTACATTTGTCCACTGCTGGACATAGGCCTCCCATAATGATAACATATATAAATAAAGAAATAAAAAGAAATAATTTCGAATTGTTTTTTCATTGCTTTTGAAAAATAAAACTTAACAGTGGCCCCATATCGATCTTTTTTATAAGCACATCACTAGCCATATCGATATCGATTACTATTGAAAGGGGTACTTTCACAACACTATGCGACACTAGCGCTCGGTGAACTTTTAGGAACTATTGCTTAAACGGAAGAGTGTCCTATCTGTCTCCGACTAGTTAAAGATATCGGGCTTTTTGGCGGGAATCCCAAGAGAGACGTCATGTTTTTTGTTTAATTTTTATTTTGCTGTGTATTTCGGGTTTTGACTCATAATAGTGATAGTTTATTATGTGGCAAGTGTCCGTGAAAGTGTGCAGTGAATGGGAAATTCGATAAAATGCGAGATATGGACATTTTTGGATTGCCTCAAAAAGTCACAATAAAGTCGTCAGTAAAAGTGCTATCATTTTACTGATAACCAAGTTAGGGTTGTAGAAAGTGTTAAAGACACTGTATTTTTGTGCATGGACTCTGAAGCAGAGCCATTTACATAAGGATATCATTAACTAATGACGAGGCTGCATGGCGTAATGCCTTTGCCTACCCTGTAAGGGGTGAAACAACAAAAAAAAAAAAAAAAGTTAAATATATCTGTGATTTTAGGTTAGAAGTTTGTTGTTATTGTTGAAATTTATAAATATTATCCTTTATTAGTCGGTAGGGATACATAAATTTCAACAGCAAAATGGCAACAGTTGTAATTAAAGGAAAGGTATGTTGTCCCACATCATATTCATTAATTATTCGTCTTCGTCGTCTTCGTAGAGCTGTTTTTGAATGATCGATATTCGCGGTCAGAGAAGAACCAACAGACATATTCATGCACACAAATGTTGGTCCTGAGCCTGAGCCTGACAAACAACGTCAAACCAGGTTTTATAAAAAAGGTCTACTTTGGATTGTTCCATACCATATACCCCTATGCCTTTAGATAGACGTTCCTGTTGTCTAAAATGATACTCCCATTTATCAAGGTATTTCTTAATTTATGTGTAAATAGACCCGGTCCGGCGATGGGCTCACCACCTATCACGTTTAGGGGTCCAATATATCTCGCGAAATGTGGATATCCAGTAATGGAATACCTCTGCCTATCCCCTCGGGGATAAAAGGCGTGCAATTATTTATTTATTTATTATTTTATATTTATTTTACAGCGAAGGAAACAACCACTCGAGTTTGGTGCTGACAATATTGACAACACGGCGCCAGTAAAGAAAATCCTTGATGATTTACAACATAAGCACAGCAAAGCATATGCCTTTTACTGTCAAACATTGAGACAGCGTCCTACAACCAAAGAAAGTTGCTTTAACTACCATTTCACTACTATAGGACATCCCCTAAATGCTTTTAGTGATGACTGGGATGGGGATTTGAATTCTGGATATTTTGAACAATTTACTTACAAATGTTTATTGCCTAAGATGCTGACTAAAATGCATAATATTGAAAAATGTGATCCAGTGACAGAATACATGAAACAGAAGAGCGATTGGAATCACCATAGCCGAAATCTAAGGATGTCTGCTGGTATATTTAATTAAATACATACTGACACACACACATTATTATGCCATTTTTCCCTTTTGAATAGACAACAAAAATAGAACACTACTTAGAATCTGGTCTCATAACATTTATGTGACATTATTATTGTTTATTTAATACACTAGCAGCTCTTGAGTTTAAGCTTTATCACTGCACTTGTCTTTATTGTTTAAAATGTTTATCGAGTATATTTCTAAAACAATTCACTGATGGGGCACTTATCACTGTTTCTGGGAGAGCATTCCATATGGTACTGACACTATGTGGTAAAAAGTATGTTCTGGGGTAGGTACATGAGATGTGATAACTCTTATAGATACTAGGTCTGCGCACCTAAGACCTAGTATCTCTCTATCTCCTAGGTCTGTTATCTAGCTTTATCACTAGCTTATGAAGGCTAACCTGCTATGTGTACAACGTAAGCTGTACATCAACTATAGTCTGACCGCAAGCACATTAACACACCTTAGTAGCTATTGAAACAGTGTAGCAGTTCAACCCAATTGCACACTTACTTCAGCCCTTCTATGTATTGGTCTACAACAGTGGTCAAGCTGTCATCATCGACAGCTGGAAGATGTCCACTGTTCAAAGACCTCCCACATAGAACGCCACAACTAATGACTACTTGCCATTATTATACCTATTTAACATTATTTTCAGCTTTCAGTAAAATGATGCAGCAGTACGAAAATCTTAATGATGATGTGGTGTTGTGCCCGAAACACATAGTAGACATGGCTGCTCACTTAGACAGTGATCCCGATCCATACTTTGATAGCTCATACAACTGGTACTATGCTGGGAATGGGAACTTGCAGCTAATATGTGTGGATTGGGTGGATTACTTATTACATAGTGAATTCAGTACTTTATGTAAGTATATCATTGTCAGTAATGTAATTGTTTTCATCAAATTATTCTTGACATATCATTCTTACTAAATCTAAAAAAGATTTAGGTGATGAACAAATATTGGAGTTTCAATGACTTTTTTATAAGCAGACTTATGAACCCCTACAAATCTTAATTTTGCATGTTATGCATTTTTTATAATATATACCTAAAGCTGTTTTTTTTGCAGATTTAACTCAATTCAGCAAAAATGATTTGAACATACACCCTGATCATTCAGCAAAATTTGACTGTGGGCAAGGCAAAAATATCTTGGAAACCATCTGTTCATCACAGAACATCATTGCTCTGAGGACAAAGTATATGGTGTTAATTTTAAAAATAATTTATCTGGAAGACAAGTTAGAAATAGAAAAAGTCAAAGCTATGGAATCAGAATTACCTTATACCAGTATATCTTTTGATAACTACCACAAAAACATTTTGTATGTCACATGTCTGGACAGCAAAGTAATAATAGTAAACATAGATAGACTAAAAGGAAGGACTGTCAATTTGAAATGTAGAGTTAATACATTAGTTGATAACTGGCACACTGTTATCGCTTCAGAACGAGCGTTCTACACTCATGTAGCAAGTAATTCTATAACTATATATGATAAAAGAACAAATGGGGCTACCCATAGTTGGAATGGATTACGACAAATCACAGATGAGATCAGTTGCAATAACATTACTGTTGCAAAACATAGAGATAGTAGTCCCTCTTTATATACAGGCACGAATCACCATGTTTTCCTCATGGACCTGCGATGTCTTAATAAATCCAAACCTAAAGCAGTCCAGAGATGGACGCATGGTATGCAATGCGTACCAACTTACATGTCAACATGCAATTTTGAATTCAATAAGGAGATAATCTGCCTAAGTAGCCAATGGTGTGAAGACACATGTGTCGTTACAAATTATGTGCATACCCTAACTAGGGATTCCGAAATTAGTGGTGTTACAATGCCATACAGGCCGACAAGTATACTGAATACTTTAAGTGAAGCGAAACAGAAACTACTTTGCTTTGATCTCTACAATCCTATAGAAACTAGACTATGTACAGCTGTAACTGGAAGTATGATCATGGAACAAGGCGAAAACTATGTAATTATGACGCTTAACTCTTTAGGCGATGTTACAGCTCATTCACTATATCCTGAACACCTGGAAGCATTTATAGAAGATGATAGTGTTGAACACCTACACGAATGGAGTAAAGATTATAAAGAGAAAAAGAATGATTTTGAGATATCATCTCTTGAAGATTTTTCAGAAGTTTGGAAAAGTTTGAAAGAAATTCCTGAATCTTATAGAATAGGAGAGGGTAAATTGATTCCTAGAGAACCAGAGAAGTTTAATGAGCAGGAAATTAAAGACGCTTTCGAGAACGAAGAATTGGACAATGGACTTTTGGACATATGGGCGAAGTCTCAAGATGAGATAACGGTCGACGAATCCTCACTAGCTTTAAATCTACATTATTCTGATAGTGACCACTTTAATGACAGCCCTGAGGTTAAACAGCCCGCCACTCACGCGTGAGGCTCAGGTTCAAATCCTAGCGAGGGCATGTACAGTCAAGAGCACGTGGATTTTGACATATTGGACTTTTTAATTTTCTTATTATAATCGCCTTAGAGGTCAGACTCGTACTACAAGTGTAAAGCTTCATGTGCTCTTGACTGTACCAATGTGTTTTTCAAATAACTCTAGCTCGGCGGTGAAGGAAAACATCGTGACGAAACCCGCAGGTCACAAAATTATTTCGCCGGTCCGGCGATCGGCTCACCACCTATCATGTTAGGGGTCTAAGGAATAAGTTGAAAAAACATAAGTATTTCCAGAAATGGAATACTACTACCTACCCCATTTCGGGATAAAAAGCGTGGATGTTAAATCAAACAACAATAAATACAGATAAACAACTATATTTCCTATCTATAATGACTTGAGTTCCGCAATCACTCACACATCCAATCAACAAATTCAGTCATACACATTACAATTATTTCATAAACGTAACAAATAGCCATAGATGTAATTTTAAATGCTATTTTATTTGGTTCAATTAATAAGTACAATAGTAATTTTACTGATAATTTTATAGAAGCTAAAAACATTTAAAATTACAGCCGACAAAGGTACAAGTCTTCAAAAATAACAAGAGCATTTGTAGGAAATAACCAAAAATTTCATAAGTAATCAGTATCAACATTGTACAACACAGTAGGAGATAAACTAAAAAATATACGTGATAAAGTTACATTACAGCTTAACTTTAAAAAATAAATATTCTAAGAAATAAAATGTTTATGTAAAGAAACAATTGGTTTATTTTTCCACATACTCTTGATCAAAAACTGAAAAAATAAAAGTAACAATTATATTTATTTAGTGGAAAAGGTACGAAGCCTAGTTTTAGTAAGGAGTAAATCGAGACTCGATTCTGCAGACCAGCTAAAATTCCTAATTTTAAGTTAGCTCTATTCTTTTCCACCGCTTTGGAAAGGAAAGGGACAGAAATAAGCGCCATATTTATTTACGATGTCACATAATATGTCAAAATAACAAAATTTAACCTTATGAACTCATTCACATCTTACTCAAATACACGTGTTTAGCAATTTTAGCGACGATGTAACAAGGTCATGGAAAGTAACAGATAAGCACGTCCTTATGGTTCAAATTAGTTGGTTTTTACATGTTGTACATGACTCTATAATCTATGGTTTGTTTCTGTCCTTTTTCTTCCGTATTCTATGGGGAAGGATACGCTAACTTAAAATTAGGAATTTTAGCTGGTCTGCAGAATCGAGTCCAATATTTCATTTATTAAATTTCACGTTTCATGTAGGAACTGACTTTCAAGTTACCTTTATAAATTTTTAAGTAGTCCACTTTTAACCCAGCTGCTTCATAATAAATTTGTTGGTTACAAAATTGACTAAATTAGGCTCAAGGACACCGCTAGTGCATTTTTGTTTTATTAATTTCAGAAGACTTAGTTTTGTGCATCTTTTAGAGTAACAATAAGTTTTCGTAGTACTTTCCGAAAATTGGAAAATCGGGTTTTATAATTTTACTATCGCCGGATTTTCACGTAACTAGCGCGATTGAGTGCACTCGTACAATTCAGTAGTACACCCACCGGTGTACACTTGGATCACTCGTTTACACGATATGATTAGCGTAGCGAGAGTAAATCGAGTCAATCCTGCAATAACGCCTACAACATAACATGACAGTCAAACAAATTGGGAAGCCTACAGTCAACTCACGATGCTAACGTCTCGTAAAGCTCCGAATCCAGCTGCTGGTGAGGTCACTCTTGCCCTCCTTCTCTTTCTCCTCCATCTGCTCCATGAGCTTCCGCTGGTTCTCGCGGAACGCCGCTATTGGGTCTTCGAACTGGCTGTAGTAAGTCAGCACTTCACGGACGTCTGCTACGTTTGACATGGCTATCGCTGAAAATGAGTACGTCATTATACTTTAACAGCATCTTTGCAGTGAATGTTACATTTTTATCAACTAGCAGCGCGCCGCGGTTTCACCCGCGTAGTTCCCGTTCCCGTGGGAATACAGGCTAAAATATAGCCTATGTTACTCCCTGATAAATGATATGTGGCTTTCCATTGGTGAAATATATTTTTTTATTCGTTTTAGTGGTTTAGGCGTAAATGTAATGCCGCTTTTTTACTCCACTTGGCGGGGGCAATACCGTGCCCCCAGAACCTAACAAACAAAGTCACTTTCGCATTGATTGTTCCTTGAAACATGATGTATTGTAAAGGATTAGCCATGGATTTGTCAATAGGCTGTATGTATAGGACGCAACCCAGGGGCGTCAAATTTCTGTTTTGCGCTCTCTAGCTTTGGTAAACCGTCAAGCTCGTTCGCGATTATGAACACTTTTGAGTTACTTGTGCAGACACTGGTCTAAAGTTTCATCAAAATACTTCTAGAATCGGTAAACACTTTTTTAAACTACAAATTAGTAAGTATATATTTAGCCATTTAGGAAAGTAACTTACTCTGTAATAAGTTCGCTAGGTCCAACAAGGCTGTGTCGTCATCAGCACCTTTCCATTTCTTCAGTATGAGCGAGTTTTGAGGATGGAACTTAGTTGCTTGTTTGTTCCAGTCTACAACTATCACCTATGAATAGAGAAATAGATTATTTCAACGCGATATTAACAGAGATAACATTGTTGGCGACTGGCCGACACGACATGCAACTGGATAATATAAAAAAAAACCGGCCAAGTACGATTTTGACTTGAGCACTGAGGGTTCCGAACTTTCCTCTAACGAAAAGATAACTGGACTAAGAGACAAACTTAACATTCCGTTGGAACACTGTTTCCATACATCGTCATAAGTCGCGGTTAGTTTACCATCTGCATGTAGGTTTATAATATTTTTTTTTTTTTGTGGTGTATTTAACTACAATTTTACTGTATTCGGATTTTCCCCTTTCTCTATGGGATTCTCTTCCTTGTACTATAAGGTATTGTTTCTTGCCAAATTTCATGATTTCATGTCAATGAGAAGTAACCTATAGATGTTGATTCCCTTGCGAGTGTCAAAATATGCGACATAAACGCCAGTATCTGATTGCGTTGACTTAGAAGTTTGATTTTTTTAACAGGTCCAAGCGATTGCAGACCTGAGTATTCGATATTGACTTCAACATTTCACAAGTTACTGAGAGAAAGGGTATTGACAGACAGACAACAAAGTGATCCTTCAAGGGTTAATTTTTTTCATTTTGAGGAATTAAATGTATTGAGTGAATTTAAAGGACAATAGTGAGATTATGTATGTAACAACATTTTACCTTCGACAAATCACGATTTAGTCCCTCCAAGTTTTTGACATGGACACCATCTATGAAATGAGTAGAGTCTCGGAAGAGTCTGTATGCTATGAACTTGTTTTCCGGGTCCAGCTTGTCTATGACTGGCCAGATCATGAATGCGTTCTCCGATGTGAAGATTATCACTTCATATTCCGAACTGGATACCTGTTGGAGGAACTGATCTACGCCTGGGCGTTTCTTGAATCTGTTGAGATTAAAATATTATTGGGATAGGAGTTGACTTTTTGCTATTTCCATGTCTAACAGAATTATAAAGTGAAAATATTTGTATACTAGCAGTGCCCCGCGCTTTCACCCGCGTAGTCCCGTTCCCGTGGGGATACGGTAATAAAATATAGCCTATGTTACTCAGGGACAGTCTAGCTTTCCATTGGTGAAAGAATTTTTTAAATCGGTCCAGTAGTGTTTGAGTAATTGTAACAAAGATACAAACTTACAAATCTTTCCTCTTTATAATAGCAGTTTTTTTTTTTTTTTTTTTTTTTTTTAATTTTAAAAACTCGCCAAACTACAAAGCAGTTTGTCGGCGAGAATAACGCTCTTTTCTTATATTTATAATTTGCCATAATATTATAACCCTACACCTATTTATTTACTTATAAATAACAATATATACCTACTTGTTTATTAAAGGAAATTATGATTACAAGGAAAGAATGTGTCACTTGTCCGTCTGTCTGTCAGAGCATATATATTCGAGGAAAACGTTCTTCAAATTATGTTTTAGCGTTTGTTTACAGCTAATATGATTTTCTCTTAAGTATGGAATCTTATTATATATCTTAGGCGTTAAATACCTGGTTGTTCTTTCACCGTAGTAATTTTTAGATTTTGGTTGAACTAATTTCTTTTCTCTTATTCTTCTAGTATTATACTTATTCTGTAATGGAATTTTAAATTCATCATTGTAGTACTGTTCCAGAGCAACCAGGTATTCAAACTTCACATGCACTGGGAGTATTTTACATATTTTGAATAATTTATCATATACTTTATTACACTTTTTCTTTACTTTTTTGCTAACTAAATATTTTAGAAGTCGAATTTGCAGGTTCTTTATCTCATTTAAGTAGGTTACAAAAGTACGACCATAGACACTTAGTCCGTAACTTATCAGTGAGTCTGAGCAGTGAGTAGTATAGATGGATTAAAATCTGTGCTCTAGTGAGGAAATTATAATAAAGTTTTTACCTCCACCCAGTTTGGTAGGACCAATCGGGATGTACTAAAACATCTGTAAATTCTAATACTAGTGTGTAGGTAGGCTGGTATGGCGCGGGCACCGGGTCAGGCAGAAGCTTCTCCCGAGATGGTTCTTTTATCATCTGAAATAAAAATTATTATTAATAACAATTGCATAACAATTGGCAACCTTGAACCCGGCAAAATGTTCGATCATCAGATACAGTGTAACAATTTTAAAAATCATCGAAACAGTTAGATCATCGGACTACTGGTAGCACAGGATGGAACGAAAAATATAGACATGTAATGCAATACCGATATTAATGATAGGTGTGAGTTCATTTTATTTATTTGTTGTGCAGAATGAGGAGTAAGGAACCATCAAATGGTATCTTCTGGCCTAGTTGTAAATACTTACACTACATAATGATTTTTTTCCAATAGTATTTGACATTGATTAACATTGAGTATTATTCCATGATCTGACCACCATTGGTCCAGAAATATACGAAGCTTTTTGTGAGACAGCAGTACGCAGTTTGAGATGGTGTCTTGGGCAGATAAACTGAATATTTACCTTTTCATAGAAAGTGAGCTCCTTCCAAGTTCTTTTGAGGTACTGCAATGCAGTAGGCATCCCAGAAAACTCGTCCTCTATGATCTCTCCATCATCAGTGCGCCTAGGAGCCCCCATCTCCACGACCAGACATCCACTCATCACCGTAAGGGCCCCACCAAACACAGCAAACCTGTAAATTGCAAAGATTGTCAAAATAAACTGGACAAAAATATATTATGTAAGGAAAAAGCTTGATTGGAGAACACCTTGGGGATCACTTGCAACAGAGTTATCACTACTTAGGCCGCGTTCCTAAACCAAGATAATTATTACCTGACAGTAGTCTGTTTCAGTCACACATTATTGATTTTCATAAAGCTATCCTTCACTTTACACGCTCAGGCGCCAGAGGTCTACTTCTCAAATAGCCCATTTCGCATTTTGACTACTTCTCTATGTGACTACTTCGCTATCGGCCCACTTAGCAAACAGCCTATTTCGCATTCTGTCTTTTCGCGAACTACCTATTTCGCAAACTGTCTACTTTTTTTCTAACGTCATTTTTGGGACAGTTAATATCAAAATGGATTTAAGTAAAATTATTAACTCATACAATACAAATACAATAACTGTTTATTGTACACCAAAAACAATACAATATGGATACCAACATTAACTAAAGATTGAGAACAATTGGCGATCTTATCGCTTTTAGCGATCTCTTCCAGGCAACCTTAGGATGGATGAAACTGAGAGATAGAGAACTAGGGTAGGGTGGGGTAGTCGGTGCACTATATATTAATAAACATACTCTTACATACTATTACATAAATACATATAGGTACATATAGGTATCAGTATATACATAATAATATTAAATAAATTAAGCAAGAGTACAAAATACTTACACACATTCACACATACTTGAGGATAAAAATAAATAATAATAATAATGCATAATTATAACATGTAGGTAGTCTATATGCGGTTGAAGTTTTAATTTGTTTTAGATTTCAGAACAATGATTTTTGTTTAAAATAATTAGTGAAACTCTGTGGGACTAAAGAAGTATAAATGTTTGTTTAAGTTAGGGATTAGACCTCTGACGACATTAAAATAGCTTATTATTAAAAATATTATTTACATAACATTATTTATTATAGTATTACCTACTTACATAATAATATACTTTCTACTAATAGTATATGGATGTTTGTTGCTCTTTCACGCAAAAACTACTAAACAGATTTTGAGAGACCAGACCGCAAATGAGACCGCAAGGCGATTCTAGTTTACGTATAATCCTTAGGTACTCGGAAGGATAGATAAGATGTTATGTTTTTAAAAGATAATGAACTTTTGACTCCATCTGTACTTCAGTCGTTGTTTGACAAGTAGACAGTTTGCGAAATAGGTAGTTCGAGAATAGACAGAATGCGAAATAGACTGTTTGATAAGTGGGCCGATAGCGAAGTAGTCACTTATGAGAAGTAGTCAAAATGCGAAATGGGCTATTTGAGAAGTAGACCTCTGGCGCCTGAGCGACTTTATACTTCACCGAGTGAATTTTACCTGTTTTGGAATGCGGCCTTAGTATATGCAGAGACCAGTTATTAAACTAGTCTCTGGTATATGTAAAAAAAAACATCAATCATGACATTCATGACTTTATTGAAACTAAATTTCTAGGTATTTACATAAACCTAATTGCAACTTCCTTACCCAATTTTCATTCTTCTCCAGCTCTTTTCATTCTCTTCATTTTTTTCTTTGTTTTCTTTCTCAAACCGTTCTTGTTCTTTTTTTATTTCTTGCGCATCATCTGTGTTCAACGGAGCCTGGGGGAAGAAACGGCCAAGAATATTTACTGGCTCTTTATCTTTTTCCTTGTTTTTATCTCCTAAAAAAGAAATGTGTTGATAAATAATGACAATATGTTAGCTAATTAGGGACCTTTAAATTAACACAAAATATAATAAAACCCTTTGACATTATCAAGAGAGCAACATTCAAATCAGAGGCAACAATCGATCAAATCAAATAATAATAATAAATAATATAATTTCACGCCTTTTTATCCCCGAGGGGGTAGGCAGAGGTATTCCATTACTGGATATACCCACATTTCACGAGATATATTGGACCCCTAAACGTGATAGGTGGTGAGCCCATCGCCGGACCGGGTCTGTTTACACATGTCTTAGAATTAATTCTGAGACCTGCGGGTTTCCTCACGATGTTTTCCTTCACCGTCGAGCTAGTGATAAATATGTACGTAAGTTTTTGAAAAACTCATTGGTACATGCCAGGATTTGAACCCGAGCCTCACTGATTTTCGGAAGACTCTTTAACCGTCCGGGCTATCACTAAATCAAATACTTTTTGTATATTTATATTTGGAATCAAAATCGTCTTTATTTAACATTAGTTGTTCCGCACAGATTCACACACATAGTTCCTGTTCCTGTGGGAATAAAATATAGCCCATGTTACTCCCTGATAATGTAGCTTTCCATTGAAGAAAGAAATTTTTGAGTGTGTTTGTTACAAATATACAAACATTAAAAAAATACTAATTTGTTATGTCGGCAGTGCTTGCCTACTTAAACTGGCGGTAATGACAAATATACGGAATAAGAAACATACATCAGGAGATATACGAGATACAGGAATAAAGATTTTATTATTATAAAATCCATTTGGTAGCTTTTTACGGCATTTACATGACTGACTATATTACAATACCTATCTAGTTTAGTATCAACTTGAATACTCAAGTAGGTATTAGCAATAGGTTATTTTATTGAGAGTGGCCCAATTACTAAAGAATAGAATGATTTATAATTTGATCTTAGACCTTTTTGAACGGAAAGAGTTAAAACATCTATATATTTCAATCCAAAAATAAAATATGTGAAATAAACTAACCTAAATTTTCGGCGGAGTAGAATCTCGCTGAATTCGCAGTAAATAACCATATCTTCTGCCTTGGAAAATTTGTTGTTTGTAGCTTAGCGGTATTACAATACGCTGTTTTTGTCAGGAAAAGCACTTTTCTCAGAGACATTACTTTTCTTTCATGAAATTCAACAACACCGATTTTCTTTCACTTCATTCAACAATAAATCTGTCTGTCACATTTTTGCTGTCTGTCACATTTTTTTTTTTCTTATTTTAAGGCATTGGCATTTTGAGCCATCAGCACTAAACACGATACGAAATTCAAGATTTTCAGCTCTGCTTCAGAGCTATGCACAAAAATACATAAGTTTCTTCAAAACTATTCGAAATGTCACTTGGTTATCAACAGTAAAGCGATAGTGCACTTTTACTGAAGATTTTAAAGAGGCTTCTTGAGGTAATTCAAAAAAGTCCATCGCACGTATTTTATCGAACTTTCAATTCACTGCACACTATCACGGACATTTACCACATAATATACTATCACTATTATGAACTAAAGCCCAAAATATACGGCATTATATTTCTGCCTTCGTGTCCGAACCGAGTCCTAAATTTACTTATAGATATATGTGTCTCTAGTGATCGTCATTCACACGGATTTCAAAGCTTAGTATTATTTTAAAAAATAAAAGCATTTTTCAGTCTGGCAACACATATGTCACCCGTTTCCGTCAAAGTCCGCCATATGTCATTACGTGTTTCCGTGTTCGTTGTTCACTACGGTAAATTTTATAAAACTGTTTTTTCAGGTTTTAAAAGACTTCAAGATGCTGAAATGGAAAAATGAAGACTTGCAGGAACTCCGTGAGGATATTGAAACGTTACTCAAGACATTAAAATAGAGGACAGATGCTGATCAGCAGGATTTCGTGCGATAGAAATAATTGATGGGCTTGCACCATCCTCGTCGTCTAAGCTGTCGAGAGTCAGTCATAAGTTGTGTAGAAGATAACAAGAGATAGAAATTAGAGAATATCCAGACGAGGATAATTTTCTGAAAATAACACGAACTGCTTCACATAAATTCACATGTTACACAACTGTCTACAAGAGGTTGTCGAATTGCATTCTCACTTCTGCTAATTGGGTGCTACGCATTGCCTGCAGGGCTCCAGCTCTCACCCTTGACACCTCGATCACGCGTTATGCACTGCCTTAGGGGTTGTGGCTATCGCTGATCAGAGCACCATAGCTCTTCCTGCTGCGGAGTTAACCTCGTTAACACCACAGTTCAGGAGGTAGGGTTAGCCTACGGGGCCTCGTCCCTACGGCGACACTCTGACCGACATTTTGAATCATGGATCTGTATCACTATTACTGGAGCCACAGTTCAACAGGTAGTGTTAGCCCAAGGGGCATCGTCCCTAGGGCGACTGACCGAAATCCTGCATCAGGGAGCTGTATCACCATCACTGGGGTCACAGCTGAAAAGATAAAGTTAGCCTAAGGGGCATCGTCCCTAAGGCGACACTTTGACGCAACTTCTGCGTCATAGAGCCGAATCATAATTACTGGAGCTGCATGAAGACGAAACTAAACTAAAAAGTTGCCTACAAGTTGAAACTGACTATGTATGTACCTACTTGGTTAATAAGTTTGAGTATGTGGCGGTTATAACTAAGCTGTTTTACTCATTATGTATACTGTACTTCCATTAGGAGTATGGTGAGAGATTCTGTAAAGAAAGGATGTTATTTTGCTGATGCTGGAAACAACAATTATTATTTCGGAAAAATACAATCTCACGCCTTCTATCCGCGATGGAGTAGGTAAAGGTATTTTATTTCTGGATATACTTTCCCACTTTTCACGAGATATTCATTGGACCCTTATTTATTTCGAAAATAAATAAAATATTAATAATAAATATATATATCTATATAAATATAGGTATGTAGATGTCTAGAAGTCGAAACAAAATACTTATGTAATATTGCAAAATCCTTAAGTGCATTATTTCAAGGATTAACAGCTGCTGTGAAACAATACAGGCCCGGTGCTGGCTAATGTTTTAAAGACAGCGAAAGAAACTATCCTTGAGGCAGAGGACAAAGACAAGAAAGTTCTTGTTCGGTGATACCTAATTTATTTGAAAGTATAAAACCACAAATAAAATAAGCAAAAACAGCTAAGAATTGCGACATCAGACACCACAACAGATGATCTTCAAAGTAAGATTCATCAACAACAAACCCAAATCAGATACTTTAAACTGAAGGGCCTCCACAGCCACAGCAGATGAGATTACAAGTTGAGTGGCAGCTGGTGGGCAAAGACCTCAGCAGCAGCAGACAAATACACAAAAATCATCGCTAAAGGTCAATTTATCACTGTGGAGGACTTTAACTATTCATTATAACTGGAGGAAAACACTCAGGATAAAGTGAATCTGTCTTACATTTCGGGATACAGCATTCCTTTAGGAAAGCCTCCGAAACAATGACTAAATATAGGTATATAATCAATCAGGTAATTCATACAATAACCAGATGCATACCATACCTACAGAGATCTTGAGACTCTAAAAATGTGAAGGAATCTCACGTTGTGGCCCACATTCTAATCAATTTATTTCTAAGGTATTTCTAGTACATAGCAAAACCAAATAACTTTTTCAAAGTCATAATTAACCTCAAAAAATTGAAAAAATAAATAAATACATACAAAACCATTTCAAGTTGGAAGATGTAAGATCTATCATTAGTTTAATGAATCCAGTGAATTCCAGCATTTATTTAAAGGTTACATATTTCTTAATAGGTAACTACTTATTCATGAAGATGACATACAATAAAATCTTAGATCTGTTTTTTGGGATGGTTTGTATTATATAAATTAATGTTCACCCATTGGGCCTGAACACAGTACCATATCTGGTAATCAAGTTAATAACACAAGCAAGATTTGCAAATTTTTAGGATTCTTAAAATTCTGATGGATTTTCTATAAGAATGTTTGACTAAAGAAAATTATTAGGTATATTAAAATATAAATTAATTTTGTTCAAACAACTATTACGACATTGTATGACAAGAGTGATTGTTCAAATTTTTGCTACCCTTACAACAGCATACCCAGCCATTTAGTACGACTGGCTGTTGGGACATCAGAAATATTGGGCGATCGAAATATCTTGCATTATTTAAATAATGGTGATAATGAAAACGGTAAGGTGAGAATATAATCGAATAAGATCAATACAGTCTCGTAATTAACAAAATGTTAAAGGAGAGTAGAATATAGAAAAAACTAACATAATTACCTGGAAGTAATGGCGATAGCGTTTTTTGAGTTCTTTTTCAGAAGAGCAAAGACTATCATCATTCTGAAATACTTTTTCGAATAAATAAGACAACTGCTGAATTAGACAAATAATATGGGTATTACTCCATTTGCTCACTTACGCTTACGTACGACCATGGATGCAGTAGGTATATTTGTATACATTCCTGCTTATGACGTACTTACGGTACTTATAGTAGGAATATCTCTAGAGAAGAAATCTTGTTCCACATTTCTCAGGTGCGAATAAAATTAAAAGATATGAATATATACATATATCTACAAATAAAAACTACTATTTACATGCAATAGTTAGAATTCAAAAATGAGTATATTTTCAAATATGCTTGCATCATATATTACCTCTAAAGAAAATTACAAGGAATCTAGAAAGCTTTATGTTAATGCAAAAAAAAAAAAAAAAGGATTTTAGCTGAGTATAAATACTTTGGAACAATCAACAATTTATTTATTTGCAAGAACCTAGATTAAACCTGTTACAGGTATTTTTATTGGTTTATTAATGGATTTGCAGTAGTATTCGCACAGTTGTAAGACTCGTTCTAAGAATAGGAAAAATATTGGGTATTGATAGTGTTAGATAAAATTGTTTTGATCTAAGTTGATAGTCCAAGAAGAATTTTGATGTATCAAAATTTCCTCGATTTCCAATGTTTAGGCCCCACTAAACTATTGGTTTACCCTTTCAGGAACCTACACTCTCTACCTATACAAGCAGCTTACTCTGGTGGCAGGGAGACGCCAGGCAGGCATGTATGTACATCCAGGTACCTATTTTAAAAGTGTTCTGTGTTTCAGAGTATTGACATTTATGAAAGCAATTTTATCCTGTAATGTAACTATATACTCTTAATATTTTTTTTTCAAAAATATATTATAAAACATATATTATTTGTACCTACAGTATTGTAATATCTGTGCCTAGGTATACCTAAAACGTTAGTGGTTATATTCTCTTTGGGTATACCTGTATGTTGAAACTTCTGTCTAGGATATCAGTATGAAATTTTTCGCCATTTCTAAATTCAGTTAACAATTTGTGCCACACCAAACTCAGGCAGATCGGCCCTTCGTTTTATAAATTAACAAGTTAAGTCACTATTACGATGAATGTGAAAATTTTACAATTGATGACAATTATGACCTAATCTGTCTAAATGCCATACTATAGGGATAATTTTTTTTTGTGTTCGGACCATCTGAAGAGAATGTTTCATAAAGAATAAGTAAGTATATTATTATAACCATAATAAATATACAGTTCTTTACCTACAGTGTTAGCTACTGGACATTGGGTTCACTCCTACTCTGTCTTCTATATATGACTAGCGACCCGCCCCGGCTTCGCACGGGTGCAATGCTGAATTTTCTTTGCTATAAACCTTGCGGAGCCCGAGACCTTTCCAACGAATGCAAAACCATGGAAATCGGTTCGTCAGTTCTGGAGTTAAATCGTCAGGAAGGAAAACCCGACTTATTTTTATATAGTAGATAACATAAATAATATTGATATTAACTCACAAAATATATTTAGCACTATAGTGTGCACGATAGAAAAGAGCACAATTTTCATCAAATCTCTGATTTGAAGTTTGAATTAGTTTTTAAAGTAATGTTTGCACAACTTTAATAAAATCCAGAAAGAATAAAAACTGCTCCATAAAAAAGTTTTCAGAATAATTAGGATTCTGCCTGTCTATTTCAAGTTCAATCCTGAAATATCTCCACTGTCCAGCCTGCACCTTGCTCGATTAGTTATTTAAAATTGACTAAAAATTTACGTTCCAGTAATACTTCTTTGTTCCAAAGCTTCATAAAACTTTATTCAGATAATTTTCAACACAAACTTAGAGTAGTTAGATAGCTCAAAACAATACTCGCTGATTGAGGAATTTATACGTATTTATGTAGGCTGCAACACTTGCTACCCAAAATGTAGGCCTATAAGAAAAAGGCTCTATAATAGACCCAATAGCTAAAAGAAAGATGATTTGCTTAATTCGTAAGGTTTCATTTGGTTGTAGAGATATCTCTAGGTTGTTTACACCTTTTCATAGTTATCTTACACCTATTTACCCGACTGCGCAGGGTACTTTTAATGTGTTTATTTTATTATTATTGTAGTACATACAGTGTAAGAGTTACTGATTATTTATTATTCTTTAAGATACCTGTTATCTATCGAAAACCTAGCAAGTACCTTCCTACTATATGGAAATAAAAAATATTTTTACTTAGACAGGGAAGTATAATTTAGTAATATTATACTTTTTATTGTTTTATAAATAAAACAGCTTTGAACATCTATCTATAAGTAAATTTAGGACTCGGTTCGGACACGAAGGCAGAAATATAATTGATGGTCAAACGAACTTACCTTAAGTGAAGTTCGACCCATAATTATATGAGGCCTTCGTGTCCGAACCGAGTCCAGCCCTCCCAACCCTGGATCCAAAGTTTGGATCTACCCATAAAATATTAAACTTTGAACTTAAATGACATATGGCGGACTTTGACGGAAACGGGTGACATATGTGTTGCCAGACTGAAAAATGCTTTTATTTTTTAAAATAATACTAAGCTTTGAAATCCGTGTGAATGACGATCACTAGAGACACATATATCTATAAGTAAATTTAGGACTCGGTTCGGACACGAAGGCCTCATATAATTATGGGTCGAACTTCACTTAAGGTAAGTTCGTTTGACCATCAAAAAGTGTCTGTCACAGACTGTCTGTCAAATGATTATGTTTTTCCTTTTCTTCACGAAGGTGAGGCAATGGCAGCTGCTAGATACAGTGCCACATTACTGGAATATATTGAATTTTCAATACTTCTCTTCAAATAAATAACCTTCGTTTCGTGTTTTTGATATATATTATCGTAACGTAAAGAGGGTCCTTGTCAACAGCGCATAATATTAACGTAGATGTGGGAGCTAAAAATACCTATTTCCTTCTCTTTCGTCCCCAAAGCGCGTTCCACTGTAGGTACCACTTCCACAAATTGCACTTTTGACTTAGTCAAGGTCATTGATCTTAGTAATACCACAGGTAAGGTAATACTTTGTTGTATTACTTTTTGAAATTACATTTTGTAAAAAATGAAAGAATATGAGTGATATTTCTATTATCATACCTATTTACAACGGTGAGAAATGGATAAATAACTGTATGCAATCAATAGCAGCTCAGTCTGTCTTCGATAAAGGAGTAAATGTTGAAATTGTTGTTTGCAATGACGGGAGCACCGATGGAACAAAAAGGCTGCTTGAGGAATGGAACGAATTCTTTAACAGTCGTGGAGTGTCTTTTATTATATCTAGGTCAATAGTTTCAAGAGGTGTCGGTGCTGCAAAAAATGATGCTGTTAAAAAAAGTACTGGTGAATTTCTATGTTTTCAAGACATCGACGATATAATGCACTCTGATCGAATTCTTTTACAATACGGAGCGGCGAAGGGTAACCACAATGCTATTATAGGTAGCAGAATATCTCGTGTTCCAGAAAACTCTACACCAAGGCTAGTCCGCTGGGCAAACAATTTAACACCTTCACAATTAAAACTACAAATATATACTTCGAATGGGCCTACATTACTTATGCCTACTTGGTTTTGTCATCGATCTGTGTATGATAAAATAGGAGGTTTCAATGAACAAGGGTCTGGAACACCAGAAGATCTTATATTCTTTTACGCTCATTTAGATATCGGAGGAGACTTACAAAGACTTGATGAAATATTGGTAATTTATACATATCATGAAGGTGCTGCTACTTTTTCTGTGACAAGAGAATGCATATGGAGACTTCAATTACAAAGACTAGAACAATGTGTTTTAAAAAAATGGCCATATTTCATTGTGTGGAATGCAGGAAAAGCTGGAAGAAGATTGGTACGCTCATTAAGTCAAGAGAACTTGAAAAAAGTTTCAGCTTTTTGTGATGTTGACACAAACAAAATAGGACATGATGTAGAATTATACTGTCCTACTCGAAGAGCAGTCTTTGTTAAGTTGCCAGTCATACATTTTGCTGCAGCAAAACCACCTCTATTGATTTGTGTGAAAATGGACCTTACAAATGGTCAATTTGAAGACAATCTCAAATCCTTGAATCTCATTGAAGGTTCCGACTATATTTTATTTAGCTAATAGTAATGAAATTTATGATACCCAGTGCCATTCATGTACCTGCATTATAATTTTATACTCATTACTATTTCAGTAGATATATTTCAGTATGAAATTCTTAATTTTATTCACACTTGTTATTTATGATTGATTATAACACTAAATTATAACATCTATATAGGTACTTGTTTTTTCTTATTATACATACCTACCTAATGAATAAAATATTATTTATTGCAATGCAACCTTCATTTCAATGCTGATGGCGGTCCCTGCTATCCAGTTTTAGACTTGTTGCTCTAAACTCATTATGAGAATGATTCTCCCACAGCATCTAAGCCCCTTTTTTAATCGTTATAAGTTTGTTTGGTGTGTAGTTGCAAAAAATAATTTCATGTTTCATGTATACTTATGCTTTGTTTGGTACCTAGGTATTTTCTGAATAATATACTGTTTTTGTTTAGGTAGATAACATTATATAGGTAGTAAGTAAGAATATGTATTCATGTAATTATAGCCTGTATAGGTAATTAATGATTTTTATTTTTTCCTTTTTGTTCAATGGGAGTGGTACCACCCTTTAGGTATTAAGTTGGTTTAATACTCAAAGGGTCCCACCAGACGCGACGGTGAAGGTAAGTAAGTACTTTGTGGAGTTCAGCAACTAGAATGTATATGAGTGTTTATTTAAAGATATCTATTTGTTTGTTACACACTAAAACAACACCAATAAAATCATATGGAAATACTAAAGTGGACTGAACAATTCGTGTACCCAGAGTCGTTTAAATTAAATATTTAAAAAGCCTGACGTTGACATTGACAACAGGTTGATGAAGTTGACTATTAATTTTTTGCTATTTCATTCAATTTTTTGCCGCAATCGAAGTAAAATATTCTGTATTCATTCAATTATAATTAGTAACTCTAAAATAATAATAGTATGTGCTAGCTGTTTCCAGCGATAACTCAAAAATATGGATTCAGAAGCAAAAGAATCGAAGAAAGGTGCTCAAAACTTAAGTGTTGAAGATCTCAAAAGCCAAGGCAATGAGTGCGTTAAAGAGGGGAAATTTATTAATGCCGTGCTGCATTATACACAAGCGATAAAAATGGACCCAAATAACTATGTGTTGTTCAGCAACAGATCATTTGCTTTCCTGAAACTGGAACAACATTATCTGTCCCTTCAAGATGCTAATGAAACAGTTAGATTGCAGCCTCAGTGGGCCAAGGTAAGTATTCACGTGTAGTTAACTATTAGGTGTTCATATTTTCTGCAGTAGTAGTGTTTGAAAATGAGCCTGCTTCTCAGACAGATGCTAAGAAATATTTCGACATTGAGAATATTTTAATACAAAAACTTTGAGGTAAATTGGAATAGCACCCTCTATCCAAATGCAATGTTGATGACACCTTCCAACAACAGGTAATTGGTCAAAATCCTCCACATTTAGGTGTTTGAATTATAATTGTTCAGAATGGTCCAGTTTTATTTAATTTACTGCCAACATAACAAAATATTTAGCTGCTATCATCATGACCAGCAATAGTTATATCTTATTTACTTTCTGATATCAATCACCAATTGAATTAGTTCAGCTAACTTTCATTAGTCATCACATTACATTAATTCGTCGAGCACCGCGCAGTTCCAATAGTCACTGTAACAATTAAAAATCAATTGTGTTTTATTTTATTGGCTTAAGAGGCTAAATATCACTTAAAGTGATAAGACCACTCATTGTAATTGTGTCACTTTTAACTTATTTTTGTTTATAAAACTGGCTCTGTGGGTCAATACAGCTCTCATATTTTGTGATTTAATTAAAATACTTGAAATAAAATAGATAATCTTATTACGCAAGCCAAGCAGTAAGTTCCTACAGGTGGTTAAGATTCTACATCTAAACTACCTATTTACAAATAGGTAGTTTTTACAAGTATTTTTGTATGTTTGTAACGAATAAACTCAAAAACCACTGGACTGAAAAATTGTTTTACCATTCGAATGCTACAATATTCCTGAGTAACATAGGCTATATTTTGTCCCCATATTCACACGGGAACGGAAACTACGTAAACCTATTACCTATGTTTAGGAATAATATTATGTGACAGCCTTTTTCAACAGGTTACATTTCCAGGGATACTTTCGCCGTGCAGAAGTAGAAGCGGCAAGCGGTTTATATGATGAAGCCCTCATATCGTATACTAGAGCGTTACAACTTGATCCACATAATCCAAAGTTGATTGAGTCAATAAGAAACTTAACTGATAGTCAAACTAAGAAATTAAAAGGTAAATAATGTTTAATCTGTCTGTCAACTGAGGTAATATTGTATTAAAAATAACCACTAAAGAGTAAAAAAAAACAACTTCAATCTTTCATTTATATGGTTTTCTCATGGATGCCGCTGTCAGAACTGGACGAAATTAAAATTTGACCAATCTAGAAGCACCAGCTTTCAAATAAAAAAAGAATCATCCAAATCGGTTCACCCAGTCAAAAGTTCTGAGGTAACAAACATAAAAGAAAAAAAAACCAGACTAATTGATAACCTCCGTTTTGAAGTCCGTTAAAAATGGAAATTCATTATCTCAACTCAAATATCAAACCCCATGTTCATGCATGTGTTAATTTTGCTTGATATTTTATTAGTTTTTCATATAATCAAATCATCTTAATGTTTTTCTACACAAATATTATAAAGTGGAAAAAAATGACTAATGACTTCGAAACTACTATAGACCTATTTTAAAAATTTGTTTGCCAATGAAAATGTTTGTTTTACTGGAAGTAGCATGGGCGAAATTAAATAGCGGGAAACAGCTAGTGTAGAATATACTTAATTAATGTGTATAGGAAAAGATTAATATAAGATTACATAATAATGAATGGATAATTCAAATTTTAATCATAAACAAATTATACAATTTTACTTATTTTGTTCAAGTTCTAATAAATAATAAAAATTTAATTTTCAGAAAATCAAAATATAATTTGGATAAGCACATGTGTCGGATTAGTTATAGGGATAGCAGTTGTCATACTAGACTATACTTTGACTACTAACCCTACACTAACAGTAAGTATTATATTTTATGACAATGTACAATGGATGGATTGATGGATGTGGATGAGGCACGTGAGGTATGCCAGGATCGTAGCAGGTGGCGGGCTGTTGTCTCTGCCTACCCCTTCGGGAAAAAGGCGTGAGCATATGTATGTATGTATGTAATGTACAATAATGTTTATCTGTTAATTGGATGTGTAAGTGTAATTTACACAATTCCAACTGCTACTCATTTGTGTACAGATATTACAGTCATAATTGGTTATATGTATATGTAATCCAATTATAAATCTATTAATATTATAAATGCGAGAATTGGTGTGGATGGATGGATGTTTGTTGCTCTTTCTGGTAAAAACTACTGAACCATATTTGATGAATCTTTAAAGTAATATATAAGCTATATATCAGAATAACACATATACTACGTTTTTATCTCAGAACGCAAGTAATATATAAAAATAAAACCTGATAGAATTTTGGTAGAAGGAAGGATTTATCAAAGTAACAGTAGGGAAAAAAATAATGCTACTGAGCTAATAAATATAATAACTAAAAATTACAAAAGAACTCCTTAACTCACTTAAAGTATAAACAGTATTTAAAATCTGCCAAAATCAGTTTTTGAAAAGGTGTAGCTCTACGCAGCGGGACCCTCTGCCCTAGAGAGATATGGTTGGTATATATCTATAGTACCCTCGCCCAAACTTACTGAACGTGTATTGAAATAATTTGTACCCCGATAGTTTAAGAGTAAATTAAAAAATAAGAAAGTCTCTATCCAGCGGGGCCCTCCGTAAGTATGCATTCAATGGTTTTTTCAATTGCATTTAAGTATAGTACCCCAAGACCCCTTTTCAAAATAAAAATTACTTTTCATCTAAGAGATATAGTTTTTATATAAAATCAACTGGAAGTTCTAATCGATCCAGCGGGGCCCTCCCTGGATTGGCATTGAACAGCCGTTTTGTATTTTTTTTCGTTTAGTACCCTTAGTAAAAATAACTCTTAACAAATAATATGGTTAGAAATACACACTAAAAAAATAATATGAACAAAATAAAATGACGCACCTCTCTATACGATTAGCGTGATTTAGAAAAAAAAATCTAGGGATGATTTTAGAATCAAATAAAACTAGACTTATTGTTAGGCTTCTAACTAAGTATGGACTTTTATTTTAAATCTATATAACATAATATAGAAACCACAAAATCACTTTAGCATAGGTAGGACAGTTAAAATAATCTATAAAATAGTATGGAGAAGCGCGTCATTTTATTTTGTTCATTTTATTTTTTTAGTATGTATTTCTAACCATATTATTTGTTAGGAGTTATTTTTACTAAGGGTACTAAACGAAAAAAAATACAAAACGGCTGTTCAATGCCAATCCAGGGAGGGCCCCGCTGGATCGATTAGAACTTCCACTCGATTTTATATAAAAACTATATCTCTTAGATGAAAAGTAATTGTTATTTTGAAAAGGGGTCTTGGGGTACTATACTTAAATGCAATTGAAAAAACCATTGAATGCATACTTACGGAGGGCCCCGCTGGATAGAGACTTTCTTATTTTTTAATTTACTCTTAAACTATCGGGGTACAAATTATTTCAATACACGTTCAGTAAGTTTGGGCGAGGGTACTATAGATATATACCAACCATATCTCTCTAGGGCCGAGGGTCCCGCTGCGTAGAGGTACACTTTGAAAAGCTGTTAAAAATCTTACATTCAATCTTAACTTGTAAGTTCATATTGGCATCTCTTTGCAGCATCCATTCAGTATGGTGGCGTTTTCAATAGCACTATCGGCTATCGGGTGGGCCATCGGCAAATCTGCAACCCTCATGAACACATGGAGTGCTGGCAAATCATTGCAACCTCCTGAAGATTTAGGTAAGTAGTCAAAACGTATAGTAATTTTCTTCTTATGTTTTCATTTCCTGCTGATGTGATAGTCCACACAACCTCTTATGATTGTATGCATGAAAACATTGTGCATTGTGTAATCATAAATCGACGATGGTACAAGCTTCGTTAGTTAGGTTTTGCAAGGAAAATTTGTAATTTCTAGCAAGCCTACATCTGGAATTCGGATACTATTTAAGCTAGGTCTACGAAATGTTTTGTTGGCGATGGTTGTGCAATATGCATAAAAATGGTGTAGTTTTGACCTAATTCTTAATTAACATTTTAATATATTGCAAATGCACACTTAAAAAAAATTTTCGACGTAATACGTGATTTTGCCACTTTGCTTCAAAACGGCTACCGGTGCACGCGCAAAGTACTTGGTTAGGACAATCGTAAATCTGAAAATAGTGGTAGCGCACTGTAACGGTGGCCGGTGAGCGAAATATAGCGGTTATTTTTCATCGTCGAACGCAAACCAAGTCAACTTTAAGTTGTAATAGCTTCCATAACGTGCTTGATGATTCCGCCAATGGCAGAACCTGTATTCTTTATCTTTAATAAATGATCGGAAGTCTGTTTCGAGTTTTTAAATCAGACTAGCGACCCGGCCTCGCTTCGCACGGGTGCAATACTGATACTAAAACCTTCCTCTTGAATCACTATCTGTTAAAAAAAACGCATCAAAATCCGTTGCGTAGTTTCAAAGATTTAAGCATACATAGGGACAGAGAAAGCGACTGTTTTATACTATGTAGTGATAGTGATATAACATCAAGGTCATTACTTGTCTTGGGAAATAATAAAAGTCGTACCTACGAACCCTAACATTACTTTGTTTCAGGTGTAAATAAAGAATCAACAGAAAATGAGAATGTATTCCCCGAGAAAAAAAAATACAGCAAAGCGCAAGCTCGGCAAAGGTATAAGCAAGGGAAACTTTAGTTTTAAGAAATTTTTTGTTTTGAAATTTTAAAGCTTATAGATATAAGCTTGTATTGTTTTGGTGAAGGATTCTAGTGATTGTGTACTCTGTTCCAACATAATGTTATTAATTATTGTAATACCTTCTCGATTGAGACTTAAATGTTATAGATTAATATAAAAATGAACAATGGATAAAGCCTATTATTTATCCATTAAAACAAATGTTAATTAAGTGTAAATGTACATTTATTTTGTTTCTGGGGTTCTTTACCACAGTGTAAAAAAACCGGAACCTGAGGGTCACTTTGTTGTCTATGTGTATGAACGCCTTTTTTTCTCAGAAAATCCTTGATCTTGCAAATTTATAAGTAAGGTCTGTAAAAACATAAAATTTCAAGTTTAACCCAGTAAAAGATAGACTTTCTGAATAGCAAAGAAAAGTATGTAGATATTTGAAAAGCTTTTTCGAATATCTTCATACTAAATTCAAAGCACCGAATGCAGTTACGGTTGACGTGTAATTATTATTATTTAAGAAAAAGTGTATTTTTAAAATAAATTATTAAGCATTCTATTGGAATGGAGTACATACCTATACATAATATGATGTTTTCCATGAAGCGGGATAAGCATTTATAAGTAGGACTACAAATAACAAAAGACGCTGTACAGTTTTTAAAATAACTTATTCAAATTCTATTTCTTAAAAAAATCTATGATACGACTAAAGTATCTTTATATTATTCTGAAAATGTAAAATTTTGTTAGTTTTGTACTTAAAAACAATGAATGGTATTTTGAATTTTTCGGTTTACACGTTTCAACTGACATTTTGAAATAAAAAAAAGTACAGTGTGTGTCGTAACTTTGTTTTAATTTTACATTTCGCTTAACCATAATCTTATTGTCTATGGATAAATAAAATCATCAAGTAAAGGGGAAATACTTTATTGATCCTAGTGTAAAATGTATTTCGAAAATCGCATCAATACAATAATTATATCCTTTGAATAAAATTCTTGGTCGCTTATCTTACTTAAAATAAGTCCAACACTGTATGGGATAAAAAAATCTGTACAACAATAAGGTACCATCTAACTTTACAAAAAGGACTATATCGGTTGTGCTAAAATTTACAATGCATGAGGCGATTGTAAGAACATTCTTCTGTACAACTTTCAGCCACTAAAATGAGACATGTGGAACAACTTTTAAGGCTAGGAAAACCCCATTTAGATTTCGAAATAAATACACATCAAATTGTACTCTATTCAGTGGTTATAAGGTATGTATTGGAATCAACTAAGGGAAGGAAATTAATAGAAGTTTTTGTTTAAGCAATTTTGACAACCATTGAAAGTACTGCAGAAAGTATTTTTTTTTGACGCAAAACGTCGCATCGCATTCACCGTTGGTTATCATAGACATATAAGCGTAAAAGCCGAAGTATAAAAATTGCTAAAATTGACCACATGAGCCTCGCTTTAGTAACGAATGCGCTGCGGTTTCACCCGCGTAGTTCCCGTTCCCGTGGAATAAAATATATGCTATGCCTATGAAACTTAGGGATAATGTAGCATTCTAATAGGGAAAGAATTTTTGAAATCGGTCCAGTCGTTTTTGGGTTTATTCTTTAGAAAAATAAAAATCTTTCATCTATAAAATATTAGTGTCGATCTTGTTTCAGAAGTAGTTGTTCCGCGCGGTTTCACCCGCGTAGTTCCGCGGGTGAAACCGCTAGATAACCGCTACCTAGTTGTACTTATATGTCTATGATTGACAACATTCATTAAATAGCTATGTTTTATGAGTGTATGTATGTTTTAGTTATGTTATGATTTGGCATTTTGCGAATGTAAAATTTAAATTAATCTGTACCAACTCGAATAGTCCAGTCGGATGAATCAATTGGGAATATTCCTAGCACTTTATTGGCCTTAGTGTAAGAATGTTCTTACTTAGTCGTCTATCACCATGGATATTGGGATTTGCTTCAACTTAACATTTATAGCCTGCGCAGACGACGGACTTTGTCCCCGCATTTTTTGTCCGCCAAAATAGAACGCTTACAACTGTATCGAGTAACGCACACGAGGGATTAAAAGTATGGCGTACAAAATGTCCCCCGAATAATCGCGGACACCGACGGGCGGTACAGGACAAAAAGAGACGGACATATTTTTTTACGATTCGGGGGACTTTGTCCTCCGGTGCAAAGTCCGTCGTCTGCGCAGGCTATTACAGCTAAAAATCCCAAGCCGCTGGTGTCATTATGGTTTACATTTATACACATTACAAAGGCAAAAATTATGTAATAATAACTAAGGTACCATTCTTGGAATTGCACCTGTATTAAACATAAGGTAACGAATTAATGTGTGACTCGATTATTTTAAGGGTGAAACTACACGACACATTTTCTGTTGAGGCCGTTTAGTCAGGTCAAAAAATCGAGTGTCTATGAAAACAGTCGTAGTCGACTCACACCATTGTTAGTAGTGTAAGTCTATTTCATCGTGAATTTTCTTTTACACGACGAGATTTATAAGTTGATTAATAGTCGATTTGCTAATTGGACAAAACTTATTGCTAAGTCTATCCAGTTAATTATTATTTCTTTGTCTTTTAGGGTTAGGTATATGTAAAAATATGAACCCTCATAAGATTTTTGTGATTCTAGAATTTTAAAGCGAAATGTATGAAATTAAGTACCTACGTCTTTATATACTTTAGTTAGAAAGTCAAATCAGTACCTAAATAAAACATAAATTATGTTTTTTATTGTAACTATAATGGACAGTGCGAACGACGTTTTTATCTGCGTCTGTCATCTTTGGATAGTTATTACATTATTATGATATTTCATGGACGATTTGTTATATTATGCTTCTAAGTGGTCTGTAGTGTTCTCCTACCCAAAGAATCACTATTACTAATAAACTCGATAACTAAGTTTATGCGTGTCCCGTGACGCACTTCCGTTTTTAGGGTTCCGTACCTCAAAAGGAAAAAACGGAACCCTTATAGGATCACTTTGTTGTCCGTCTGTCCGTCCGTCCGTCCGTCTGTCAAGACCCTTTTTCTCAGGAACGCGTGGAGGTATGAAGCTGAAATTTATATCAATTACTCAGGTCTACTGTCCCTTGAAGCTGTGAAAAAATCAAACTTCTAAGCCAACGCAATCAAAAGATACAGCCGTTTATGCCGCAAATTTTCGACACTTGCAAGGGAATCAAAACCTACAGGGTGCTTCCCGTGAACTCAGAATCTTGAAATTTGGTACGAAGCAACGTCTTATAGCATAGATAAAGGAAAAATTACGAAAACCATAAATTTGCAAGGTTGTACGGAACCCTCGGTGCGCGAGTCCGACTCGCACTTGGCCGGTTTTTTTTAGTAGTGTAGTTTCTAAATGTCACTGTCAAATAGTAATCCATGTTTTTTATTTTATCTAGTATCCGAACAAAAATCAGCCGGCAGATCGGCGAGACAAAATAAAACGCATTAAATCAAAATAATAATATTTGTTAAAGTTATTTTATTGTTATGTAAATCTCGAAAGAAATCTTCTTAGACCTTTGGCTTCGGTCCAAAACTTTCTGTCTTGGCTTGGCTGATTGGTAGGCAAATCATTTAAATAATAAAAGATTACTTATTTTATATGCTCAGTGATTGATTAGTTCCGAGTGTACTATACTCGTTGATTAGACATTGATAGAAATTTTTGGGTATGTAGATCTTTTAAGCTTCTTTAATTTACTGATACACTACCACATATACCATTAGATGCACTACTGAGTTATCATTTGACAATAGTCACAATAAAATGAGGGAAATCTATCGATTTGACAGTGGCCTTTATCGATTTAAAATGATCGAGTTATATTACACATATCAATATTTATTGTATTGTAGAGTTGCACTTTGGTGTTTAAAATTACCATTCTTTTTACATGAGATATGTTAATCGCTGTCCGAGATTGCCTTCTTCCGACGTTTCGCTTGTTTAGGCTTCACGATTTCTTCCTCCTGAAAACACGAGAATAAATAAATAATGGAACAGTTAGTTGCCTAAGAACTAAGAGTCTTATTCACAAATTATTAAAATAACGAAATAATTTGCTAAATTATTTATAAAACAAAATTTAAAAGGGTATGAAAATGTAAAAAGAAATTGCTAGGTAGAGTTTAATCTATTCGCTATGACCCGCAACTTAAGGCCTTTTACGTCAACAATCTATTCGAAGTGTATCTTTTTGTTTTTGAACTTACTCTAAAAAGTATTTCACGGGATTTTTATAAGAAATATTCAAATAGGCCGATAAAAATATCTGTTGAGTTGTAGAAGAAACGCATCCAATCTTGGCTTGATTGGCTGGACAACATCGCCAATAAAATTAGGCAATTAATTAATTTTTAACTATACATATCATTATTGTTTCTTCATGATATAGCACTTAAAGTAACATACAAATACGTTAAAGTATAGGCATTTAGGTACAATGAAAAAACAATAATTGTTTAACAATTTGTGATAACGCAACCGCAACCTCAGGTTGCCAAAACGGAACTATAAATAATAATAATGCAATGAATGATAATGATTATAATTCCATATTCCTTTCTCTATGGCACAAAAAAATTGGAAGTAAAAGAAAATATAAAGCTGAAACTAATTTAGGGATTATGCACACACAATGTCTAAAAGCATCTGTATGCACGACCCCTTAATCCGAGCTAAGATAATGAAAAAGTAATTACCTCACTATCGTCATTTGAAGAATGCAAATTCTGGTTGATTGGCAACGAATTTGTAACTAATTTTCTGGCTCGCCTAGATATTGGGAGTTCATCCTCCCACGCCAGAGAAAATAAATCGCTATATTGTCTCTGAAATTAGAAACGGGCATATTTAAGTTGCGAGTTCTCTTACAAATTATAGGGATTAATAAAGTATGATATTGTTTTTGATTCCATTGTTTTATAATTTGGAGATGAATCCTAGATTTATATTTAATTCAAAAGTTTACCATATTGGTAAAATTAAACTTACACAAAAGATTTTTTAAAATTTAATGCTTGATAAATAAGAGCAGTAACTAGATAAATAAAAAGAACTCGAAAGAGTTAAAAACCGAGTTCACCGAATAGCACTAAAAATATAATCGATGTATATAAATATTTTAGACTTTATGATTTTTCGCTCGACCGATTTACCAAACAAAAAAAGAATTACCAAAATCAACGGATACATACAAACAACGGCTCATAATGAACGGAGTAATCGCGTAACATACATAAAAAACATAGTTAGTCGATTTAAGAACCTCCTCCTTTTTTGAAATCGGTTGAAAAGAGTTCGTGCCATGTAATACCCGATTCGATGCTCAGGTTAGTTTTTAATTTTCAGCAATTTCATACTTTTGCGGGACGAGACGTTTTTACATTGTCGTGTAGGATATCATACGGGGGCTTTGAGTTTGGATCTACATCAACGTGGTATGGCAGGCTGACACAATGTTATTAGATAGAGGTGGACGTCGTAACGTTGATTGTTAACAGTTGCGCTACAGATTACCAGATATCTTTTTATCCTTGGGTGTTTTAAGCGCGAGACAGACTGACGTCACGTTTTATATTGCGCTTGACGTCACTGCTACTAGTGTTATGTTATTCAAGAAATATTTATGAATGATCGTAAAGTGATGACGTAACTTAACAGTCTTCATCATAATACACTTACTATAAATGATAATTTTTATCGAGTGTACGAGAATGAATCAGAATATGAAAACATACCCTTAAACTATCGCTACTATTCGATTGTGCCAGTTGTAGCGCCTTCTGCATACACTCCATGTTGAAAATTGACATGTCATCTTGTTCTACGCAACATACTCTCATCTGCTCCAAGTGACCCAAAACCTGTGAAAAAAAAACAATATACTTAGATAAATAAATAAATCGTGGGAAATAATTTACACGGTTATTTAGTCCCAAACTTGAACCATCGGATAAAAATATTCAAATGCATTTAATCCTAGACAGGAAACCAACAGTCATATTCATGCGCACAAATTTCGGCCTTGGGCGGGAATCGAACTGGCGACTTCCGACTCAAAAGGTGTGTCGGAAGTCACCTGAGTCAACATTTAATTTTGAATTATGTTTGTTTAGGCTTGAGACAAAAAGTAGCAGTTTAGTTATACACTTCAAGACAGAATACTTCGAATGCCTGCCGCTTAAGTTACTTACAATAAAGAGAAAAGGGTACCTACTTATTTTGTAAAAAAAAAAACTTACAAGTTCTGCAGAAGGCGGTGCATTCGGCGGAATGCTGTGTTTTCCGGGTCGTTTTCTTTTATTTGGACTTGTTCCCGGATACCGCGTACTCAGTAAAACGGACACCAATTCCCCTACTCTGTCCTCATAGTCCTGGCACCAGTACATCAGAGTGGATACCACAAATGTGTCCTCCTCGTCAACAGGTCTGCAACACAACTGCCGGATGACTTCGGCGGTAGGCCTCTCTTGTTTCAGCATCAGCAGAACGGAAGTAACGGCCTCTGCGTGTTCTTTGTAAGACAGCTTCGGAATGATAGGCAAAACATCTTCCACCGAAATGTCATGGGCTGTAAGAAGTTGCCAAAGGCAGTACTGTTCAAAAGTCTCCCACCCCAGGCTAGTCGACAGCATGGTCGTTATGTCGTCCGATTTGAACATCATCAACGTTCCTTGCAGGGTCAGGCTAATTAGCCGCTGCAGCTGCCCCGCGTCTAGCGTCGAAACAATCGCGTGTAACAACCTTATGTGATTCTGAGCTTCCTCCTTAAACTCTCTGTAAACATCCGGTATCAACCACACTAAAACATTTGCATCGCACTCTTGACATTTCTCAAAATCATCAGCTAAAGTATCACCTATTTTTAGCTCCAAGAAACCACAATAATCACTGTAGATTTCAGTTTTGAATTTAACGCTTCTCCTTTTTGCTGCATCGCGCTCGGCGCTTCGGTCACGTTCGTAGCAGACCTTCAGATAGAACAATAAGCAAAATCCCACATTCTGGAACGAACCTTGGGAATGAATCTCTTTGAAAGTTTCTAATACTAGTTTTCTTTTGTCGTCGGAAGTGTTTAGGAAAGTGAACAAAGCGAATATTGGGGAATTCAGGGCAGCGTCAAGTTCCGCGGTTGTCGGATTGATCGAAATCCGTAGGGGGGGCACTTCCTGGAACGCTGCGACGAACAAGTCAGCAAGTGCTACCGAAGTTGGCATTGGGGGGCTGCAAGCGTTAAGTAATGCTGTGGCCGATGCTGACGACCGCTCGTCTAGAAGAGTTTCTGCTAACGGACGCAGCACCAGAGGCAACGCTGCTGCAAGTTCTGGACGTTCCCGCGCGCGAACCTCAGACAATGGTAAATCATCATCGTCTGTGTCTTCTGCTATAATCGGCGGAGTATCTTCCTCATCATCCGAAAATGCCGGCTCGTCAGGACCTCTAGGTAGTTCATCATTCCCTTCTTCCTTCAGCCCTGATGCCCCTTCGCCGTTCCCATTGCTGCAGAATTCTTTAAAAGTTTCTCTCACAGTTGTCCGTAACTCTCTGTCAAGTTTTGGGGAATCAAACAATGGTTGTAAGTTTGGTAGAACTCTCTTCTCAATAATTTGCTGCAGAGAATTGAAGATCCCTTGTTTTACTTTGTCAGCATATGGGGGGTAAAAATTTGGAATGATTCTGCATAAGAAATCCAGTAAAGTAGCAGTGACTGCTGGATGTGATCTCATAGAATGATGCATCACCAGAATAGCTGGTTCTATGTTCATTATGTTATCTTTCTCAGGATCATAGAACAACCAGTCATAAAACAATGCTAGTTTGGCATTTGATGCTGCTACGTTTGAAGTACATGTTGTAAGGAGCCAACCGATCACAGCCCACCGTGGAATGATATCAGAGCAGAGAAGTTCATTTGTAGGGTGTATTACACCAACTATGAATCGGATCATATCACTTCGTAGTGATTGGGATTCCACTGTAGCTAAGTACTGACGCTGGAACCATTCTTGGTACTTTTTATGATGGCCAAATCTTACTTGGGATGTGAGGAAAACCAATTTCCTCTCCATATCCGGTGTGAGTCTTGACTGTAAATACCTTCGAGACGTCCTTGTTTGCAGGAGCTGAAGTATGTTGGTAAATGTGGGGCACAACGTCTTAGGGGTGTTCAGAATATCTTGCCAAAGTTGATTAAACTCAGGAATGCGTGCAACGTTTTGGAGTAGTCGCACTAAATCTCTACCAAGAGTTAACACATCAGCAAAACGCTCTCTTACAAGAGTGATGACAAAATTCACTTCTTTTTGCCGTAAAGCCATGAGATGTGGTATATTGTGATCTTCTATTAACCTTAAGTAAGTATAAACAACCATGCAAATAAGTACAGGGAATTTGTCTAGCCACGGTCGGTTCTCAATGTAAATGTCCAAAAGAGATTCTACTAAGAACAAGTTTTTGGGGGTGACGTCACCTCCAGACGCATATCGCATTAGGTTCCAGCACACACTGTCGACTCCTGTGACTGCATTTCTTATCATTTCCTTCACGAGCCATAGAAGTTGATTGCGGGTTATATCATTAAATCTCAAATACCTCTCCAAGATCAAGTTGGATAGATTGTTGAGCACGCTCGTGAGACCATCTCTGGTGATAAGAGTGAGGTCTCGGTAGCACTTGACGGCGTTATGTGGCTCCGTGAGAATAGACATGAGCATACCGAGGGAAACATCTTCATGATTCTTACAAACTGCATTGTTGAGCGCATCGTGAGCCTCCTTCTCACTGCAGTCCGCGACCAGGGATTGGAAGAATACGTACGCCCTTTCGTATCTCTGAAAATTTGAAATTACACCATGAAAATATCACTCAAAAAGTAAAATCAAATTTTCGCGCCACGAAAACAGCAGCGCCACCAACGTCAATGAGAGAAATTATGGCCTTACATGGCCGACTAAAACGATTCTTTGTTGAAAACTACGAAATTGTAGACATTACCTCTTCGATTTCATCCTTGTTTTCTATAGGAGTGCACACAAATAGCTTAGGCGAATTAGATTTAGCCTGATCCATAATTTGTATATAATTAAAAATACTTATTTTATTAAAAATCTAGCGCAGGTTGTCTCCTGCATGGCTATCGTAGGCGAAAAATATTTATGAAGCAATACACAATCAAAAACATGAATGTGTGCGTGTATATGTCACCCAGTTCGGAAAAACAAAATGCAAAAAAGTCCGACAGGGTGCGCTTTTGCGCATCGCTCTCTCTGCGTTTCATTGTACGTCTAAAAGGTTTCAACTATGTTTTTGGATCTTTTGCTCTTGGTCACTACTCGACAAAGATTAAGATTAATTATAAACACCACAAACTAAGCTATCATTTAGAAATATAACTAGATGAAGTAATTACTTCAAAGTAATTTTATAGATGTTTTTCTTACATACCTCCAGTACAAATACTTAATTATTTATTCATGGAAAGGAACGTAGTTTCAGTAGTGCCAATATCAGCACACAACTAACGATCGGTTAAAAAAACGCTCGTGCAAACCGCTCCTAAACCATAGACAAATGTGAACAACTGTGTTGACAAGACAAATGTGTTGGCAACACTATCAAACGGCCATTTTGTGTTAGGTATATGAAGGCAGAAGCGGCGTGAAATTTTTGGAATTCTTGAAAAATACAGTTGAACGCTGTTGTTGAAATTGGTGTAAAAGGTACAATATTAAACAGAAATTCTAAATGGTGCTTCAGGAAATTTTAACACGTTCTAAATCATAATTCGTTGTATTGCGAAACCGGTGTCGGCAAATTGGGTTTTGTTTTTTGTGGGAAATCGATTATACTGTCCGATATCAACCTAAACTCATCATTTAGGTACTAAATATTAATTAATTCTGTGCAGGACTACAATGGATAACCAAAGAGAGAAGGAACGGGATCGCTCGAGACGTGGAGACAGACCATCCCGGTTTTCTGACGCCACCCGAGACCGTTCCAACGACCGAGAACGCTCAGAAGGAAAGAGATTATTTGTATCCAACATTCCCTACGAGTTCCGTTGGACTGAGCTGAAGGATCTATTCAAGGAAAAGGTTTGGAATTTTGTGTGTGTATAATGTGTACCTATGTATTGTATTGAAGCGCTCGTAGCCCTGCGGTGCCAGTGGGTTTGTAACGATCACACTGGTTAAGCAAAGTTGGGTGCGGTCAGTCAGTGGATGGGTGACCGCCTAGTGGCATTTATATTACGAGCGCTTCCGTGTTTCGGAAGGCACGTTAAATTGTTGGTCCCGGTTTTCGTTGTGTTACGCACAATGGAAGTCGTTAAGCCATGTCAGATACCCTTGGGTGGCTTGAAAAATTCTGACTGTTAAGTGGCCACTAGCTTAACACCATCTCCCAATCCGCAGTGGGCTCGCGTGGGAGATTATAGCCCATACTTCCTCATGTGTGAGGAAAGACCCTTAGCTCAGCAGTGGGCTGTTACGGGTTGATGATGATGATGATGTGTTGTATTTACACCGCAAATTTATCTGTGTATGCAGATTGTTTATCAAACCTTATTACTGTCGTGTGTAGTAACAACTGTAATATTTACAGTTTAACGTTATGTACTTATTTTCATATGAGAAATTTTTAGGTTGGTGATGTGGCTTATGTCGAATTATTCAATGACGAGAATGGCAAGCCTCGTGGTTGCGGCGTGGTAGAATTCACCAATACAGAGGCCATGAAAAAGGCACTATTTGTTATGCACAGATATGAATTGAACGGAAGGAAACTTGTGCTAAAGGAGGAAACAGGTAAACAATCCAGTATGTAAATCAATAAAAAAATATATATTTCTGTAGGTAAAAAAATAGAGTGAGAAACATCAACAGTCTAATAACAAGGGCCTAAACTTATCCGAGGTTGGCTGGATGTAAACAGCAACCTATCTTCACTGAAAAGTTGCTGGTTCCAAATGCAGTACCTTCTTAGTGTCATGTCTTACAAATAATTCATGTAATTGATTATGATTGATTCATAGCCTAATCTGAATAATATGATACATCACCGTCATATAAATAGACTAGATATTAAACCCATAGTGGTTGGATACCCATCCATCAGCCAGGTTTTTGTGACCACCGTATAAGACGGTTGAGTTTCTTATCGTAAACTAACGATCCGCCCCGTCTTCGCACGGGTGCAGTGCTAATCTGTTGCGTAGTGTATATAAGGACATAGAGACAGAGAAAGGGACTTTGTTTTATACTATGTAGTGATGTAGTGATTCATGGAATTGACAGCTATTCTATTTTCAAAGCTCATCATCATCCTAGCAATAGAATATCCACAGAACATAGGCCTCCTATTGGCTACAGACACAACCAATCAGAAGCCTTCATGTAATTTTATTAATTTGCATACTGTTTTAGGTAATGAAAGAAACAGACTGAATTCTACAAGGTCTGGTGGTGGTGGCGGAGGAGGAAGCAGTAGAAATACGAGAGAAGATAAGGATGGGTAAGAATTTTAAGGTTTTATTAGTATAAATAATTATCTATTCCTAATTCCTTGGAATGGAAAAAAAACTTTTACTGGCTTCTGATTGTTAAACTCTAAATTAGGGGCAAGGTAATAAAAATAAAAACTTGACAATTCTTACAAAAGTCCTACCACACGCTTGCCTCGACTGTCAATTCCCCTTTCCAACTTACGCCTTTCGCACCTATAGCATATTTCAACGCTAGTGGCCACCTATATTAAAAATGAAATAACTACATATTGTATCGTCCCTATTGGCTTGGTGTATGACAGTCTACATTATGTATGAATGAACACCATAGAGTAACAAAAAGATAATACTAGAACAATTATTTCAGGTGGAGCCTCAATAAACCCAGGGAACCAGACAACTTCAACTCATATGGTCTTAGTCTTCAATTCTTGGATTCCATTAACATACAGCCCCCTCTTGTGAAGAAAGTGTTTGTGGCAAATGTAAGTTTTAAGTTTATTTGCTAAGATAGTATTAGTCTAGCTATCCAAATAGGGAATGCGCCCAAGTTTCTGAGTAACAGTTTCTATATCTTAAAGATCCCATATTTTCTACTATAGCGCACAAAAGTTAGTTAGGATTTACGTATCTTAAGACTCTTTAACGCAAAAACGATTGCACGGATTTTGTTGAAAGTATACAGTCAAAGCTTTATACAAAGTATACAGTCAAAGCTTTATACATCGGAAGAACCCAGAGGCTCCTTTTAATCGTGAAACGCGGGCGAAGTCGCGAGCAGAAACTAATATGTCTATCTATAGAAAAGTGAAGTACCTACACGGAGTCCTGCATCACTAAAACAAAACTCAACTATTTTTCTCCTCTCATTGTCTAATCCATTACTCTAATTGATAGCTGGATTACAAAGCGGACCGGAATAAGATAAAGGAAGTCTTCAAAATGGCGGGAAAAGTGCGTAACATTGATTTGGCCGTAGACAAAGATGGGAACAGTAGGGGATTTGCTGTCATTGAATATGATCATCCAGTGGAGGCTGTACAGGTAAGCAGAAGTACTTTTTTAATTTATATTATTTTATTGCAACATAAACTAAGTACAGATGGTTCTTAAAACTAAGTGACCAAAGTATGGAATCAAACAACTGTAATAAGACCATGTCTGTTCACAAAATACCTCTGGAAAACCTTTTGCGGTAGTTACCGATTTAGATATCAAATCACTCATTTTAGAAATTTTTGTCTGTCTATGAATGCAAAGAATTGACATTTTGGTGGATGGTATTCAGAGTTCTGTAGGCATCCATATCAGATTCCCCAGATTCTCAGTAATACAGGAGGCAATGCGCAACAGAAAGTGTCCTATTGACTTTGCGCACTTATATTAATTATTTTTAGTGCTGGTCACTTAAATATTTAAAGCAATTTACTTGTCAATGTCTCTGGAAGAGTATTCCATAGGTTGTTGACACAATCAAGTGTGTTCTGGGGTTGGTACAGTCAAGAGCACGCTAAGCTTGACACTTTGGACTTTGACCCGGCCCTGTATTCTATGGCGCGCAGTATAAATCAGAGCTCAGCTTAAACTGGTAGTGTCAAGCTTGACTTGCTCTTGACTGTACCACATGGAGGCTGGGTCAGATTTTTTTAATGATATAAAAGTTTATATTAATGTCCTAACATTACATCAGGGTAATTAAGTGTAATTTTGTTACAGGCAATATCAATGTTTGACAAACAAACCTTGTTTGAGCGGCGAATGACAGTGCGAATGGACAGAGGCAATGATAAATCTGAACTTAGAATACCGGAGGGCCTCAAAGGCATAGGGCTCGGTCTTGGTCCAAACGGAGAGCCACTGAGAGATGTAGCCAGAAATCTGCCCCAGACCACGCCAGCAGCCAACTTGAGTCTCGCTGGTACCGGGACCGCAATAGGCAGTAGTGTTCTTGGAGCAGTTCCAACTCCTGGTGTGGGTTTGAATGGTCTTGGTTCGGGATTGACAGCTAATACTCTGAATACAAGTACAGCTTTAGGTGGGGGGTTGGGTCTACAGGTAAATATGCTGTTTTTTATTTAATATCTCAAATTATTTAGACCCCTTGAGGCCTTAACTTTTCAAATAATGTATTAGAGCTATTGAGAGATAGAATGAGTTGCAAAACTGATTTCTTAATTGCCTTAACTCGTTTTCTTGAAATAGTCAAATCAGAAATCAAAATAGACTTCAGAATTAAAAAATGTCACAGCTGTAATAAGCAGATAAAACCTCAGAATTATACATAGAATCCATTTGCGGGCTAACCAACAGTCTCTATGAGTTTGTGACAACCTTTTACATCACGTAAAATAGGCACAGAAAACGCGCGTTACCATGTAACATAGTGAGAAGGCAAAATTGACAAAAAACTGCTTGTATCGTAATATTATCATACCTAATGTTGTCATACCTAACTCATTTTAAATATGTTTGTATATGACTGTACGAGTTCTAAATAAATAAAATAATTTAATTATTTTAAATTATAGTGCATTAAAATTGCCATTGATTTCAGAACTTACAAGCACTGGGCTTAACTGGGCTTGGTGCTCTACAAAACCAACTGCTCCAACAAGGTCTGACTGCCAATGATTTGGCTACAATGCTCACGGCTCAAGCCACAAACGTGAATAATGCTGCTAGCTTAAGCCTAGCTAATACGGATATGGTCTCAAGTGTAATGGGTAACTCTGGGATGAGCAACAATGTAATGGGTACCAGTTCTTCTTTGAGCAGTGGACCGTTGTCAGGTAACATGTTTTGTAAGTTTTGATTGAGCATTTTTTATTTATTAACATAACCTCATTAAGTTTTTTTCAGACTGTGTTGTTTGTGTTTCTGTAAAGTTCGATTTTAAAAGCACAAGTTTGCGTAGCGAATTATCAGTTTATTTAGAGCTTTGCTGTTAGAAGTATCTGTTTTGGAAGCTTGTAATGTATGGACCACCAAATGTGACCGGTTAACAGTTCATCCGGTTGTGCATCTCGTATAGATTTTATTGATTACTCTGCCTTACCTTTCTTCAGTTCTATAGCCTTATTGCTCTATTCTGGCGATTCTAATTTTCTTCTGAGATTATCTGTCTTATCTGTGTCTATCTGTGTGGTCCAATAATATAATCTGATTAAAAAGTTCATTTTAAATATTCTGGAGAGGGCGTGTACCAATGTCTTACATACCTATTTGTCACTAGCTTGACGGAAGATAACATATAGGATGAGTATGGATTGCTACTTGTAAATAATTTCCATTCGATAAAATTACTTATAAATGTTTCTTTCACATTATATCATCTGTGAAAAACAGGCATTGAATAGTTACGACGAAAAATCACACTTACTACTAGAAATGAAATATGAAAAGTGCAATGAAATTCGTACCATTTGCGATTTTATAACTAGGTTTTATTTTAATTTTATTCTTATTTTGTTTTACCTATTTTTTAACTTTGTATTTCATTTTAATTTATGGGATCATTACCTGAAATAAGTGATTATTATTATTAGGCGAAGGAGAGTATCAGGTGCGACATATGAAAATTCATCTCATATGTTATTTCACATGCTACTTATGAAATGATCCATCTGTAGACCCCAAATCTAACTTTATTGAAATTTCAGCTAGCAGACAAATGGGTGGGATGTCATCAGTGTCAGGACAAGGCTACGGCCGAGAGCAGTCGGTATCTCAAACTAACAGAGACAAACCCTCTGACATGGTTGTCATCACAAATGTAAGTGAAACCTAATCACTACATAGTATAAAACAAAGTCGCTTTCTCTGTCCATATATCCCTATGTCCCGATGTATGCTTAAATCTTTAAAACTACGCAACGGATTTTGATGCGGTTTTTTTTAATAGATAGAGTGATCCAAGAGGAAGGTTTTAGTATTAGCATTGCACCCGTGCGAAGCCGGGGCGGGTCGCTAGTAAATAATATAATATCACGCCTTTTATCCCCGAGGGGGTAGGCAGAGGTATTCCATTACTGGATATACCCACATTTCACGAGATATATTGGACCCCTAAACGTGATAGGTGATGAGCCCATCGCCGGACCGGGTCTGTTTACACATGTCTCAATTAATTAAGTGAAACCTACTTGCTCTGTTCCCGCTCTGAACTTCGGTTTCGTGCATGCATGCTAAATAGAAACGCAACAAACAAAGAAAGCTAAATGACACCCTCCATAGAAAAGACAAACGAAAATTGCCGTTTCTACATTTAAACTAATATTATTAATAGACAAGATTTGTTTCTTTGTAATGAATAGACTCAGAAACAACTGGTCCAATAAAAAAAATTTTATTGGGCCAGTACCTTTGCCTTATTGGACCATTTTTCTGGGTGTAACGGGCTATAATGTTTCTAACGGAACTTAAATCGCGGGGAACTGCTATATATAAAGAGGTAATGTTGTGTTTTTGATTTTATGTAGAAACACGAAAAGGTTTTTAAACAAATGTAACAGGAAAAATGAGGATATTCTGTGACTATTATATATATCCTTATATGTGGTGGTGGCATGCATTAATGAGTCATTTATCTCAGCAGCTGTGGAATCATTCCATATAATTGGAATAGTTATTTTATGTTTGAAACATTAGGAACAAGCGATAATGTATTGTAATAAAAATAAGTCGGGTTTTCCTTCCTGACGCTATAACTCCAGAACGCACGAACCGATTTCTACGGTTTTGCATTCGTTGGAAAGGTCTCGGGCTCCGTGAGGTTTATAGCAAAGAAAATTCAGAAAAAATTTCAACAGAAAAGCGGGAAAATCTTATAAGAATTGCACCCGTGCGAAGCCGGGGCGGGTCGCTAGTGTATTATAAAGTTTACCCGACTGTCTCTGAAGGAGGTAAACAGCACTTTGGGCCGGCTGTCACGTTTAGGGATCTGAAATAACACTGGGCATTACCAGGAATCTAGTATCTGTCAATCCTCTTGAGGATAAGACGATAGCATATAATATGATTCTTGTATGTATTTGATTATTTAAATAAATGTAATTGTTTTCTTGCAGTTACCACCCACCGTGACTTGGCAATTGATTCGCGAGAAATTCAGCGAATGCGGCGACGTGAAGTTTGCCGAGATGACCGCCCCTGACACGGCGATCGTGCGTTTCCACAAGGAATGGGACGCGGAGAGAGCTATCAGTATCCTTTTTGACAAGACAACGCTAATATTATCTGACTTAAAGGTCAACACCTTATACCTGACTTGAAGTTTCTTGCTGGTTCTTCTGCATTGGGAACCAGCAACTCGTTGGTGGAGATGGGCTGCTGTTGACATTTAGCCAAACTTCATGGACGAGTTTAGACTGCCTAGTTATTAAACTATTGACTTTTCTTAGTGTAATTTTTAATTACCTGCAGAAAATAAATACATTTTTATTTTGATTTATGAAAATGTAAGTGTTCACGGAAATGGCACTTGGTTGAATCTTTGTATTCTATTCACTACTATGTATTTTATAATCAATATTATGTTTATGGCGAAAGAGTTTTGCAAGTACATTTATAAATTTGAAAGTTATAATGGTTTGAAGATTTTGTCAGGTATAATACAATCAAGTTTTTATGACTTCAGGATTTATTACTGACTTTATGACGCCACTAAGTAGGCCAAAAACCTTTGAAACCTACACTCATGTTTTTGAAGATATTCTAAAAAGAAACATTCGAATATGTATGCTAGTAATATTTTTTTCCGACAACTTTGTTTTGTGATAGCCTTACGGTTAAAGAGCCTGCTTCACATGATAATAATCAGTGAGGCTCGGGTTTGAATCCTGGCATGTACCAATGAGTTTTCAAAAATGTACGTACATATTTATCACTAGCTCGTCGGTGAAGGAAAACGTGAGGAAACTCAGAATTAATTCTGAGACAGTGTAAAAGCCCCGGTCCGGCGATGGGCCCCACCTATCACGTTTAGGGGTCCAAAGAATATCTCGTGAAAAGTAGGTATATCCAGAAATGGAATACCTCTCCCTAACCCTTCGGGGCATAAAAGGCGTAAGATTATTAATTTATTTAGTTACAATATTTTCCTAAGCGTAATTTACAGAAATGTTTGACAGGACACGTATCGATGGCCGGACTATCGATGTCCGTTTTTTCTAACAACAAATAATTACTCCCGACGAAAATGGTAAGTACCATTTAAAGAGTATTTTTTTTAGCTTTCGGTGGTCAATTAATTTCTCCGGTTGTCTTCTAAGCATCTTAAAAGCAACGCTTTATTCGTTGGAGTGATTCTGTTTCTGGTCGGCGCGTAATAATGTCGGCTATCCATTCTTCGAGTCACCAGCAGACGCAAAAAACTATTATGAGTAGATTTTTCTTTAAAGAAATGTTGGCCAAGTCCACACTGCCTCTAGGGGTGGCATTTAAGAGGATGCATTTTTCACAATAGTTTTAACTGTGGGTTCTGACTCTTATTCTTACTTTCTAAAGTATCATTCACACGTTTACCTGTTTCTTGTGCGCCAAAATATACTTGTACTTCACACTGCTTTGAATCTCTTGAAGTGTCAATCTTGTAAAATAACGGGATTTTTTATTCTCTATTGTGTGTTTTTTTTAAATTAAGTAAAGATCACAAGGATTTTGATTTAATTAATGTTGCATGAAATAAAAACATGCCGCCATTTGAGCTCTTGCGACTTTAAGGTAGTCAATTAAAATCGCTTAAAAATCACTTTTGCGACAGGTTTCTCCCGAGGGGTCGGTCGAAAAATCTACTCATTCTTTATCGCATGAGAATTTGAATTTTATCCTATGACAGCATTAATCCTCTCAACAGGGTTCAATAGTGAAACTATATTTTTATTTATTTCAGAATATGTGGTATTGAAGTCGTTCTAATATCGGGTTTGTATGAATCGGCTGACTGCATAGACAACAATCCATCGTCGTCTTATCATGCCCTGATTAACTTTCTTTTGGTTGACTTTACCTATCGACATTTTAATTGTATATTAGGTTAATTACTGTAAGTGTCTGTGTGCTGTACTTTGATGAAATAAGCTTCAATAAAAAATATGGAAATGGTATTATAAGTTGTCTTGTGTTCCAGTTGCGTAAGATATCCTAATTAGTTTCGGGAATGACTATCTGTAAATGGTAGTCCGGTAAAATGTGAACTGTCCAGAAATATAGTCGATCGATGTCTCCAACGGTGACAAGTTGAGAACTATTTAAAATGTCGGATTAAAAGCGCATTTTGGTTGTACACTTTATGTTATGTCTGTTTGAGCACTGAAATATTGAAGTCTAGGATATTTCTGTTCACGGAAGTATTGTTTCAACCCAACACACAATCCTCCTAAATTGGGTACAATTTGTGGCGGCAGATAATAAAGCGTCATGAAGCGATTGGTTAGTTAAGCGGCTTGGAGAATAAAATATCTGACAGTATTTTCTTTTGTATTATTTACCGAAACACTGTTTGTTCGTCGTTAAAAAGTTGCTTATCAAAACTTGGTAATTCGGAGATTCAGCGTTTGGAGGAGTCTCGAGTTGTTTTTTTATGATAGCTAGGAAAATCGAATTTGTCTTTGTAAATTGTCTTTTACCATTTTACGAGTAATGTATGCGATTTTCTACATTTATTAAACAGAAAAATCATGCCGTAACTTGTTTCCTTGAATCATGTTAAAGTGCTAATGTTGATGAAGATATAGGTAGTTGAAAACCGCAGACTTTCTCTGTTAATTCATTTCTCAGTATTCATTACATGGTATCGCCAAATAAGTAAGATGTAAATAATCAGGTTCGGCGCTTTCAATGAATCAAAGGTACGAAATAATTTTGCGCCAGGTTGCAGCGTTGCTTATAAAATATATAATAATTGCAATCCGAGTGATTTTTTCCCACCACGAATCAAGTGTAGCTCACCAAGTTTAGCAGAGCAAGTTTGACTCATCACAGGGCAAGATTTCATCATCAGAAGTTCGACTCACCTTGGACCAAGTCTAGCTCATCATGGTGCAAGTTTCGCTCAACATGGTGCAATTTTGGCTCACCATGGCTCAAGTTTGGTTCACCATGGTTCAAGTTTGGCTCAACATGGTTCAAGTTTGGCTCACCGTGGTGCAAATTTGGCTCATCATGGTGCTCGCTCATCACGGACCAAGTCTCACTACAACGAGTCGTGTTGAGTGTCTCGAAGAGGGTCAGTTGGTTCCAATGGTCTCCTACGGTGATTTTCCTCAAATTACTCAACGAAGTTTTGTTGAAATAATATCTGATGAAACGGTAAGTTTGTAGTTATGGAAAAGTTTATTGTTGGGACGTATGCATGGGGTTTTCGATGGTATTTTTTACTGTAGGATTTCAAAATGTTGAACATCATGTGACCAATGTTTTGTTTAGATACGTGATGGATGAACATTGGGTGACTGCAATGAGTTTCTTCCACTATGATATGCCGGAAAGGAACTTAAGATTCGTTAAAAACATCATTGGTTTCTTGTTGATTTCCTCAGTCATAGGCAAAAGTGTTGGTAGGTTAAATGTAGAATCGGACTTTCTTGTTCCTTTTTGCGGAGTTTATGAAATAAATTTGTCACATTTATTAATATCTTTTATATTCTAATATCAAGATGTTTTCAGGGAGAAAAACATGATAAAAACAGTAAATGAAGGTACTTACCTATTTGATTTTGCACTAAATTCAAAGGAAAGATTCATATCTGATGAAATGGTAAGTTTATAATTATGGAATATTTTAAGGTATAATGAACTTCTATGCAATGTCTCTGTGATGGAGGAGAAAATTGTTCTATTGTTTTAGCATTTATGTGAGTACATGGATTTGGCGACACGGTGAAAGATTCCTTCGACTTAAGCATTAAGCAAGCAAGCAAGCAAATGCGGATGTTAAAAGGTAATTATAATTGTTTCATTGGCAATAAACAATAGATTGTGTGCTATTATTTTTATTTATTTTAAACAATATATCAAGAAAATTACATAGGTAGTGATTTAATAAAAGTGTAAATTTAATTACCCAAAATGATCAATCAAAATGTTTTTATTTAATTTAGGTTTAGTTAACTTATAAGTCCACTTATTGAAAGTCATTACTACTCCACCACCCTAAGTCTATAAAACAACTTTAAAGTTCTCTTCAGAATAATGATATTAATAAAATGCTAATCTAAAATTGTTGTTACAGGTCTAACATAATTTCCGTATTGATCTTTGTAGATATTTAATAAAATGCAAGAAGGAAATAAATATAATTTTCAATAAATTTATGTACATTTTATTTCCTAATTTTACTGATGAGGCGTTTGAACGCTTGCCCTACATTGCGAAGAGGTATTCTTATGACTGTCATAAACAGCTCTACTAGAGACAGAAGCGAAGTCCCTATACATAGGTTGACCACTCCACCGCTTCTTACTGGAAACAAAAAATAAAGTTGTAAATACGCTTTCCAAAAATTCAGGGCGGTATAACCGCGCCTGGCAACACCTAGTAGGTATTGTCATAAAAAGAAAAAAGGCTTTTTGGCGGGAATCCGAAGAGGGACGTTGTGATTTTTGTATAATTTTCATTTTACTGTATATTTCGGGTTTTGACTCATATTAGTGATAGTATTATATTAGTGATGTGTCATGTGTCCGTAAAGGGTTACGTATCTAAATGTCGAAAATTAAAAAACCTAACGTTAAATAACCTAAGTTCAAAATACCTAAAATCAAAATACCTAATGGTTGTTTGACATAAAGTTAAAATACCGAAAGTTTAAAATGTCAAATGGATATAATACTGAAGTTCAAAAGGATAAAACTTGAAATACCTATGTACCAAGTCCCTGAAATTGATTTAACTCACGTTAATTGACCGAAGTGACAAATACCGACGTAATGTATTAATATAAATATAAATAGATATATATATATTATCTGGCGGCTATCTCTGTCAAAGGATCAGCCTAGCTATCCAGAGAGGGAATACGGCCAGTCTTCTGGGCACTGTCCCACATGGTTCCTATTTGGAGGACATTTTTTATCTGTAATTATTGTAAATGAACATATATTTTCCTGACACAAAATATATTAAAAATAGAAAACGATGAACTTTATCAATCTACCCACTTTTACGCTTGCGGAAGGTGATCCACTATTTCAAACAAATATAGCGCAAGTGGTGCATTACTTTAGGTATTTTGACCATTTGTTATTAAAAATTTTAGTATATCAAAATTAGGTGATATAACTATAAACATTTAAAATTTTAGGTATTTAGTCCAATCGGTATTGTAAACTTAGGTATTTCGTGGGTATGTATTATTTTATTAGGTATATTAAAACATAAGGTATTTTGATTTTAGGTATTTTGAACTTAGGTTATTTAACGTTAGGTTTTTTAATTTTCGACATTTAGATACGTAACCCCGTAAAGTTGTGCAGTGAATGGGAAATTCGATAAAATGCGACATATTATGGACATTTTTGGATTGCCTCAAGAAGTCACAATGAAGTCTTCAGTAAAAGTGCTATCATTTTACTGTTGATTGAAGTTAGGGATTTAGAAAGTGTTAAAGACACTGTATTATTTATTGTGCATGGACTCTAAAGCAGAGCCATTTAACTAAGACTAAAGTGTAAAAAAAGTTTTGGTATATAAAGGCCTAGTAGAAAAACCATAAACTCCTTTAAAAAATTGGTTGCCTGTAAAGTCGGTATACGGGCGAAAGTTTTACGTGACAACGATTTTATGTCTGTCTCTCTCGCTCTTAGGCGGGCTAACCATGCCCGAGTGGAAGGGACGCGTGCCTCTCACTCGCTCTCATTGTGAGCGCATAACGTGAGCGGAGCGTAACGCAGTTTCTTGAAGTGTCACCCGGCAAACCAATTTATAAGACGTTGTCACGTCAAAAAACGTACTCACAAATGACATCGTAGAAACTGAAGATAAAATCCCTAACGATTCTGACTTTAGGGAATGATGAGATCCCAATCCTTAGTCTACTGTAAAATGTCTGTGGCTCGAAACTTTCGGATTCCTTCAAGTAAACGTCAGTTTCGCAAGTACTGATACATTCGCAGTCTCTGGGAGACCTGGGAAGGGCCTGGGAGTTGGGGAACTCCTCCAATGTTGCTTCAGAAGTTGAGAGAGAGGATATTTCTTTCTTGTGGTCGAGAACGCATTGCAGTTCGCCAAGATTGCAAATTCTTTCGTGATCTGAAAATTATAAGATTTAATATGAAATTATAGTTAGCAGAACTATACTAACACACACACAATATTACACGGACATACTTTTGTATAATAAGTTCATGACATATTATAATATGTAACCCACACAACATGTTAACAGAAATCAAGTAAAGGAAAAGGAAGGTTTTTGTAACCATTGCACTAACGCAAGGTTAAGGCCCCTCCCGATCCGTGTTGTGCTATAGCCGATACTTCCTCAGTGTGAGGAAAGACGCTTAGCTCAGTAGTGGGCTGTTACGGGTTAATGATGATAATCATTATCAGCCTATCTTAGTCCACTGCTGGACATAGGCCTCCCCTAATGAGCGCTTAAACGCCCTGTCTTCGGCTTAGCGCATCCAGCATCTGCATGCAGCCTTTCGCAGATCGTCATCCGTCATGAGGAATGATGATAAAGCAAAGGTAAAAATTAAAAAAACGCCTAATACCCCCGAGGGGGTAGGCAGAGGTATTCCATTTCTGGATATATTGACTTTTCACTTGATATTCTTTGGACCCATAAATGTGATAGTTGGTGAGCCCATCGCCGGACCGAGTCTGTTTACACATGCCTCAGAATTAATTCTGGGGCCTGCGGGTTTCCTCACGATGTTTTCGTTCACCGTCGAGCTAGTGATAAAAAGTAAATGAGAAAGAAATAGACGGATATGTTATTGTAGCGACATCTATCGACCCTACATAGAAAACAAGCACCATCGCCACAGACGGCAAGGACATGACGTCACAAGTCGTAAACCGCTCTATTTTTTTTATAAAATAACCTGCTAATTATAACCATCACATTTAATTATCTTTGCTTAAAATTATTGCGGTGTTAGTTCTATAAACAAGTTTTACAAAAGAAAATCATGCTGTGCAACGGTATATTTAAAAAAATACCCAAAGGTTTATAGAAATGTGGGATACAGCCACACAACTCTATTATCATCTTTATCTTGCACTCCAACATGCAGTGGTTGTAGGAATAGATTGGATATCTGTCGCTTATAGGTTCGTTGATAAACCTGAAAATAATGTTTTTACGTCAATCAAATGATAGAAGAAAGCTCCGAAATATTTAAGTAAGTACCTACCTAAGTATAACAACTCTTTATTGTACACCAATAAAAATATTCAATAGGTGACACAATGATTTAAAAAAGTACAAAGGGTTTCTGAACTGTTGCTAGGAAAGGAAACAGCGAGATCAAGTATAAAAATAGACGCAACACCGCATAGGAGTTTAATCATTGACAGTACATACTTAATATGTGCGAAATTAAATAAGATTTACTGCGAAAATAAGTTGGCGTTTACTATAGAAGTGGGTACCTAGTACCTACATTGTTATTCTGAAAAAAAAAAACTAAGTATATTTTTATTTATTTACCACACACGGTACTTTACACTGAGATTCAGCCCACAGAGTCTTACTAATAGGGTTCCGTTTGCATCCTAAAATACCTACATAACTACATACGTAATCTGAGGCCTATTTCCCATTGGGGTAGGCAGAGACAATCGAAGACATCCTAAAAGCGTTGCAGGCGAAATCATGCCGAATTTCAGCCGGGTAAATTAGTTCCTATACTGCGAATACCTACAGTAGAATAAAAAAAGTTTTCTCAGCCAATTTTCTGCTGGCCAGACTGATAAAATGCAAAGCTTCAAGACTCAGCTGCAACGTAAGTAGTACACTTCTATACCTGCATTTACGTAGACGCATTGGCGCTGCTCTCAGTTCATCCGATATCTTAGTGCTCCAAACTTGAACTCCGAACGACATGAAACCTTTCAAGGAGAGGGTGTATGAGGGAGACGTGGTAAGAATCGTCTCGTCCGGACTGTGAATGAATACCTGCAGGATTGTATGCAAACTTTGAGTACCTATTAAACCAACAGGAGACGTCACGCGCACTAGTTTCTTTGCAAAAAAAGTCTGCCAATTTCTGCGCGGGGGATAAGGAAACGCACACAAATAATGTTAACACTAGCTTGAACTAGATGCACACAAATACATTCACACACAGAAACAACCAATCTGAGCACTCCGTGAACATATAACAGGTATGAGCGTTGACCGAACTTTTTTGGCAGAGGGGAACGCCTGTCAGTGGCGTCTCCGGTTGGTTTAATACTCAAAGTATGCAAAGGATTTAAGTTGTTAGTTAGTCACGAATTGCTCTACGCCTTTGGAAAATAAACGTATACAGTGGCGTACCGAGTACCTACTCAGTTAGTTCTGTTACACATAAACACTTAGGTAAGACCGATTCTGTAGCCTGCATGTTTCCTCATGATGTAGTATTCCTTCACCGTCTCATACCTATCTTCACCGACAAGAGAGGTGGATAAATTTGCTTTTTGGGTTAACAATAGTTACGGAAATAAGGTTCAAACTCTATAGGTATATAGGTAAGTATTATATAAATACGACCTGACACGAAGCCAACAGACATGTTCATGCACACAAATGTTGCCTCCGGGAGGGGATCGAACCCGCGACCTCCGACTCAGAAGATAGGGTCACTACCAACTGAGCTAACAGGCCCGTCATTAATAATACTTAGGTTTACTTTAACGGGACGACGGTAAACCTGATAGATCTGAGAGTAATCAATAATCTGTGTGAAGAAATTCTTATCGTGGAACGACAGTTCAATGTTGCTTTTACGGTACGGTTTCTTCATACCGTTACCCCATTCTCTGGAACAAAGAATTTTATATTAAGTGGTATTGTTAATAAAAGTAATTAAAAAAAGTTCATGCACCTACGTGCAGTAGGTAGCATGTGTACCTACTACCTACTAGAAGTAGAGTAGGTAACACTTATAGGGTAGGTAGTTGACTTTATCGAAGTTAAATTGCGAATATCCATAGAAAGATTACTTATTCCAAAACAGCACTACGAATGTGTACCTATTAATTTCATTTTCATTTTACTACCTATTAATGTAGTTGTATGTACCTATAGGTATAGAAAAAAAGTGGAACAATTGAACACTAAAAATGATAACAATATGTAAAAGTATAAGCGCTATTCCTGAAATTAGTTTGTTCAGTATTGACTACTTCATCGATATCAGCTATTTTTTTTTTCCAAATATGAATTAGCATAAGTACATACCTACTTACCTACCGGAATTTAGGACTTACCTACTTACTATGGAAACCCCACTATTATTGCTCTTTATTTAAGAAAGGAGACGTTCCATTTTGGGCCTGCACATTGTACCTACACCGCACCAGCGTGAAAGATAGAGAAAAATCTAGTGATTATCAGAAAATATAAAAAAAAATAATCATTTCCATCTATTTAACTTGCACAAAAGTACTTAATTAAACTTCAATGGATCCGCATGAAATCATATTGAAATAATACTATTTCTAACTTCTTAACCCCAATTTCCATGTTATTGTGAATTAGTCCGACAAACATCAAAATAATGTCAATTGTCATTTCACTGGTCAGGTTACAATTTTTTTTCGGTCTCCGCGATGCTAGTTTAATGAAAATTAAAGTTTATTGTACAAAGAAACTAGAAAAATATGAGCAAAATCATAAATAAAACTATAGTTATTTTATTTAGATAGTATATTTTATCTTAATAACTGGTGTACCTACATGGTGCAGGCCCAGATTTAAATCTCTTTGAGGCCCAGTCTCCATACATTCATAAAACGTCTCCTTTGGTAAGACAAAACTATAGTACGAATGCATCATTTTTAGGGTTCCGTACCTCAAAAGGAAAAAACGGAACCCTTATAGGATCACTTTGTTGTCCGTCTGTCCGTCCGTCCGTCCGTCTGTCAAGACCCTTTTTCTCAGGAACGCGTGGAGGTATGAAGCTGAAATTTATATCAATTACTCAGGTCTACTGTCCCTTGAAGCTGTGAAAAAATCAAACTTCTAAGCCAACGCAATCAAAAGATACAGCCGTTTATGCCGCGAATTTTCGACACTTGCAAGGGAATCAAAACCTACAGGGTGCTTCCCGTGAACTCAGAATCTTGAAATTTGGTACGAAGCAACGTCTTATAGCATAGATAAAGGAAAAATTACGAAAACCATAAATTTGCAAGGTTGTACGGAACCCTCGGTGCGCGAGTCCGACTCGCACTTGGCCGGTTTTTTTTATATAGCCTACCTATACCTACTAATTGGGGTGTAGGTATGAGGAATTCCGCTTATTCTGAGACACATAGAAACCAATTTCGCAAAACGATGCGATGATTCCTTGGTTTCCCCGTAACAACTTCAATATATTCGTACCTAAATCCAAATACTTACGTAGGATTATCGAAGCTAGCAACATTGGAGTTGAGAACATGGCACATTCCGTTCTCAGTCATAGCTTGATCGACCGTGATGGGGCAGTTCGTATTCGTCGTCGTAGACTGATAGTTGAACTCTTTGAACACCATTGCTGCTATCAGTGCGTATTGATTTGGGTCGATTAACTGTTTGATAAAATTATTGAAACACAAAAAAAATCTATTTACTTCTGGTGCACTAAAAATATGGCTTAACAGACTAATTAAGTATAACGATCTTTTTGTTCCGCGCAGTTTCTCCCGCGTAGTTCCCGGTAGTTTTTGTACCTATACTTACTTAGCTTTAAAAATTACGTTATTTCCATATACAATTACATCCCTTATTTCAACAACTTACCTACAGCTCTTTTTTTTCGCATTAAAAAGTAGCCTATGACCTTTCTCAGGGCTTAGACTATCTCTGTACCAAATTTTATTTAGATTAGTTCAGTAGTTTAGGCGTGATTGCGTAACATACGGATATATATAGAGTCACTTTCGCATTTATAATTAGTACTAGCGGATGCCCCGCGGCGTTGCCCGCGCGGATTCCGTTTATTCCCGTTCCCGTGGGAATTTCCAAAAATCCCTTTATACCGATTTCCTATGACATATCAGACACCTTCATACTATTTTTCAAGTTTCTATGTGTAATCGTTTCGGAGTAGTACGTATTTCTCTTTTTAAGCAGTTTTTATATTTTCCCGTGGGAATGAGATATTTTCCTGGAATAAAAAGTACCCTAGATGTTGACCTGGGTACTCAGTTATCTCCATACCAAATTTCATCAAAATCCGTCCAGTAGTTTTTGAGTGATGCGTGCACAACCAGACAGACAGACAGACAGACAGACAGACAGACAAAAATTCCAAAAATTGGTGTTTCGGTATCTATATCGATAACTATATACACTACCGTTAAAATTTTCAAAAAATATTTAATGTGCAGACACGGCCCCGTTAGAGTTTTATTATATGTATATAGATTAGCTGGTATTAGTAAGGTGTAAGGATATAACTACATAGTATAAAACAAAGTCGCTTTCTCTGTCCTTATATCCCTATGTCCCTATGTATGCTTAAATCTTTAAAACTTCGCAACGGATTTTAGTGCGGTTTTTTTTAATATATAGAGTGACTCAAGAGGAAGGTTTTAGTATTAGCACTAGCACCCGTGCGAAGCCAGGGCGGGTCGCTAGTAGTAAATAAATAATTGTTAATAAAGGCATAATTAGTAAAAAAAAAAATGTGCTTGCCGCGCACCAAGCGGCAACAGGCGAAGGTGGCAATGACAACAAATCTGTAGCCTAATGAACAATTTGGAAGTAGTGGGCAATATTCGCTTTGCCCGGGGTATCCACTTTGAACGGGTTTCCCCTATAGGTACATATTGGATTCTTATTCTTCTTTCTTCTCGTTCCCTCATATTGCATACCTACTTGATCCGATATCGGATCTGCGTCCGATAACGACATCGGACTGGATAATCAGAAAACGCGCTTAGGTGTTCAAATGAGGTAACACCTACTTACGTAAATAAGACAAGTAGGTAACACAATAGAAAAGAAAAGTGATGGTGAATAAACTAGGTAGGTACATTACCGGCAATATTTCTGGACTTTGCAGATCTAACAGGTTCAAAGTGTCCATACTGGCTGCGAGGATAGACCACAAATACGATTCCAGATTTACTCCCATCCTCTCGCTAGTTTGGCTAAAATGAAAATTTGTTCCCTCAAAACTTATTTTGAAACAATGCTAATTTTAGTAGGTAGGTAGTTTCCTACTCTATGAAAAACCACACGGACTAAGATGAAAGATGAAATCGTAATTTATAACGAGACGATGACTATTCACACACTACCCTAAGTATGTACGTTAGCACTATTTATTATAGGTACTGAGCCGTGGGTTGTTGGAGTTCGAGTAGAATGCACATGTCAAAGAAACCGAGTAGGCTTCCTGCCCCCGAGTGGCAAACGAAAGTATCATTCGTTTAGCTGGCGTACACTAAGTACCTATAGTACCTAAAACTAATTGAACTAGGACCAGGTAGGTACGTACAGCTATACTTCTTTAAAGTGTTGCATCAATTTTACTTGGTCGCGCTATATCTAGGTAGGTAGTTACTGCCGCGCCCGTGACATATATGTCATTTTCGTTTTACGAAGTCAGTAGAGAGTGGGTCGAATTCAATGACGTCGAACTAGTGTTTTATCCAAATTATTTCAATTAATCCTGTAGTGGTAGTATAATAAGGGAAAGTGTCATCGGTCCCGGTGATAATTTTATCGGAGATGAAAGACGGTAAAAAAGAGCTTGCAGCGAATGAAAAGGTTAAGGTCTACTTTGGCTGAAGAAAACACAAAAGACAGGATAATCGTAAACATGGTGTCTAACTTAAAATTTCGTTGTGTGATAACTTAATAAGCCTGTCACTTACTTTAAAAGATCCATAAAGGCTTCAGGATTTGGTTTGAGCGCAGGGCATAGAGTGAAGGCTGGGTAGGAAACGTTCCAGTTAAAATAATCCATCTCGACGCTCATAACGATCGGTGTCTCCTAAGGGAAATAAATAAAAATTAAAAAACTTTTTTAAAAGAAGCTTTCAGATTTAGAGTGACGTCACTTTATTTTTCGAGTTATTCTCAGCAAGCTCTTTCATTCGATACCCATATTGTAGGAGTGCATTAAAAATAACTAGTCCGCCATCTTGGGTCTTCCGCCATGTTGAATTTAGAATAACGTCACACCGCTGACCATGCAGTGTCATAGAAAGTAAACGCGTCTACAAAATGTCATCTCAATCCGTTGGAGATATCTGCTTCAAAATTAAGTTGCAAGATTCAACCTGAACAAAGATACACTGCATGTTAAATAAAAGCTTGTAAAATAGGGTATTTTACTACACAGTCAAATGAGTTACTTTTTATGAGCTGTCAAAATGTACTACATGTATAAAGTGTACTGAGTTACAGACTTTGTGATGTCATCATTTTTAGTAGGTACTTACATTATGTACTTTTTTGATTGTTTTATTATTTCAATATTTGATTATCGAAATTAATGTTTAGATTTAGAGATGTTTGGGATTTAAGCTTTTTAATTTCGAAACAGTGAAAGACCCTTAGCGGGTATTAATTCCCACAGAAAAATAAAGAGAAATACGTAGATAGGTATAGGTAGGTACCTACCTAAGTACCTACTATTTCGAGACACCTAGAAACTTGATAAATGTTATGTAGGTATCTTATACGTCGTAGGAAACTGCTATGAAGGGATTTTCGAAAATTCCCACGGGAACGGGAATAAACCGGATCCGTGAGGGCAACGCTGCTGGGCATCCGATAGTCGCCATTAAATGACAATATATCGTTACGAAAGCAAAATAAATGGTATTATGGTTAAATGTAGGTACTTACAATGAATCTGAGGTATTGTGATACCAGGACATAAAAGACCAGCCCGGTGGATGATGCGAAACTGATCACCCAGAAAACTCTAGAATAAAATGTGCGCAGTGTATCTTACTACGTAGGTAGTTAGCTAAATACAATTGTGCACATAAAAACTTAATACTACAGTAAACCTGTAGATCAATAAGAAATAAGTACTTATAAAAACCAGACTTCTTGGAAAACATTACCATCTTTTTGGCGCAGTTGTTAAAAATGTAGGATTATAATACTTATATGGCACTCCGTAGATGAAGACGAATCTATAGCAAACGGTTTTTAAACTGTTTAAAAACTATAGGCTGGGCTAAAGAAATATACTTACCCTATCTAAGGTATCTCATGGTTTTGGAAAAGAAATAATCTCACGCCTTTTATCCCCGAGGGGGTAGCAGAGGTATTCCATTTCTGGAAATACCTCTACTTTTCACCAGAATATTCGACCCCTAAACGTGTTAAGTGGTGAGACCATCGCCGGACCGGGTCGGTTAGATACACAATACACATGCCTCAGAATTAATTCAGAATTAATAATGGTTTAGCTAAAAGAGAATAATTTGGATTATTTCACTTTGTTCACTTGTGCGTTTATAATATCGCCTGAGTGTTTTGAAATTTTGAAGTTCTCTTGTGGTTGTTTAAAAGAACTATTCTTGTGTTAGGTGTTTTAATGTTTAAGTATTTTTAATCTAGTTCCAAATATTTTGTCTGTCTATCTATCAATACTAATTATAATAAATGGCGAATGAACTGTCTGTTTGTCTGTTAAATATTTTTTAATTAACATATTAATAAGCTATTTTTAATGTTGGAAGTGTTGGAACGCGGAAGAAGTCGTAAGTACTTCCTAGGTATAAATGTATAATACGACTAAACCGCTGAACCCATCCTAATGAAATTATAATCGTGATGGCTCGCATCTTAAGGAAGTCTATCCAAGCTCCTCTTTATTTTTTATCTCGGAAGACAAACAAAACTTCCTTGCGTTCCAAGAAAAATGTTGTAAATTATTATGAAGAGCAGTGATAGCCCGGACGGTTAAAGAGCCGGTCGAAAATCAGTGAGGCTCGGGTTCGAATCCTGGCATGTACCAATGAGTTTTTCAAAAACTTACGTACATATTTATCACTAGCTCGACGGTGAAGGAAAACTTCGTGAGGAAATCCGCAGGTCTCAGAATTAATTCTGAGACATGTGTAAATAGACCCGGTCCGGCGATGGGCTCACCACCTATCACGTTTAGGGGTCCAATATATCTCGTAAAATGTTAGTATATCCAGTAATGGAATACCTCTGCCTACCCCCTCGGGGATGAAAGGCGTGAGTTTTTTTTTAATCATTATGAAAAGTTTAAATTTTTGTCTAACCTCTCAATCCAATGCAGCTCTGTGTTCACGATATATGGAAGTCCATGGGTGGTAGAAGTTATTAATTCGCTTCGGAAATAATTCCTAAGCTTTTGCTTCTTCATCGTCAGGCTCTTGTAATCATCTCGTTTCTTTTTGGAGACTCTTTCCTTCACTTTTATATTTATCATTTCTTTGTCTAGTCGTTCTAATTTCTGTTTTTTGTCTACTCTGTTTGTTTGTATCAGTATTACTTTTGATATTGCAATTAAGCTTCAACAAGACTGTTATATTTGGTGTCTAAGTCACACTGATTGATATACAAAATAATACTACATTTACTAAAACAATAATTGGGAAAGGATGAATAGGTACGACGAGTAGGTAGGTATCTATTGGATATTGAATAAAGAATTTTCAATGTGAAAGTCAGTGGAATGGAGACTTCACATGTTTGGTGTGAATTAAATATTATTTTAGGTATACTAATTGATTGATTCTATTGGTGTTTACAGTTCTTTCTCTTTATGGAGTGAAGTCATGGTCGGAAAATAGTTTACCTTTGTAGCTGGATGGGGGAGGCCATGTAAAACCCATAGCTACGACCGCTGTAGGTACCTAATACAGAATACATAGGTATATAAATAAATAAATTGTGCGACACAATTCACACACAGTTATGTAGTCTCAAACTAGGCAGGGCCTTTACTATGAGTACTAAACAACTGATAGACATACTTAAATAAATATTAAACGACCAGACACGAAGCCAACAGACATGTTCATGCACACAAATGTTGGCCCCGAACGGGGATCGAACCCCCGACCTCCAGCTCAGAAGGCACGGTCACTACCAACTGAGCCAATAGGCCCGTAAATATTAGTCATATATTATTACATAGTATCACATAATATTGAATAATAGCGTATTCCACAATCCATTCCATATCAATTAAAACAGGTAATCTCTGACGCGAAGGCCCAAGAAAACTCCCAATAGAAGTGTCTTGCATTTTTCCAACTATTCTTAACGTAAATGTTAATTCAGCCTGAAATCAAATTATACAGACAGAGTACCTTAAACTTTTGATTTAACTACGTGTCTTCAAAACGACGCCAATGGAAACTTTTCTGCGAGTAATTTCATGAAATATTGTTTCTTTATTTAAAGTTGTAAGAGAATTGAACTCTCCAGAGTTTTCTGTTCCATGGTTTGTCCAACAATAGAATATTAAAATACATCATTACTAATATAATTATGTTTCTGATGTTTTATTCTTTAGAAAATAAACAATAAGTCGATAGGTATCAGTTAGATATGTTAGATGTATAAGAAATAAGCTGAGTTCTAAATAAGTAGGTAAGGTAATTAACATGAATACCTACTCATATTATAGTCCTACAAAAAAGAAAAATAGGGTACGGTCAGCAACGAACTGGCACTTCCACAACACTCGTATCGTAGGGTAACAGTTTCATATGGTTGTAATAAAATTAAAATTTTAAATTCATATATAAATATGTACATAAAAAAATCCAGACATAATAGAAAGTAGTCTTCAGTACACTACCAACTTTTAGCTGATACGTTATAAAAATATAACGTTACTAACCCGGGTAATTTTTGTTTTTAAATAAGTATACTAAAGTTAGGTAGAGCCCGCTTCTTATTCGTGATGCTCGAGTTCGAATCCTGTATGTACTTACAAATGAGTTTTTCTTACTTAGGTACATATTTAAATCACCGGATCTGTTACACATTCTTCAGTAGATATTAATTCTGGGACCTGCGGGTTTTCTCACAATATTTTCCTTCACCGTCGAGCTAGTGACGATTTTTTTTTATGTTGGTTTGAATAAGTCCATGGATGGTTTATATTCATAACTGGACCCGATAGGTGGCGCTGTTGTGTGTGGCAGGACATCGTCCAACCGGGCCACAATGTTATAAAAATACTTATAGATACTTACTTACATTATAAAAACTATTAGAGAGCAGTGATAGCCTTTACGGTTAAAGACCCGGCTCGGGATCGAATCCTGGCATGTACTAATGAGCTTTTTAAAAACTTACGTACATATTTATCACTAGCTCGACGGTGAAGGAAAACATCGTGAGGAAACCCGCAGGTTTCAGAATTAATTCTGAGACATGTGTAAATAGACCCGGTCCGGCAATGGGCTCACCACCTATCACGTTTAGGGGTCCAATGTATCTCGTGAAATGTGGGTGTATCCAGTAATGGAATACGTCTGCCTAACCCCTCGGGGATGAAAGACGTGAGATTATTTATTTTATTTTATTTATTTTTTATTATAAAAACTAATTTTAATCTAGACAACGATTAGGACCAAGCGGCGTATCTGCAAAACTGTTCATGATTAAATAAAACTTAACAGCCAAGGGACGTCAAGGGTGCTAAGTTTGAAGAGGAATATTAAAATTAAAATAATATCAGCCGTGATAACTCTGAAATGGACTCAGAAATTAGCTTAATTAACAATAAGCTTTTAATTCTTGAATTGTCGCTAATGAGAGGTCTAATGGAGGCTAAAGTAACAGAGTTGTTTTTAGTCCGGGCCCCCTGGAACTTTTGATTTTGATCCGTTTTTAGGGTTCCGTACTGAAGAGTTTTGCTTACTGTGTAGGCTCACAGTTAATGATAGTTTATGCACGCACTGGCTCAATATGACACCGAGTAGGTATCCTCCGTCCACAGCCACATCATCATCATCATCATCAACCCGTAACTGTCCACTGCTGAGCTAAGGGTCTTTCCTCACACATGAGGAAAGTATGGGCCTTAATCTCCCACACGAGCCCACCGCGGATTGGGAGATGGTGCTAAGCTAGTGGCCACTTAGCAGTCAGAATTTTTCAAGCCACCCAAGGGTATCTGACATGGCTTAACGACTTCCATTGTGCGTAAACACAACGAAAACCGGGACCAACAATTTAACAGTTACAATGTGACAGTTAACCCGTCGAGGTCCGTGTCTCTCTGGTTTTAACCCTATCCTACTCGTGTGCATGAGACAATGTACGTTATCTATTTATAGATATACAAACACTACACGTACAAAGGCTAAAAACGGGACCCTATTACTAAGACTTCGCTGTCTGTCCGTCCGTCTGTCTGTCACCTAGGCTGCATGTCAAGAACCGCGATAGCTAGACAGTTGAAATTTCCACAAACTATGTAGGTATTTCTGTTGCCGCTATAACAGCAAATTCTAAAAACAAAATAAAATAAATATTTAAGGGGGGCTCCTACATGATTTTTTGCCGTTTTGATAGATAATGGTACGGAACCCTTTGTGCGCGAGTCCGACTCGCACTTGGCCGGTTTTTTCTTTATTCTAAACAGCACGTAAAATCAAATCAAATACAAAAAGCAGTAACATTATAAGTAATTTAACTTTATCGGTTTATCGTCTCCGTTTCATAGTTAAGTAAGTACCTACATTATAATTTGACTGGGTACATTCAGTGACATTGTAGATCATGTGTAAAAGGTCAACACAAAGGTCGGTTTCGATTGACTTTAAAAGCAATATTTTGAAAGGCAAGTATAAATTTGGCTTTAACAAATTATTAGATAGTTTCTTGGGCCCACAGTACTTATAGATACGGCCCTGTCGAGGCCTTCCAAATTGTAGACGAAATTCTGTTAAAGGTTCCTATTGCTTTTAATGGGGTAGCTTTATTAATATTTTATATAAATGACGTGTACCACCGAACTGTAGGAAATACTCTCAAAATTTATATTTCTCTTTAAATATTTACATGGTTTAATGGTTTCTACGGTTGTCAAAGACCAAGTTTGAAATTAAATTTGAATTTTTAAGCAGTAAGCATTCCATTTCCTATAAAAGGAAAAATACTTACTGACATATCAATCGCAACCGCTGGAGCTACAAAACTGATGTAAGGGAGGTATGTGGGTAGCTTTTAGAACGTAGACAAGCACTTAGTCAGAGGTCATCCTGCGGCTAAACGTGGCTCTATTTTATTTTCTTACATAGATTATTTGTTAAGTGTACAATGGCGAGCTGAATCTCATCTTAATTCTCAATCATTTATTGCATCCCATAAGCTTATATACAACATGTAACAGAATAAGGCTCAAAATCACCAAGGTGAATTTCAAGATGTTTTATGTCAAAAAAAAAATTCAAGTTATAAGAATGACTCCTGGTTTATACTGTTGCAAAATTTGTATATTAATAAACTTTGACAGGGCAGCGCACAGAATTATACACTTTTTTTGTTATATTGCTTTTTAGTGAATATTTTACAGAAAACCATCAATTCGGGAACGTTTTTCTAAGTTTGATAAAATTAACAAAAACATAACAAAGTATTTAACTTAAGGATTGTTTATTGACATGGGTATATGAGGTATCCTTAATATGTAAAAAATATTGAAAACAATAAATACAAAATCTTTTATAAGCAAAAGACATCAAAAAATAAAAGAAGTTGCTATTATCATGCTTAACATTTAAGAAATTTCAAATTATTCAGAGCTCCTATAATAGAATTAACGCTAGATGAACAGAATTAAAGTTCTGTGATGCAATAAGCTATGTTTTTTCTAAAAAAATTGCTAATTTATGCGAATTTTATTTTAAATATTGTACTGTTCCCGGAAATGACCAACCGTTCCCGGAATGACAAAGTCTATCTGTATCATCACTTAATTTTCACGTAAATTGGTTTTCAGTTTCTTTTTTCAATGTATTGTAACTACAAATTCCGTATAAGTGTTTCTTCATAGCCGGAATATCTTTAAATAAAGCAATTTTAAATTTTTTGACGTTACTCAAAATCAGAACTTTTTTGTTGTCTAAAAAAGTCTTTTTCTCACCTCTTATAATTTTATCTTCTTGAACGGACTTCCATATAAAATATGTCAAACAATCTCTATTATATCTCCTAATTGAAACTCCGGAATTTTTCATTTTTCACATAAACTACCTATTCATGCAGTCATGAGACTTAACATCACAAGTGTTATGTTCTATTAAGTTTTCAATAGACGCGTGTTCAAGCTGTTTTGCGTATTTCAGTTTATTTAACTTATCTTCAAAATTTGCATGCTTGACATTCAAGCATGTACCTCTATCCCTAGATTCAAAATGGGTTTGCTCTCAATAGCGTTGCGTATGATAAGATTGCAGTTTCTTTTTTAAATTCTGACACCAGGTCTTTAAATGTGCCTTAATACCATAGTCTCTCTTAGATGGGCACATTCGACTTACATCATCTTGTTCGAAGAAAACAATGACTTTTTAGTATCAGCCTTTTCTTGCAATATCTTAGTCAATACTTCGCTATAGAAGTCTATAGTCTATCTATAATTTAATTAAATGTTTAAATAGACCCGGTCCGGCGATGGGCTCACCACCTATCACGTTTAGGGGTCCAATATATCTCGTGAAATGTGGGTATATCCAGTAATGGAATACCTCTGCCTACCCCCTCGGGGATGAAAGGCGTGAGATTATTATTATTACAATTTAATTTCTTTCTGTTCTGTCATCTTATCAAAAAACCCTCTTTCCTAGCATTTGCCTTTTCTCTTTCGCGCAAATAAGCTGCACTATCCTTTTTAAGATTTTCTGTGTTCTTTTTTATTATTTTCATTTATCAGGAGTATACGTTACGCTATAATTAAAAAACAACGAATTTGTTACATAATTTAATGAAACAATGTAAGTGAATCGCCCTTGGAAACAATAATTATCATTCCGAGAACGCAACAGTCATTTCGGGAACGTACCATCATATCCGGGAACGTTTCCGAAATGACCGTTCTCGAAATGACGATTCCAAATAAGCACGCGCTTTGATCATTTAGCGGCCATCTTAAATGCAACCTGACTTTGTCAACAGTAATATATTTGAGGTAACTTTGTTATTTCGGGTCGTAAAAAAGAATCACATCAATCGTTAAATGTAAAAAACACGTTCACGTGTTGACGGACTATTGATGTACGCTCTACGAATAATGAATTGAAAGGTACTGACTACTTAGATATTAATTTATTTGCCGATGAATATACTGACAGCCGGCTTTTTCATTGTTTGGTTCATCTGCTGACGTTTGATTTAGAATGGCGGCGTACACTTAAAATTGTGAGCATGTGGACGTCCGTACCACCTCTTAATTCTTTTCGAAAACCACCTAGAAGTAATGTGACGGTGATTGTGACGCTGATTTCTGCTATCATTTTGATTGTGACGGCTTCCTCGCCGAAGGATTGATTAAAATAGGTGGTACGGAGGTTCACATGCTTTGTCTATGGTTTTCACACAAATCGTCGAATTCCAAGAGAATCACACCATGTACCGGCGAAATTAACATTTTAAACCAATGTGACGGAATATGTGACAGCTACAAACACATTCTTTACATATGTGACGTAATAGGGACAGAGAAATAAGCGATCTTTTTTTCAGAAGCATGTCTTGAGTTTGGCCACCATTTTAACGTCAAAAATCCTATTGAAACATGCATTTAAATAAAAACCTAACAGGAATTCGAAACCGTTTAGTCACGACAAATAGCTCATGATATTATTTCCACGACTACTTCATTATTTTTAAAGAAAAACGTGAATGAATTTTTCATATACACGAATTAGGGTGACCAATGTCTTAGATCACTTTAGGACATTCATCTATGTATAAATAAAAAAAAATAACTCTCATCTGCTCTAAATTCAAAAGAAATGTTTGCTGTCAGTATAACGAATAATAATAATTTAAAAAACTAATGAACACGCTGTAATGGTAAACTGAAATAAAGCCAAAGAAATATTAATAGAAAGTATAAGAATTAATGGAATACCGCTGCCTCCTCGGGGAAAAAAGGCGTGAGATTTTTTATTTTTATTTATAAGAATTAAATAATTAACGACACAATTTATGTTATCGTAAATAACACTGGATCGACATTCGCACAATTCGGTTTATTAGTAATAAATAGGGACCGGATAATATGCATTTGCATATTTGCATATGCATTTGCTTATTTAAGCCATTCTCAGCGGTAATAGCATATTTTAGCTAAGATCTAGTCATGATGCATATTATCGGTACATTTACAATATTTTTTCAAGTGCAGTGCACTCAGCCTGCGTTTTCCACTTACAAAAATATTCTAAATGATCGAAGACACAATCTTACCACTGAAAATTTGTAAAAATACTTGATTGTTTACATTTACAAATTTTTTAAATAATTTTAATGTCATGTAATGTTACTGTACTTATTATCGCCTATTAAAAAATAATTTACTCATTTTTATTGCTGATTTTGAAACAAAAAATGAAAACTTGCTTTTCTCTTTTCTTTGAGGATTCCTAAAATTTATCATTTAATTTCGCATATTCTGCCAATTTTTGTGCATATTTCAAACATTTTTCATGCATATTTGCATGCATATAACAAGCTTTTCATGATGCATATAATCCAGTCTCTAGTAATAAAGTAATAATCTCACGCCTTATATCCCCGAAGGGGTAGGCAGAGGTATTCCATTTCTGGATATACCCACATTTCAACAGATATTTTTTGGACACCTAAACGTGATAGGTGGTGAGCCTTTCGCCGGACCAGGTCTTTTACACATGTCTCAGAATTAATTCTGGGACCTGCGGGTGTCCTCACGATGTTTTCCTTCACCGTCCAGCTAATGATAAATATGTACCTACGTAAGTTTTTGAAAAAGTCATCATGCCAGGATTCGAATCCAAGGCTCACTGATTTTCATCATGTGAAGCGGGCTCTTTAACCGCAAGGCTATTACTGCTCTTGAGATTACATTAGATTAATTACTTTAAAAATAATTTTGGAAAGTTCATATTTTGAAATAACTATGTTTATGTTTTTAAATTATAATTAAAATTAATAGTTAAAAAAATAATATGAAAAGACCCCAATCCGATTTAAATAATAGTTTAAATTAATCGTCATATCAGCAGTAAGATGTATAGACAAAAGAGAGAGTAGATTCTTTTTATTTTGTCTATGTAGGTATGTTCGACTTTCATAATTAACCTATCACGTGTAGGGGTCCAATATATCTCGTGAAATGTGGGTATATCTAGAATGGAATACCTCTGGCTACCCCCTCGAGGATAAAAGGCGTTAGATTTAATTAACCAGCCACGTATTATTTAAAACTTTTGCCTGATACACCCAAGAGTCATTTTTGCGAAAAGCAATCTTTTTCCACCCCGCTCCGTGGCGTCAAAGCCCTCTCTTATAGTAACAATGACAATTACAAAAAAAAGTATTTCTTTCATGTTTATGACCATTTTGTGTCGAATGGGTGGGAATAGAATAAAAAGACGGTGTTACTGGCTTCTCATTGTTTAACTCTAATTAGGGTCCTGATAATAAAGCTTGAGCTTACCAGCGACAATTCTACCGAATATATCAGGCTTAGCGTTTGTCGTACATGTATCATTACAAGATGTTTCAATAAATATTATAATAAAAACTTACTGTCTTTTATTGAATTCTTTATTTTCATTAAAATTTTCGATTCTATATAGTTATTGTAGATAAAACATACTTAGATATTGTTAGGTAGACAATAAACACCCCTCCTTTACCGTTTGCGAAGTCCCTACCGCACTTCAGTAGAAAGTACTTTCAGTCAAGAAGGTCGACTCGGAATCAGTCCCAACAAAATGACAGTCACCCTATACAGTAACTTTCCATAGTAATGGGCAAATCCAATTTTCTCTTAAACGAATAAAGTAGTCGTAGAAATAATATCATGAGCTATTTGTCGTGACTAAACGGTTTCGAATTCCTGTTAGGTTTTTATGTAAATGCATGTTTCAATAGGATTTTTGACGTTAAAATGGTGGCTAAACTCAAGACATGCTTCTGAAAAAAAGATCGCTTATTTCTCTGTCCCTATTGCGTCACATATGTAAAGAATGTGTTTGTAGCTGTCACATATTCCGTCACATTGGTTTAAAATGTTAATTTCGCCGGTACATAGTGTGATTCTCTTGGAATTCGACGATTTGTGTGAAAACCATAGACAAAGCATGTGAACCTCCGTGCCACCTATTTGGATCCATCCATCTGCGAGGAAGCCGTCACAATCAAAATTATAGCAGAAATCAGCGTCACAATCACCGTCACATTACTTCTAGGTGGTTTTCGAAAAGAATTAAGAGGTGGTACGGAGGACCACATGCTCACTTAAAATTATTTTTGTTTGGTTATCGATGCGTTCACTGAAATGACTTATGCACTATCGGACAAACTATTTTTGCATTTTTATAATTTTAAAAATAATAATCTTTTTGTATCCTTTTCAACCAGTCCAAGGAGAAAGATGCTCAGATTTATAAGTTGAATCACCAACAAAGAGATTTTAGCATTTCATTGAACTTTTTTCCGGTTGAAGTTTTATTCCTTACTAAATGTATGTAAAACGTTTTTTGCGTTTCCTGACTTTTCTACCCCCTTGACCTCAGTTAGTCTCTTATAGACTTTTGATCCTTATCTGAAACTGGATCGAATGGCATCAAAATTTTTTTTGTGGGAATCGACGATTTTCTCGCTGACTGTACCATTTTTCAAAAATCTTTATATGCAGTTCTAAATATTTTCAAAAATGGTGGATAGTCTCTTCAGACCATTTTCGTCTAGCTACAACGGTTAAGGTTAAGGCTGCCCTGGCCGACCCATCTCAAATATCCACCCTGTATAGGACTGAGGTATAAGTACCTACCTACCTACGAATAAGGATTCCTTATTTGTAGGTACCAATAGAAGTCAGAAATCGCGAAAATCTTTTTCCATACATTTCGTTGGAAATGAAATTCTAACTTACTTTTTAAAACAAAACTTTTGATTACGGATAATACCTACTAGCCTTTGCAAATAAGACTAGCCGCAAAAAAAACATAAACATTTTAACATCGAACTTGAGCGGTTTGACAATAAAAATACCTACGAGGGGGGGGGGGGGCAATTCTACTAAGTGTCAGCGGTCATAGTTGGATGACAATGAGATGTCAATGGTCAGTCAATGGTGTTATTTTGACACTTTTCAGAGCAAAATATAACACCATCGACTGACCGTGTCACTGTCATTGTCATCCAACTGTAGGTAACCGTTGACATTTAGTAGAATTGGCCCCCAGGTTTCGTGACAAATTATGTATTGGAGTATTATGCATTCCAAAGTCAAATCTAGCCACTAGATTATAAATTCATGATTAAATTGACGTTTATGTAATAATATCCGTAAATACCTACTTTGTAAACTGCATTACAGTTCCGTCAGATTCTATTTCCGTGCTGTTTCCTCCACACTGCGGCGTCCTCTGTTTGTTGCCAATGTTGTCATTTGCACCTAAGTGCATGTTGCCATTAGCACTCCATGTCTTAGGAAGGTAAATAAATACTTGTACAGTTGTCAGTCAGCATATCATAGTGTACGCTACGGAATTAGGACCTTATTTCTTCTGTTTCAGATTTGGTTTTTGAAACTGTAGCTGAGTGTAGTTGGTATAATTTATATACATAAGTATTACGTTTCCATTCCATTCCATAGAGTATGACTACCTTTTCAATTGGAATCCTATACCCAAAGGCGCTGTGATCATAATCTCACTTCTGCACAAATATATGACTTATATCCATACTGCGCGAGTTTGGATATTGTTTCGACGAGTGGTTACAACGTGTACTTAAATACTTACCTCCTAGCGTTTTCATGGGATACCTACAACAAAGATGGCGAAAGGTACGAGTAATACAGAACGAATGATAAAAAAAGATACAGCTATCTGTCAAGACTTGCGCTTGAAATACGACTTGAAATACAATGTGACTAAATAAAATTAGACCAATTAGATATCTACATTTGTTGGCCTCAGTTTCCACGCTCTAGTAAAATATCTACCTCTGTAGGTATATAGGTACCTATCTCTGCTTCTGCAGTAATTTTATTCCTCTTTCATTACTCGCAATATCTTCTGGCCACAGTATTTTCTGTGACAAATATGGGTTACAAGCGCCAACGCTAGCCAACTGGAACCTCAAAAAAGTTTAACATTTTTAGTGCTGGTAATATAAACGCACCAAAAAGGCGGGCAGAAACAATTGAAAGACTGCAATGGCAGTGGCGGGCAAGGGTGTGTTTGTTGGATACTGTGAGGCGAGAATGGTGTGTGACTGTGTGTATGCGCTCACTGTGGGTGCTTTGGTTGTTATTTAGCGAGATTGTATCTGTCTTTTAAACGTTCATAACTGAACAGTGTCGTGCGCCTTGGCCGGAGCTACTATCTTGCAGTAGTTAAAAGTTTACCAATATATGGGTACTTATATGTTAACAGACCGAGTCGATCCAAAGTCAAATTCAAAATCATTTATTTTCTGTAGGTTTGGAAAATTCACTTAGAAAAGTCAATAGTCTAATAACAAGGCACTCTAGACTCGTCCATGAAGATTGGCTAAACGTAAACAGCAGCCAATCTCCACCGACGAGTTGCTTGTTCCAAATGCAGTCGGTCGAGAAGATCCAGCAAGAAACTCAAGGGCAGCTCTTTTTAATCTCATGTTCATGTCAAGAGTAGTTAGTTGCATATACTGGATATATATACCCACTTTTCAAGAGAATATTCGACCTCTAAACGTGATAGGTGGTGAGCCCATCGCCGGACCGGGTTTGTTTACACATGTCCCAGAATTAATTCTGGGACCTGCGGGTTTCCTCACGATGTTTTCCTATACCATCGAGCTAGTGATAAATATGTATGTAAGTTTTTTGAAAAACTTATTGGTACGTGCCAGGATTCAAACCCGAGCCTCACTGATTTTCATCCTATGAAGCGGGTTCTCTAACCGTAAGGCCATCATTGCTCTTGCTAGGTACCTAGTAGGTAGGTACAGTCAAGAGCACATGATGCTTTACAGTTGTAGTGCGAGTCTGACCTCTAAGGCGATTGTAATAAGAACGTTACAAGTTACAAAGTCTAATGTGTCAAGCTTTACGTGCTCTTGACTGTACTATGGTGTGAATGTGTGTCACTTCGGGTCCTTTAGTTGTTACCGAGATTGTAGCCGTCTTTTTTCAAACGTTCATGGCTGAACATATCTCAACAACTCCCGTTTTGAAACCAGTGTAGAGTTAGATCTAAAACCTACCTTAACATACGAATGTGATTTAGCTCGGGAGCTATCCGTTCGCTGCCCATAAAACCCACGAGACCCGTTGCAAACAAACGCGAACTTTATCAGAATGCCCGTGTTGTAGTCAAGAATGCCCTAATCGCCCATTTAGTAGCGTTAAGCCCCTATTTATTATAGTAACTAGTCGGGCACTATCGCTTTCCGAGCGAACTGGAGATCGTTCCGTGTTTCTTACTACCCATTTGTCTGTACCCTCTTACTAATTCAACAAAACGTGAGCCGAGATAACAAGTTCCTTTCGCAGATTGCCGATAGAATGGTTTGCGATCGGCGTTCCCACGGTGCCGGTTTTCTTACACACTTATTCTTAAGGATCGTAAAAGCCGATCGGTTTAAGAAGCTTATCGCCCTTTTAATGTTGTTCGGGTAAGTGGTAGTTGCCTCCTAAGCAGGCTCCTTTGTTTTGGGATGAGAAACGGTTTAGCGGTGTTTTGCTGCCCTATAAATTTGATTTGAAGGACCAGAGAGCTATTCGAATTCTGTACGAAAACAGTGTTGTATTATAGCTTTAAATGATTCTGGAGCATGTGTAACATCACTACGACTAACGATCTGTTCAGGGTTTCTGAAAAATAAACTAGTGAAAAAATTGTTATTTGAAGAAAAATAATACCTCTGCACACTATCTCGAGGATAATGCGTTTATATTATTTAAAATTTATTTGTTTGTTGTCTGGATGCTAAAGGAACCTAAGTTAGCTATAATTTTTTAAGCAATATATTTATTTGGGACTGATTTTTCAATAGTCAGTTCAAAGTTATCTGAAGAATAAACATCACCTGTCACTTTTCCTTTCTATTGTCAGAGAGTGACAGCATCAATATATTCTCCAGATAAAGTTTATCTGACGATTGAAAAATCAGTCCTTATGCATTTATTTATATCAGAGTTTCATTTAAACTATACCTAGTATGTACTATTTAAATATGTCCTTCTAATTTGGGAAACGAGATAAGTTGTGCAGTTTTGTTGTGATATAAATTATAGATACATATTTGAATTTTAAGATATCTCTTTCTAATACCGACACAAAACTCAATATAAGTACCTACGATGCGTTTGCCCTTTAATAAAGATTTAAACATTATAAATATATTTCTTATATGATGATGATGATATAAATATTATATTGTTTTAAAATTTTGTTATAGGTACTTATAACTTGCATAAGACATACAAATACAACTAAGTGCACAAACCGACTATTCTAAGTTTGACAAAAAAACTTACTTATCTATGGTAAATATACGTAATTCCGGATTATTAAAGCATTCTTGTCTTTCCAAGCAATTTCCAGTAAAACCACAGAACAAGTAATAGTACTACGTAAAACAGAAAAACTCAGCGAATTGAAATTAGTTCAGTCGTAAAAAGAGGTTTTCAGAGAGGAGATTGATATATAACACTACTGTATTTAGGTATACTATATTTTTTAGTGTAATCGATTTTTTTCTGGGCCCTGTAAATGTTCGTTATTACGGTATAAAATTTGACTCTCCAGTTAATTCCGGAAATGAGTGCTGGTAATTCCGGTATATGCAGTAAAATGCAGTTTTTCTGCAGGATTATACGAAACATGAAATAAAAATTTAAGGCGATGTGTTCTTAAATAAAATAACTTTATTTTATTTTGTATATAGGAAAGAAGAAAGAAGAGCAGTGATAGCCTTACGGTTAAAGAGCCGACCGAAAATCAGTGAGGCTCGGGTTCGAATCCTGGCATGTACCAATGAGTTTTTCAAAAACTTACGTACATATTTAGCTCGACGGTGAAGGAAAAACATCGTGAGGAAACCCGCAGGTCTCAGAATTAATTCTGAGACATGTGTAAATAGACCCGGTCCGTCGATGGGCTCACCACCTATCACGTTTAGGGGTCCAATATATTTCGTGAAATGTGGGTATATATAGTAATGGAATACTTCTGCCTACCCCCTCGGGGATAAAAGGCGTGAGATTATTTCTTTCTTTTCTTTTCTTTCTTTATATAGGAAAACAGTTGTATATTTTTTAGCTCGAGGTATGGTCTACTATAATTATAGAGTCATACACTTAAGTACCTACTTCGTAGTTATTAAGTAGTAGGTACTATGTAAGTTGGTAGTACTTTAGTTAGTAACAAGTATCTAGTAGTACCTACTTAAGTAGTAAGTATCTTAGCCCCCGTATACAGCAGTAGCTAGCTTACTACTCTGCTATCCTACCTCCTACTAATATTATAAACGCGAAAGATTGCGAGTATGGATGTATGTTTGTTACTATTTCACGTAATAGGTACCAACAATTATATTGGAACATCGATATGTATCAAATTAATTAATGATTTTGTACCAATATTAGGTATTTGTGACGAATATGTTCAAAGTAAAAAAATGGTTTCACTTTAAACACGTTTTTATATTAAACATAAATAAAACCGTAGCACGTAATTTGATTTCAAGAAATTGACAAATACTTCCATCTCCTATTTCAAATACAAAAACGTACCTAAGTAAATTTGGAAGTAATAAAAGAAAATCTTTTCATTACAATAACTTTAAATACTATCTCCACAAGTGTAGTATATTACGAAATGAAGGAGGCACTTAGGAATTCCTTTTGAGGCTGCCTGGCCACTAGCCAATTTGCATCGAGTCGAGGCTTGCTTTCCTAGTAGTTTGCTGGGCACGGCAATCTCAATTATGGCATTTCGCGTTAACTTCTACGGAAACTGGTCGGAATAACAGGTTTATTAGTTTGTGTTTTAGTCTTTTATGCGCAAAATAAGCATTGCCACTTGGTTAAACTATCCACTGTTGAATATCAGCAATCTGCTGTCATCACCACGCTTGGTAAGATTGTGATCTGTCTATATTCTGCACACTTTACACAGCTATTTGGTACTAACCTAGGCAGAGCTTGTACTATGTGTACGCACTAAACTGTTAAACATACTTAAGCACTAAGCAGTGACATATTAACATCTAAACTCGAAGCTATAGCAAATGTGTGTAAACATGCCAAACACCACTGGCAAAGACAGGTTCGCTCGCTACCAGTAGGTAATTTTCTCCTTTTTGTACTCCTGTAACACGGTAGCTCGGTGACAGTAGTTCAAAATGGTGTTTGTTTTACAGACAAAGGGTCGATTGTGTGTTACCTACACTTCTATATTGGAATAACATCCCTTCTCTTATTTTTGTTTTTAACGAGCTGTAATTTATCATATGCACATGTTTTGGTGAATAAATAAAAACCTTACTAAAATACTGTTTTCCTCTCAACTCCTTATACTAATAAAATAACCAAAGAGATTAAAATATAATAGGGCATAGAGGGGACAAAGCGAGGAAAAATTGGAGCAGAAAATTTATTCAAAGTGGAATAAGTCTAGTACAATTTCGACCGAATGACACCTCGCGTTCATACTAACTGACATGACGCTTGAGCTTCAAAGTTTTGTATGAAAATATTCTCAATGCCCCCTCTATGCCCTATTATATTTTAATCTCTTTGCTAATAACTGATAGGTCCTATAAAATGTCCCAACTTTTGACATGAGAGAAGATGTTCATCAAAGCTAAGTTCACTTATTCTCACAGACAGTTCATGAAACCTGCAATAGAGGTATTCCCGGCAGCAAAACAAAACACCTGCCAATTCCCGTGAAGAATAAATAAAGGGGAATAAATGAGTCCGACTCACGAGAGGTGTCGACTGTCGGCCCAGTAGTGCTAGATCATTACTCCTTGTCGAACTTTCTCGGTCCTTCACCGCAGTCCAGATACGAACTCAGTAAAATGGGGGATTTTTTTTTTTTTTTATAACGATAATATTAATAATAATCTCACGCCTTTTTTATCCCCGAGGGGGTAGGCAGAGGTATTCCATTACTGGATATACCTACATTTCACGAGACATATTGGACCCCTAAACGTGATAGGTGGTGAGCTCATCGCCGGACCGGGTCTGTTTACACTACTAATGACAAAATTACAATATTAATTACAATATTAATGACGGCAAATTAAATGGATGTTGAAGTCCGTCACAAGTATATATTATGGTAAAATCAGAACTTAACTCCAATTATTCTCATAAATTACACTCCTTCACTAAAAATCTTGACATAGGTATCTATACTTAACTGAACAATAAGGTCTTACTTAAGACACAGTCAGTATTTCTCGGTTCTCCAAAGAATAATTTTCCAGGTATGATTTCAGGCTATAAACTATGTTCGTAGGAGTAAAATCGAAATACCCTGACTCTCTCAGAAAATGTCAAAAACTATAAAACCTAGAAACTTTAAATTTAACAGATAGATCCTTATACCATGTAGGCATATGCCAAAAAGGATTTTTTGAACTTTGGAAAATATACCTAAGCAAATATAAGTACATAATATGTAACGCCGGTGGGCGCGTGCTAGTCTATTCATTTTGCTAACCTATCATATAATTTTGTTCCGTAAGAGAGAGAGAGAATATTCTATAGGCATCAGTTGGAAGTAGCGTACCTACCTATTTATTGATTACGAGTACTTATAATATGGTGTTAAGTAGTCGTTGCTTATCAAATAAATAACATTAATATTTATAAAAAAACTGCGTTTAATAAGTGCTGAAAAGATTTGGAGTAGCTGGGTAAAAATGTAGTCTATGACACTCCGGAGATGATAACAAATACAATTCAAAATTCATCAAACGTCTACAGGAAATCTATATATACGTACCTACCTATTAAGTACACCTCCATGCCTTTCATATTGTACCTGTTTACATTTCTAGGCCGGTCACTGTTCTTCTAAAATAAAGGGTTCCTTTTAGTTAGGAAGAACAGGGGCGCAAAATTGTAGTGTAAAACAAAGATTGGTCATTATTAAGTATGTATTAACATGATCATGGAGTCGAGTAATAATAAATTACATAGTGTCCAGAACTGTCCAGTTAGAGTTTCATTGGTTCCTAAAAGTGGGTACCTACTGAGTACAACCCTACACTCACAACTGATCTCTCCTCAATCTCAGCCGCACCGTTCCTGGGTGCAGCATCGAGGAAGTTATTTAAAGTTAAATAAGAATTGTGGACTGTAGGCCCCGCTCTAGACCGCATTTCATCTCGCTCTGCTCAAGAAAAATAAAAAAAAAACTTTATAAGAAAGTCTGATGAAGCGAACAATTGAAACTTTAGTTCCAAACTTTTTCTTTTTAATATAATTTTTATGAACTCCTCGAATATTGTGTGATAATTATTTAATTTGCATCTTAAAACTTTTATGACAAAAGTCCAATAAAAATAACGACGAAGTAGTCTGCTATGAATTGGCAAAGTTGTGTTCTACTTAAAAGTTCAAGTCGCAAAAGTTGATTCAAGTATCAAGATTGTTTTGGTAAACTTAATTTTCCCTTTTCCCGCTGGTAAAGACAGATTGCGGGCGGTGGAACTTTCTAGAATTTATTTAGATGCGGGACAAAGTTGAACGTGTTCTCTGAGCTAACTACCTTGTTAAATTACTCTTTTATAGTTTTGTAGCCTTTTTGCCTAATTTTATTTTTAAAAGCTACCTATTAGTAAGTTTATTTGAAAATATACGAACCACAATTCACACAGTCCAAATTGATGGCCTGTAGTAGAAGTGGGTACAAACTCTGAAATGTACATGTATACAAACCAACAAACATGAATACAAATCTCTGCCCCAAACGGGAACCGAACCCGTGACCTCCGAGGCTTTGTGGTAGAATATTTTATACTTAAAAAGAGGGCAACATACATTAATACATGCACGCTCGTTTTCCCCGGCAGTATTGCAGAAATTAAAAAATACCTATACGTATATTCTTCTTCAGATTTGTAACAGACTCAGTCCGGCGATTAACCTTTCAAAGGGGTCAAAAGAATATACTGGTGTTATTTCAAGAAACTTGCCTATACCCCTCACAGACCCCATTCAGAGATAAAAGTTGTGAGATATTTATTTATTTTATTTTATTCTTCTTTAAAAAAATCTACTCCTTCATGTATTTTCCATGATAGAGTCCTGGGGTTGTTCTGGTCAATGCAGGTAACCAATGTGTTTTTTGAAAAGCTTGCGCAGAAACATATTTATACAGAAACTAGCGACCCGCCCCGGCTTTGCACGGGTGCAAGGCTAATACTAAAACCTTCCTCTTAAATCACTCTATCTATTAAAAAAAAACACATCAAAATCCGTTGCGTAGTTTTAAAGATTTAAGCATACATAGGGATATAGGGACAGAGAAAGCGACTTTGTTTTATACTATGTTGTAGTGATAGTACGAAAACAATATTAAAATTTAATATAAATGTATGTTGGAAATCCAAGACTTACTACTTTTCCTATAATAATTTAATTAGGTTTGAGCATTGGTAGATGAAGCGGGCTTTTTCCTCGTAGCGCTCAATTTCGTTGACCGTAGTCTACGCTGATGCTCCTGATAGGGACTGATCTGCTCTGAACTATACAAATAAGTCTCTGCAAGCAACAGCTGTGACCAAGTGCGAGGCCCTGAGTTCGATTCCTGGCTACTAATGAGTTTTCTTCGAGTTTTCCACCGCAAGCAGGGGCGGATCCAGAATTTCGGATTGAGACTGCCTTACGCCGCTGAAGGTAGGGAATCAAAGTAAACACAAAACAGCACACTACATCTTCTTTTGCTCATTAAACGCTAGTGTCCTTGGTTAACTAAAAAAAAATCTGTTTATTGTAAAAAACTATCTGCAAATTTGGTCGCACAGACCCATCTCTGTAGGCTGCGAGTAAAATTCGTCACGTAATATTCTTATAGAAATTTAAAATTTGAAAACATAATATGTACATAGAATGGATAAAAGCATAAAGAGATGAAAATTGTGCTGTAGCAAGAAGAGAGTAGAATAAAGGTCAACGCACACAGAGGCGGGAAGAGCAGGAAAGCGGTCGCGATCTGATACGGGAATTTTTTGTAATGTTCGATTTAGTACCTTTGCCACAAAAAGAAAGAAAATTTCATAGAAATAGGATTGACTAGGATGATTATGACGAACGGTGGAATCAGCTTTTCTGCTTTAGCGCCCCCCTGGATCCGACACTGAGTCCACAGGTAGGCGGTACCGGCAGATTGCAGCCGCCACAACTTTCTGGAGTTATTTAGATACTGAATAAAGTTGACCGCGACTCGAGGGCCCTGTCTAGTTATATTACTGACTGTTTTTATTGGGTGACTGTGTTTATTAAGCCAATTAGAAAGACCGTCCAAGTGCGAGTCGGACTCGCGCACGAAGGGTTCCGTACCATTATCTATAAAAACGGCAAAAAAGAAACAAGCTTGTTGCATGGAAGCCCCCCTTAATGTTTTTTTAGGCATTTGTTTTTATAGCGGCAACAGAAATACATAATTTGTGAAAATTTACAACGGTTCTTGAGATAGGTAGGTATAGCCTGGTGACAGACAGACGGACGGACATACAGCGAAGTTTTAGTAATAGGGTTCCGTTTTTACCCTTTGGATACGGAACCCTAAAAACGAAAGCTAGAGTCTGGCTACTGAAAGATGAGACTGAAAAAACGCGGCAAGTTCAAAAAGTCATTGCACGGCAACTCTGTTTATAGTGGGAAATATAGTTTTGATACTTGTTATTTATTATATTAAAGTCAAATAATAGTAGTTTATTAAATATATTATTTTTATATATAATATTTCATTAAATAGATTGCAAACACAAACAACAGTAAGTAAAGTAAGGAAAAAAACATGGACAAGGGAGCAAAATTATATTTTTAGGGCGAGGGCGCTATTTTGAAAGTATATTTCAAAGTACATCGCCGTATACTCATATACTCTATTTTTCATCTATATATAAGTCATATACTTACTCTACTTTTCATCTTCTATGAGAAAATAAATAGGTAAGAGATAAGAGTAATCAATGAATAAGTTTAATTTAAAAAATGTCATAAATGTAAAAAAGTCAATTACAAATTTGTTGTTTTAGTAATTAATGCACTATTTTCGGAATAAAACCTCAGTCTCATCTTTCAGTAGCCAAACTCTAGCGATGACAGGTAAGTTCAGGAAAAAAGGTAGTCTTCGTTAAATTAACTACATCTATTGGTGAGCGTTATAATTTCATGCCTTTTGGCATAGGAACTACAGGCCCTGATACTTATTTGCGTTTAATGACCTTTCAACTTCTTTTTTCGCTGAAAGAGTAAGTTGAGCTGAGAATAAAACATTAAATTAGCGTTTTTTTCTTTATTCAGTCATCGTGCTGGCCAGTCCGATTATTCTAAAAATGAAGATGGCACACTGACATGAAATAAATATTCATTTTCAGTGGGCTGGCAGTTAGGTTCGAATTTTAAAAAGTACTTACTTCCACGCTAGCGGAGAAAATTCACTTTTTTACTCAGATTTCGAATGACAAACAGAATATACCGAGCTTGTGAGGTGAAAACCAGTCGTTATTATATAGTTTTATAATTCTTAAGTTTACTATAGGAACTATGAAAATACATTTAGAATCGACATACATGTTAGAGGTGTTTTAGATACTTTTTCTTTTCTATATATTTCATATTTTCAGTCAAATCTGTTGCTGTTGTTAATGCATTTAGTAAAGATAATAGTTTTTTTTAAGTTTCCAAATCTACAAAATTTTCACTTATTTTCATACTTTTTCGTCATAAAACTGTTGAAAGTGCGAAATATTCACTTCTAGTGCATATATGCAGTGCAAATTTCCAAGGAATGTGCAATAACTGGTGTGATATAAATCTGTACAGCATTCTGACTTAAGGCTTTGCATAGCTTATGTGATATTAGATGCGCAAAGGCACCGATTTTTGGGATATTAAATTTTAGGCTTTATTGTACTGTGGAAGGGTCAGGGTCGTGTTATTGTAGTTAGTAAACGGTTGAATTTAATAACTACCTATTAATAAATGAATAGTAGAGCATAATTTACGTAGGCCTTAACTAGGCAGAACTAGGTACTAAATAACTGAGAAACATATTTACTAAAATAAATTTTTAACACCCAGACACGAACCCAAAAGTTATGTTCATGCAAACAAATGTTGAATTTTCCCGAGTAGGAAACGAACCCACGAACTTGTAGACTCAGGTAAATATATTTAATTGGTTTATAATAGTATTTATTAATTTATTTAACGTCATGTACTTCAGGTCAATAAATAAATTGTGTCTTTACACACGGTTTTTCAGTCCCAAACTAGGCAGAGCCTGTACTAAGGGTACTAAACAACTGACATACTTAAATATTATATATATCATACTGAAATTAATATAGAAATTATCATACTTAAATAAATACTCAACACCCAGACACGAAGCCAACAGACATGTTCATGCACACAAATGTAGGCCCCGAGCGGGGATCGAACCCGCAACCTCCGACTCAGGCAGGGTCACTACCGACTGAGCCAACAGGCCCGTCAGGTACCAAGAAACCGTACACTAACGAACTTAATTCATAAATGCCTAGTCTGATAGTAAAAGGATATGAGCGCACCTATATTCAAACGAATCTGTGGCATCATAAATAATGATTGAGTATTCCGTTCCCTGGTTTTATTTTGCTGCGCCGAATTGTTGAAATTCCGAGCTTTGCTGTTTGTGCTCGAAGATTTTTTATTTTAACACTAGATTTAGTTTTAGAGGTACAAAATAATCTGGTAAACTTATTGGCAGCGAAAATTTATTTACAACAGTAATTCACGCCTTTATCTGAGACGTACTTGGCAGAAGTAAGTATTCCATTTCTGGAATAAAACTAGTGGAAAAGGGTTTTAACAAGTATATTTTTGGACTCGTAAACGTTAAAGGTATAGTGAGCCCATCGCCGACTGAGGTCGTTACTCATGTAGGAAGCAATTCATGGACCTGAGGGTTTACTGACGATGTTTCTTTCACCGATGAACTATTGATAAATATCTACGTAAGGTATTGAAAAACTGTTCGAACAGAGCTTTTTTTTGTTTTCTTTTTTGTTTTATATACGCACATTTCCCTTTCTCCAAGATCCAAGGTAACCCTGTAAAAGCTAAGAAGTATAAATATAAAGTAAGAAGTATCCTGGCTTGTAGGTACCAATGAGTTTTATAAAAACTTACGTACATATTTATTACTAACCAAACGGTGAAGGAACACATCGTGAGGAAACCCACAAGTCCCAGAATTAATTCTGAGGCATGTGTAACAGACCCGGTCCGGCGATGGGCTCACCACATTATCACGTATAGTGGTCGAATATTCTCTTGAAAAGTAGGTATTTCCAGAAATAGAATATCTCTCTTTATTTTACTTTTTTTTAACTCTGCAAGGAAATAAAAAGCTTTTTTTTATTAAAATGATAATTAGTTTTCTTACTTACATTATGAAAGTGTTTTAAAAAATTGTGTCGGAAACGGACACGGACGCGATCCATTGGGTGCATTATATTAACTCAAAATAGTCTCGAGTAATAATTTATGTATGCCGAGAAACAGTACTAACCAAATACACTCACATTGTATTTAAAATGTACACATGTGTTTGTGTAACAAGAACATTCCCAGACGTTCTCACAGGAATGAGCATTCAAAATGTGCAAACTTTGAACTAATTTAACTTTAAAATGGCTTTTTCCTCAGTGTCGTCACGGGATGTCTTATTTGTTAAACATTGGAGCACGTGTCTGTTTTACATCCGCTAAATTTATGTTTGCTTTAAACTTGAGCATTCTGAGTGGCATAGTATCAAAATCAAACTTTGTGATTTTGATACTAAGTAGGTATATACACCACTTACTACTCAGAATGCCAGTTGTTCGGGAAAGGGTATAGTTAACAGTATCGAAATTAAAATGCGAGTAGTCATTCATTAAAAAGATTTTCATAAAACAGAGGTGTTTTGGTTTTATAACATTTCAATTTTCATTTTAAAATTTCAATAAACCAACCAAAAAAGTAATGCTGAGTACGGTATGACGTCTTAAATCAGTATTAAGTACATTTTCCATGGTAAACTTCCGTTTTGATAGATTATAAAATTTTATTCATCATATGACTAGGCGGGACTCTACACTACCTGAAGAACGACTTCATAATAGCAGAGACCAGTTTAAATTTAAACTGGTCTCTGATAATAGGTAAGTCCAATAATTTTTGTCGACGTGACCAAACACCGTCTTTCGTTTCACATTCTTTTCCAACCGCTTTTTTTTTATTCTAACTTTAGTGGCCACTTTGATTTTCGAATAAACTTTCTTTTTCGATGTATGGTCAGTTTTTATTCGTATTTTAACGTTCATAATTTAAATAACGTTGTATCCCTGGCTACTTTCGTTAGTTGTTGCTAGTTTAGTTCTTACTCCATGCTCACTTACGTCATATAACACTTTCGCTGAATTCTAAAATGTAACAATAGGTAATACGAGTATACTCGTAGCTTTTCAGTGAATGTATCATGGAACTTTTGTGCCAAGTTTCATTCTTCTATCCCCGGCGATTTGGGCTGCTAGTCAGCTAATCAGCAAAATAACAATAAAAGTAGTTTTGATATTTTTCCTTCTTTTTTTACTCCCCTTATTATCATCACAGCGTATTTTCCGTTGCAACTAGAAGATTCAGCGAGAAAAGATATCTGCTCTGACTAGAACGAAGCTTACGTTTCCAAACGATGATCCTGTACTTGCTCTTACTAGCGCAATTCGCTCTCTGCAATCTCCATGGAAAGCAGACACAAGCAGATAAGATGTCTTCAAGCTTATCTTTACAGACTTGACACTGACTGGTGACGTTTATTCTTTCTACAATTTCTAGAAGGGATTTAAGTTTATATAAAGCTTTGTGATATATTCAGTGTTGCGGACATCGTATTTTCAGTCAGGAAAGGGGAAATGAAAGGATCTTTGTCTAGTTATTTGTACGGTATATTGACTTTTATTTCGAGATTATTCTTGCACTTTTAATTGATTAAGTTTTTGCGTAGAAAAATATTTAAGATTCGTTATGTCATTCACACATTTTTTTACCAGAATTTGACATTGAGAAATTTGATATTTTCTCAATTTTATAACTAGCCTCGATTCGCGAGCTGAATAAGACAAGCAAGAATATTATAATTAAAACTTGGCTGAAATCATTGACAAAAAGGCACGAGTGAATTTGCAAGAATCTCCAAGTAAATACGAATTAATTGAAGATTCCACAAAGTGAGTTTCTGGAAAGTTCCTATGGGAGTTCTCTATCTCGCCATCGACGAGTTCTGGGATCCTGGTAGTGCACAAGTTTTAATAAAGAGAGTCTTAGGTACTGGAATTCCGACGTGGCCGAATTGCATTATGTGATTCTTGCCAAGACCATTTAGCAAAGTTGCAGTTATATACTGACTACACTTCTACCTTTATACACACACCGGCACAATTAGCGGAACAGAAAAAAAAAGGAGAAAAAAGAGGGAATTTAGAACAATGAATGTAATTTTTAAACAAGATATTATTTAAAATGAAACAACAATTAAATTAACATGTTTTGACATTCATTTGTAACACCATACTTAAAGTTTAATAAAAATAAAAATTAAATTAAACAAAATACATTTTTCTTCGATTTTTTAATTATAGAGAAACAGCAGAAAATTCAAAATTTTCCAAAGGTTAACATCAATTTCAATGACTGTTCAATATCGAGTGTTTCCTCCTCGTGCTCTGATGAGGGTTTCCATCCGTCTGGGCATGCTGCGGATGATGTTATCAATGGTTTCTTGGGGCAACCTCTGCCATTCTTCAACTAATGCGTTTCGCAACTCGTTGAGATTATTGGGAGGTGGCATTCTTGACTTTACACTCCTCTTTAGCAAGTCCCAGACGTGATCTATAGGGTTCATATCGGGGGACCGTGCTGGCCACTCCATCACCGTTATACCAACATGGTTTAGGTATGTCTGTACTTTGCGAGCACTGTGAGCCCGAGCATTATCCTGCATTAGAATGAAGTTGTTACCAATAAAGGGGGCAAATGGCACAACATGTTCTTCTAAAATCTCCCTGATATACCGATCAGCATTCAGATTCCCGCCATCGACTACTACTAACTCCGTACGAGCTGCTAAACATATTCCTCCCCAGACCATAATTGAACCGCCGCCATATGCCACTGTATTTTCAAAATTAGACTGGATATACCGTTCTCCTTTGCGTCTCCATACTCGCTGCCTTCCATCAATTTGATTTAACATAACTCTGCATTCATCAGTAAAAAGAACCTGTCCCCAGTCGTCGAAGTCCCAATCACGATGTTCACGACCAAAGTGTAGACGGTTTGTGCGATGATGTCTCTCAAGTTTTGGGGCTTTGGCGGGCACATACGAGCCTATACCCACTTCTTCGAATCTTCTACGAACTGTCCGCTCACTCATCCTTACTGCTCGTACCTCTTCCAGTAAATTTCGAGCCTGCACCGCCGTTAGTCTCGTGTTCCGTCGGACTTGAAGTTGGAGAAAACGGTCATCCCTCCTTGAAGTACACCTTTTCCGGCCTTGTCCTCTCCTTCTCACTAGAGTATTCGTCAATCTGTATCGTTGGATGCTACGATGAATCGTTGATAACGATCGACGAAGGCTTCTGGCAATCGATCTGTAGGTTTGACCATTTCTCCTCATTTGATCTGCCCTAATGATTTCTGATGGCGTTAAATCAGGCATACTTAGATGCTCGTAAATTATCAATATGCGAAAAAACTCAAAAGCCTCAAAAACTGCAATTCAAAGATTTTCAAGTGGAATTCACGAACCTTCTAAAAACGGACAAGCGGTGGAAAAAAATTAATCAATGAAAATTAAAACAAAAGAATGAAAAAAAGGGCAGTCGCTTAGTATTCCATTTTTAAATTAAAACCCAAATTTAAAAAAAGCTTATTTAGCCGGCCAGTAACACGCAAAAATGCGTAAATACTCCCTTTTTTTTCTGTTCCGCTAATTGTGCCGGTGTGTGTATAAAACAGGAAGAAAAAATAGGTAAAAAATTATGTTTTCAAGGGTTCTGTACCCAAAGGGTGCCAATCTTGTCACTAAGCCTCTTCGTCATCTGTTTGTCCGTCTGTATGTCGGTGTATCTTTTGAACGTTAGACCTTAATGGGTAGACACTTGAAATTATCGCAGTGTGTATGCCGCAACAAATTATACCACCACCACCTAGACATGAGATTTACAAAATATTCAGACACAACAAGGACAGACCGACTAAGTAATCTTAATAAATATTAATCATAACCACACTGTCCCCTGGGAGAAATGCAGAAAACAACTATACAATAAAATCAACGTAAAATTTTAAGATGACATTATTTTTAACATGATGATGTTTATTTGTAATACAAAGGTAGCCTAGAAAATATCGGTAAAAGCTATAAGATCGCCCCTTTTACTTTATTTTATTTTTGTATCTGTTTTGCATTGTTTTCGGTTTACAAGTTGTGTTGTATTGTAGAATTAATGTTACACGATATGGATAGGTACATCTAAAAACAAAATGTTGAATATAGCGGAATTTTTGCTTTAACCTAACCATAGTCGGGCAGGTCCATCACATTATTTATTCAAGCCGTCGGAACAGGGCTGTTCATAAAATATTTCTTGGTACTTCATAAAATGGTCTTCTCTTCCGTAACGTATTTCTATATTAAATTTTGGTATATAAGAGTACCTACACAAACACCCTTTTGGACGAATAATTCCACTGATTGGTACCAGTAGTAGGTCCAGTAGGATTTTCAAAACTATACTGCACGTTCTGTCACTATAAATTATTATAATACACTTTTCATAAGGCTTTATTTTGATGTAAATATAGCAATTCTTGCAGATTTTTTTTGTAATCAAGCTACCTATATTTAGAACTAGCTTTTCCCCACCGCATCGTCCGTGTTCCAAGATTGAAAGTACCTAATGTTCTGTTGGACCGAATAAAAGACGCAGGCTCCTTAATAAAAAAAAATGTAAATCATTTATTTTCTGTACGAACAAAAAATACACTTAGATATGTCAATAGTCTAATAACAAGGCACTCTTAAACTCGTCTATGAAGATTGGCTAAATGTAAGCAGCAGCCTATCTCCTCCGACGAGTTGATCTGAGGCGCGTGTGATGGCACCTCGGTATGAAAATGGGCTCACCACTGTCACGTTTAGTAGGGGTCCAAAACATACACTGGTATTTTGCAGAAATTTAATACCTCTGCGCATTCCCTTGGTGATAAGGCGTGAGCGTAGTTCTATTATCTATGTTATCGGGTATTTTACTTTAGAAGGACTACATCTTCCATTGAAGAAATTCATCAACGACAAATCTTTATTTCCACCGCCAATACTAAACCCTCTTTCACAATCTTAACACGGACATGTCAGTTGAAACTTTTTTCTCTGAAAGCGAGATAATGGAAGGTTCCGTGGAAAAACACTTGGCGTACGTGACCGACACTCTTTATCCTTTGGGAGCGAGTGCGAACCTTCCAATGATATATCGTCGAAGGTACTTAAGTCTATTCCTCTCTATTCTAGCGCTCTTGTAAATCTTGTCGGGAATTGTTCGTTCAATGTGCTTGGAAAGATAAATGTCTACTGGTTTTGGTTTTTAATTGACTAATTTGCTTGTTTGTTTATTTCTAAATAAGTACACACAGACACATAACACTAAGTACGTAGGTACACTATTATATGTTTGATCATTGGTTGACAAAATAAGGTCTTGAAATTATGCACAAAATACTTGGTACTAAATTGGCAATTAATTTCGGGGCAGCGTATGAACCCTACAGTCCGCTCAATACACCAATCGCAGCATTCAAGTCGCTTTTTGGACGCTCGATGCAGCGAATGAGCTGAACTACACTCCGCATACACTCGGATGCCAGGATCAGAACTCAATTAGGCTCTGGCGCCTCGCTTAACCCCTCCAAACGCCGATGCAATCTCTAAAATGCGTGATTTCGATACCGAGATCGAATGCAGAAAGTTGCTGAAAGCAAAAGCGCCGATCGCCGATATTAAAAGTATCGTGTCTACTCATGCCAAAGAGATTTTGCGAATCGTATAAAATTTTCTAGTTTTTTTGTCTTTCTCGTATCGAAAGTCACTACATCGGATGTCACGACAGGAAACATTTTCCTAATATACTGCTTTCCTTATGTATTAATAATGGGACTTCGACGAATTAATTCAGCCTAAAATATCCTTAATTATAAATAACATGTCAACAATGCGCCATTTGTCAGCAAAGAGTGGCACGCCATTTCCATTCTAACCAAAGAGGTTGGAAGAACTTCCTAACTTTTTCTTCTAATGTCGTTATATTTCCAGCCAGTAAAATTTTAATTACGTTTAGGTATTTACCTCACTATTATAATGTAAAATCTGAGTATCTTTTATGGATGCATATTACTAGAGGACCCTTAATTCATCGTGGTATGAGATATGAATTGGTAATTGAAGTAAACTTTAATACAAGAATATTGAAAGAGAATTAAGGCTGATATAGGTATATCTATTTTATTCGCACCGAAACCCTCCGTCGATCGTGTCGGAGCTAAACATATTTTATGCATAGAGCTGCTGCTTGAAGGTGTTAGCGGGACATTTGGTTTCGTTTTTGCTTTATAAGTGCAGTTGAAAAGAAAATTTAATATTGTTGAATAGGTACCTACTCATATTTTCGCAGCTTGTAAAAGGGAACGCAATTACAAAGAAATACTTACCGACTGGAAAATTCGGATTAAAATTTAAGGTTATGTACCTACCTACACTAAACAAAGGCAATTAAGGAAAGTTATTTCTGATTAAATATTGGTTGTGTATATTATGCTATGAAGATTTAAAAAAATCGATAAAAGTAAATAAATACCAACACTGAGACCTTATTCCCGAAAAGGTTGGCAAAGGTATTCCATGACGGCAAAAACTCACTTTTCACTACAATACAATACACTACAGAAACATTTTATAAATTTGTCTTCTTGATTAAACCTATTATGAAATTATTTAAAATGGGACATACCTATTTCGGGACCGTTCCGTTCTTGCTCCAGGCAGCCTTATGCAAACACAGGTGTAATTTATACATACGCTCTATCGACTATCGACAAGGCCTGAATTAAACCTGTTTCCCGGGCGTATGCGGTGATTTATCGCACAACAATGAATAGGTATCCCGCGGGACGTGTCCGTGGGAACGTTAAATATCTTGCAATTGAAATCCCTAGTCGATGTTCTCGATTCGATTGCTTTCGTTCAATAGTTGTGTTTATCCCAATTTGAATATGTTCAAAGGCTTCTTGGGCGTACTAATTTAATTTGACGCGTCCTTTATCATAGAAGTTTTGGCATAATTTAATTGTGGTATTTGCAAATTGATTCAATCAAGTAATAGTTTATGTGTTAACTGTTATAATTTCTTATTAAACAGATATTTATGGTTCTGTCGACTCGAAGAATCGAAGTCATCAAAGCCGAAAGTCATCTCATCATCAGTCATCCAGGGAATACATAAACGAAAACCGGGACCAATTATTGGGTTGCTAGTGCGTATGTGTCATCCCAGCAGCGCCCCGGCTTCTGATTGGCATCTGAACTAGATATAGGTACATTACGTACCCATTTCGTACTCCGGGTACGAAATAGTCTTGGATTTCGTACCGTTCCGGTTTAGGAGATATAGGGGGGGTTTGGTAGCGCTGCCAAAATGACGTCTTTACAGCAGTGCAGCGCCCTCGCTGTATCTCGGTAAGTATAGCATATTTCAATTTGAAGCGCTCGTAGCCCTGCGGTGCCAATGTGTTTGTAACGATCACACTGGATGGGTGACCGCCTAGTGGCATTTATATTACGAGCGCTTCCGTGTTTCGGAAGGCACGTTAAATTGTTGGTCCCGGTTTTCGTTGTGTTTCCGCACAGTGGAAGTCGTTAAGCCATGTCAGATACCCTTTGGTGGCTTAAAAAATTCTGACTGTTAAGTGGCCACTAGCTTAAAACCATGTCCCAATCCGCGGTGGGCTCGCGTGGGAGATTATAGCCCATACTTCCTCATGTGCGAGGAAAGACCCTTAGCTCAGCAGTGGGCTGTTACGGGTTGATGATGATGATAGCATATTTCTGCATTTGGGCTTCACGACGATTTCGTACTATTTAGTTGAATAGGTAATATTCACAAGTACATAATACCTTTTTTACACTTTTAATCCTTATTATTTTGCATAGCAGTGATAGCCCGAACGGTTAAAGAGCCTGCCGAAAATCAGTGAGGCTCGGGTTCGAATCCTGGCATGTACCAATGAGTTTTTCAAAAACTTACGTACATATTTATCACTAGCTCGACGGTGAAGGAAAACATCGTGAGGAAACCCGCAGGTCTCGGAATAAATTCTGAGACATGTGTAAACAGACCCGGTCCGGCGATGGGCTCACCACCTATCACGTTTAGGGGTCCAATATATCTCGTGAAATGTGGGTATATCCAGTAATGGAATACCTCTGCCTACCCCCTCGGGGATAAAACGCGTGAGATTATATTATTATATTATTATTTTACATCTATAAATCACAACGTCTCTCAGTCTGTCTCCTCTAGAGTGTGAGAACTACTTACATGGTAAGAGTATGGAGTAGCGGATGTGGAATGCTCCTCCATCGTGAAAAGGAAGATCTTCCGCCAGGCGAGGTGATCGTGCCTGGGGACCGCGGTCCAACGGTTGATGTTGGACAGTTGTATTTATACAAACTCATTGGAAAACTCCGATAGCGCGGTTTAGAACTCGGCCGTCTATTGGCGCGTTCCATGTAGTGTCGTTACAAGAGAAAGTTTTGATATGTGTTCTTGGTTAGGTTTTGGAACACAAAGTAAAAAATACATTTTTACATTGTAGAAATAAAAAAAATCTGCCAAATAGGAACCATATGGAACTATGTCCAAAATCTCTGATATTTTTTGCGGGTTATTTATTAAAAAGAACTAGTAGTCTATCACCTCGAAACAGACCGTTGATAACGCGGTGGCTGATACCGCAGGCACAATAACAACCTAGGGTCTAATCCACATAAAGGCGTCAAAGCAGTTTTCAGTACCCCAACACAGTTTTGTAATCCGGGTCTTCTCCTCCTTGGAATACGAAGTGGCACGTGTAAATGCATAGAACTACGAGTAAGTATCTCGTTATGGAATAGTCAACTTGATGCAAAAACTACCAAACATTTTGATAAATTTTTCGATGTGGTCGCCCAGTGGTCCAAATTCGACCAAAACTAATTTAAATTATAAGTTTTTTATTGATTTAATTTAAAAAAAAATACTATTCTGCACTTCTTTCTTAATATAAATGACAAGTGTGCGAAAGGTAATACCTACTCCTCCGACCGCGCAATTTTGTAAAAAGGGGTACCTATATACAAAGTTTTTGCTTTAAAATACGTATCACGTATTAAATCTAGATAAAACCTTTAGGGTAAAATTACATTGAAACTATTGTACTAGTCTAAGACCTACTATTTCTGACATGTAACTTATAGCTTAATAAATAAATAAATGTGCACTTTATTCACCAACATGTACAAAATGATACGTAACATTTAGATAAATATTAAATAAATATACACAGTTTTATGTATATATTAGTTTGGATTTGGAGCTCATCAGAATTAGTTTGGATAATACACAGCATAGATATCAACCTAAATATGGGTCATCGTCTTGTTGTGCCAACGGGAAGTGATCGGAAGAATAAACTTAAACACTACGAATTTTTTATGTTCGAATGGCTCAATTCAAAGTCAAAGTCCAAATTTTTTATTTAATGTAGGGGCTCATAAGAGCCATAGAACAAGCTGATTATTCTCCCTTTGCCAAGCTATCAAGGTGCCGAGAAATGTTTTGAAAATTATTTGTGGCAATAAATATATTTTCTTTCTTTTAGGGTTCCGTACCTCAAAAGGAAAAAACGGAACCCTTATAGGATCACTTTGTTGTCCGTCTGTCCGTCCGTCCGTCCGTCTGTCAAGACCCTTTTTCTCAGGAACGCGTGGAGGTATGAAGCTGAAATTTATATCAATTACTCAGGTCTACTGTCCCTTGAAGCTGTGAAAAAATCAAACTTCTAAGCCAACGCAATCAAAAGATACAGCCGTTTATGCCGCAAATTTTCGACACTTGCAAGGGAATCAAAACCTACAGGGTGCTTCCCGTGAACTCAGAATCTTGAAATTTGGTACGAAGCAACGTCTTATAGCATAGATAAAGGAAAAATTACGAAAACAATAAATTTGCAAGGTTGTACGGAACCCTCGGTGCGCGAGTCCGACTCGCACTTGGCCGGTTTTTTACTTTCATAAGTCCTCTTATTGAAATTATTGATTGATATCATTGCGACTCCATTTGCGAATTTTTTCCTAGGCCTGATTTTGACTAGTAGGTATAGATTTCTTTATCTAGTTTTGCGGCCATTTGCGAATTTTTTCCTAGGCCTGATTTTGACGAGTATAGGTACATTTCTCTATCTAGTTTTCCAGCAAATGCGGTTCCATAGAACTCGTGTCGGGAGTCTTATGGAGTTGAAGTGGCTTTTAATTTTCCGACATGCGCAGTCGTCGTCGTGCTTGCCTGCGTTTTATTACGCCTCACAAATATGAAGATAAATTTGCAAGTTCTGCCCTTGCACTAATATTTAATACTCCAAGATAGGTACATCCTACACATTAATTAACACGTTCGCTGCTAAACTACGAGTATTCTCGTAGTAGCTATTGTAATATTTTAGTTGGTAGCGAACGTGTTAAAGCAACACCGTTAGAAGGCAGAGATCTTGGTAATGGATAAGGCCAAGCAAGTAATGATATGTAAGTAAAATAATAGGTATTAATGATATGGCTAACTTAAATATTAAATTCTGAAGAGCACTGGTATTTTTCATTATTTAGTCACATTTATGGATAGCTATAATAAATTGCCAAACAAGCTATAACATACAGACAGGCGGATACAATAGGATTTCATTTTTTGCCATTTGGTCGCGGAGCCCTAACACGATTGTACCGTAGTTGTGCTCAATACAAAAAGCAATCATTTTAATTACCTACTCGTTTAATCCCGTTTATACGAGCTGATTCTATAACTATGATAAATCCTACTACTTAATATTATAAACGCGAAAGATTGTATGGATGTATGGATGTTTGTTCCTCTTTCACGAAAAAACTACTGAACGGATTTTCATGAAACTTTACACTTATATAGCTTATACATTAGAATAACACATAAGCTATATTTTATCCCCGTATTCCCACGGGAACGGGAACTACGAGGATGAAACTGCGGGCGCTGCTGGTAAATATTTAGTCTAGGCAATAAAGGTAGTGGACCCCAATATTAATTCCTCAGTCGATAAAACTTTGCAGGATTGTAGTATAGTATGAGACAATACTTTCATAAAAAAATACAAAAAAAACCTAACCGAAGTTAGGTTTTTATACTAAAAAAAAATTTCTTTTTTGGTTGATAATTTGATAATTTTTGAAAATAATGTACCGAGACGGTTTTTATTTTGGATTTTCCTATTGTAAGTCCACAGCGACTATTAAATGACATGTGCAAGGTACATAATTATACGTCTGAGTTTTGTTGTTTCCACCAGGAGATTTTTTTGGATATTTCGCATATAGCTTTCTTAACATACATCAATATTTCTGGCGAAGAAAATTTTGACTGAGCATTTTTCCCAACAAAGATATCAAATAAATAAGTATTTCAGTAAAAATACCTAACTTCGGTTAGGTTTTTTTTTTGGATTTTTTTATGCAAGTATTGTCTCATACTATACTACAATCCTGCAAAGTTTCATCGACTGAGGAATTAATGTTGGGGTCTTCATACAAAAATCCGCTTTATTGCCTGGACTAATTATAAAGAGGAAAGATTTTTATGTTTGTTACGGATAAACTCAAAAACTCTGGACTGATTTTAAAAATTCTTTCACCAATGGAAAGCTAGAATATCCCTGAGTAACATAGGCATAATTTTATTCCCGTATTGTAACGGGAACCACTCAGAACCGCTAGTGATAAATAAAGAAGAGGAAGGAACTATAAAAATAGAGTGATCTATTTAATTATTGAGCCCTATAAAACTTTTGTCCGGCGTCAATTTGAGCCCCGAATTTTCCTTTCCAGCTTCACGAGACTCGGTAAAAGAGAAGGTATGTTGTTGGCCGACAGATTTCCGTCTACGTGATCAGTATCTAATAATAGTGGTCGAACGTTGAGTGTTTTCGCTTGTAAGATACCTCTATATACTCGAACGAAAGGGACGTTAATGTGTCAATTAGAGCCCAAGACTAATAGAGCCCCTTTGTGGTGGGGGATTTTAATTCTTGCTTTCGTTGTGTAGTGTATAAGAATATGTAATTTTAATGTCACAATATTTTTTTTTGGCAGAAACTGTACCTAGTCTAAGCGTTATCACTCATCATAAATAGTTTTTGAAAATCTGCTTGTTTATTTATTTAACTTCATGTAAGTACCTACCCAGAAAATGTACAGTCAAGAGCAAGTCAAGCTTGACACTACCAGTTTAAGCTGAGCTCTGATTTGTACTGCGCGCCATAGAATACAGGGCCGGGTCAAAGTCCGAAGTGTCAAGCTTAGCTTGCTCTTGACTGTACACATGGTGAACTAAAGCTTGTTGTCTATTTACAATCTCAATCGCGATCGGCTTCATTATGACGTACATTGACTCTGAAGTACTGTCAAGAGCACGTGGAGCTTAACACATTGGACTTGGTAAAGTTCTTATTACAATCGCGCTCTAATGCAGTCGGTCCTCGCGGCAGCCCCTCATTGTGATTTGTTTTGTGATAGCATTGCCAGCCTGAAGAAAAATTCTGAGAAAGTCTTTAAAAAGTATAAAAACTTATCTGATACTGACAATGATAAAAAATGATTTATAATATTAATTAAAGTAATGTTAATTTTTAACTGTATGTTGTAACGCTTTGGTTATTTACTGTAATGTTGCATGAATCTGAAATAAATAAATAAATCGCCTTATAGGTTAGACTAGCAGCGACAAGTGTAAAGCTTCATGTGCTCTTGACTGTATTTCTACCGTCAGTGTCTATAAAACAAACGCTGGCTGCGTAATAAATGTCAAATAAAGACGATTCCGATTCCTATTATAAATAGAAAATAATTTTTTCAACACACTTGCTCAAAACAACGTTTTTATTCCACCGATTTTTGGCTAATATTAAACACGCGTGCTTTTCAGTATATTATTGAACGAGTGCCTTTAGTTTATTAACCCGACCAATTTACATTTGTACCCTAGTACCAAGTCGTAAGTAAGAAGAAGAAGCGATATAATTTAGTCTGGTTATAACTTTTTATTTTAGTAACAAACAGTATTTATGCGAAAAATAACAGTAAATGGTAAATCCAACTTTATTATTAAAAAATAACTTAAATTCATTTAAAATTTTCTGTAATTTCTGTTTTAAACATTACATTTAAATTTAATTATATTTTTAATCTTGCCTGTTGGCCGATCTAGTTCGCACCTTAGCCTTGTGCGCGCATCGGTATCGCGGCAAGAAAAAAAAACAACGCGCCATTTTTCGTAAATAATTGTGGGCTTTGACGAAGTTTGTATTAATTGTGAAGTTTAATATTAACGAAAATGTCTACTTCAAGTGAAGAAAATGAATAAAACCTATTATTAACTCCGCCGGACATACGTAACTAGGCGAAAAACGCGTGCGATAGTCTTTTGCCATCAAAATCGAGTGAAATGTAGGTAAGTATTTAGCGGCCGGCCTATGAAAAATTTTTAAAATGGAAAACTGGCAAGAACGCTCATTCTTTCTCAGAAAAACGTCGTTTTGAGCAAGTGTGTTGAAAAACGTCGTATGAAACACGTGTGCCTGTGACCATAATATACGCGGCTTTCTTATGGCACACAATATCGCCTTGTATATAATGGTCAACTTAGCACACTTGTATCATAATGTACTATTTTAACTGTATGTTGTAAGCTTCGAGTCTAGATTTTTCTAATTTTATTACATGTAGGTACCTACTTATTTGATAAGCAAAAGGTTCATCAGGGTTCTAAGTATATTCACCAAATTACGTCACGGCCAGAAATAAAAACGGAAATGTAATCATAATGACATAATCAATCAGTTTCAAGGGTGTCTAGGTAATAGGCATTGTCTCTTTGACATTGGCGACGGCGAGTTTCCACCTCGAGTCAGAGATAAATGGTCTCGCTGATGTAGGTAAAGTCGGGACGCACCAGAATTCCGTATGGACGCACCCCGCTGATGCAAAAGAAAATATTTGTCATTCCTTGTCTTTGCCGCACTCCAGTCAGCTTCTTAAATATTTCTCGATAAAATATATTCTTCATACTAATTTTAGGCTAGGCCTTAGACTTTTAGAGCTTCGTGCGAAAATGGTAAAACAGAAACCCAAGGTGCCGCTCTGTCTGACAGTTGCGTAAGCGCAAAGCTGCGTAACTCAGAAACTAAAAAAAATACAAAATAGAAAAGGTTAAAATATTTTAAAATAATGTGTTTTCAACATTATTGTGATGGAAATAATTTTAAAAATCATTCTAACTATGCGTCGAAAGGGGACAACTGAAGGGGGACGAGGAAAAGTGTCGGGCTAGCTTTTATTTACGAGTCTTAGGCGGTTTTTATATAAGAGCTTCAGAAAATACACTAAGAGAAAATGTCCTAGAATGACAGATAAAGACCGAGTAGGTACATTACTTATTCTTATTTTATGATAAAACTAAGGGCTAAGATGTGTTTTAATTATGTTATAGGTACTTATTATGTGTATGAGATTATGATTTCTTGGCAATTCCATTCAAACTCATAGGGATATGTACAGGTGTCTAGATTACATTTTTATTTATTTACTAGCTGATTCCCGCGAATTCGTCCGCGTGGAATTATTATAAAGAGGAAGGATTTGTATTTTTGTATGTTAATAACGAATAGACCGATTTAAAAAATTATTTTACCATTAGAATGTTACATTATCCCTGAGTAATATAGGCTATATCTATGACGAAAAAAAATTAAGGATCCTTACTAAAACTTGACTGTACATGCCGGGATTGGAACCCGAGCCTCGCGAATGAGAAGCGGGTTCTTTAGCGACAGCTATCATTGCTATTTATATTTTTGTTATTAAAAACACCCTATATACAACGCTTCACAGAATAAGCGCAATTCCTGATACTTACCCCGATTAGTATACTAACATAATGCATGCATTCGTACTTTAGTTTTGTCTAACCAAATTGCTTTAAATAAAGAGCGATAACAGTACGGTTTCCATAGGCAATCCTAAATTTAGTTATGCTAATGAATTTTTCGGAAAAATAATAATAATAATAATATAATCTCACGCCTTTTTTTATCCCCGAGGGGGTAGGCAGAGGTATTCCATTACTGGATATACCCACATTTCACGAGATATATTGGACCCCTAAACGTGATAGGTGGTGAGCCCATCGCCGGACCGGGTCTGTTGACACATGTCTCAGAATTAATTCTGAGACCTGCGGGTTTCCTCACGATGTTTTCCTTCACCGTCGAGCAAGTGATAAATATGTACGTAAGTTTTGAAAAACTCATTGGTACATGCCAGGATTCGAACCCGAGCCTCACTGATTTTCGGCCGGCTCTTTAACCGTCCGGGCTATCACTGCTCTCGGAAAAACTTTACACATATTGAAAATAGCTGAAATCGATACTAATTTCAGGAATTGCGCTTATTCTCTTACGTGTTGTAAAGCCTAGGACACTCTCTGGATTATGATTTTTTTATTAGTTCTTGATATCAAATGGCTACGCATGTGGTCATTACTATAATATATACTATATAAATGAATCCCTTTTTCCCTTGGTCACGGCATCACGCGTTAATGGCTGAACCGATTTGGCTGAAAGTTGGTGGGGATGTAGCTTAGAACCAGGAGACGGACATAGGATACTTTTTATTCCGATATTCCCAAGGGAACGGGAACTGGAACTTTGCGGGAACGGGAACGGGAACTACGCGGGTGAAACCGCGGGGCGTTGCTAGTAACAAATAAATTTCCATAAGGAACCCATAGTGAATTCTCAAAAAAAGAAGTGGACTTTGTATGGAGACTATTGAAGAATATTTGTGCCAAGTTTCAAGTTGAAGATAAGGAAATCTTGTTGTTTGTTTTGAGGAGTATTTTTACAATATTTCGAATTTATACACCCAAAAATGAAGGTTTTCCGCACATACCAAACTCAACCCCTACTTTCACCCTTTTAGGGGAGGACTTTCGAAAAATCCAAAAATACGTATCTTATCATTTATTTCTAAGAGTAGTTGTGCCAAGTTTCAAATTGATAGACGTAAAAAACAACACGTCTCCATACAAACTCCAACCCCCTGTTTCACCCCCTTAGGGGTTTTTTTGAAAAAACCCGAAATACGTATCTTGTTGTTTGTTTTAAGGAGTATTTCTAAAAAGTTTTGAATTGATACACCCAAAAATGAAGGTATTCTATACATACCAAAGTCAACCCCTACTTTCACTCTTTTAGGGGACGAATTTCGAAAAATTCAAAAACACGTATCTCATCATTTATTTCTAAGAGTATTTGTGAGAAGTTTTACGTTGATAGAATAAAAAAAACAACACGTCTCCATACAAACTCCATCCCCTGTTTCACCCCCCTTCGGTGGGGTTTTTAGGAGAACCGGAAATACGTTTCTTGTTGTTTGTTTTTAGGAGTATTTTTACAAAGTTTGGAATTGATACACCCAAAAATTAAGGGTTTCCATACACATCAAACTCAACCCCTACTTTTACACCTTTAGGGGTCGATTTTAGAAAAATACAAAAATGCGTGTCTCATCATTTATTTCTAAGAGTAGTTGTGCCAAGTTTCAACTTGATAGACGTAAAAAACAACACGTCTCCATACAAACTCCATCCCCCTGTTTCAACCCCTTTGGGGGTGTTTTTTTGGAAAACCCAGAAATACGTGTCGTGTTTTTTATTTTGAGGAGTATTTTTACAAAGTTTCGAATTGATATACCCAAAAATGAAGGTTTTCCATACATACCAAACTCAACCCCCACTTTCACACCTTTATGGGACGATTTTCGAAAAATCCAAAAACATGTATCTCATCATTTATTTTTAAGAGTATCTGTGTCAAGTTTCAACTTGATAGACGTAAAAAACAACACGTCTCCATACAAACTCCATCCCCCTGTTTCAACCCTTTAGAGGGGGTTGTTTGGAAAATCCAGAAATACGTATATTGTTGTTTGTTATGAGAAGTATTCCTACAAAGTTTCGAATTGATACACCCAAAAATGAAGGTTTTCCATACATACCAAACTCAACCCCTACTTTCACACCTTTAGGGGACGATTTTAGAACAATCCAAAAACACGTATCTCATGAGTATCTGTGTCAAGTTTCAACTTGATAGACGTAAAAAACAACACGTCTCTATACAAACTCCATCCCCCTGTTTCAACGCCTTAGGGGAGGTTTTTTGGAAAATATTGGATCACGTGTCTTGTTGCTTGTTTTGAAGAGTATTTTTACAAAGTTTCGAATTGACAGACCCAAAAATGAAGGTTTTCCATACAAACGTTCAACCCTCTTTTCACCCCCTTAAGGGTTGAATTTCTAAAAATCCTTTCTTATTCCTACTTTACGTCTTAAAAACAATATCCGTAAAAAAAATCAGCTTTCTAGGTCTAAGGGCTTAGGCTGGGCGTTGATGAGTCAGTGAGTCAGGACTTCTCTCTTTATATATTATATAGATATAGACTAGATGTCGCGCGGTGCGCGAGGCCGCAAGCGGCCACGCGTGTCTCTGTGGGGTCGTATTTTGACAGAAAAATAAAGTCTGATTTTGGGCGCCCATCTTGTTTTAGCCATTTTATATAATATTTAATAAAATTTTGTTAAATATTTTTTTTCATGGCAACACTGTTTACTGAGACCTACAATCGCACCATACAAGCCAACTCTCCAAAGTGTTGCCAACTGGCTAAAAAATGCCGATTATTATCAAGAAAATTGAAATTTTTCAGTAAAACAAAAATAACGGTGCGGCCATCTTATTTTTTCTATTTTTCGGGATTTTCTAGTAAACTACAGGATAAACCCTATGCGATGACACCAAACACATCCCTGTAGCATATCGGCATCTGGGAGATCAATTCGGGTCTTTTGAGGTCTACCCTAAAAATTCAATCGGCCATAACTTTCAGTGTTGCCAGGTGAAATTCAAAAAACCTACAAAAGGTCATAGAGAGGAATAAAATGTTTCACTGACTGTCACTTGCTTTTTCAAAATGGGTAAATTCTTCAACACGGCCACACTACGTAGCAAAACCTCCAACCCCGCTATACAGACCAACTCGCTCAGGTGTTGCCATCTTGCCGAAAATCGACAATCAAAATGTGGTAAAATTAATACTTTTCTTTGGGAGCAAATCACCGGTCGGCCATCTTGGTTTTTCAGATTTTCGGGATTTTCTGGTAAACTACAGGATATGCCCTGTGCGATGACACCAAACACATCCCTTTAGCATATTGGCATCTGGGAGATCAATTCGGGTCAAGTGGGGTCTAAAACCACTCCAACTTTGAAACACTACTACGCGGCCGCCATTTTGTTTTTTCAACTTTTTTAACTATTTTCGTAAATCATTTAAACATTTCTACAGATTCCAAAAATTTCAACCGGATCGGCCGGAAAACAAAAGAGATACGATAGGCAAGCCTGGCCGCCATTTTGTTTTTTTGAAAAGTCGGAATTTTCCCGGGGTCACCCCGCCATCTTGAACACTTTTCTCATATATGACTTGTCTCCAAAACGACTCCTTCTGGGAGAACAATTATGTCAATCAGTCAGTCAGTGAGTGAGTGAGTGAGTGGTAGTCGAGCTTTATATATTATAGATATAGATATAGATTATTTATTGATTTTTTGATTTGATTTTTGATTTTGTGATAGCCCGGACGGTTAAAGAGCCGGCCGAAAATCAGTGAGGCTCGGGTTCGAATCCTGGCATGTACCAATGAGTTTTTCAAAAACTTACGTACATATTTATCACTAGCTCGACGGTGAAGGAAAACATCGTGAGGAAACCCGCAGGTCTCAGAATTAATTCTGAGACATGTGTAAATAGACCCGGTCCGGCGATGGGCTCACCACCTATCACGTTTAGGGGTCCAATGTATCTCGTGAAATGTGGGTATATCCAGTAATGGAATACCTCTGCCTACCCCCTCGGGGATAAAAAAAAAAAGGCGTGAGATTATATTATTATATTATTATTTTATTTTTGATTTTTTGGAAAGTCTTCCAAAAAATCAATAGTCATGCTAAATTTTACAATATATTAACATTATTAATAAACTAATGCTAATTATAATTCTCCACCTTTAAACAATAATTTAGCATACAGGACTTAGAGGATTTAATAAAAGATTTAATAAAAGAGGATAAAATGAGAGAACAAAAACACCTACCTAAATAAACACGCATATATAAAATAGAAATAATAATACAAGTGCTAGCATGAGTCAGACATTAAAGTAATCCTTGGCAAATCGTCGTTTGAGTGATGTAGTACTCGTACAGAAAAGATCGATATCGATGTCACATGAAAGCTCATTAAACGCTTGCACTTTATAAGTGGCGCTAAAGCCTATCAAACATCGAGACACCTGTAAAAATCTGTTTTGTTGGTAAGTACCTAACTATATAAGTAGATAATTTTATTGTTACGTGACAGACAAAAAAATCTATTGATTTTGATGTGGAACTCATACTCGTGAAACTACAGCTACATCGGAAACAAATTCGAACTTTGAAATAGTAAAAACTATTCAGTACATTTTTTTTAATGTATTTATGTTCAAAAACTTACTTATTTTCATGATTTTGTAGTTGCTCCATACCTATCCTTAAGTTGAATACTTATCAACCAAAAATGTATCTATAGGTACCTACATAATTATTATAATTTTAGTATAACACTCACATTGGTGTCTAGGGAAATGTGACGCTATTTTACGTTACCATCCCAGCCACGGAGTTCCCACAGACTCCCGAGAGAGGTATAAGATAATAATATTAAATGGAGACTAATTAGGTATTTCCACAGACCTCGAGCCATTGTCTCAAAGATATACCTAATCAAGAATTAGTTTAAAATTCAATAGCAAATTTATTTATGTATGTTTTTATTAATTCTTGTAAACGGACTAAAAAATCTGTGAACCGAAATTAACTTGGTGTTTCCAGAAAATATGAAGCATAAATGTTTTGGTTGTGTTTACTTAGAGACTTAATTTTCTTACAGCTCTTTTCATGATACCTGGGGGCCAATTCCACTAAATGTCAATGATTATAGTTGGATGACATGTCATGTCACTGGTGTTATTTTGGCACTTTTCAGAGCAAATAACACCGTCGACTGACCATTGCCATGTCATTGTCATCCAACTGTAACCGTTGACATTTAGTGGAATTGGCCCCCTGCACGCGTTCCTGAGAGAAAGGGTCTACAACGAAGTGATTTTACAAGGGTTACTTTTTACTTTTTAAAAATGTGATCCGCGCGTGCAAAGGCAGCATTTGATACATACCAAGACCTTGTATAGTTTATCAACTATCACGAATACTGTCCTTATAAATACATACGAGTATGTACTATCGCCCTTTGGTATTAATTATCCATGTAATTAATTAACCGCAGACGCGGCGTGACATGCCGACAAACTTTACCAATTCTAGTCTACCGTTAATTTATGGCAGGCTATTATTAATAATTACCAATATTTTAACTTTAACAGTTACGTGAAAATGGCTATACTTTATTACTTAATAAATATTATTGTTGTAACTAGTTTTTGGTCACGACTTTATCTATTATTGAGTTTACTTTTAATAACATTTTATGAGTTTTTAACTCGATTGTTATGCTGCCTCATTCTCACACCACAGTGTGCAGTGTTAGAATAGTGGTAACTAGGTACTTCATGTTGTTAAAACCACACTACGAATTTAACACCACTTAGTATTTTTAAAAATAAATGTTATTTTAGTAGGTATCTATATAAAAAAAAATAGTTAACTTCAATCTATTATTTCTGAATCCTTAGAACCCAAAATAAAATCGTAACGAAATCTTACAAAAATGAAGAGTGACGGCTAACGGAGCGTGGGTGAAAACAGGATTAGTTCCCGTACTGCTTTAGCTTATAAATGTGATCAAGCCGAGAACTCGTAATAAGTTGAAATCAACCGCGGTGCCATGGCTGGGTCCGAAGCGGGCCGACTATGTCACTTGGTGCACTAACTGACTACCGACTAATCGGAGCAAAAACTACCGACTATTCGGCGACTGCATATACTTAAGAGTCCAGATAGTCAGTTTTTGCGACTAGTCAGCGATTATAGGGTAAATTTGTACCAATAAGTGAGTGGGTGACAGCCTAGTGGAATTAAATCACCAGATCCTCCGTATTTCGTTAGTCGTTGGCCATTTTTCGTTGTTTACGCTCATTGAAAGTCGTTAAGTCATGTCACTTACCTACAATTGAATGGCTTGAAAAAAAAGTATAAGTGCTCCCGGGAGATTCTAGCCAATACTTCTTTACATCTTGTGAAATACTGCTCAAATGGGTTCTTATAGGTGGACGATGAATGAAAAAAAAAGTTTATTAGAATTAATGTTTACGAATAACCTATTAGGTGCAGTCAAGAGCACGTGGAGCTTGACATATTGGACTTTGTAACTTATAACAGTCGCTTTAGAGGTCAGACTCGCACTCCAAGTATAAAGCTTCATGTGCACTTGACTGTACTTAGCTGTTGAATAATCCTCGCGTATAAAATTTATTTTTTCTGTGACGCACGGACAAGTCACAGTATTGTATATTACACAAAATATAATAAATAGTTCCAAATAAGTTAGTATTTTTCATAAAACATTACCATTTTACTCGTAAGCCCATGAATAAGTTATCGGAGGGTATAAACGGTGAAACAGAATTTTTCCATAAAACTTATTTGTTCTTTGTCCTTCAAACGCAAGCATCGCCAAAACTGAAGCGGGCTCTCATAAAATATTCCTTTGACTTTGATCCTGTGGGAAAAAATTAACAAAAAATATGTCTTTGAAAACGAAATATTTACTTAGGCGCTTTTGTAAATACGTGTATTATGCCGGGGCCGGGAACTGTTGGTACGAAGACATATACGTTGAGACCACTACCTACAGGGTATACAGTGTAATTTCCTTTTCTGTGTATACAGCTATGATATTTTTGGAGAACCTGGCAGCTTTATTCGGGTCTTTTCCTGACGTGGAAAAAAATTCTGCCGTCATGTTCGCGGCAATACACAACATAGTTCTGACCAAAATGTATTTGCTGTTGTACCATAAGGATTCAATAAGAAAGTTGAACTTTGAGATGGGTGACGTGGGGAACAGGTTCGAGGAGGAATATGTAATGAAGAAACAGTACAAGAAAGTGAAATGGGGTATTTTGTTTTATGTGGTGTCTGTATACTTGTCGCTTATTGCGTATGGGGTGGAGAGCGTTCGGCGGTCAGTGGTCGAAGGTGGGTTTTGGTGAGAATTTGTATAAGGTGCCTTGATACACGTTGTTCTGTCAAAATGCCATAGAAGAAAACACTTTTCTTCAATTTTGATTTCCCTATAAACGAGAATATAGATGTGAGCGTTTACATATATTTATACTAGAAAGGAAATTGTATTGAAAAAATGATTTTTTATATTTTTGTATGTTTGTTATGAATAAACTCAAAAACTACTGGACCGATTTAAAAAAATATTTTTCTGATGAAAAGCTAGAAGATCTCTAAGTAACATAGGCTGCATTTTATTCCTGTATTCACACGGGAACGGGGACTACGCGGGTGAAACCGCGCAGAGCAGCTAGTTTTTTTTATTTCGGAAATATAATTGATATTATACGTGGTATTACAAGTATCTAAATTGACTTATGATACAACACTTTGTAATCAATCCATATTCCACTTAGACGGCACTAAATCGATTATTTGCCTCATTCCATTTACGGCACACAGAGGTTTTGATATATACCATGGATAAAGGAAAAAAGTGCCTTTTCAACATAACCTCATTAGCTGTTACATCACCGTAGTTTCCTAGCAAATTGGTAGCGTAGTTAAAAAGGCGTCAAAAGCACTCTGCTGCGCCGACTGCTCTCTAGAGTAATATGGGTAGTGTCTATTTCATTCATTCTATGCCAATCTTCTGTTTTAAGTCTTTTAAATTATGAGGATGTGACATTATTTTTATTATTTTCTGGGTTTGTGCTCGAAAAGCAAGATAATGATGTCGGTACTTTAGTGACATCTATGGGTGTTACAAAGAACAAACAAGCGTTAAAACGACATGCACGTGGCGTCACAAGTTCTAAGCCGCGCTATCAAAGTTTTCACAACAGTTTGTATAATTAAAATGTCCCACATCAATTGTTTGACCGCGGTCTATAGACACGATTGCCTCGTTAATTGATTTTAAAAAATGGAGGAGATTCCCATTCCGTTGTTATGTTTATTATTTTTTTATATTAAGACCTCCGTCACTTATAATATTAAAATCCGAGTCATTATTATAGATAAAGATATACTTTCAGATTATAATAATAATAATCTCACTCCTTTCATCCCCGAGGGGGTAGGCAGAGGTATTCCATTACTGGATATACCCACATTCCACCGAGATACATTGGACCCCTAAACGTGATGGGTGGTGAGCCCATCGCCGGACCGGGTCTATTTACACATGTCATGCGGGTTTCCTCACGATGTTTTCCTTCACCATCGAGCTAGTGATAAATATGTAAGTAAGTTTTTGAAAAACTCATTGGTACATGCCTGGATTCGAACCCGAGACTCACTGATTTTCGGCCGGGTTTTTAACCGTAAGGGCTATCACTTTCAGATTAGTCCCATTTATATCAAAATCCAGTTCTGATGATGGGATCTATGAGGAGTTGAGGCAACTACTCAAATTTTATAGCCTTTGCATTCAGAACATATAATTTGATAGAGTGGAAGTGATGAAGACACAAATTCGGTTTACAACAACTGCCGGCTGCACGCACGAAAAAGCATGCATGACTCATTGTCACGTTGGGCCCTTTGATTATTTAAATAATCAAAGGTTGGGCCTAAGCTATGATTGTTAAACTGTGCCTGAGCCGAGCGTGCAAGCGAGAGCGCGGAACAAGTGATAGAGAGGCACTATCTTCATCAATGTTTTCTTATGACGTTATCACGTAAAATATCGTCCGTAAACCGTTTTTACAGAGATCTTTTTTTTTTGTGTTATATTTATCACAGAGTACCACTCCACCACAACTCCTTTACACCAGGATAATCAAACATACATCACCAGCCTCTTAATTCTAGGTGCCCCATTCTACACAGTGGTAACATACCTTCCGTTCTACGATGACGATTCAGGAACAGCTGTGGGATTTCGCGTATTCTTCTACATAACCTGGCTGTACATGATGCTTCCGATGATGTCAGCTGATTGCTTGCCCATAACTCACCTGATCACAATGACGTATAAGTTTGTGACATTGTGCAACCATTATGAGCGGATCAGGGAGGAGTTTGAGAAGGATGTGACTGTTATGGTGAAGGCAAAAGCTTTGGAGAAGTTGAAGGCTGGCTGTTTGGAAGGGATATTGATGCACCAGAAACTTTTGCAGTAAGTGCATGAACATGGTAGGGTGAATAATATTTATTTACAGATCAATACCCAAAGCAGTTGGCCCTATTACTAACCTATGCTGTGTAACTATCTGTCCGTCTGGCTGTTCATCTGTCCTAACTTTAAATGACTGTGCGAAAATGTGAGTCGGATTCGGGGTTAAGTAAGTAATCCTTAATACCTCTTTAGTACACCAATAAAAAAGTGATAAAAGACTCAATGGCATATACTGCAGTTGGACCAGAGATGCTAGAAGCCAAACAACGCTACATCAAGATTGAGGGAGATAATTTACAGAAATGCTCCTCTAACAACAATTTAAAAAAAACAGTCAAGACATCTGATTATAGCTCAGTCGATAGCAGATCCCATATAAAACAAGACACAATGACAAAAAATAGTACTGTAGGTGGGAGTGTAGGTGGTCATATCGCTTTAAGCGATTTTCCTGACAACCTTAAAGATTCCGAACTGATTGAAAGATAACATATTTTTTGTATGTGGATGGTCCGAATCCGACCCGTACTTTCCCGATTTTTAAAGAATCTTGGTCACTATCTAGCCAGCTCAGTCAATAAACGATCGTATGTGAAATGTGTCCCTAAATTTATTTATATATTCCATATAAACTTTGTCGAGAATCGCAAATTCATAATAAATCGCTGTTTATTGTATTGGCACTGTCTAGACTGTTCATCAAGTTCCATAACAGAATAGAAAAATGAAAAACAATCGTGTATGAAATTGAATTCCATCTAGTTTTGATGACATCTCGAATGAATTCTTATTGGCGAAAATTCTTACAGTTTGGCTAATGAAATCAACCGCGTGTTTGGAATCATCATGTCGCTTCAAGTCTGCGAGAGTTCCGCTGTCGCTGTACTGCTTCTTCTAAGATTAGCGGTATGTATGAAAAGTAGATATACATTAAATTAAATTAAATTGTAGGATACAATTCACACACGGTTATTTAGTCCCAAACTAGGCAGGGTCTGTACTATGGGTACTACACAACTGATATATGTACTTAAACACACATTAAAGATTACTGAAGCCAACAGACATGTTCATGCACACAAAATGTTGGCCCCGAGCGGGGATCGAACCCGCGACCTTCGACTCAGAATGCAGGGTCACTACTAACTGAGCCAACGGGCCTGTCAATATAATAATAATAATTTATTGCACAAAACATGGTATGGTGTTAAATATTATTAAAATAAATTGGTCAACATGTTACAATAAAAAAAATAGGAATTAAACATCAATTACAAACAAATTAATTCAATATTAATGTGAAATTTGGAATGTCATATTCCTCTTGTAAGTGTCCAATACCTACTCGGAATGGGCGAGGAAGTGAGATTAACTGAAACCAGACTACGACAAAACTATAATGAAGGATTATATGTTTGCCTAGCGTACATATTTATCACTAGCTCGACGGTGAAGGAAAACATCGTGAGGAAACCCGCAGGTCTCAGAATTAATTCTGAGACATGTGTAAACAGACCCGGTCCGGCGATGGGCTCACCACCTATCACGTTTAGGGGTCCAATGTATCTCGTGAAATGTGGGTATATCTAGTAATGGAATACCTCTGCCTACCCCCTCGGGGATGAAAAGCGTGAGATTATTTTTTTTATTTTATTTTTTTATGTTTGCCTAGTCGCGGTATATAACTGTGAAAGTTTTTCTTGTGCATAATTTCGGATTTGCTCCCAAGTAAATTGGACACGGCTATTTGTTCCAAGTTGTCTAGTTTCAGAGCCTCTAAACTATTAACTATTAGCGGTTCCGCGCGGTTTCACTTGCGTAGTTCCCTTTCGCGTGGGAAAACGGTAACAAAATATAGTCTATGTACTCAGGGATATTGTAGCTTTCCAATATAAATGACGGGCCTGTTGGCTCAGTTGGTAGTGACCCTGCCTTCTGAGTCGGAGGTCGCGGGTACGATCCCCGCTCGAGGCCAACATTTGTGTACATGAACATGTCTGTTGGCGTCGTGTCTGGGTGTTTCATATGTTTTTAAGGACGTATATCAGTCGTTTAGTATCTATAGCACAGGCTCTGCCTAGTTTGGAATTAAATAGTACCTACGTTGATGTATGACAGTGAGTGTTGGGTATGGCAGAAGAAGCATGAAAGTAGAATAAATGCAGTCGAAATGCTTTCATTAAAAAGCATTAGTGGTACTCCACGAATGCTTCTTAATGAAAGCATTTTGAGATTGATAGATAGAGTGAAAAATAGTGTGATGTGAGAGCGTTGCGGCTTGAAAGATGATATAGTTACTAGGATTCAAAGAGGAATGCTGAGGTGGTTTGGTCACATTGAGCGGATGAATGAAAGTCGACTAACGAGAGAAATATACAAGGGTGTTGTGAATGGGCGAGTCGGTAGAGGACGACCTAGGCGTACCTACATCGACCAGATCGGCGATGTGTTGAAGAAAAGCCAGATAAAGAGTACCCGAAACCGACGAGCATGCATGAGTCGTTTGATGGATGTGGAAGAAGCACGAGAGATCTGCCAGGTTCGTAGCAAGTGGCGGTCTGTTGTCTCGCCTACCCCAATGGGAAATAGGCGTGAGATTATGTATGTATGTATGAAACCAACAACCCACCGTAAAAGTTTCAGGTAATTTTACTCCCCAATCATCTTGTTTCAGCTGTCTCCTCATATGGACTTGACCAACGCTTTCATGACGTACACCTTCGTTGGTTCCCTATTTTATCTGCTGGCTTTGAACCTGTGGAATGCTGGAGAGATCACTTACCAGGTAAGGCAAGTCACGGTAGCCCGCAACTACGATTACGGTTGACACGCGCGTGGTTTTGCAATGAAATGAAATATTTATTTGCAATCTAGGTGTCATAAATTATTTATTAAAGGTTCCGTAGGTAAAACAGGACCCTATTACCAGAGACCAGTTTAAACTGGTCTCTGCTATTACTAAGACACCACTGTCCGTCTGTCTGTCTGTCCGTCTGTCACCAGACTGTATTTCATGAACCGTGATAGTTAGACAGTTGACATTCACAAGTGATTTTACAAAACATACATACATACAAAACGCTTCGACTCGCTCGCACAACTCGCACTTTGCTAGTTTTTTTTACTTGTATGTGTGATAATTCGCAGTATTTTAGTTGTGAACATGGGTAAAAACCAGTCAAAAATTACACGTCATACTTATAATGTCAAAACTTTACTATGCAACATATAATGAATACAGAATGAGAGGTTTTCAGAACAGATTTTTATTTAAATAAAATAAGTGACTGTATCCAAATTAAATAGCGAGTAGGTACCTAGTATTAAGTATTATGCTTATTGTATTATCTACCTCTAAAATGTATTTAAATTTTCATTATAAGTACAATTATAGAAATAAAACAATCAGAAAAGTGAATCAATTACGTCATATTAAATACTAAATAATTTCATAATTATTTAGTAATAACGTAATTGTAAATACTAAATAATTATGAAATTATTTAGTATTTAATATAACGTAATTGATTAACTTTTCTGATTGTTTTATTTCTATAATTGTACTTATAATGAAAATTGAAATACATTTTAGAGGTAGATAATATAATAAGCATGATACTAGGTACTACTACTGGTACTACTTAATACTAGGTACCTACTCGCTATTTAATTTGGATACAGTCACTTACTTTATTTAAATAAAAATCTGTTCTGAAAACCTCTGACAAACTGGTTAGTTTTTTATTTTATTCTGCGAAGCTTTTTGAGTAACAAATTTAATTATGAAACCGAGAATTACATCGAGAGTAAATACCTGAGATAAACTATGAAGAAATCAAATTATGAACAAAATTGAATACCTAAGGCAACAGTGTAATTGAATTCTTCAATTTTATATTACAAACATTTGCCAATTAGATTATTTATATAACTAAAACCTCTATTTACGTAGTAAAAAAACGGTCAAGTGCTAGTAGTAGGACTTGCGCATGGAGATTTTCGTACCACAAAAAACGATTAATCGAAACATTTCATGTTTGAGGATGTTTATGTTTTTACTATTTTTCGTAAATTGTGAGAAAATTGTGTCTGTCTATTAATATGTACCTATTTAAGTATGATTATTAATATCCTAAGTCGGGACTAAATAGTCTTGTAAGATCGGAATTTAACCCAAAAATATTTATTTGTATTAAACAGAGGATTCACGACTATGCAAAATATTTTTTTGACGGTCTGGGAACAGTAAGAGTCATAATAGTCAAAAGTGAACAAATATTTATTTTTTCTAGGTACTAAAGATACACTTAGAAACCTCAATAATCTAATAACAAGGCACTCTAAACTCGTCCACGAAGATTATCTAAATGTGAACAGCGGCCCATCCAAATGCAGTACCCCGAGAAGAACCAGCAAGAAACTCAAGGGCAGCTCTTTTTAATCTCATGTCTTACTAGTAAATATGGTATTACAATAATAATTATGATTAATAGCCTTTCATTTAGGTTATATATTGCCATCGCGTGCCCGTGTTAATCTGCTGCTGGACCGGTGCCGGTGTCATCATCATCCCAACGCACTGTTGGATGCAGGCTCCTCAATCATCAGTCACAGTTTTTTTTGTTTATCGTAGGCATCGCTCCTCTCTAATAAGATGTTCTACTGCGGCTGGCATATGTGTGAGTTAGAGAAACACTCACACAAAGACATCCGTCGCCTTGTGCTGATTGGCTGTGCTCAGGCGCAGAAGCCGCTCATTTTGAAGGCGTTTGGCATACAGGACTTGTCTTACGAGACATTTGTGTCTGTAAGTTTTTATTCGGTAGCCGATGGCCGAGGCGATAGCCTTACGTTTAAAGAGCCTGCTTCACATGATGATAATCAGTGAGGCTCGGGTTCGAATCTTGGCATGTACAGTCAACAAAGTTGTTAGGGTTACATGGCCAGTAACTAAGAATTCATTTTTCTGGGGAAGTCATAAATAAATCTTATTGATTAATGTTTATTTCGAAAGGTATCTTTGATCCCTATAATTTACCAAAAAAATACTATAAATACATTTAAGGCTTTAAGAGAAAAGTGAATCTTAATTTTTGGAAATGTAACACTAACAACTTTGTTGACTGTACCAATGAGTTTTTCAAAACTTACGTACATATTTATCACCAGCTCGACGGTGAAGGAAAACATCGTGAGGAAACCCGCAGCAGCAGGTCTTAGAATTAATTCTGAGGCATGTGTAACAGACCCGGTCCGGCGATGGGCTCACCACTTATGACGTTTAGGGGTTGAATATTCTGGTGAGAAGTAGGTATAGGTATCCAGAAATGGAATACCTCTGCCTACCCCCTCGGGGACAAAAGGCGTGAGATTATTTATTTATTTATTTTTATTTTTATAAGTTTTTATTCCCGAAACAGAAATATATTTATTTTAAGATAATGAACCCGTTTTCGGATTTGATATATATACATTCAACGATTTTCGATAAAATCACGTGATTTGTAATTTTTATTTCCCTATTTCAGGTTGCAAGAATGACGTATTCGGTGTTCGCAGTATTTTACCAAAGGGGCGAATAAATTATGACGCCAATTTAATTTGATCATTTAAAACAAATTATTATCCAATTATTGGAGGTATGGCGCCATTAATTAATTTAATGTGTATTAATCAGTTTTGCTGTAGAGAGCCTTAATAAAGGCTGTAGTCACGAAATAATAAATAAAAATATAAAATAATAAATTTGTATAATTAATTTATGTAATTTTAAGGAAGTATAACTAGATGTACATACTTACATATTTTTTAACACCGATTTCCAATTTATGGACTATATATCGTAAGATACTTTTGCAATATTTTGCTTATAATTATTTCTTTACGTATATTATTACACATACCAGTATAAATAATTGTATAAGTACTAATTTTTGTAAATTTTAAACTGGTCTGTGATTATACTTAATATACTGGTATTTGTAAAGGAGTTTATAAGTTACTCTATGATAATAATTATTATCACACAAAATATTTTTTTCTTATTTCTTCTTTTCTTTTTTCTAATTCTTAAAACTTAAGTTTCTTAAGTTTTGCTGTTCATACAATTTTCAATATACTCGTACTTTTTTGGTAAGAGATTTTATTTGTACCACCACAAAAAATATGCACTGGCTCATTTTTATTCTTATTCTGGCTTGGCCTTATTTTTATTAATTGTAATTTTTAATTTTATTTTTTTAAATTATTTATGTTACGTTTTTAAGTAACACACTTATTTTGGGTAGTTAGTAGAAAATATAAAATGGTTATTTCAATAAATGTTATATTATTGGACTTATCATGATTGTATTTCTTCTTCTTTGTTCAAGAAATCACTAATCAGAATATATTTTAGAACTGTTGATAAAAGTCTCATCTCAGCTTGTAGAGGATTGTAAAGACCTTGTAAAAACCTTTTGTACTTCAACCTCCTTTCATAATCTTTTTCCATCCCTTTTATCTTTGTGTTCTCAGTGATTTAGTACTTTTTACTAAGACTCATTATAAATGGAAATTATAAGAATAATGTAATAAAGGAGTTTTTACTAGAACCTGCTTGAAAACTTTATACATATATTAGAAATATAATGAGTTGAATTAATGTGAACTGGCTTTTGCTGGCGACTCCGTCTGTGTCCAACAAAGTTAACTACGCTTACGTCCCTCCAAGATACAAGTTACCTCCTAGCCAAATTTCTTCAAAATCGACTCAGCAGTTAGCCATGAAAAGGTAACAGATAGACATACAAAGTGACTTTCGCTTTTATAATTTTCACCATTATTATTGCTACGTAACAAGTATATTATATATATATATATATATATATATATTTATATTTACCGTAATGTTATATTTACTTGATTTTTTTTACTATTTGCGGCCAATTCCGCCAAATTATTTCTGCTTAGCCTGATGGTTGACTGGTAGATAATGCCTTTAGGCATTAAGTTCGCCATGTGTACATTTTCTTGGTACATGAAGTTAAATAAATAAATATTGGTAAGGGGAGACAGGTGAGTCTCGTGTGGTCTCGATTCTGAATTTCTAGTGGGTGCTGGAACGGCCTTAATTATCAAAACACTACGTACTAATATAAAGTAACTATAATAAAGTAACTAAACTTAAATCAGTTTTATAAAACAAAAGAAAGACGATAGCAGTGACTAAAAAGAGCGCTTCTCATTCATGAGGCTCGGATTCGAATCCTGGCATTACCATTGAGTTTTTCAATAAGTAACGAAAGTGAAGGAAAACATGAGGAAACCGCAGGTTCCAGAACTAATTCTGAGGCATGTGTAACAGATCCGTTTCGGCGACGGGGTTCAAACCCAGAGGTTCAAACAGTATACTGGTGAAACGTGGGTATATCCAGAAATGGAATACCTGCCCCTACCCCCTCGGGGATAAAATGCGTGAGATTATTTATATTTATATATTTTAAGGCCAATGTCACTATCACTACATAGTATTAAAACAAGGTTGCTTCCCGCTGTCTGTCCCTATGTATGCTTAGATCTTTTAAACTACGGAACTTTGATGCGTTTTTTTCATAGATAGAGTGATTCAAGAGGAAGGTTTTTATATACCATATAAGACCGAAGCGAAGCGAGGGCGGGTCGCTAGGGATAAAGTGCGTGAGATTAGTAATATTTATTTATTTATTTTAAGTCCAATAAAATAAAAAATAAATAATCTCACGCCTTTTATACCCCCGAGGGGGTAGGCAGAGGTATTCCATTACAGGATATACCCACATTTCACGAGATATATTGGACCCCTAAACGTGATAGGTGGTGAGCCCATTGCCGGACCGGGTCTGTTTACACATGTCTCAGAATTAATTCTAAGACCTGCGGGTTTCCTCAAGATGTTTTCCTTCACCGTCGAGCTAGTTGATAAGTATGTACGTAAGTTTTTGAAAAACTCATTGGTACATGCCAGGACTCGAACCCGAGCCTCACTGATTTTCGGCCGGCTTTTCAACCGGCTATCACTGCTGTAAGTCCAATATATTCATATAAAACGTTATGACCCCTCATTTCATCGCCTTTTAAAATATTTCTCTCCATGCGAGCCTAAATATAGAGTAGCATAATAATAAATAAACAGAACCAGTATGCCAAGCGTACATTAATCATTTCAACGTGTAGGTACAAATGTGAAATCTGTCACCATGATCGTTCCTTGTTCGAGTTGAGAACGGCGCAGCTGATTTATGGCTACTCGGAGCTGTTGCTCCCAACTTATCTACTTTAAACTTGTGGCTCAGATGGTTATGATAACGATTATTTCCCGTAAGCGTCTCTGTAGGCGAGGACAGCATGTATATTATACACACACCGGCACAATTAGCGGAACAGAAAAAAAAAGGAGAAAAAAGAGGGAATTTAGAACAATGAATGTAATTTTTAAACAATATATTATTTAAAATGAAACAACAATTAAATTAACATGTTTTGACATTCATTTGTAACACCATACTTAAAATTTTATAAAAATAAAAATTAAATTAAACAAAATGCATTTTTCTTCGATTTTTAATTATAGAGAAACAGCAGAAAATTCAAGATTTTCCAAAGTTTAACAACAATTTCAATGACTGTTCAATATCGAGTGTTTCCTCCTCGTGCTCTGATGAGGGTTTCCATCCGTCTGGGCATGCTGCGGATGATGTTATCAATGGTTTCTTGGGGCAACCTCTGCCATTCTTCAAGTAATGCGTTTCGCAACTCGTTGAGATTATTGGGAGGGGGCATTCTTGACTTTACACTCCTCTTTAGCAAGTCCCAGACGTGTTCTATAGGGTTCATATCGGGGGACCGTGCTGGCCACTCCATCACCGTTATACCAACATGGTTTAGGTATGTCTGTACTGTGCGAGCACTGTGAGCCCGAGCATTATCCTGCATTAGAATGAAGTTGTTACCAATAAAGGGGGCAAATGGCACAACATGTTCTTCTAAAATCTCCCTGATATACCGATCAGCATTCAGATTCCCGCCATCGACCACTACTAACTCCGTACGAGCTCCTAAACATATTCCTCCCCAGACCATAATTGAACCGCCGCCATATGCAACTGTATTTTCAAAATTAGACTGGATATACCGTTCTCCTTTGCGTCTCCATACTCGCTGCCTTCCATCAATTTGATTTAACATAACTCTGCATTCATCAGTAAAAAGAACCTGTCCCCAGTCGTCGAAGTCCCAATCACGATGTTCACGACCAAAGTGTAGACGGTTTGTGCGATGATGTCTCTCAAGTTTTGGGGCTTTGGCGGGCACATACGAGCCTATACCCACTTCTTCGAATCTTCTACGAACTGTCCGCTCACTCATCCTTACTGCTCGTACCTCTTCCAGTAAATTTCGAGCCTGCACCGCCGTTAGTCTCGTGTTCCGTCGGACTTGAAGTTGGAGAAAACGGTCATCCCTCCTTGAAGTACACCTTTTCCGGCCTTGTCCTCTCCTTCTCACTAGAGCATTCGTCAATCTGTATCGTTGGATGCTACGATAAATCGTTGATAACGATCGACGAAGGCTTCTGGCAATCGATCTGTAGGTTTGACCATTTCTCCTCATTTGATCTGCCCTAATGATTTCTGATGGCGTTAAATCAGGCATAATTAGATGCTCGTAAATTATCAATATGCGAAAAAACTCAAAAGCCTCAAAAACTGCAATTCAAAGCTTTTCAAATGGAATTCACGAACCTTCTAAAAACGGACAAGCGGTGGAAAAAATGAATCAATGAAAATTAAAACAAAAGAATGAAAAAAAGGGCAGTCGCTTAGTATTCCATTTTTAAATTAAAACCCAAATTTAAAAAAAGCTTGTTTAGCCGGCCAGTAACACGCAAAAATGCGTAAATACTCCCTTTTTTTTCTGTTCCGCTAATTGTGCCGGTGTGTGTATAAATATACACTTTGGGTTTTTGTATTTTAGATAGGTAGCGAACCCGAACGGGATATTGTAGATTATATGAGAATCGACTCTTAAAAAAGTGGTCGAATCTGTTCAACGAATAACTTACTTAAACGACGAAACACTTAAAATCCACTACCATTAGCAACTTTTGACTTAAACATCAAAATAAGGAATAATTTTGATGACGAAATTGTCACTTTTGACCACGAATAAACACGGTCTATAATGAGATCTCGAATAAAGGTAACTTTCCTAAAACATACGTTCATTTTGAAACATACGCTCCTCATATAACCTCCATGAATTAGAACCCTTTTATTGAGCCCAACTTTCATGTGTGAAGCATGGATTCGAATCCTAATGAAGGCATGCACTATTGAGTTTTTCGAAACCTAACGTCAATAGCCCAACGGTGAAGGAAAACACCGTGAGAAAATCGGTCCTAGAATTGGCGATCGGTTCACCACCTGACCTTTAAAATTACCTAAACTCAGGTATATTGGGAAACTTAGGTATTCAAAGCGTTTTGTCTTCCATTAGGGTCACTACTATTATTACATATTCCATACATCAAGAAACTCGAAACTAAAACAATTTTCTATGTACGATAGCTTCCCACTCGAGGTTCAAAGGCAAACATCTATAGAACTTCTAGTATTGTTCACTCAAAGCATATTGATTTAGGTGGAAAATGGCACTCAATATCTCCTAAAACAGAGTTTCAATGAGCCAAAGTTAGCTATCTATTGCTAAACTTCGCAAAATTACATCTTTCACGCCGATATTAAATTCTGTTGTCTCTGAAAATTTATTATGGCATCTTCGGAAGCTTATTAACAAGTTTAGGTAACTTATTGATTTCTAAATTTATTAAGAGACCCCGTTCGTTGGAGCATGTATACTGGTATATTATCGAAGAAGAAAAAATGTGAGGGTCTACTGCTTCTTGATATGTTGATATAGGTAGGCACTTAGGAATCGCTCTACCACACAGTTTAGAACTTACAAAAATATAATGTACCTATGAAAAAAATTGGTTGTCTGCACAGACCATTTAATGGTCTGTGGTTGTCTGTAAAGTCGGTTTACGGACGATAATTTTATGTGATAACGTCATAAGAAAATATTGATTGAAAAGAGATAGATGCATCACAAGCCGCCTAGGCCGATTGTGCCTCTCAATCGCTTGTTCCGCGCTCTCGCTTGCATGCTGGCCAGAACGTGACACTTTTTAGTGCGTGTAGCCGGCGCTTATCGATTTGACGTTATCACGTCAAAACTCGTTCACAGATCTCTATAAATAGTAACGCGCGAGTTTGGCATCATGTAATTAGTTTCGAGTTTCGACTAGTGATATTATACAAAAGCTTTCTGTCTTATTAATCAAGACAAGTTGTCAGGCGATTATCCGCCGTATTAGCCCTGCTCGGTGATAATAAAAAAAATGGGTGCCAACATCCTAAAAGCCAGCTACGTTTCTAATGTCAGTGTCCTACGTTTTCTGGTGTGATAGAATCATCCTTCTTCCTACAAATTTTTGATGGATGGATGTTTGTTACTACATATTTCAAACAAAAACGAATGGATTTGATGAAACTTTACAGTAATATACCTTAGACTGTTTTATCTCGGAATAACACAGGTTTATTTTTATCTCGGAAAAGCTGGTTTATACATAGATATACCTAAATTAACTGTACTCAATGACCCTTACATTACATATTACAGTCAATTAGGTAGATACCTCGATAACAACGCCGTACCTAATAAAAATGTCTTAGTAAAAAAAAGACGTGTGGCACTCGGGGACTGCCGCGGTAAAGCTATGGCATAGCATTTTGTATCAACAAGACTGCCGAAAACAAACGACGTTAGACAATGCACGGCCTTCAAGCCACACCTCCGTACCCGTCGGAGTGGGGAGCGTGAGGTTTTTTTCGTTACGGAATTTCTGGATTCGGTCCCCGCGCTCAAGGCCCGCGATAGAAGCTATGCATAGCTAAATAAAATAAATAATAATATCACGCATGTTATCCCCAAGAGGGTAGATAGAGGTATTCCATTTCTGCAAAATATTCACTTTTCACGAGTATATTCGACCGCTAAACGTGTTATAGACCACACTTCTCATGATGATAAATCTGTGAGGCTCGGGTTCGGATGCTAGCATCTGAGGCAACCTACCAATGAGTTTTTCAAAAACTTAAGTACATAGGTAATTATCTTTAGCTCGACGGAAACCCGCAGGTCCCAAAAGTAATTCTGAGGCATGTGTAAACGACCCGGTCCGGATTGTCGCACCACCTATCTTAGTAAAACTGGAAGATAATAATCTTTTAAAGAATATTTTCAAAAGGTCTTATTCGAAATTAAAATGGAAGTGAAAAGTTTAGCGAAGGATCATCAAGCGGTAAGTAATAGCTCGCGATTCGCAGACAGGTGCTCCAAACTTTGTTAATAAAAACGATATTGAATGCCAGAGTTGAACTAGCGTCTGGCTGGACGCCATTTTTGTAATTGGCTTTATTATACAGGGTGACTTTTTTTACCGTCTGGAAAAAAATGTGGTGTGATAGGTAAGTGTAATAGATTCATTTGGCAATGTTACTAAAAAAAATTTTTTTTTTCTTAATAAATTTTTATCATAATTAAACTAATATACATTACTCAATTGTAGTCAATAATACACACTGAGATATTTGAAATAGTATTTTAAAAAGAAACAGGCTCGTAGCTTCCATTTATGCGCAATCTACCTACAACCGCCAGCTGCGCGTAGTACTGTGCGTAGTTTTCTAGATTTTGTAAATTGAACTAAACATGACTATATTTACCAATTAATCTCGTGTATAACTTCGGCTCTAGATACCTTATACGTCATATTTTTTTCCAGACGGTAAAAAAAATCATCCAGTATAGAGTCAAACGCACGCGCAAGCGCTTAGGCAAACGAAGTGTAGGGCGCCCTGCGGCACGATGGTCAGTTTTATGGTCCTGTTGAAAGCCAGCTTCTTATGGATAAACTCGGTTTGAAACTGAGTCGGGGAATGAGATTGTCAAAAACTTAATCATATGGTATTACTAGTGGCTCTGCCTGCGCGGTTTTACCTGCGTAGTTCCCGTTCTCGGGGGAATACGGGAATAAAATATAGCCTATGTTACTCAGGGATATTGCAGCTTTTACATTGGTGAAAGAATTTCTTATATCGGTTCAGCAGTTCCAATTTAGACCCATAAAATACACTGCACGTTAAATTTTTGGTCCCGGTTTTCGTTGTGTTTACGCACAATGGAAGTCGTTAAGCCATGTCAGATACCCTTGGGTGGCTTGAAAAATTCTGACTGTTAAGTGGCCACTAGCTTAACACCATCTCCCAATCTGCGGTGGGCTCGCGTGGGAGATTAAAGCCCATGCTTCCTTATGTGTGAGGAAAGACCCTTAGCTCAGCAGTGGGCTGTTACGGGTTGATGATGAAAATACACTGCTGGAAAGTGATCGTACTTCCATGAATGGAATACTTCTGCCAAGCTTGAGTATAAGTCGTGAGTGTATATTTCATTAAAAACAACCGACTTAAAAAAAGAAGGAGGTTCTCAATTCGATACGTTCTTTTTATGTTTCTTACCCCAGAACTTTCGATTGGGTGAACCGATTGAGATCATTCTTTTTTTATTCGAAAGTTTGTGCTTCCCGTGTGGTCCCATTTTAACCATGTCACCCATGAGAAAACCATATAAGTCTTAATTTGCATTAAGTATGTGCGCGACAAATGGACGAACAACTTGATATCACGCCAACTGATTTTCATTATTCTTTTTTTAACCGACTTCAAAATATATAATTCTTTTAGAATAATTCGTTGAAGTTTAATTTTAACTCCATAGAGTTTTATGTTATTTATAACTCTTTTGTTTAAGAGTTTGTAAGGGACGAAACATTAATGAAATAAACCTTATAGAAATTACCTGTTCGTAGCTGCGGAAATAATGCCATCATGGAACGTAGAGACTCAAATTTCTATGGATGGTTCCTTCAAAATTTCAATTGACAACGTTTATAAAATTCCTTTTCCCATTAAATGGTCTGTCTAACGCTTCAAATTGAAGATAATTACGCCCCTTAAGTAACAAAATAGCGAGCAATTAGTTCGAAAACGAACAATTTAAGGATTGAATTGAAAATGAGATGAGGTTGGCCCTTTGAAGGGCTTTCATCACTCGGCTTAGAATAGGCGTCATTTAAAATAAAGGAACCGTGAGAGACCCGGCGAATAGATCCATCGGGAGTAAGGGTTAGGAACGTGGAGTTATATCAAATTGGAGCGGTAAATAGCCATAATAATAAATGCTTAATTTTCGGTGTGCCTATGCTCTTTTATTTTCATCTAAGTGAAAACAAAGTGTTGCGAATCCCAAAGGCTATGTATATACAAAATGCCCCCCTTTATATTATTGGGGGTTAAAGAAGTATGTTAACCATACTGAAAAAGTTGCGACAATTTATTTACGACTAGCCGTCATGACAAATAAAGTAATTTGAAACACATGATATTGATAAGCCTACACCTATAATAATGAGCAGTGGTTTTGGGCTCTTGATTATCGATTTAAGCCGCCGCACTTTAAAAATGTAAAATAAAAAAAAAACACTCGCCATAAGAAGGCATACATTTTGCACATTTTCGCACGTGCATGGCTTGCACTCTCAGTGTCTGGTTCTTCTTTTTATGAAAAAAATCTCTTAAGGCAGTTCCGTGAGCCAGACATCCCCAAATCCCACATATATAAACATATTATTAGTTCTTCTTGTTTTCCACTTTTTAAGGTGGCGCCTTATCGAAGTTGTCACGATATTGGTAAGGGGAGAGGGGAGGTGAGTCCCGATTCTGAATTTCTAGTGGGTGCTAGAACAGTTTTAATATGCTGCGGGTCTAAAACAGTCGCTTAGTGTTAGTTAGCTCGGACCTTAGCCAGCCAGTGAATGACGTTGGGTGCTGCACTCAAATTGAGTCACGTGAACACCATTGTTCCAGAAATTACGGACACGCCAAAGAGTATTATAGCGCCGTACTACCGGATACAGTTCTGTGTCTAAGCTTTTAGGTAGGGAATACCAATTTTCGGGTCCTCAACATGTTAACAAGTATCCTTGCCGTTTTAATTACTTAGTAAACGTGATCCATTTGGTGCTTGTGAGATGGCGGATCTGTTTAACGATTTGATAATTGTCTTTGATAAGCCCTCATTTTTATTGGACATCGTCAGAAAAATGTCTGGCTGGAGGTCTCAGAATTAATTCTAAGTCATGTGTAACAGACAGATAGGGCCACCAGCTATCATGTTTTGGGGTCGTATTTTCAGAAACATGGGTATATCCAGCAATGGTATACCTCTGCCTACCCCCTCGAGGATAAAAGGAGAGATTGAGATTTTTTATTTTTTTATTTTACTGGATGTTATCGAACTTATAGATTACCTTGTGGTAGCCACTGTAAATATAAACTCATGGTGGCTGTAAAAGACCACTTAGAGCTCCACAGCCTAGTGTGATACCTACACGTAACACGTCCAAACAACAGCTAGAGTTGCAAGTATTGAAAATCTTTTAGATATAGTTTTTTTTAAATAGCTGATCTGTTTAGTGTTTTAACGTTTGTAAATTCACCAAGGAGTTACCCAATATTGTACTAGGTACCTATCTTTTTCTTACAATGCGAAGCGTCGCGCGAACACGAAAATCCACTTCGTCTTGATAAATTATTTTGCGACCTTGAACGATGACTATGTTTGTTTACCTCCCTTATATTTTATAAAACTTAAAGCGCAGTGATAGCCCAAACGGTTAAACACCCGCCCCAGCACGCTCCCACACGCCCCAGCACGCTCCCAAACGCTCCCACACTCTCCCACACGCTCCCACACGCTCCCACACTCTCCCACACGCTCCCATATGTTCCAACACGCCCCCACACGCTCCCACACGCCCCAGCACTCTCACACTCCCCAGCACGCTCCCACTCGCCCCAGCACGCTCCCACACGCCCCAGCACGCTCCCACACGCCCTAGCACGCTCCCACACGCCCCCACACGCTCCCACACGCTCCTATTCGCGCCCACACGCCCCCACACGCTCCCACTCTCCCACACGCTCCCAAACGCTCCCGCACTCTCCCACACGCTCCCACACTCCCACACGCTCCCACACTCCCACACTCACCCATTCGCTCCAACACGCCCCCACACGCCCCAGCACGCACCCACACTCCACAGCACGCTCCCACTCGCCCCAGCACGCTCCCACACGCCCCAGCACGCTCCCACACTCCCCAGCACGCTACCACACGCCTCAGCACGCTCCCACAGGCCCCCACACGCCCCAGCACGCTCCCACACTCCCCAAGACGCTCCCACACGCCCCAGCACGCTCCCACACGCTCCGACAAGTTCCCACACGCCCCAGCACGCTCTTACACTTCCCAGCACGCTCCCACACGCCCCAGCACGCTCCCACTCGCTCCGACACGCTCCCACACGCTCCCACTCGCTCCCACTCGCACCCACTTGCTCCCACTCGCTCCCACACGCTCTCACACGCTCCCACAACCTCCCACACACTCCCACACCCTCATACCCCCCACTCTTAACCCCCACTCCTACCCCCCTCTCCTACCCCCCACTCCTACCCCCCACTCCTACCCCCACTCCTACACCCCACTCCTACACCCCACTCCTACCCCCCACTCCTACCCCCACTCCTACCCCCCACACCTACCCCCCACTCCTACCCCCACTCCTACACCCCACTCCTACCCCCCACTCCTACCCCCACTCCTACCCCCACTCCTACCCCCCACTCCTACCCCCACTCCTAACTCCCACTCCTACCCCCCACTCTTACCATCCTACCCCCACTCCTACCCCACTCTACCACGCTCACTACCACTACCACCAACACCACCACAACCACCACCACTACTTGTAATCGTAATAATAATCATAAATGTTGCATAATCCAAAGTCCTTCCTAATCTATGTAAGAAATGCGCCCATTTTGCTTATGACAAGTTTGCTGAGATTATTTTTGCTTCTTTTCGAAGCTCAAAAAAAATTTTTTGGCTTCCCCTCTAAATGCTTACCAAAATTTTATTAAACAGTAGCAGCTCATTGCAGCTCAAAAATAATCTCAGCAAACTTGTCATGCGCAAAATGGGCGCATTTCTTACATAGATTAGGAAGGACTTTGGATTATGCAACATTTATGGTTATTATTACGATTACAAGTAGTGGTGGTGGTTGTGGTGGTGTTGGTGGTAGTGGTAGTGAGCGTGGTAGAGTGGGGTAGGAGTGGGGTAGGAGTGGGGTAGGAGTGGGGGTAGAGTGGGGGTAGGAGTGGGGGGTAGGAGTGGGAGTTAGGAGTGGGGGTAGGAGTGGGGGGTAGGAGTGGGGGGTAAGAGTGGGGGTATGAGGGTGTGGGAATGTGTGGGAGGTTGTGGGAGCGTGTGAGAGCGTGTGGGAGCGTGTCGGAGCGAGTGGGAGCGTGCTGGGGTGTGTGGGAGCGTGCGTGCTGGGGAGTGTGAGAGCGTGCTGGGGCGTGTGGGAGCTTGTCGGAGCGTGTGGGAGCGTGCTGGGGCGTGTGAGAGCGTGCTGGGGAGTGTGGGAGCGTGCTGGGGTGTGTGGGAGAGTGTGGGAGCGTGTGGGAGCGTGCTGGGGCGTGTGGGAGCGTCCTGGGGAGTGTGGGAGCGTGCTGGGGCATGTGGGGGCCTGTTGGAGCGTGTTGGAGCATGTGGGAGCGTGCTAGGGCGTGTGGGAGCGTGCTGGGGCGTGTGGGAGCGTGTCGGAGCGATTGGGAGCGTGCTGGGGCGTGTGGGAGCGTGCTGGGGAGTGTGGGAGCGTGCTGGGGCGTGTGGGAGCGTGCTGGGGCGAGTGGGAGCGTGCTGTGGAGTGTGGGAGCGTGCTGGGGCGTGTGGGGGCGTGTTGGAGCGAATGGGTGAGTGTGGGAGTCTGGGAGCGAATGGGAGAGTGTGGGAGCGTGTGGGAGAGTGTGGGAGAGTGCGGGAGCGTTTGGGAGCGTGTGGGAGAGTGGGAGCGTGGGAGCGTGTGGGGGCGTGTTGGAACATATTGGAGCGTGAGGGACCGTGTGGGAGCGAATGGGAGAGTGTGGGAGCGAATGGGAGCGTGTTGGAGAGTGTGGGAGCGTGTGGGAGAGTGTGGGAGCGTGCTGGGGCGTGTGGGAGCGTGCTAGGGCGTGTGGGAGCGTGCTGGGGCGTGTGGGTGCGTGCTGGGGCGTGTGGGAGCGTGTGGAAGCGTGCTGGGGCGAGTGGGAGCGTGCTGGGGAGTGTGAGAGTGCTGGGGCGTGTGGGAGCGTGTGGGGGCGTGTTGGAACATATTGGAGCGTGAGGGACCGTGTGGGAGCGAATGGGAGAGTGTGGGAGCGAATGGGAGCGTGTTGGAGAGTGTGGGAGCGTGTGGGAGAGTGTGGGAGCGTGTGGGAGCGTTTGGGCGCGTGCTGGGGCGTGTGGGAGCGTGCTGGGGCGGGTGGGAGCGTGGGGGTGGGAGTGGGAGTGGGGGTGGTGGTGGGAGTGGGTTTGGCTTCCCCTCTGAGTGCTTACCAAAATTTTATTAAACAGTAGCAGCTCATTGCAGCTCAAAAATAATTACAGCCATCCAGAATGACATAAATTGCTGATAGGTTTTGTAATGTTTGCTGGCCATGAGTTGCTGACCAATTAGCTATTTCTGCTTACAGATTATATTTTTCTGCTTACAAAAATACGAATACTCTGCTAACCATTTAAATAACACCCGAATTAAAACATCGTGAGGAAACCCGCAGGTCTCAAAATAATTCTGAGACATGTGTAAACAGACCCGGTCCGGCGATGGGCTCACCACCTATCACGTTTAGGGGTCCAAATATCTCGTAAAATGTGGGTATATCCAGTAATGGAATACCTCTGCCTACCCCCTCGGGGATAAAAAAGGCGTGAGATTATACTATATTTAAAGGGTTGTGTATTTGTGAAAAAAATACTTAATTAGTACGAATTGATTGTACTCCTAACATGAAATACGTAATATGAATCTGTTAAAAACAGTTCGAGTTCTACATTAACCCTTTCCAGTTACAATTATTACTGTGTACTTACTAAGATTTTCTAAGATGAAATTATAGGCATGTAATTACACCACACAGCATAATTTAAATAGTTCTCAAAATCAATGTAGCTAAGTGCATTCATGCATTGATAATCACAACAAAAAAAAAAAATTACAACCACCGGATCCGAAAATATTCTAGATGCGGATAAAAAGCCATAACAACACTTGCCTTTAAATATTTCTTAGCAAAAATGTCGCGCTGTAAAAGACAATATTTGGCACAAATATTTGGATCTTTCTCCGAAAATGCGGAGATTAAACACAGGATTTTATTTTCGTGAAGCGAGCAGATAAGAAATAGTTACGACTGACGAATGGTGCGAGTTACGCGGAAATCTTTCGTCTTTTTGGATGTACCTTTAAAAGCTTAGGGCCAGCGGATACCTGCGGTTTTGGGAAGTTGTCTTTTTTGGTGAAAATAATTAATGAAAATGTATTTATTTCTGTAGGTAATTAAAAAAATACACTTAGAAAACTCAATAGTCTAGGCTCTGTAAACTAGTAAAGAAGTGAAGATTTATATTTTGTCCTCGACGACTTCCAGTAACGCTTGACGCTGTGCTTTACAGATTCTTCTGTTGTTTATTAGTCTAGGAACATACCATGCTGAAATTACGTGACGGAATTTCGGCATGGTTAGGCTTTCTTTTTACCCCCGACAGAATTAGGATGAAATTACGTCACGTTTTTTGCAAATGCTTAGATCAGTAAAGAGGAAAGATTTGTGTTTTTGTATGTTGGTTACATATAAACTCAAATACTACTGGAAAGCTAGAATATCTTTTTTTTTTAATTTATTACTCCTTTTACAAATATTAAATACAATTTTAAATTACACTCGCCAAACTGCAATGCAGTTTGTCGGCGAGAATAACGCTCTTTTCTATAATTAATAATTTGCCATAGAACCTTACACTCATCTAGCTATTCACTTATTTATAACAATAATATGTAGGTACTTGTTTACTTATGCTTAATAAAATTTTCAAAGATAAAAAAAAAAGTGTCAATTGTCAGTCTGTCAGAGCCTATATATTCGAGGAAAACGTTCTTAAGATTATGTTATCTCTGTCTGAGTAACATAGGCTATATCTTATTCCTGTATTCCCACGGGAACGGGAACTACGCGGGGGACAATAAAAGTAGACTTATACATATTAGAATAATCGACAGTTTTTTACATAAATATAAATATGCTATCAATTTAAATAAAGAATCCAAGGTCCAACAACACCAACATCGCCAAATAACGGTATGTAGGTCACATATTTCAGAATATTTAATTTTAAACAGGTTTAATTGTGGTAAGGACGTATTTGTTCGACAATCAGAAAATCAACAGAAATCTACTGCACAACTTTCATGCAAAAGTCAAATTGGTAGGTATATGGTTACCGTTTCCGGATTGTTGGTTCGTAAGCGCTCTGAATTAGTATTATTTTTCTTCTGTTTTTAGCAGGCAATAAATGAAAATTCTATTATATTCTATTCTTAGTATGAAGGCATAAGGTTCAAAATTCCGGAAACTGTGTTTCTATTAAATTGCGATTTTAAACCTTAACTAACTTGCAGTGCACCGGTGTATGTAATTTATTTACTTTTTGTAATTAGCGTTTTTTGGGGACAACTTATTTTCAGGTAGAATGTATTAAAATTGTATTTAATATATTCAAAATTAAACTGAATGAAGAATATATCCAAACATAAGTCTACCTATTCAATGGTGATTACAATTGTATAAAGAAAGACCGTTTTGTGATTTTATGAGTGTTGACAGGATTTAAATAGAGTAAATTTTAAGTAGGTAAGCCATTAGTTTTAATTTAGTTTGAAACTTAGGATCAATTTTATTACTTACGATAAAAATATTTACTGGATGATAAGTAAGAGAATACTATATAAAAAGAAATCTGTGGCTACATCTATGAAAGATCATTACTTGAAAAGGGCTTCACTTTTTTGTTTTGAAGGTTTATATGAAAGTTTTTTTTTATTTGCCGTACGAAACCGTAGCAGATCAAAGTCTTGGGCGATTGTGAGAGAAATAAATCGATACCTATATATATTTTTTTAACTTTATGTACCAAGAAAATGTACACATTTCAAACTTTATCTACCAGTCAACCATCAGGCTAAGTAGAAATAATTTGGCGGAATGGAAATAATAAAAATTATATTACTAATTAATGAAACATAACCTTACGGTAAATCCTAATACTTATATACGTTGATAAAATAAACTAATACATCACTACATAGTATAAAACAAAGTCGCTTTCTCTGTCCCTATAACCCTATGTCCTTATGTCCCTTTGTATGCTTAAATCTTTAAAACTACGCAACGGATTTTGATGCGGTTTTTTTTAATAGATAGAGTGATTTAAGAGGAAGGTTTTAGTGTTAGCATTGCACCCGTACGAAGTCGGGGCGGGTCGCTAGTACTATATATATATCAGTAAATTGTTTTAAAATTAGATTTGATAAACATTTTAAACAATGAACACAAATGCAGTGATATGTACACGCATCAGCTCAAGAGCTGCTAGTGTATTAATTAAATAATAATAATAATATCCTAATAAACATAAATATAAAAATACTTACATAAAATAAACTAGAGATGATGACTTTCTTTCGAACAATTTATGTTCACCTACAAAACTATCATCACACCACCTGGATAGTTGGCGGTCCACCACTGTGAGATTCTTACGAAACTTTTTGCCTCGCACAACCTATCTGTGGAACAAATTGTCGCCGGCGATATTTCCGGACCAATACGACCTTCAAACCTTCAAGAAGAGAGACCTCAAAGGCCGGCAACGCACTTGTGACTCTTCAGCTGCAGGTGTCCATGGGCCACGGTAGTCACTTACCATCAGGTGACCCGTCTGCTCGTTTTCCCCCTTTTTTTATAAAAAAAAATGTCTGACCCGATAAGAACGCACGAATTTTCCTTTTAAAAGAAAACTTGCTTATATATTACTTATTGCACATTGTACCTAATACAACAAAGTATGTAGATACATACCCTGTCAGGGTGCAGCAATCTATTTCAAATTAAATGAATAATTATCATTATCATATCATATCTTCTACTTTATAATAGATTTTCTATATTAATATTATAAGTTTGCTTTTAAAGGCTTTTTGAGAATCTTATAATTTTATAGAGCCTTGAAGTTTATTATAAATAAGTATGCTTCTGTATAATGGGCTATCTCTAAACATTTCTATTCTTGGAGCTGGTATTAATCTATTTTTACGACGGTCGCTTTTAACAAAGTTGAAAAGATGTAAATGTTGTCTTATAAACATTTAATGTCTTTGTTTCTATATTTCTCGCCAGTATGCGATGACCCTTACAGCGGTGTGAACGTAAACTTAAACTTAACCATCAATAAACCGAAACTGCAATGTTTTACGAGTTGCAAGGGTTTAGTGTGCCAATAAAGTGGGCACTCGCCCATTTGCCCATCATCGGTCGGCTGTTCCGATAAATTACTCATTTTGCGGGCCATCTTCCCAAATGTTCTCCAAATATTGCGCCACACTCTAATCTCGTATATACTATTTATGTTTGTTCAGCGTCTATATTTAAAAGAAGAAACTGACTGACAGACTTATTGACACGTAAGAAGTGATTTTTGAAAATTCCCGCTCAGTTAACGTTCCGGTGGGAATACGGGAATGAACTACCTATATCCTATGTTACTCAGGACTACTGTGGCATTCTAATAAAGAAAGAATTTTTGAAATTGTTCTATTCGTTTTTGAGTTTATTCGTTACAAACACAAACATAGAAATCTTTCCTCTTGTTGCAGACTACCTGTTTCCCGCGCTTACATAGCGTAGTGTGTGTTACTCAGTGATATTGTAGTATTCTAAAAGGAAAAACATTTTATGAAATCGTTCCAGTAGTTTCGGAGCCTATTCAATTCCTCTTTATAAATATTAGTGTAGATGTAGATTGGTAACTGGCAGTAAGTAATACGTGCGATGGGCTCACCACCTATCACGTTTAGGTGAAGGAAAACATCGTGAGGAAACCCGCAGGTCTCAGAATTAATTTTGAGGCATGTGTAACAGACCCGGTCTGACGATGGGCTCACCGCCTATCACGTTTAGGGCTCGAATATTCTCGTGGAAAGTTGGTATTTCCAGAGATGGAATACCTCTGCCTACCCCCTCGGGAACAAAAGGCGTGAGATTATTTATTTATTTATTTAGTTTCACTCAGTTTATCGGAGAGAGCTACATGTCAGTGCTTTTTAGAGTAGAGACCATGGGATCGTAGGGACGAGAAGCTCATCTGCTTATCAAAGAGCTGTCAACGCGATTGATCGAGATTTCAGGTGACCAGTGAGCAGTTATCTCTGTCAAGGGATCAGATATCCTGGCTGTCCGCAGAGGAAATGCAGCCAATCTTGTAGACTTACACATGGAATTTCATTTAGAAATTAAATAATATACATTTTTAAGTATGTTGAGATTGTTACCTACTAATAGTAGTGGTAGTATAAAAATGAAAATAATATATTTTTATTATTTATTAGCCACAGACCAAATAAAACTAGGTACACACTTTTAAATTTTATGAGGCCATAAATAAAGTCTGCGCAATTTATAGTAGCTAAAAATCCAGAATAATATAGTACTTCTAAAACAAAGTATTTAATTTTGCTCGTAAAATAATAAATAAGTAAATATTACTTTAGCTTACGAACATCGAACTTTAAGCCATGTTTATTAAATAGGTTCTGCGAAATACTACATTTGAGAAAATATAAATCGTAAATTGTTTATATTAGGTTTAAAAATAAATAAAGATCAGACTTTTTACAAACGATTATTAAATTCTAATATTTTTTATCTCTGCAAAATAATAGGGGGTAGGACATTGCCGCAAAATTCTAAATAAGGTTTTTTATTTAGGAGTAAGCTCGACCAGTGGCAAAGACATATTTTTATAGTGTTCAAGATTTTATAAATATGTATATGTATGTATATGTTATAAATATGCAAAACCTACAGATAGGTCTCTAATTCTATTGTGGTTTTGCTTATATTTAGTTGTAAGAGTGTATACCATCATAATATGGGACACTGTTTAGAACTTTGATTGTAACTTACAGCCGTGCGCTTTCATAAGTAGCAGGTTAGATGAAGAAGGAGAATTTAAAAAAAATACATTTTCATATGACACTCCTGCGTCGTATGAAAATGTATTTTTTTTTTATTTATTTCCTTTTACAGATAGTATACAATTTTAAATTACATTCGCCAAACTACAATGCAGTTTGTCGGCGAAAAATAACGCCTTTTTCGTCGGTTTATCATAGATTGTAGGTACGATTTGTTACATGCGACCTTTATGCGACTCATGAAAAAAACTATCTTTATGGTGCTATCCTTCTCATTACTAGTTTACAGAGCTCTCACACTAATACGCGTGCACATATCATGTTTATCACCCTCTAATTAATTACCTTGTGCTCATAAATCAAATTATAGAGGCGTGACGAACATTAACGTACATTAGAGGGAAATCAAGATGGGTGGCTTGGCGGTGTTGCCGGGTCCGATGACCAGGAAATTGGGAGTGCCGAAAAGTACCGAATTAGGATAGTCAATGTAACATATATGATAGATATGGAGTAAAAATAGACGATCACTCCAGGAGGAAATACCATAAATGTTTCTTAAGAGAGAGAGAAGAGAGAGAGAGAGAGAAATATAAAAAAATACACCTGGTGCATTCTGGTTAAAATATAGGTAGCTATGACACTCCGGAGGTGAAGACGAAAAGTGTAGTTAGTTGTCATAGGCCCAGCGCACAGAGCGCATTTTAGGAACCATCACAAAATGTCAGATACGCAAAATGACAGATACGCAAAATGTCGGAATTCTTACATTCTGCTTAACTGTCCATTTGTGTTTCGCAGAAAGTCAGATACGCAAAATGTCAGATAAGCAGAATGTCGGAATTCTGACATTCTGCTTATCTGACCATTCGCGTTTTGCAGAAGTATAAGCCTAAATAGAACATAATAAATACGAGCGCGACTATCGGAGCGCCCCGTTCTTGTCATTCAATTATTGACCGTATATCCAAGATATTAAATTGTTGTCTTCAAAATGCGCTCCGCCGCGCTTCCAGCGGTGTGCGCTGGCCCTTAGTCGCAACTAAGGTACTTACCTATACAAAACCTTACTCGAAATCGAAATTGCAATCTTCTTTAATAATTACCGAGAAAATATTAGTTTTTTGTGTATGTTTGTTTGTGATGAATAGGCGGCGTAGCTACTGGATCGATTAAATAAATACTTTCACTAATGGAAAGATTACTTTTCTTGGAATAATGACATGGACTATAATTTTTCCACTGGAAAGGGGCTTACCCTGGTGAAAGAAAAGTGGAAACAATGTACTTGTACACGATATCGATTCTATTATGGGATTCTTCGCGACTGGACCCTATAGATTGTTTTAAATTAATGACGCCCATATCTCACTGACCCTACAAATGGTCCTTCGAATTTGTCATACTGATTACCTATATTTTTCTGGTACGGACATGTTTCCTTGATGTTCGATCGGCCTTTATTATTGAGAAGTTTCGTCAGAACTTTAGTGGTGTTGTTTGTTTGGGACAAACTTGGGCCTAGCAGATTTATGTTGAGATAACGGGAATATGGGTACATTTACCTATTAATAAGTAGCGACCCGCCCCGGCTTCGCACGGGTACAATGCTAATACTAAAACCTTCCTCTTCAATCAGTCGTTGCGTAGTTTTAAAGATCTAAGCATACATAGGGACAGACAGACACCTGGAAGCGACTTTGTTTTATACTATGTAGTGATAAAGTCACCTAGAAAACATCTGACATCTGTGGTATTAGATAATTATGTAAGTTATAACACGATGACCGAATTTCTCACGTCGTGCATAGAGACGTAGCCCGAGTAGCCTCGAACCGATTTCGTATCGGCTAACACTGGTTAAAATTATGAATCTACGGATTTTTCTCTTTACATTGCATGAGAAAATTTAAGATTGTCGATAATAGATTTATAAAGTTAAAAAAACTAATCTTTATCCTGCACGTGTAGGATTAAAAAAATATTCACTTGACATATATATTTTTTATTCACGATCTAAAAGACCATAATGTACACGTATAATTAGGTACAGATTTTTGTCAACGAAAGAATATCTTTATACTTTTATTTCGACATGGCAACACTGTGTCTAGTCTACCTAATCACGAAATATTAGCCTGAGGTGCGACAAGGGACAGAGGATAAGTATTTGGGTAAGAAAGGGAATTCTCGGATTGGAAGGACATTCAAGCGACAAAAAATATTTATGCGGATTTTTTTATTTGAAAATACAGGTAGTTACCCATCAATCCCGGATTCATACTTTTCATAAGTATCCACTTTAGTTTGTGCCGCCTTGATTTAAAACAGAGAAAGCCTATTTATTTTACAAGCTTTTATTTAAATTGCAATGCAGGTATGTTTTTTCGGGTGCAATTTTGCGACTCTTTTGAAGCAGAGAAAATATACATTCATTTATAATAATTATAGATAAAAATGATCTCCAAAGAGGAATCATGTGAGACAGTGTCCAGACGACTGGCCGCATTCCCTCTCTGGATATATAGCTAGGCTGATCCTTTGACAGAGATAGCTGCCAGCCCTGTGGTTATCTGAAGCCTTTCATACACCATCAAAATATACTGCTTCAGAAATTGAAACATAAAAAAACACTATTCCGTGTGTGTAAATTCTGTTGTCTGGGTGTTGTCCGTTTAATATTTTTTATATAATTTTAAACAAATTTTGACTTCAGTCTACGGCTTTTGCTGTTTTAACAAGTACTTCCTAAACGTAAACATTAAACCCTTTTATTTCATAGATAAAATAATGCGAGTCGCAAGGGAATACACTCGTAACACTGAGATTTGGTCCATAGAAATACTCGAATGAGAATATTATATTTTGCTTTTTCGCACACATTTCAATAGATAATTTTGTTTATAAATTGTAGATATTATAATCCATAGTACGTCTAGTATAAAGTAACTGAGTACTTTGTAAAAAGTAAATATTTGTTTATTTCTGCTAAAATCCGTCTACCCGCAGAAAGTCTACATTGTATTTTATTTTAAAGCTAGAGCACAGATAAAAAAAATAAAAATAGAAAATAAAGAATCCCACACCTTATATCCCCGAGGGGGTAGGCAGAGGTATTCCACTTCTGGATATACCCACTTTTCACCAGATATTCTTTGGACCCCTACACGTAATAGGTGGTGAGCCCATCGCCGGACCAGGGGGCCAATTCTACTAAATGACATTTTTGACACAATTTGACACTCAATGGTGATAATATGTCAAAATTTGACATAATATCACCATTGAGTGACCACAATCATATAATTGTCATACAACTATCACCGCTGTCATTTAGTGGAATTGGCCCCCAGGTCTGTTACACATGCCTCAGAACTAATTCTGGGACCTGCGTGTTTCCTCACGACGTTTTCCTTCACCGTCGAGCTAGTGATAAATACGTAAGTTTTGAAAAACTCATTGGTACATGCCAGGATTCGAACCCGAGCCTCACTGATTTGCAACATGTGAAGCAGGCTCTTTAACCGTAAGGCTATCACTGCTATTCGAGCACAGATATTCCACTTATTTTACAAAAAGGCTAAAAGCCACAACAATAAGTTTAAACCGCTTTAAAATCACCGCATGTTCCGACTAAATATATTTCTACACCGTTGATTCTAAACTGAACCGTATTAGTTCGAGGTTAGAACGATTTGAGAATAATTCACTTAATCGGGGAAAGGGAGTTCGCGTGACGTCACCTGGAAATTTATTCCCCAGTGATAGGGAAGGTTAACGAGCTGTAGGTGTACCTCGTTAAACCTGCCATAAACCGCGCTAATGTGACGTCACATCGCGCCCGTGCAGAATTACGTCCTAAAAAAGAACGAGCGTCAAATGATGAAGGATAATAGGAACTATTGAATACTTTTATTTGAAAGACTAACTACCGAAAAAGCCTTAAATGTTATGTGTTGCTCCAAATTTTGAAAACTCATACGAAAAGTGGCACATCTTTTTATTTTTATCTGACTTCAAATAACATAGAACACTAAAGAGTAAAATAACCGACTCCAAATTATATGGGTTTCTCATGGATGGCATTGTCAGAACAAGACCAAATTGAAATGAGACCACCAGCTTTCAAATAAAAAATAATCATCAAAATCGGTTTACCCAGTCGAAAGTTCTGAGGTCACAAACATAAAAAAATCATACAGTTGAATTGATAACCTCCACCGTTTCAGAAGTCGTTTGAAAAAGGAGGAACACCTGAATTCGTATATTGTTTTACTTTTGTCACGGTACCTTAAAACTCCGTCATTTATAAATCGATTCGGAAAAGTTTTTTTAATATAAAAAACTTCAAATATGAATGGATACAATTTCAGATTGGTCCCATTTTTATCAAAATCCTGTTCTTATTAAGTATGGGATCCATGAGGAATTAAAGGAACTAATAAACTTTTGGCATACATATACCAATTTTGATATTTTCTTCAACATGTAGGTACCTCCTACAGGGTTTAATAAAGTGCATCTACCCTCTATAATCATGTACTCAACTAGTATAAATAGGGGTAGCCTATTAAATAAGGTCAGATCCAATCACCGATCACATTCGACCTCGACTCTCGACACGAGCAACATCTTTCATTCTTCAACCCTCATCGCCCTCAACATCACCTAGTGGCAGTCAATACCGCTGCCGCTAAAAACGGTTCAAGCAATTTGCTTTCATTTGGTGAAGTGGAACGGATGAAGATCACTATATTTTGAAGCGTTTTTCTTTTGTTAAATATAATAAATAGTCGTTCGTAAAAAGTATTTGTTATCGGGCCATATGAATAGGTACGTCCTAAAAGGTAAAAGGTATATTCCTGGCTTCCTAGCTGGAGCGGTTCAGGTCGTATCTAGCCATGATACGAACGAAAAATTCCTTCCTTTGTCAAATCCGACCCTCTTACCATTTGGGTACAGAGTATGCTTGAAACGGATTTCTAAAATTATTGGATGTTAAGAAATACGAAAATGCTTCACCGTAATAAGTGAATAAAAGTAGGTAATATAAAACATTATTGTTTTATTTTGTAAGGATATTGCTGTTTGTTTTGAACTGTGTGACACAACTTTGATGAAAAATGATACTTCTGACTAGCTTGCTACGTCATATATTGGGAAATTCAGTTCAAATACACCTTAATAACATCCCCGTTAATAAGGGATAGGGAAAGGACTGATATTCAAACGGAAATGTTAATGAACATTTATTATTTACAAAACCGGCGGAACCCGAAATTCTCGGACTAAAATCACAGCAAAATGTCAATGAACGAGGGAATTAAAATTATTTATCCGTGGGTTGCTAAGGGCGAACTTCATCGATTTGATCTTAATTAACCGAGGGAGATCATTTACTGATGATCAACTAGTGATGTCCGGAGATATTTTTACATGGATGATTCGCAGATGTATAGTAGTTGGGTTGTATTATAAAGATAATAGATTCCTACTCCAAATAGATTTCGTTCGCTTTTGGCACTCTATGCCTTAGTATATTAAAATTTAACTTTTCTTTACAAACGACACAATGGGCAAAAAGCTAAATAAATAGCACGGAAGACATGACGTTTACCGACTAGCTCCGAATAAAATGGAAGTTACCATCAAAAACAATAGATAAAAATAACGCGACCAACATTGGTGTGCATGAACATGTCTGTTGCCGTGTCTGTTGTTTTATATGGATCCTATTTATCAAATTCCTATAAGTCTCCAAAAAACTTTTTATAGTGCTCACTTAGGTACGTCATATAAGGAACCTTTTTGCAAAATTTCATGGTTTTAGACCTAGCTGTTTCAGCTGTGCCTTGATCGATCAATTATCATGTCATTTTCTTCTTTTACATACGATAAGTATGTTTTGCAGTTGTTTAGTACCCATTTTATGATTATTATATTAGGTAGATACATTATATTAGATACCTAAATAATACCAGAAGTCACGCTTTGCAAGCTATGAGAGACAATAATTACACTATCAGTAATTTCAAATTTACATTTATCATCATCTATACATATAATAAAACTCTAACGGGGCCGTGTCTGTACATTAAATATTTTTTGAAAATTTTAACGGTAGTGTATATAGTTATCGATATAGATACCGAAACACCAATTTTTGGAATTTTTGTCTGTCTGTCTGTCTGTCTGTCTGTCTGGTTGTGCACGCATCACTCAAAAACTACTGGACGGATTTTGATGAAATTTGGTATGGAGATAACTGAGTACCCGGGTCAACATCTAGGCTACTTTTTATTCCAGAAAAATATCTCATTCCCACGGGAAAATATAAAAACTGGTTAAAAAGAGAAATACGTACTACTCCGAAACGATAACACATAGAAACTTGAAAAATGGTATGAAGGTGTCTGATATGTCATAAAAAATTGGCATGAAGGGATTTTTGAAAATTCCCACGGGAACGGGAATAAACTAAATCCAAGCGGGAAAACGCCGCTGGGCACCCGCTATTTGAAATATGTTACGTAGGTGTCTTAAATATGTCGTAGACAACCACTATGAAGGGATTTTCGGAAATTCCCACGGGAACGGGAACAAACGGAATCCGCGCGGGCAACGCCGCTGGGCATCCGCTAGTCATTCATAAAAATGTATATTCTTCTATTTTTATTTATTCACATTCAAATGATTTAATATAAAAGATAAGGCATTAAATTCAAAAGATAGCGATAAAATCAATTGCCATATTTTACACAGTTAACTCGTTTACACAGAATATTAAGTGAAAAGATCCGCACCCGTATACCTATTTGAGTTTGCTGAGATGCGGTACATCACTATAGCCATCGTATCGATTGGCCCGCATATTACATGAGATTTGACGATTACTATTTGGTTAGTTATATTAATAAGCCTTCTGATTATGGGCTAACAATTCATCAAGTCTATTGTATTTGAATACATTCATGTAAGACTACAAGATTCTCGGCTTTGGAATAATTATATCATGGATTAGTAACATGAGTTTATTGAGAAAAATGCTAATCGCGTGCGTATCATCCTAACATTTTGCAACGTTACTGCTGAACATAGACCATTGACCATATTATGTAAGTATTCTCTATTGCCTTTCGGAGCAATCGAACGAAAGCGATCTGCATCCAGGCAGCGGCTTCTGGCGACCTTTTTCAGGTCCTCTGCAGGCGTATTCACGGAGGCTCGACACCGTTTCTGTTCGATTCAGATCGAGTGAAAATTTTTCCGAAGTCGAATCTATCGTTTGTTCTAGGTGTGTATTCTATGCGGTTCTGAAAGCCACGGAAAATTTTCCGAATCCTTATGTCAAATATGACATTCGTTTTCGATACAGACATCTCTGAATAGCCTGAATATTGATAAAAATATTGAAGCTCCGTGAATACGCCTCCTGTACAGATTTTTCGTTGTTGTACTCACAATAGAAATCGTTAAGCTACTAACTAATTACTAATTGACCACGCCTAACTTTGCTTAACTAGTGTGGTAGTTGCAAACACACCAGCATCGGAAGACAACGACCTCAAGTTGTTAGTCAAGAAGATGTCGACATGAGAAGAACATCTCTATAACAGCTCACAAGTCGGTCGAACCGTGTGTCGACTGGCTACTTCGGTGTGATCTGCAAATTTGCCATCAGGCCGTAACAATTTGGCTACTAGCCAGCTGCCTCTCAATTGTGGAACCCTGTGGCGTTGCAATAAGTGTTAATTCCACTTTGACATCGATTGCTGCGCTGTTTCTGTAATTGAAGGCAGTGTTTGGACAAAAACAATATGATAAAAATACAACTGAATCTGATGATGACTCAAAATTTATATAAAAATGTAATCGGACGAGAGGATGGTGATGGTTCGGAAAAAAATTTATGAAAAATAAGCATGCAGGCAGGTATAAGATAAGACTAAATATACCCATTCAACAAACTTTGCATGTGACATTATAATGTCCTTAGTGCGCCTTTCTCTGCGTCCGATCTGAAACCGAGAAATCGCAAATCCAATCGAGTTGACAAAAACCTATATCTACTTATTAACAATGATAAAATAGATATGTATGTCTGTGATTTCAAATCCATGTCAAAATTTGATTAAAAAAAATATTTAGAGGATGTCATTCTCTATTTATGAGATCACAAATTGCAGTTTTTAGAATTTTTGTCGGTCGGTATGAAATGTGTCGAATGAACTCCGAAAAGGAGTGTTCCATTTCGATATCTTGCGGGGTATATTAGATATATTTAACTTTGGCACGCCGAAGCAAAGCGAGATTGGGTTACAACTAACAAACAAGTACTCGTATTGCATACATTAAAGAGCGTTCTGTCTGTGGTAAGGTCCGATATTGCAAACCATTATCGGACTGTCATTTCGTCGGGGGCAGAAAGATTGTGTGGAACTCATTTTGCTTAAGATAATTTGCGAATCTGACAAACTGCCCATAAGCGAATAATTTAAATACGAGTATTTGTACGACTTCCTTTTTCAACCGATTGCGAAAAAGGAGGAGGTCATCAATTCGACTGTGTTTTTTAAATGTTTTTTACTTTATAATTTTCGACTGGTTGAACCGATTTTGATGATTCTTTTTTAAGCTATTGCATAGCTTCTATCGAGGGCCTTGAGCGCGGGGACCGAATCCAGAAATTCCGTAACGAAAAAAAACCTCACGCTCCCCACTCCGACGGGCACTTGTTGATACAAAATGCTATGCAATAGCTTTACCGCGGCAGTCCCCGAGTGCCACACGTCTTTTTTATTTGAAAGCTGGTGGTTCCCGTGTGGTCCTATTTCAATTTGATGCAATTCTAACAATTGTCTTCATGAGAAAACCATATAAGTTGATGTCGGTTTTTTACACTTTAGAGTTCTGTGTTTGTACAAACATTCCTTTTTTTTTTATTATTATTTTTTTTGGTGACCAGGGAAAATAATAATAATAATAATAATAAAAAAATTTTATTTAAAAAGCAAATGACACTCTTAAATCAAAAGATTTTATGTTACAATGATGCTCAATAGATTTAGTTGCCTGGCTCCCAAACTAGGATTCCCTGTACTATGGGTAGCCAGTCTTTCATCCTATAAATAATTATACATAAAAATTGCACTATTGTAGTCGTCGTTTTAATAAGTACATTTTAAAAAGTAAGTAGTTAGTAGCTAAAACGAATCTGCAACACAACTCATCGTCGGAGGGTAATTAGAAAATTTTAGTCAACTGATGAGCAAAAGTAAATGATTCAAAGCAAACATAGTATAAGCAAAACATTCAGACAATGCATAACTAACTTTGTTTAATTTAACTAAGTAATTTTGTAAACAATTTTGTACATTTTTATTTGTCTGTTGTGTCTTGTAGATATGTTGGAATGTGAGTATGCATGTGGGGAGGGGGGGGGAGTAAGGAATATGCCTGTGGTTAAGAGTGCGCGATTGTTAGTGAGTGTTTATTAATTAATTATACAGTGTATGTACAGGTGAATGAGTTTGTACCTGGGTTCAAAGTTTACAAGAGATGGAAAGTGTGAGAGTGATATTAAAAGAAGAGTGAATGTATGTATGTATGTATGAATATTAGTAATTTTGTTATAATTTGGTTGAACTGAGCTGAGATTCGATTTCTTGATAACTAAGGTTGTAAAGAAACATAAATACAGTTTTTTTTACTTGGTATCTGCTCATATTTAATAAGTTCAATTTATTATTTAAAGTTGAATATAGGAAGGGTCCCATATAAAAAAAGAATCTATTTGCGAATGAAGTGCATTACTGCATACGCTCCCGACCCGGGGGGGCCGGGGGTTATGTGGGGCTCTGAAGCCTAGTGCTGCCATCCCAGCACCCAGCTATGGCACCGCGGTTGTGCATCCGCAGCTGCGTCACGGCCGCCCGCAACACCTTGCAGGGCCTCCTCGAGGGGGGGTCGAGCGAACCCCCCCCTATCTCCGCTTAAGGCGCCCCGGAACACCAGGGGCGCCTTCCAGCACGGGACCTCTTTACGCGGGTGACAGATCCCCCGATCGCGTCACCCACAGGTCCCCTCAGGGCGGTTGGTAGTAGGCGGCGTAGGCCCGCCTACCTCGCCCTAGTCGCCTGCGGCGTTGAACAAACATTCCTGCTCTAGCCGTAACTAGCTGCAACTCAACGGCATGGATCGAACAGTTTTTCTTTGTAGTAAAAGCCGATGGCCTTGACAGCACATTTATAAATCTTTATTGGGTTTCATGTGTACATTTTTAAAACTAAAACATTTCCACAGAGAGGTGGCGGTGTGCAAGCAGTCGGTCGTAAAATACCAAAACCTTTGCAACATGTTTTCATGGGCAACAGATTTAGGTACTATCGCACTCACCATACTGTGCAGACACTCCAAATAATGGGAAAAGGGCAGGAAAATGATGATTGTGTAAATATTTATAAAGAAAATTGATCCCTTGCCGTACACGTACATTTTGACCACTTTAACCGGTAACGGCGAATAAACGCACATCTATACAATATACAGTAACAGAATAAGTGCAATTCCTTTAAATTAGTTTGTTCAATATCGACTACTTAATCGGTTTCAGCTATTTTTAATATGTAAAAATTTTCCGAAAAATGAATTGGCATAGCTAAATTTAGTGCTACCTATGGAAATCGTGCTATATTGCTCTTTATTTAAGAGAATTGGTTAGACACAACTAAAGTACTAAGGCTTCATATTTTTTTTATATTTATATACTAATTAGGGTGTATGAGGTATTGCGCTTATTCTGTTACGCGTTGTATAGGTCGATTAAGGTAAGTTTAAGGCAAATAATATATTAAAATATAGTAGGACATAGAGGGGACATTGGGAATATTTTCATACAAAACTGTGAAGAGCAGTGATAGCCCGGACGGTTAAAGAGCCGGTCGAAAATCAGTGAGGCTCGGGTTCGAATCCTGGCATGTACCAATGAGTTTTTCAAAAACTTACGTACATAGTTATCACTAGCTAACCCGCGAGGAAACCCGCAGGTCTCAGAATTAATTCTGAGACATGTGTAAATAGACCCGGTCCGGCGATGGGCTCACCACCTATCACGTTTAGGGGTCCAAGGTATCTCGTGAAATGTGGGTATATCCAGTAATGGAATACCTCTGCCTACCCCTTCGGCGATGAAAAGCGTGAGATTATTTATTTATTTATTACTGTGAAGCTCAAGCGTCATGTCAGTTAGTATAAACGCGAGCTGTCATTCGGTCGAAATTGACTAGACTTATTCCACTTGTAATAACTTTTCGGCTTAAAATTTTCCTCGCTTTGTCCCGTCTATGCCCTATTATATTTTAATCTCTTTGGTTTAAGGTAGCTTGGTTACACAAGTGCAAATTGTGCATTTGTTGTACGCACCTTTTGTTAACTGATCTATACCACAAAGAGTTATTGCATTTTTGGTGACAGAAGATACGTTAACTGGCCATTTCAAATGACAATGCATGCCAAAGTTATTGTACTGCAATTTCTGTGTTATCCGGCGATTAGGTTATCTGAAGCGACGGGATATAGTTGTAATTGGAGAACGCTAAATACGACAATTAGCATATGTGAAGGAACTTACGGTGTAACGAAGCTCATAAAGTAGAGATGAGAAAAAAAAATCTCACGCCTTTCATCCCCGAGGGGGTAGGCAGAGGTATTCCATTACTGGATATACCCACATTTCACGAGATACATTGGACCCCTAAAGGTGAGTATAGACTACAACATTTACTTGTATCAGAACATCGAGCATTCGCCATTTTTAAATTTACTCGAACCGCTCTTCGAACACGACGCTCGATGTTTTGTTACTGCCTTTTAAAAACCAACGAGCATATTTGTGTCACATTTTGTTGAGCCTTATAGCCGTATAATACGCCGAACATTAGTAGGAACGTTACATTAGATGGAAATTCTTAGGCTAACTGAGCTTTTGCCTGTATTGTACCATTCGTAAGAACGTTACATTACACCGAAACGCTCGAGGAAATGCTCAAGTGTATACACCTTAAGGTGTAGAGTTTGTGAAGTTAGGGCATGTAGAGTTAGGGCGAGAAGCTATGCTCAACATAAGATCTGATAAGTTTTTGACAGTTCTAGCAATATGGTTCCGTCTTTTGGCAACATTTTTGGTATGATTACTTTACAGTAAAAACAAATGAATACAGATAGAAGAGAAAAATGAGATAACTTGTAAGCAATTAATTTATAGGAATATCTTTAATCTTCATAATCTCACGAAAGTAAAAGTCACGGATATACATGATGCCTAATAAATGCATCCAGTTTTAATGCATGAATTCTTACCCGACTGCAATAGAAGGTAAAGGTACTGCTTTTTTTATTAATATTTTTAGGTAAGGATTATGGCTAATAGATTTTAATAAATATATCTTATTTATTACATATTTAACTTACTTTATTGAGTTGGTGGTGACCCTAAGATTTTATTGATTTTGAAGTGCAACCGGTCGATATTTTTCTTCATCTTCGGAGAGTCGTAGGCTAGTTTTGAAAAACATTTGATGTCTTTTCATTTAACATCATTGCACTTTTATAAAGTATTGGGCAGTTTCTCCCCAGCAAATGTTACAGAGAAACAATTTGACCATTGCACATGGTGACCGTTAAAGAACGAAATTGGGCAGTAAGTTAGCTGTCGGTTTTCCCGTGGCCTGGTAAAGCCAGTTTGGCTATTAGCCAGCCGATATTGCATCTCTTTAGGAACATCTGGATACAATGCCTAGCCTATTGGTCCTTTTTGATTTACTATAAGAAGATTATTGCCATATTAGGGCCGGATTAGATTAACGTGTAGTAAGTTTTATACATAAGATATATTCTATCTATAGTATGTTGCGGTTACCTAATTTTCAAAAAAATTGTCAAGCTACCTAAAGGGTATCTCACGTGACTTAAACACATTGGAAACATCATACCTCGTATCCGCCTCGTATACTGTTTTACAAATACCTAAATTACAGAGTCACTCTTATTTTTTGAAATTCATTTTTAAAAGTTATTGTATTAATGTATTTATTTTATGAATTGTCGATTCTACGAGTGATAGCTGAATCAGGGACACAAAGTCGATTGTATCCAGAATCCATTCCTTGTAAGTACTAAAATTATATTAAGTTATTTGTTACTATGTTATTATATAATACCTTAAAGATGGTATTGATGGTCCAATGTATCTCGTGAAATGTGGGTATATCCAGTAGTGGAATACCTCTGCCTACCCCCTCGGGGATAAAAAAAGGCGTGAGATTATATTATTATTATATTAAGATGGTATTAAAATTTATCTCTAAGAAAATTCTATAAATTATACTATCAGATTGCCAATAAACTGTAATAAAATATATTTAAAATCATGAAATTATTATAATCCGAGCTTTTGTGCAAAATAAATGTGTTTTTCAACCTCTGTTTAACCTCGAGTATTTGACATTGAAATGCTATCAGCATCTCTAATGCACGAACAAACAATTAAATCTGAGAAAAAGATCAGTCTAAGGTCTTTAGTCTGACTAGACTATCTAATTGTTTTAATAGGTCCATAAAAGTCTGGAACTGGCTAATTTACGACTACTTTCTTCAACACTCGGATAGTTGTGAACTTCCAAATGAATTGTAATTTTGTGAACGATCCCATCTCCCATCCCATTACATTTCTCGTAAACTACCGAAAATATAGAGCAAGGAATGGTGCGATAAGGGAACGATGGATTACTGTTATCGCTGAATGATGAAATATTGTGGTCATTGAGAGAGCATTCCAAAGTTTATTAGGGTTTTTGTGCTATCTGTATTTTACTATTCATTTTATTTTATCCGTACGGGCTGTATGTTTGTATACACTAGCTATAGTATTTTAAACGAGTTTTTCAAAAACTGACGTACAAAGTTATCGCTATCTCAATATAGCGAAGGAAAACATTGGAAGGAAACCTGCAGGTCCGAGAATTGATTCTGAGGCTTGTGCGGTGCTCGCACGCATAGCCTATAAGATCCGGAGCAGAATTAGTGTAGGGATCGAGTATAGGCTACAAACCAAATTTTTACTTATGATTAGGAGAATATATAATACCAGGGTGCCTATCGAAATATGGCCGCTAGTATTTAATATTTTTTATTGATTTTTGGGACGAAATTTCATTCACTTGTTTTTTACTTAAATTATCTACTTCACTGCAATATACATAACGGATTTTGACGAAACTTTACAGCTATATATCTTTTACATCAGAATGACACATATTTATCCCCGTATTCCAACGGGAACGGGAACTACGCGGGTGAAACCGCGGGGTGCTGCTAGTATCTAATAAAATGGATTGCTTTAGTAAATAAACCATTCAGATTAACACCTTACAAATATTAACCGCTACCCTACACCCGGTTATGGCGACAGGTGGCCAAGTCATATAATATTAATCGGGAATTTATCGGAATAAGTAATGTTAACTGGCTGGGATCCAAATCCAAGAACATTGGGTACACCGTTTGCAATATTGAGACGGCTGCGTCATAGTGGTCGGGCAAATTGAGGTGTATCTGAATCAGGGAAATTACTAAAATACTTCTGCGTTATGTATGTAACAAAGGAGTCGTTTCATTTTGGGCCTGCACATTGTACACCAGCGTGAAATATAAAGAAAAATCTAGTGATTATCAGAAAAATATATTTCCATCTATTTAACTTGCACAAAAGTAATTAAACTTCAATGGATGAGCATTAAATCATATTGAAATAATACTATTTCCAACTTTTTAAGCCCAATTTTCATGTTATTGTGAATTAGTCCGACAAACCTCAAAATAATGTTAATTGTCATTTACCGGTCGAATTTTTTTTTTGTTTTTTAGTTCAATGAAAATTAAAGTTTATTGTACAACTAAACTAAACAAATAGGAGCAAAATCTATGCATATAATAAAACTCTAACGGGGCCGTGTCTGTACATGAAATATTTTTTGAAAATTTTAACGGTAGTGTATATAGTTATCGATATAGATACCGAAACACCAATTTTTGGAATTTTTGTCTGTCTGTCTGTCTATCTATCTGTCTGTCTGTCTGTCTGTCTGGTTGTGCACGCATCACTCAAAAACTACTGAACGGATTTTGATGAAATTTGGTATGGAGATAACTGATTACCCGGGTCAACATCTAGGGTACTTTTTATTCCAGGAAAATATCTCATTCCCACGGGAAAATATAAAAACTGGTTAAAAAGAGAAATACGTACTACTCCGAAACGATAACACTTACAAACTTGAAATATGGTAAGTAGGTGTCTTATAGACGTATACAGGTAACTACTATAAAATGATTTTTGGAAATTCTTCTTCATGTCTCTGAACCGATTTTAATGTAGATATATAAACATGTAAGTAAGTTATAAAAAATGTTACCAACTGAAACTATTTCCATGGAACTTTTTTCTCTGTAATTTACTAAAATGTAATGGCTGGAATACACACTTTTTGTTAAGTTGGGCACTAGATAAGTTGGTTAGTTGGGAAGCAATTTTCATCTTCTACGCAAATAAACTAAAAAGTATTTAAACCAGCCATTACTTTAATGCAAATAAATATCGTTGGCAATTTACATGAAATATGCGCGCCTTCTGAATTGATGTCCATTATATGTTAGCTGTCCTACTTTACCTGATTTGCAGCCCTGCGTAGTAGGTATTGAGGGTATTAAGACGTCGTCACAGCGGTTGCGGGTAGCCGAAAATGAAGCTGTATCGGAATCGCGTTTGCGAACAGATTGCGCCGAATTACGTATTTGCGGGTTGTACTCGTAGCTTCGAGACATTCGAGTAATTAAATGCCTTTGTGTTCCAAATCCAAATTGCTTTTGTTTAAGTGGAAAAAAGTCATTAGAAGTCGAAGAGTGAACTTTGTAAAATTGTACTGTGAGTTGTGACTTTTGTTTTTAACAAGTTTGCCTAGGGATTTTGGTGAATTTTATTAATTTCCAGATAATTAACACTGGTGGTTAATTTCGACTTTGGTTGACTGGATGGTTATAGGTACATTAATGTTTATGTGTTCAACAAAAAGTGTACTTACCTAAAGTAGGTACACTTTTTGGTATTTTCTAAAATATTTTAGCTTGAATTTAAGCCTTTATTAAATTGTTGAATATTTTTTGTGTAAGTTACGGTACTTACAAGGTTACGGTAAAAAGGGTTTTCTGGGTATGAAGCATATTGTAAGATAATTCATTCAGATATTTTTTAAATTAAATAGGTACAGTCAAGAGTGTGTGTGTGTCACAGCTTGACATATTGGACTTTGTAACTTATAACAGTAGTCGCTTTAGAGATCAGACTCGCACTATAATTGTAAAACTTCATGTGCCCTTGACTGTACATCAAATAAAAAATACGAAGAAAATAATATATACTTTAATCTTTCATATTATTACCATCTTAAGACTTCTTGCGACATTTATGACGTCACTCATGTTAATTTTGAAGTCCTGTATTTCTTTTATAGTTATTTTTAGAATTAGAATTTTTTCGAATAACCTCATCATATTATGTAGACTAGTCCTATATAACTTTAAAACAAACGTTGTAGCATATACTCGTATTATGTATTAATGCTGAAATGTACCACAGATAAACTTAAAATATGTAGCTAAAAATAAAATTCGAATATTTTTTCTTCAAACAACAAAAGTAAGAAAATAAAGGCTGTTTCAGAAAGTGATTAATTTGTTAAAAAGTACCCATAATTGTGTTGTCTGGTAAAACATACATAAGAGTGGTTGGCAGTTACCGGCGGAAGAGAGCTGGCGGCCGGCCAGACTTAATGGCCGACTTGGCCGTTTGGGCGCGATTATTTCAACTAGATAAATTTTACGCTCCTTAAAACGTAAGGACGTGCAAAGTGGTGCGGACGGCTCTGTGTGTTCTGAGTTACGAGGCCTGTTTTGGACAGTTTTGGCCAAGTTCGCCTCACCAAAATGAGTCTGTACATGTTTTTATTTTTGGTTGAAAAATAAAAGATAAGTAGATATTTTTAAATGATAGCCTTACTGTTAAAGTGCCTGCTTCATATGATGAAAATCAGCGAAGCTCGGGTTCGAATCGTGGCATGTACCAATGAGTTTTTCAAAACTTACGTACATATTTATCACTAGCTCGACGGTGAAGGAAAACATCGTGAGGAAACCCGCAGGTCCCAGAATTAATTCTGAACATGTGTAAACAGACCAGTCCGGCGATGGACTCACCACCTATCACGTTTAGGGGTCTAAAGAATATCTGGTGAAAAGTGGGTATATCCAGAAATGGAATACTTCTGCCTACCCCCTCGGGGATATAAGTAGTGAGATTTAGATTTTTTTATTTTATAGTTTTAAATAAAGTACGATTTTTTCAACTCATTTTGCGTTCCTTCAAATACTTTTTAAGAATATACCTACTGGTCAAACGTGGGTATTGCCTCCTTCAGACCAGTAGGCGTATTCATGGAGCTTCGATATTCGGAATCGGAAAATCTGTCGAATACTTTCGAGATGGGCTGATGTTGGTATCGAAAATTAATGTCATAGGTGACGTAAGGATTCGGAAAATTTTCCGTGGCTGTCAGAAACGCCTAGAATCAAGTTTCCGGAGTCGATAGATTCGACTTCGGAAAATTTTTCAATCGATCTGAATCGAACGGAAACGGTATCGAGTCTCCGTGAATACGCCTGCTGAATCAAGTTCTCGATCATAACATAACATAGGTGCATAACATTGACTGATATCATTATTTATTTTCCTCTAAAATTTACTATAGGTACTCGTAGGTACAAAATAAATATCTTTTTTGGATGATTGATTGAATTTTATAGACATTAGCCATTTTATTGCCAGTGCCCGGTAGGTTTACAATATTTTAAAAAGTCAACTTACGGCACTGGTTTCCGTGTAAATTTTTAAAGATTATGCGTAAACCTAACTACAAGTACATAAATAAGTGCTGAAAACTAATTTTGAAGTTACGCAGGCAAATAAAAACTTGTAAGGTACTAAATTGAGCTTTATTGTCCTCGCAAACTTGTAATCGACCCTTATTAATAAACTTACAGTGTGTTGGATAAAGTTGGGGCTTCCAAAACGGCTAACTTCAATTCCAAAGTTGGATACTTGCAAAATCATCATCATTGTATATGGTCGAAAGACTATCGGCTACTACTAATATTTAATAAATAAAACAGGAAGTCTGATAATAAAAAAAAAATAGTACAGTCGCGTAGCAACTAACTTTTTAGAATCGTGACATCGAGTTACTACTACAAACAGCCCCCCTAGCCAAATGGCATTGCACAATCTAATCGAAGGTTCTTTTATATTGACATACATGTATGGGATTACATTCGATTAGATTATATAATGCCACTTTGCTGGGGGGGCTGGTCTACTACAAAACCAAAACCAGCCAGATACAAATAGTAAATCTCTTTGGCTAAAGAGATTTTATTACAAGTTAAAGGCCGGCAACGCACTTGTGACTCTTCAGCTGCAGGTGTCCATGGACGACGGTAGTCACTTACCATCAGGTGACCCGTCTGCTCGTTTGCCCCCTTTTTTATATAAAAAAAAAGTTCATACATACTATAATGTGAGAAGACTTTTCCCCCAACCTAATATTAACCCCGGTAGAGTTTAAGGGTCGATGATTGACTGTATCGACCCTGCTCAATATTACAAAACATTAAAAAACGCGGTTCAAAGTTAGACATTGCTTAAAACAGATGCTGTCACTTTTTGTAATTATAGTCAAATTTCAAGAAATTGTCTGTTCCTGTATTATCCCTAGTGGCATTATATCACGAGAGCCTCCGAGTTTTGAGGGGAACATTAAACTGTTGGTCTCGGTTTTCATTGTGTTTACGCATAATGGAAGCCGTTAATCCATGTCAGGTTTCCAGGGGCTTGAAAAATTCTGACAGGTGGCCACTAGGCTCACACCATCTCCCAGACCCCTGGCCCATATTTCCTCATGTATGAAGAATTAACATGAATAATTATAATCATTAATATTGTAAATCATATTTAGGTACTAGTAAGACATGTGATTAAGAGCTGCCCTTGAGTTTCTTGCTGGCTCCAGCAACTCGTCAGTGGAGATGGGCTGCTGTTTACAGCCAATCTTCATGGACGAGTTGAGAGTGCCTTGTTAGTAGACTTTTGACTTTTCTAAGTGTATTTTCCATACCTACGGTAAATAATAGGCTTTGACTTTTGATTTTGACCCTCAGCTTTGCAGTGGACTGCTTCGGGCTGATGATGTGAAGATAATACGAGAGAAATACGAATAAACTCAAGCAAAATTTCTAATATTTGAACTGAGGGACGCGTTTCCAATGAAGCGAAAAAAACTTTGCATGTCTGCGCTTGCAAGTAATACAATTATATTTCCAATTAATATCGACCAGAGTAGGTACTCCCGAAGCAATCGAACCTGTTAATAACCTCTTTCATTTGTATCGAGTCAACGCAATGAGGGACCTTGGACGTGATGGGAATAAAATAAGTATTCTAAGGGTAAGGTATCTTCAACCAACTAAATAGGTTATTGAAGAATAAATTATGTACATAAGTTTCGATTTTTTCTTTGTGAAAATCGGTAAGCTAATTTAATTTGGGAACGTTATTAAAAAAAAATCGAAGAATTTTTGTAAAATCTTACCTATATTTTTGTAACTTTGCTGATGAAAATTTGGACAAATCGGCTACTTACTCTGCACTTACTTGATTTAGACCACCTAAGCCTGACCTCCCCTATACTAAATCTACCAAGCAATCCCTGTTATCTTTTTAAATATTATTCTCAACTATTACCCTTCATACAGCCACTAAAACTTTAGCAATGGTCCCATTGTCACCTCTTGGTTACAAATCCCTAAAATAACTGTACATACTGAAATAAGCGTAAAGTAAAACTTAAAACGGATTTCTCCGAAAATGCAGCTCCAAAGTTTCACCTCCTACACTATTTTTATCTGGGCACTTACCTACTTTCTCAAAGCTACAGAATTCAGGCCATGTGCCCCGGCCAACATTTGTGTCCTTAATATGGTCGGTAAATGTCGGCTGGCCAGCCGCCAAAACCCCGATCATTTACCATCGACGTGATCGCATTCAAATTTAGAGGGCTGTTTTTTGGGAACGATGTTTTCCTGTGAATTTTTCGCGTAGCGAGGTACTATAGATAATAGGGTTATCAAAAGCCATTGTTATTCTACTTATAAAGAGGGATTTTTTCGAGTGTGCATGGCAAATTGCTAATTCTTTATTATTTTAAAGAAATAATAATAATCTCACGCCTTTTATCCCCAACACGGTAGGCAGAGGTATTCCATTTCTGGATATACCCACTTTTCACGAGATATTATTTGGACTATGGGTATTGATAAGTGGTGAGACCATCGCAGGACCGGGTCTGTTACACATGTCTCAGAATTAATTCTGGGACCTGGGTTTTCTCACGACGTTTTCCTTCACCGTCTAGCTAGTAATAAATATGTACGTAAGTTTAGTAAAACTCATTGGTACATGCCAGGATTCGAACCCGAGCCTCACTGATTATCTTCATGTGAAGCAGGCTCTTTAACCGTAAGGCTATCACTGCTATGCAAAATCCAAATTATTAGAAACTAGCGACCCGCCCCGGCTTCGCACGGGTGCAATGCTAATACTAAAACCTTCCTCTTGAATCACTCTATCTAAAAACCGCATCAAAATCCGTTGGGTAGTTTTAAAGATTTAAGCATACATAGGGACATAGGGATATAGGGACAGAGAAAGCGACTTTGTTTTATACTATGTAGTGATAGTGACTCCGAAAGGCTTTTACCCACTAAGTTTCATTACGGGATATCCAATTCATTCATACATTCAATCAATGCAACAGACATCCATCCATCCATACATACACCCTCACAAATTTTTACGTTTATAATATTAGTAAGATTACCTACATTACCAGTTAGAATCGCAATTCATACATACTTCATAAATAATCTCAATCATACTTCAAACGCGTTAGTAGTGTAATCACTGCGAAATATTCGCCATCCAATAATTCTAACGTCATCATCCCTTTCCGACGGGTGGGTTAATCCACTTCGCAATGGACTCGCAATTTCATTAGTAGCAAAGAGCTTTCATCGCCTAGCGACAAGCGCGAACTTCTCATTCATTAGAACGAAGTTATGTGACCCTATCACAGTGCCGCAGCTGGGGTCATTAGCGCCCCAGCGAAATTCCGATCTGTGCCCCCCGAGAATGTCTGCGAAATGTCATCGCTATTCAAAATTTAAAGCATTTTGCAAGAAGCGCTCGGAAAAAATATCCTTGTTGAAAGGAAGGCGCTCAATTTACACTATTAAAATGTAGTTAAAATGACATTAATCTGTAATTCTGATTTCGCTGGAGGTAAAGTTACAAGTTTTGATTATCGCGGGTTGCGAAAACATCATAGATGAAATTTTGTTGGAAAGAAGAAAAGTATGTAAAATGGCGAATGGCGAAAACAATTAACTTAGGCACGTATGTATTAAGTATTATAATAATATATTATGAGGGTTACGTGTTTGTGCAGTTTGGGTTGAGGCCATGGAGCCGTGGAGTCCAGGCGCATAGCTTATCAAAGAGCTGTCGGCGCCACCAAAGGATGTTCGATAGTTATCTCTGTCGAAGGATCAGCTTAGCTATCCAGAGAGTACACTTGAAATATCATTCGATCAAACGTCATTTGTTCTTAACTCATTTAAATGATCTTACTGATATCATTGTTCTAAAAAATGCATCTAATCGTGGACCCCGTGGTCCCTAGCTACGGGTCTGCCTTAGCTCCATGTCTGCTATAAAGTTACCCTTTGAGGTCACTCAAATAACTTGGTAGTACTTTGGTTCACACCGTGTGATGACGTTTAATGTCGTTAGTTGCGAATGAGTATGCGGAGCGATTTTTCATCATTTTACCACCAAAAAAGGGAAAATACGGTACATAGCGTATTTGATATTTGGACTAAAAACAACTACATGTGCAAATTTACACTCATATTCTATATTCTCTCTCTAGCTAGGTTCACAATGATCACCATTGATTGTTCTTGACAGTAGGAGCAACATACTTTTTGTTTTTTAAATGTGGAAACTTGTTATTAGCATATATTTAACCATAGTGATTGATTAACCTACAATTATTGTTTTGCTGTAAGTTATTGTTTTGCTGTAAGTTTTCCTAAAAGTAAATAAATAAATATCTACATTACAATAATGGTATACTTCTTAAAAGCACACGAAGGCATTGTAGTAACTGCTAAACTATTTAATTTACTGTATCCTTCTTGTCAGTGGCCAAGACGGATGCGCCTCAACCCCATTGAGGCTGACGCGAATTGTGAACGAATCGAAAAGCGCAGCGTAGTAAACGTATCTTCCCTTTTTTATTTTAATCCCAGGATATTGGCGTTACGAAAATTAAATAAGATAAGGATTTAATTCAATTTCTTTTATAATGGCGGTCCTTTTTGATTTCGTCAAAATCCATATTACAGAGCTTGTTCAGTGGTTTTGGTTGTGCCCAGATGTCTTGAGATGTGGATTGGGCTCTTGTTTGTTGGGTGGGCTTCGTGATTGCACAAGGTCACATCAATTTTAATTAATATTATTGAACTAAGTAATCGACTGTTGAATTAGTATTGGCGTGGCTTAAGTCCAACTGTCAAGTGTCGAAGCGACATGCGGCGAAACATTTAGCAGTTGATGGTAACCCGATTGATCCAGAGAATTTATTTGTCTAGGTATCAGTGTTAATCATTCGGTGTAAATTAATGGGTCCATAAAATTTTGGAGATTAAATGAACTGTTTAAGTTTACGGGTATTCGGGTATCTAACGGTCTCCAATTTATTTATATTAGCTTTCTTAATTAAAAATATCTTCCAAATTTGTTTGTAAGAGAACTAGTTACTGAAATTAAATTCGGGGATTGGAATAGTTTTCTAATTGATTATTTAATTTAGTGTTTCGTGAAGGTTTACAGAGGGAGCACACACCTTTTTCATTAGAAATTCGAAATTTTAGCAAAGAATTAAAAAGAGTAAAAGGTCGTCAGTATCTCAGCTAGAGAGACAATATAAAAGAGTGGAAGATAGCCACAACACTTTGTTGATCAAACATTATAAGTACCTTAATTATTTTTTAAGCTGTAAGGGTTTAAGCACCTTTTTAGGATTCCGTACCCAAAGGGTAAAAATGGGACCCTATTACATATTTATCACTAGCTCGACGGTGAAGGAAAACATCGTGAGGAATTCCGCAGGTCTCAGAATTAATTCTGAGACATGTGTAAACAGACCCGGTCCGGCGATGGGCTCACCACCTATCACGTTTATTATACGGGTTCAATATATCTCGTGAAATGTGGGTATATCCAGTAATGGAATACCTCTGCCTACCCCCTCGGGGATAAAAGACGATTACTAAGACTTCTCTGTCTGTCCGTCCCTCTGTCCGTCCGTCTATCTGTCACCAAGCTCTCAAGAACAGCGATAGCTAGACAGTTGAAATTTTCACAAAAACTATGTATTTCTGTAGCCGCTTTTTTATAGTAGGTATAGTATATATATAAAATATATAATCTCACGCCTTTTATCCCCGAGGGGGTAGGCAGAGGTATTCCATTACTGGATATACCCACATTTCACGAGATATATTGGACCCCTAAACGTGATAGGTGGTGAGCCCATCGCCGGACCGGGTCTTTTTACACATGTCTCAGAATTAATTCTGAGACCTGCGGGTTTCCTCACGATGTTTTTCCTTCACCGTCGAGCTAGTGATAAATATGTACGTAAGTTTTGAAAAGGTAGGTATAGTATATATCATGGAAATCAAATCAAAACTTCATAACATAATTGTCGTCCAAAATGGTGGTTACAATACAATTAATACATTTCATAAAGCACAAAATTGTAGACATCCATTTCCGTAACAGTTTGCAACATTGGTCGTATTGTGGTTAGTGGTATTAATATTCGGTTTACGGAGCGCTGTCATTGCGGTCGCCTCGCAAATGAGTTCACAAAGTCTTCATTCATTACTACGAAGTTGTGTGGGATAAGTTTGACGAGCCGAGTCAAGTTTTAGTTGTAACTTAACTGTTTAAGAGGCGCGAAAATTTGTGATGTTTGTTTGTTAAGATGATTGTTAGGACCCTAAATGTTTTGCTTAGCTAAGAAACATACTCGATTTCTGTTTACAAAATAAGTTATTCTAGTTTTGCAGTCAGCCTTCTGAGTCATTTTCTACATATTTGATTCATTGGAGGATATTTTTATTTGTAAAGATTTGTAAAGAATTGCTCATACCTAGGCGATGAAGTGGTAGAATCAGAAGCGCAACAGGCGTTGTTTTCAAACTATCAATGATATTAAATGTATGTATAACAAAGTAGCGTGGTTATGGTTTGAAAAATGTTCTAAAACTCTTCATTGAGCCGACAATAGAATGGCAATGAACAGTATGATTATTATTACTTATTGTCAGGCAACTATGACCTAAAGATATACATAGGTACTCATAGGTAATTAATTTCAACTTCGGCTAGAAATTAAATCAACTTCTTCAGAAATTAGAATGGAAGGAACAAACAGCTTAAAATTAGTGATATAATCGATTGTTGAGAAAAAAAGCCCGAATGAAACAGAAAGGAATTTTCTTTAAGGGCCCGATGAAATTTATTGGACGCTTCGACCTACGTCATGTCCAGGCGGAGTGTTCGTTCAATTTGCATAGGAATGTAATCAATTCGCGTTCCTTTTGTTTACTGCCATATCCATCGAAGACGTGAGATAATCTTAGTAGTCCAAGTAAACGAATAAAGAAGGAATAATATTATAAGCGGTTTGAACATCAGGAGAAACTAATGAGAAATTAGGCAAAAACGGTCTAACTTTTGTCATAAAAATTTACTTTATTAAAAATCTGTATATGCTCACGCCTTTTGACCCCGAGGGTATGTGCAGATTTATAAAATTTCTGGAAATACCCCCGTTTTACCAGTATAATTATAATTTTCTGTGGACCCCTAAACGTGATAGGTGGTGAGTCCATTGCCGTATGGTTCCGACAATGTTTACTATTTTATAAAAATGGTTTACAATTAAGGAGTATCAATAAAAAAGTGAAAATAGCAATGACATGGAATGTGTAAAAACTTACAATATTCTATCCTGAATACCATAGGTACCATTTAGAGATGTAACGAAAAATATTCTGTTTATTTCAATTTAATATTTTCATAAAAACATCACATCTTGCAATTATTATGATAACATTTTCCCATAAACTTGTAATGGATATATAGATTCCAATCTGCGTACCAATCTATCACTATAGAAGAAGCAGTTTTATGTTTACTTTTCAAACGCAATTCCTTCACTGTACCTACATTCATAGATTTTTGTAAGCTAATTTGCTTTGCATTACATTGATTTTAATAAAATGGCTATGTCCTTCTCTCAAGGATGCCCTCAAAGGATTCTAATTTGCCAACAACTATTGCTAGACGATACTAAGGGCGCGTATTGACAGAGAGCAAAATGCAAGTTTTATGATTTACTTAGAATAATCACGATTGTAAAGACATTTCAGTCCTGTCCTGTCCAACGCATAATGAAAAGAGTGTCAATAAATTTTTATTTATTATTTTTTATTTTATTTTAAACTAGCAGCGCCCCGTGGTTTCACCCTCGTAGTTCCTGTTCCCGTGGGAATAGGGGGATAAAATACAACCTATGTGTTAGATGTATAGGTAAGCTACATAACTGTAAAGTTTAATCAAAATCCGTTCTGTAGTTTTTGCGTGAAAGAGGAACAAACATCCATACATCCATACATACAAACTTTCGCATTAATAATATTAGTAGGATAGTAGGATTAATCCAATAACCAGTCAATGCAAAACTGGATTCTAGCACTGAATCGGAACATTGAATAAAATTTTTATTTATTCATTCGAAGACTTGTTTATCCAGCCTTACGAATCATACGTTAATCAATAAGTTTAATTAGCTGATAAGGCATTGGATTACTCTAATTTAAACTAACATGTTTTGTTAATTATCTTAAATTAATGGGAATATAAAGTTAACCCCCCCCCCCCTGCACACGCCCTCACCCACATTTAAATTTTTTATTACTAATTTTATAAGCCCAATTTATATATAATAATAATAAATAATATATAATAATATAATCTCACGCCTTTTATCCCCGAGGGGGTAGGCAGATGTATTCCATTACTGGATATACCCACATTTCACGAGATATATTGGACCCCTAAACGTGATAGGTGGTGAGCCCATTGCCGGACCGGGTCTGTTTACACATGTCTCAGAATTAATTCTGAGACCTGCGGGTTTCCTCACGATATTTTCCTTCACCGTCGAGCTAATGATAAATATGTACGTAAGTTTTTGTCAAACTCATTGGTACATGCCAGGATTCGAACCCGAGCCTCACTGATTTTGGGCCGGCTCTTTAACCGTTCGGGCTATCACTGCTTGTTTTTATATACCTATTATATTTTATATAATTTATATATTATAAATAATCTGTTTAGATTTAATGTGGAAGTCTGTAATTAGCATTACTTAATAATTATACTTATAAGCTCTCGCATGTTATGTACGCCGTAGATTTTAAAATGAATAATAGTATATTTTATATCGAGGGACTAAACGAAGCCATTATATACCAGAGGTGGTTTGACTCCCGAGCTTGCGAGGGAGTCATGAAACCGAGGGTATATTAAGTTGGCGTTTAGTCTCGAGGTGCAAACTGTACTTTTCACTTTGAGTGCGAGAAAAATTGTCAATTTAGTACAAATTTATTTAAAACCCAACAAATTTACACCCGACAAAAATTCAGAAATTTTCGCGGTCAGTTTTTTCTTCTAAACCTGTCAGGCTGTCACAGATTAACAAAGAGATTTAAATCTCTTTGCAGGTAAACAATTTAAAACACATGGCGCCACCTTCTTCGCGGAAAAACCATGGAACTAAAACTCTTCACATTTTCGCAATGAAGATGGTCCACACTCTACAGATATTTACTGGCTGTTTGAGGTTGTCTTTTTCTAATTAAGGAAATTAAAAAAAAAATTACTTTGTACTCCCTAGGGACTAAAGTGGTCACTTTAGTCCCGCTTCGTATGGCTATATTGACGTACTTTTAGAGCATGAGAAGTGAAAATAAATAAATAAACGTCAAAAATAAAAATGGTAAAAGAAACAAAACGTTGAACATACTTATGTAATCGGCCGGTGAGTACGCGCCTTACGAGAGACGTGACTAATTTGATTTGATTTTCAATTACATTTCAATAGGGTTAGTGAAATTGAAAAATAGTGGTTCCAAAGCGACAGCAAATGGGGTGTCTTTGATGGATAGATTACTGCTTTCAAGTCTCTTTTGTTATAGAAATCGCTGGGATGTTCGCATGAAAAATGATCTTAGATTTTGGATGGGACGGTCTTAAATTATAGCTGGAAATTTGGCAGAAAAAGAGAATAAGGGTGCTATACAATTTGCGCTATTTATTTATTTAACAAGCCAAATAATAAGAAATAATAAAGGCCGACAAGGCCAAGAGATAATCTTCTTGTCGTTTTTGATTTTATTATTAGATTTTTTTTATTTGGAGACATTACATTGGTAATTTTTCTATAAAGTTTATGACACTCCGTGTCTAGCTTAAAAACCAAAGAGATTTAAATATAATAGGGCATAGAGGGGGCATTGGAAATATTTTCATACAAAACTTTGAAGCCTAAGGCGTCATGTCCTTGTTATGTCAGTTAGTATGAACGCGAGCTGTCATTCGGTCGAAATTGTACTAGACTTATTCCACTTGGAATAACTTTTGACTTCAAATTTTCCTCGCTTTGTCCCCTCGATGCCTTATTATATTTTAATCTCTTTGTTAAAAACAGACATAGAAAGTATTTAAAAAACTATAGGTAAGTATATTATGTTGTATTACCTACATAATGCAAAACAATTCCTTCATAGTACTTCTAACAAATACATAACGATGTAAACTAGCTAGAAAAGTCCTTATAATACTATTTAATTAAAAGAACACTGAGAAATAAAACAGTATATGAGCTACAATTTATTAGAATCCTTCTAAACAAGGCATTTGTGTTAAATCTAATTTGACGAATACCCTTGCTAGTATTTACGAGTAATATTCTCGCCAAAAGGTGTGCTATATTATAATAAGGTGAGCTGACACAGGCATCTTAACACTGTGTAGACGCCGCATTTGAATACAAAAGTGGTATATGAGGTAGTGGCCAGTTACAAACGCCACGTCCGGAGTGATGCTGTACGCGGCCAACGATTTATTATTACTGAAATACGTTATACGTTATACTTTGTCCACGGTATCCGCAGTCAGCTAAACGTCGCTTCCAGCATCTAAGGCAGACCACCACATAAGAGGCTAGTCTCCCCGTTTGCTTCACGCACTGCACTCTTACTTTGTCGATTTGGTTTTCATTTAAAATTTTTTGAATGCGATATCTAACCGTGTTGAATTGTCTGTGCAACGTGCCTACAGTCTGTTGGATTTATTTCTTCGTATTTCTCATGACTGCAAACGCTTTGTACGACCAGTTGATAAGCTGAAAATGAGTAATGTTCTCTATGAATCTTGCTAATTTTATGAAAGCTGTGAAAATATTCCTTCTAGAAATTGCTTTAAAAATTTCCCGCTACAAAATTGTAGGTTTGTATTTATTTCTTCTGTTTCCCGTGAAATATGGTAAAAGTATTAGGAATTTTTAAGAGTAATTCTGGTAAATCTGGAATGCGGGAATAAAATATAGCCTATGCTACTCCACGACAATGTAGCTTTCCATTGGTGAAAGAATTTAAAAAATCGTTGCAGTGGTTTTTGAGTTTACTCGTTACAAACATACAAATCTTTCCTTTTCCTATAATATTTAAAAAACATTTATTTTCTGTAGGTACAAAAAGTACACTTAGAAATGTCAATAGTCTAATAACAAGGCACTCTAAATAAAATAACAAGACACTAATATTAGTGTAGATTAGTGTAGAAGTGTAGATAAATAAATTGTGGGACACAATTCACACACGGTTATGGAGTACTAAACAACTGATGAACATACTTAAATAAATATTAAACGACCAGACACAAAGCCAACAGACATGTTCATGCACACAAATGTTGGCCCCGAGCGGGGATCGAACCCGCGACCTCCGACTCAGAAGGCAGGGTCACTACCAACTGAGCCAACAGGCCCGTCAATGTAGATAAAGACTTACTTTAGTATATGTATCGAGAGAGAGAGTAAAGATCTTCCCAGCGGTCACACGGAGTGGGCGGTTGCATCTCTCTAGGAACACAACGATGTACATTGCGGTCTTAGAGTCGATGTCAATCCATGGTCCGTCAAATGCGGCTTGGCGGAGACCCATGCTCTGGAAAAGATTTATATTATTGTAACAGTGTGACTGGTAAATCGAGGCAATCCTCTCAGGAGGTTATAGAGTAACCGATCAACATTTCGCATACATTTATAAAGCTTAAAGAAATTAAAATAAAACACTACTTTTACCCAATTTTATAAAAATACGATTATTCTGAATTTGCCATATACTACGCATCTGCCGACGCCGCGCCGGTGGTCATTGACCTCGCGTAGCTGATTTTGCCTGACAAAAAACAAAATTGCGGACGCTTACCATCATTTTATGGCCATGGATTTGTATAAATTAGGTGTCATTCTCTTTGTCTTATTCTCATAAGTGTCGTAGACGTCGTACATTTTGACCCGACTGAGCCAGAAAGAGGGCAATGTTTTAAAAAATCCATTGACTCTGACACGCGGCCGGATTGTTTGGTGATTAATTAATGTATAGTAAGTAGTTATTATTGTTAGATTACTTAGGTAAACAGTAATATATAGTAGTAGTAGTGTGTATTTCTTTCAATAATGTACCTTCCAAATGAGCTCGTCCCCGAACCAGCACAGTATGAATACTTCAATCAACATGCAAGTCAAGTATATTGCCATCCAGAGCATTTGCGTCGGATGGCTCGATGGTTCCTCAATCTGGGGAAAAGCAAACGTGTTGAAAACTAATTTATTAAAACATTCTGAGAGCTACGATTTTATGACTGTAGCTAACCTCTATTGGTCCTATATAGAACAAATATGCGCCGTAAATGGTAAGAAGGTGACGTCACAAGTTGTAAACTGCGCTATCCAAGTTGTAATAAGATTTTTTATAAATACAACTGCCCAACTTCAATCGGTTGGAACCCGGTCCACATAGCATACACCATCACCTAGCCTGGCGGAAAATCTTTCATTTTCAAAATATTGTGTTGAGAAATTTCTTGCTTAGCTTTTTCTCCTATATTCCGAAGCGGTGGAGTTGCAATGAGTTTCAATAAGAGCACTTATAAACCCCTACTTTGAATAAAAGCAATTTGATTTAGATTAAGATTAGATAAGCTCAGAACCATTATCATGCACGTGTAAATAAAACTACAAAAAAAGAAATTGCTGGCTGGCTCATAAAAGTTGGTACTAAAATTATGAATGAATGGTAGCAAAAAGTTTTATTTGTTGTCGCTGGAATCTAATATTCCTCAATACATTGAACATACAAAGTTTGTGTTTACCCTTGCACGATTGTAGGTCGTACATTGTTTTTTACTGACTATAAATGTCTGTGTTGTCCGGTTGTCCGCGTTTTTGGCAACCACTGCGGCTATGTGGTTTGAATAAAACTTTTTTATATCCACATTTAGCGCTGAAAAACAGTTATGGAAGTGTTGGCATGAGATTTTTTGACGGGTTTTGAGTTTGTTATGTGGTCCGAATAGATTTCTACTACAAGTTTACGAGTGAAGCTATACGAAACATACTACTTCGGAGTAACGGAACATTTAAGAAAAATATATCTATTAAAATCAATTTATTTCAGGCACAGGTACCATAAATTGTACATTACAAATAATAACAACATTATACAAAAAAGAGCAGTGATAGCCCGGACGGTTAAAGAGCCGGCCTATAATCAGTGAGGCTCGGGTTCGAATCCTGGCATGTACCAATGAGTTTTTCAAAAACTTACGTACATATTTATCACTAGCTTGACGGTGAAGGAAAACATCGTGAGGAAACCCGCAGGTCTCAGAATTAATTCTGAGACATGTGTAAACAGACCCGGTCCGGCGATGGGCTCACCACCTATCACGTTTATGGGTCCAATATATCTCGTAAAATGTGGGTATATCCAGTAATGGAATACCTCTGCCTACCCCCTTCGGGGATAAAAAAGGCGTCAGATTATACTACTTATTATACAAATAACAAAAAAAAAAACAAATTAAATAATATAAATACAGGAAAAAAATACGCACTTTACATAGTAAAGTTGTTCTGTTAATGTCAAAATTTCATAATCAATATTATATTATCATTATATATTTATTTATTTTATATATTAAGTTACAATATGTATATAAAAGTAAAATATATAAAAACATTTACAAAACAATATAAAAATTACACATTATCATTATTATTATTATATAATGTCAATATTAGTCATGCTATTTATTTAATTTGTGATTTTTGCAAAGTACAAAGACCTTAATTACAAGTCAGTTATTTGAGAAGAAGACCTCTGGCGCCTGAGGCGTCAGTTAGCATATTTCGCTATTTGTTTTTTTTTATTAAATCGTTATTCGTAAGTATTAACTATGACAAACATATTCATATAACTTCTAGAAGCCTGAAATTTGTCAAATAGGTTTCCTACATGATACCATAGAAAGGTATCAGAAAAAAAAACGAAAATTTCCCACGGGAACGGAAAAAAAGGCATTAGGCGCTAGCTATATAGTGTTAGATAATTAAAAGTAAAATTAAGAGATACTTGTCGAATAGTTCCTAGAAAAGTCTTAACAGTTTTTATTACTTGATTGATTTTGATTACCTTTGAGTATTAAACCAACTGGAGACGCCACTGACAGGCGTTCCCCTCTGCCAAAAAGTTATGAGCAACGCTCATACCTGTTATATACAACTAGTTGTCTTGAGTTCACGGATTATAGGATTGGTTGTTTCTGTGTGTGAATGTATTTGTGTGCATCTAGTTCAAGCTAATGTTTAATTGTTTTGTCAAAAATGCGTTTGTGTTAAAATTATTTGTGTGCGTTTCCACGAGGACGACCCCCGCGCAGAAAATGGCAGAATTTTTTTGCAAAGAAACTAGTGCGCGTGACGTCTCCTGTTAGTTTAATACTCAAAGCTGATTACACGTTTAAGCTAACTCGATCTTAGTTAAATAAATAAAAAAGCGCAGATGTGCAAACTCGATTTCCAATTCTTTCGCTGTCGTGTCTTACAACAGCGTGTTAGGTTTCCTTCGCCGTTTTAGATTTACGAGTTAAGAAATGAGTACAACCTCATTCAGATTCTAGTGCGATTGTATTCGGGCCAGTAAATTTTATTCTTTGCGGAACTACGAGGAACGATTCTCATTACCATTTGCTCGTAAATTGTGCTGATGTGGAAGAATATTTGCTGATCTAAGGTATGTTTAGGTAAGGGGTGCAAATAAATAAACAGTTTGGTCGGTGATACGAACACAGACTAGAGAGATAAGTTTTTTTTTTATGATAAAAAAGGGGGCAAACGAGCAGGGGGCCAATTCTACTAAATGACAGCGGTGATAGTTGTATGACAATTACATGATTGTGGTCACTCAATGGTGATATTATGTCAAAATTTGACACTCAATGGTGATATTATGTCAAAATTTGACATAATATCACCATTGAGTGACCACAGTCATGTAATTGTCATACAACTATCACCGCTGTCATTTAGTGGAATTGGCCCCCAGACGGGTCACCTGATGGTAAGTGACGTCCGTCGCCCATGGACACCTGCAACTCAAGAGTCACAACTGCATTGCCGACCTTTGAGGTGGGAGTAGGGGGAGGGGAGGGGAGAGGAAGGGAAGGGGGGATTGGGGCCTCTCACTCACTCAACGAAACGCAATGCATTGCTTTACGCTGGTTTTCTGTGAGGCCGTGGTATCACTCCGGTCGAGCCGGCTCAAGCGTGCCGAAGCATGGCTCTCCCACGGTTAAATGTAGAAGTGTATCCATTCTTAGACCCAGCGGTTTCGTCTGTGCATTAATCGAGTCTATTAGGTATTAGTTCATTATTACTAAAGAAATAAGTAATTAATTCTTGTAAATAGACCCGGTCCGGCGATGGGCTCACCACCTATCACGTTTAGGGGTCCAATATATCTCGTGAAAAGTGGGTATATCCTGTAACGGAATACCTCTGCCTACCCCCTCGGGGATAAAAGGCGTGAGATTATTTATTTATGTTTATTTTATTTATTTATTAATTAAGTATCTACCTACAGAAAGAAACTGACTCGATCAACGCACAGATGAAACCGTTCGGTCTAAGCATAGATTTTTTTACAAAGCTTCCTTTAATGACGTGAATTAGAACTAAGTAGGGAATTTCGGAACAGGATTAAATACATAATACCTAATAGAATAATAGATAGAACAGAATAGTACATAGAATAGTAGATACAGAATAATAAAAGACGCTGGACATCCGCCAGTAACTAAATAAACCAGAATGCTTGTAAAAGGCACTAAAAAGATTGAAGACATTACTCTTCTTCTAGTGCAGTCTGGTAAAAATGAAGACGAATATTATTATACACTTTCCTTTCATAATCCATCAAACTGAGTCTTCAACGAAATATGACTGCAACTAGATCATTCTTTATAAACACAGAGTTTAGTTGTATTATGAAAAATATGCTGAAGCCTTACTTCTAGGGGGTGGGTAGAGGTATTCCTTTCTTGGAAAACTTGGGGTGCTGGTTTCTCTAGTATATTATATTAGGTTTTCAATTATGTAATTATTTTATTTCCTCAAAACTAACGAAAAAAATAAGAATAAATACCTACTTAAGGTTTAAAAAAGTTATCTATTTCATAACGTTAGATAAGGTAAACAAAAATTGTAGAGAATGGTTCACCGCTGCGACGACAATAAAAAGAAACTAGCGTCCGCGTTTGTTTTTGCTGTTAGCTACGAGGATCTTCCCAGACCCAGTGTTTTCACAGTCATGTTCATTAGTACTCTAGCTCTAACAACTGCACGGTATTTCATTTGTTTCTGAACCAAGAACTTGGATAAAGGAAAAATCGAACTTTAAAAAAATAAAGATTGCCTATTCACAGACACCTCAATGAAATTACAAGAAAGAGTTCCAAAACCTCTCATACGTGAGTTTCCGGCTCGAATTCTGATGGGGTATTTACTAATGAGTTTTTCTCTGTCTGGCGTCGGGCTCACTGCCTGTCACGTTTAGGGGTCCAAAAAGTATAAAGGTCAAAAGTCAAACATCATTTATTTTCTGTAGGAACAAAAAATTCACTTAGAATGGTAGTAGAAAAGTCTAATGAAAAGTCACTCTAAACTCGTCCCTGAAGATTGGCTACATTATACAGCAGCCCATCTCCACCGACGAATAGCTGGTTCCAAATGTAGTTATCCGAGAAGAACCCGCAAGAAATTCAAGGGGAGTTCTTTTAATCTCTTGTTGTCGTACTAGTAAATATTATTATTTTTGAAAATAGTATTGATGAAAAGTAGGTATTTTCAGGAACGAAACCTCCAGAAGTCGAGGATAAAAGAGTGAGCATTTTTCCAAAACGTTTAACCCAACTACGAAAAAACATACTCTTTTTAACTTTGCCGCAGTTGGGTAGCGTTTGTCATCGGACTATAAAAACAAATCGATGTAAACTGCATTGAACATTATCAAAGTCGGTTAATTGGTTTAGGCGCTACGGTGGAATATACGTAGATTAGTAGAAAGCTCTACAAAACTGTTGATTAGAATTGATTATTATACTTATTAGAATGATTCGACCTTGAATTCAGCTCGCAGAATATTTGATTATGTTAAATTGCAGAAAGATATCTGATTTATTCGAGCAAAATATTAAATTAAAATGAATTCGGACTCGATTCGCGTAAACATAATTTCGCAGATTTCTGAATAAACACTTTGCAAAATTAAATGTACTTTCAACACAGAATATGCATATATTATCTTGATATCCAATTGTACATTATCATCAGGTCCACTGTTAGGAGCTGATCATTGATAGTTTAGGCATTACCTATCCATATTTTAAGACAACGCAAGTGAATAAAACAATGCTATAAGTACATGGGAGGTGGCTTCCATAAGGTCATGGCATATACAGTTACGGCACGTGGAGCTTGATATATTGGACTTTGTAACGTTCTTATTACAATCGCCATAGAGGTCAGTTTCATGTGCTCTTGACGGTACCAAGGATTTTTTATATAAACTAAAACTAATATTTGTAAAAACTGAATTCTTGACTGGCTGATTGATCAACGTACAGCCGAAACTGCTCGGTCTAGAAGCAAGAAATTTTGCACAAAGTTTGCTTGAATATCAGAATGAAGGAGAAGGGATTCTTGGAAATTCCCAAAGGAACGCGAAAAATATCACGTATGTATTTGATCACCAGCTACAATACAATACAATACAATAACTCTTTATTGTACACCAAAAACAACACAATATGGATACCAACATTAACTAAAGTACAATGGGCGGTCTTATCGCGTTTAGCGATCTCTTCCAGACAACCTTAGGATGGATGAAACTGAGAGATTAGAACTAGGGTAGACGGTGCACTATATATTATTGAACATACTCTTACATACTATTACATACATAAATAAAAATAAAATAAATAATCTCCCGCCTTTCACCCTCGAGGGGGTAGGCAGAGGTATTCCATTACTGGATATACCCACATTTCACGAGATACATTGGACCCCTAAACGTGATAGGTGGTGAGCCCATCGCCGGACCGGGTCTGTTAACACATGTCTCAGACTTAATTCTGAGACCTGCGGGTTTCCTCACGATGTTTTCCTTCACCGTCGAGCTAGTGATAAATATGTACGTAAGTTTTTGAAAAACTCATTGGTACATGCCAGGATTCGAACCCGAGCCTCACTGATTTTCGGCCGGCTCTTTAACTGTCCGGGCTATCACTGCTCTTACATACATACACAAATAAATAATATATATTAAATAAAATAAACAAGAATAGAAAATACTTTCACACATACTTGAGGATAATAATAGATAATTATTATAACAAATAAAACAGAAAATTAATTCACATCAATGCTTGCAAGATAGTGAGCCTTCAGTCGAGTTTTAAAAATGTGAATCGATTCAGCACTTCTGACACACAGGGGTAATGCGTTCCACAAGCGAACAGCCTGAACGGTAAATGAGTTACTGTAAAATTCTGTTGTATTACGAGGAAATTGTAAAAGATAATTTCGATACTCTCGCATCGGCATAGTCTAAAATTGGCAGAAGGAGTGAATGAGCAAGTGCAATTTTAGTGGCAGTGGGTAGGAAGTTACGTAGCCTCCTGAGAGACGCAGATGCCGCAAACATCTTCCTGCTGACCTCCGCTACTTGAGGAGCCCAGGACATCTTTTTGTCCAATAGGACACCAAAATTTTTTGATTGGTCACAGAAAGCGATGTGCACGCCATCGAAAATAATATGTGGTACGGAGTTCCAGTCCAACCTTGATAATAGCCTCGGGCTACCGAGTATGATGGTTTGGGTTTTTGACGGATGCTACCTCCATGGCGAAGGATAAAATCGTGGGGAACACAACAGGGGAGGGAACTGTCCATGGGTCCGAAAAGAAAACAATTTAATTTAAATGGATAGCACCAATAAATGGTGTTAAAATCTGTTTAGTGAGAAGGTAGGTTAGTGCTGCTCAAGTTGGATACTGGAATCGTTAAACGAGGTAACGAAAGATGCATTAGCATAATTGTCATATTCATAAATGATGATAGGTAGGTACTTATAGACGCTTTAGAAAGCAATAGTGATGATTTTCAATTGAAAATATTCTCAATGCTCTGCTTTTAGACCGTGGAGGCGATAGTGTGTTCGATTCTGCTTTACAGCGATTAAACTTTTTTTTAGTTTAGTCCTATCTTTGTCTTACATAAAAAAAAGAACATAGATAGAAGATGACCTACCGAATTTAGTCCTGTCAGAGGCTGTATTTTAGTCGTGACTTTTTTACTTATGCACTACACACGTTATGAAATACCTTAGTTGACAGGACTAATTTTAATTTGACAGGACCAAATATCTCTTGTCTCTTTTCTTTTATAGGTGAAAGAAAATGATAGGAGTAAACTAAAATAAGTTTAGTCGCTCTAAAGCACAAGCAAGAATTAAAAGACCTATAAATTTCTAAAAATAGGTGAGACCCTGTGCAAGGACATAAAAAAGAATTATAAAGGAAAAAAGTATCTACGTTACCGACAGAAATTGAATGCCGACCAAACATAGCACCATGACACTCAGCATGAATTGTAGCGCCGATGCCAGGCTGAAAGCGCTCTCGATCATCGACACGTATCTGAAATCAAAACCATTCGCGAACTTGCTATCTGGGAAATAAACTTTTGTGATATCACTGAACTCTTGTCAATGGAACGGTCTTCGGTTTTGGTTGAGTACTTTATAATAATAAATAATAATCTCACGCCTTTTATCCCCGAAGGGGTAGACAGAAGTATCCCATTTCTATACTAAGCTCGTCCACTCGAAACTCATAAAGAACTGGGCGGTTTCGCTGTATTATTTTTTAAATTATATTATAAGTTGGATATATTTTAGGTACAATATTCGTTGTATTATGTTACTCGTCTGCGGTCTACTGACCTAATTAACGGCTGCAGCCGAAAATCAGCGTCACGGCCCAGGCTGTGGCATTATGCTGAGCTGTAGCCCTTTCGGCATAGAATTGTTTTATGTGTTGTTGTACTGTAATTTCAGTTTTGTTTTTGTTGCTATGTCGAATAAAAAGTTTCTTTCTTTCTTTCATTTCTGGATATACCCACTTTGACGACATATTCTTTGGACCCCTAAACTTGATAGGTGGTGAGCCCATGGGTCTATTTACACATGTTTTGATCATTAAGATTATTACCAGTAACTATTATTAGGTACCGGGAATAAGGTATTTTTACTCAATAATAAATTTTGGGGCACAATACACATAAGGTTACTTAGTTCCAAACTAGGCAGAGCCTTTACTATGGATACTAAGCAAATGATAAACATACTTATATACATGTTGAACACCCAGACATGGCACGATTGTTGGCACCGAGTGAGAATCGAATGAACGACTCAGAAAGCAAGGCTCCCACCAACTGAACCAACAGGCCCGTAAATTGTATTTGTATTTCTATAATCATTAAAATAAACTAGATAACCTGGTACAGTCAACAAAGTTGTTAGGGTTACATGGCCAGTAACTAAGAACTCATTTTTCTGGGGTAGTCATAACTAAATCTTATTCATTACTGTTTATTTCAAAAGGTATCTTTGATCCCTATAATTTACAAAAAAAAAACTATAAATACATTTAAGGCTTTAAGAGAAAACTGAATCTTAGTTTCTGGTCATGTAACACTAACAACTTTGTTGACTGTACAAACAATATCAGAATGAAGTACTAATATATGTACAGGAATATTTTTTATTTTATTGCAATTAATTTGTCGAGAGCAGTGATAGCCCGCTAGCTCCCCCCCGTAGCTCGACGGTGAAGGAAAACATCATAAGGAAACCCGCAGGTCTCAGAATTAATTCTGAGACATGTGTAAACAGACCCGGTCCGGCGATGGGCTCACCACCTATCACGTCTAGGGGTCCAATATATCTCGTGAAATGTGGGTATATCCAGTAATGGAATACCTCTGCCTACCCCCTCGGGGTTAAAAGGCGTGAGATTATATTATATTATTATTATTATTTGTCAATCTCATACATGTGTTATTTTATTCGATTTATATTTACGTTACACAAAGCCACTTCGCTAGGCCTTCTGTAAAATAGGTGCGTTTTCCAGAATTAATAAAGATGACCATTCTGCTGCTTTAAAGTTCCGTGATTAGTCTCTATTGTTCAGATTTACTGGAGTTTTTCTGTTCTAGTTCCTTTTAGCTTGTCATTGAAACTTAGTCAACTGAGATGAATGTTCTAGAAGCCGCAATTTGAATTTTAAACGCAGTTTTTGAACAAGATTGTATATTTCTCCGAATTGCTTTACCGAGTTAGGAATATTAGTTTTTCTTTAATTAATTGGCTGGACCGCTGCGGTAACCAAAATCTGCAAAATGACTTACCAATTCGAAGTTGTAAAAGCAAATTTATTAATGGTTAACCGAATTAAATGTTGGGAGGTTGAAAGGTTTCTACGTCACTAAATTATTTTATGCCTTCAGAGGTTCTATCGTGGAGAATATTTACATTAGGAATTTGTAGGCGCGCCTTTCACTCTTGGCTACGCTTGCATGGACTTTGTATTTACCTGACTGTGCCAGCAGGGTTATGTTTTTCGAGAGTATGTATGTATGTATAATTGTTTGGCATTATATAACAAAATGGCGGCACAAAATAAAATGAAGTTCATTAAAAAAAATTTAAAACCCGACTCCCTAAAAAGCTGGAAAGTCCGCGGCATCTTCTCAATTCAACAGTAAAGACATTTTGCCGCCGACTGCATGAGATTATTGTAAGATTATGCAGCAAGTGGTCTTTACTTCTTACGTCACTGGTCTTGTTTTCAGCGTTTTAGGCAGTCGGGTTTTTGTATTTTTTTTTGTATTTATTCTATTAAAGCGACACGTATTTTTTAAATAAATAAAAGAAAGTGTCGTGCCTGTCTATCAAACTGTTGATCTGTTGTTGTTGTTGATGAAAATCATGAAATTTAGTGATTCGAGGATATTTCGTGTCTTGAAAAGATCTCATTTGATCTTTTACAGATCTCATTAATGTTTCTATAATAATTTGCCTTTCGATCACAACTTGGTCTGTTATTTCGTTCCAATGGACTAACAAAACGACGGGACTGTTGACTCAGTTGTTAGTGAGGTTGCCTTTTGAGTCGGAGGTCGCGGGTTCGAACCCGCTCGGTGCCTAACGTTTGTGTGCATGAACAAGTCTGTTGGCTTCGTGTCTGGTCGATCAATATTTATTTAAGTATGTTTATCAGTTGTTTAGAACGCATAGTACAGGCTCTGCCTAGTTTGGGACTAAATAACCGTGTGGGAATTGTGTCCGACAATTTATTATTATTATAGTACTGTGATATTTTTTGCCGCTTCTTCATTATGAATATGAATTCCATAGTCCAATGTTACCAAGTACACCTCTACCTCCTTCTCAAAAACTCAACTATTTTGTACCATGTTTCATTGTCATTTATGGAGTTGGGACCTATGTTATTGAGTGACAAACATACTTTTAATATTTACCAAAGGTTCTAAAGGACTGTCAAATGAATACATATTTTTGTGAGTGTCTACAAAGTGGTGAAGAATTTTTTTGGCAAGGCAAGAACTACATTACAAGCAATTTCAGCCTTTTATACGCAACTTAAGTGTCTGAGGCATAAAAATGATAAAAAAAAAATATTTGTCTGTAAAATAGGTTTACGGACTTTTACGTGACAACGTCATAAGAAAACATTAATGATTAATTTAATACTTGAGTGGAAGAGAGATAGATGCGTCACAAGCCGAACGTTTAGGCCAATCGTGCCTCTCTATCGCTTGTTTCGCGCTCTCGCTTGCACGCTCGGTCCAGGCGAAACGTGACACTTTCTCGTGCGTGCAGCCGGCGTTCATCAATTTATTAGACGGTATCATTAAACTGTAGCTAAAATAACCATTACCTGATAATGGTGTTGTGATGAACGATGCAATCTTTTAGAACGGCTCTTATATGATATCTCAACGGGTAGTTTCCATCGCATTTGTTTGCTATAATGGATCTTCGCCTTTGCCGTTCCGCTATCATAGCGAAATTGCGCAGGTTAAACGCTAGTATATCTATTTGACCAACTGCAAGGAAAGGGTTACTTATTTATGTAACTTTAAACCTATTTACAATCGACTTAGAAGTCAGACTCGCACTACAAGTGTAAAGATTCATGTGCTCTTGACTGTACACGACGATTATTTTTTATAAAAAATTAGTTTTTGTCAATTTTTTATTCAGCTGTGTCAAGAATCACTAGCACAAATTTCCCTAACACACTCTACACCTACTAGTATACAATATGTAACAGAATAAGCGCAATTCCTGAAATTAGTTTGTTCAATATCGACTACTTCTCGCCATCAAACGTAAAAGTTTGGCGAGATTAGAATTAAATAACACCACTGTATTTATAAATTGATTTCAATAAAAAAAAAACTTAATCGATTTCAGCTATTACAAATACAAATTTATTTATTTTCTGTAAATGTATAAAAGAAAAGTCAATAGTCTAATAACAAGGTATCTACTCTAAACTCGTCCATGAAGATTGGCTGAATGTAAACAGCAAGAAACTCAAGGGCAGCTCTTTTTAATGTCATATAGTAAATATGGTTTAAAAGATTTTTAATATGCGTTAAAATTTTCCGAAAAATTAATTAGCCTAACTGAATTTAGGGCTACCGTATACAATAAAGATATAAAGATTTTAATTATTATTATTATTATTGCTCTATATTTAAGAAATTTGGTTAGACAAACCTAAATTACGAATGCGTCATTTTTTATATTCATAAACTAATTGGGGTGTATAAGGAAATGCGCTTACGCTACCTATGCAAACCGTACTTTTATTACTCTTTATTTATGAAATTTGGTTACACAAATCTAAAGTACGAATGCGTCACTTTTTAATGAGAGGTTTTTTTTTGAGAATTAAAAAAAAACATAGTTTGCAAGAACTCTGTAGATGGCGTTGAATTGACTACGTTACTACTAAATGCGGCACGTCACCATAGAGTAACTTATAACCGCGACTTCCTTATTCTGTGAACTTATATTACTCGCCAACGACCTAATCTTTATAATCTGTGATTACGACACTTTCGTTTGCTGCTTGCTTCTGAATGTAACCTAGTTTTCTCGCGCTTTGTTAAAATTCAGTTTTTTTTGTTCGTTGTTTTCGTCAAGTTTTGGTTTTGTTGTTTTATCTTTGTTTTGTTTGTGTGTGACAGTGACATTTACTTTTATATACGTTTCGTTTTACGATATCAAAAAAATGATGTGACGTTCCGTTCCTAGCAGTAACTTAGCAAGTTCAGCGCATCTATCCAGAGAACAGGGAAGAGTAAAAAAAAAAAAAAGAAAAACCCCCCGCGCTTATTCTTTAGCGCGTTGTTAATATAGCTTACTAGCAGAAGCTATGAAGGCAGCTAGAATTGTATCCATAACGCCATCAATTATGCAGGTCGCTGGCTTGTAGTAAATCTGTGAAAGCAAGCGTAATTGGTGAATTATTCATCACGGATTAGCCATTGTAACGAGCTCCTATTGCCGACTGTTAGAACTTATCTACACTAACATTATAAAGAGGTAAGATTTGATTATTTTTTTGCCATGAATAGGCTCCGGAACTACGGGACCAATTTAAAAAAAAAACACAAATTGAAAGCTTACTTTTCTGGGAGAAATACGAATTATAGTAACAATGTGTTCAGAATGCATTTGTTGTGAAGTTAAACCACTAGACAAAAATGTATGTACAATTTTAGTAATATACCTAGTCAACTTTTGAATTAAACAATGCGTAACAGAAAAAGCGCAATTCCTCATACACCCCAATTAGTATAATAATATTTAAAAAATATGATGCAATCGAACTTTAGTTATGTCTAACCAATTTTCTTAAATATCGATTAATAAAAGCACGATTTCGAAAGTTAGAGCTTTCTATGGAAATCGTGCTTCAAATTCTGCTATGATAATTAATTTTTTTGAAGAATTTAACACATAATAACTGAAATCGAATAAGTAGTCAATACTGAACAAACTAATTTCAGGAATTGCGCTTATTCTGTTATATGTTGTATAATTTTTTTTGGGTTAATCGTAAAATTACTAATAAATAAACAAATATGTATATCTTTTAGTTAACATTATCAAACTAGCTCTTTTGTTTGACTCACATGGTGAAGGTACATCGCTTCGTATGCCGGCGTTTTGTACACATCGAAATACGGGTATTCCACGTTCGTCGGCAGAATATCGAAATTTTCGGTCAGCGGCATAATTATTCCCACTAAAAACTCAATAAGCGGTATAAATTCGTGAATATTTTATTGGGAGAAATCAAATCAATTTGCGCACATTGCTGTGCAGTTGGACAGAGTGGAGTGCGCTAAATTATTTTATGGAGCAGTTTAAACTTTTTGAAGGTACATTTTTCATCGCTACTATTTCAAATATAGGTATTCTGTAGTCCGAAAACAACACGGCTAAACCGCTAAACTGATTACAATGTAATTTCACAGGACAATAATTTACATTATCAGAAAGGACGAAGGCTACTTTCGTCCCAGAACGCGAACAAAGCCACGGGCAGAACCTAGTCTACATCTACACTAATAATATTATAAAGATTAAAGATTTGGATTTTTTTGGGAGTAACATGGGCTATATATTTTTTCCATGGGAATATGACTTCCGAAGCTGAAATCAGAACAGCTAGTTTCTTATATTTCTGTTATTTTATTTTGATAAAAAAAAAATTAAAAAAAATATACTCGTATTACATAAAAAAAAATTAAACAGCTAGTTTCTTATAAAAATTACAGCTATAAATTGAAGTTGCAGTAACTCATTTATGTATGTTGTTAAATAATAATTGAAAGTTCCAACACTTATGTGGTTTACTCATGAATTTGACATTAAAGCGGTATTAGAAGGAAGCTTAATTTCCCGTCGTTATAGAGGAGGGTCTTTTGAGAGCTTTGAGTGTTTTGCAAAATCATTCTCTCTCTTCATAGAGCTTAGCGTTATACTCGCAGCCTATATACCTATGTAGTTTTCTAAAAGCGAGGTTCTCTGCGTCTGAATTTAATTTATTAAATTTAATGACGCTCATGACTAGGCTAGTATTTTTTGTTAAATTTTGATATTCGATGTATGGGTATTAAAGAACTGGTATTTCTTTTACATATTTAACCTACATAATAATTATTATTATTGTACAACACGATTGATCTTTATAGAAAAATGTTAAAAGTCATCCGGAAAATTTTTAAATATAAAAAAAACTAAAATGGCTTTATTCTATGATTTTTTGGCAGGAAAACGGGGGTATAAGGCGTGAGTTTTTTAATTTAGCTAATAAAAAAATCGTACCCGAGACAGCGCCTACGCACATTGTCGAGTATGACGTCATAACGAATCGGGCCTTTTTGATGCTCTTGTATAGGATGTCCCGATGTTCCTTCTCCTTGGGCTTGAACTCTTTGCAGTGGAGGTGCTGAAGGAGTTTCATTATTTTCTTCCTCTTCATCCAGAATACGGCAATTTTGAAATACGTATACATTTCGCTTAGAAACAAGTACAGTCTGAGAAAATTAAAAGTGGATTAGGATAATTATTATCATAATCATCATTTAGATAGGTATAGTTTACTGTATAGTATTTATTTATTTATTACAAAGTATTACACAGTGAAAGGGGTGTGGTTTGCATCTTCATTCCTGAGAATTATATTTAAAAAAAATAATTCAAAGAAAGTATGATGTTGTTTTTTCCAAAAATGGTTGAAAAAATAATCGTTTTTAAACACAAAATTTGAAAAGGTTTCCAAATTTTGAAGAATCTTGCCGAAGCTAAGAAGTAACTCTACGAATAAAATATCGTTGAAACCATGTAACGTTTTAATTCTTTATAAGTATGTTCTGAAAATATTGTACAGATTTAAACATTAAATAAACGGGGTTCATCTATTCAAAATTTATTTTATCCATATGTGTCTAAGATCGAATAGTAAGATATGTTTTGATATAGATTACTTAATAATAATAAATATAATAATAATATAATCTCACGCCTTTTTTTATCCCTGAGGGGGTAGGCAGAGGTATTCCATTACTGGATATACCCACATTTCACGAGATATATTGGACCCCTAAGCGTGATAGGTGGTGAGCCCATCGCCGGACCGGGTCTATTTACACACGTCTCAGAATTAATTCTAAGACCTGTGGTTTCCTCACGATGTTTTACCTTCACCGTCGAGCTAGTGATAAATATGTACGTAAGTTTTTGAAAAACTCATTGGTACATGCCAGGATTCGAACCCGAGCCTCACTGATTTTCGGCCGGCTCTTTAACCGTCCGGGCTATCACTGCTCTACTACTATAGATTACTTATTTCCGTATTTACACAAACAGATTACTAATTGATTATATTTTTCCGACGACAGCAAACAGAATACTGTACTGAGTAAACTAGAAAAAAGTACCCTTCTGCGATGTCTCCGACATTTTCTGTTCGCTTCAGCAAATAAACCACTTCACCGATGCCGGGCAAAAAACACACAAGCCATAAGACTACTACGGTATACAATAACTGAAGATAAAACAGGATATTCTTCGGCGAGAACTCATTGTACCACATCCCATAGAATTTGAGCCAGTAGATATGAACTGCGTGGTACAAACGCGGGTTTAGGTCGTCCCATGATTCTACTACGCCATACGGCAGAAATGGTTTCAATTTCGCCTTCATTTGACTAAACGGTTCCATCCTTTGACGTACAATTTGAGAATACCTATCAATATTGCTACTATAACATGAGAAAACGATAAGTGGATGTAATACATTATTTTGTAAGCACCATTGTTAAGAGTAAGTGCTTTTAAAATACAATATGCCCTTTTATTGTCACAAAGACCCCGAAAGTGAACTTTTAGCGAAACTGAATTGTATATTAAGACCATTTTGAATGGCAAATGTCTGCCTATCTACGTGTACTTAATTTATTATTCCTTTCTGAAAATGAGAGATGATTTTGTGGACTGAAATGTTTTATAAGTACACAATTAATGTCTCAAAATTTTATTTGTTTTGCGATTTTTACTAATTTAATGGTTGCGTTATTTTGCTCCGACTCCACCTGCGTCGCGATAATTAGCACCGTATTTATCACACCATCTTTCACTTTTTCAATGGCATTAAGCAAGACTTAGCAATTAATACACAAAAGTTTTGAGATGGAGCATTCAGGTTATAATATAAAAAAATAAATTCAAAGAAATATTTTTTGCAGAAGAAAAAGCGAAAGATTATCAGCTGTGAAATAAGAATCGAGAGGATAGGAAATCATCGTGATCTTTAATATTATAATACCTATACTAGCAGCGCCCCGCAGTTTCACCTTCAGTTTCCGTTCCTGTGGGAATACGGAGTTAAAATATAGCCTATGTGTTACTCTGATGTATATGCTATACTTATACGTTTCAACAAAATCCGTTCAGTAGTTTTTGCGTGAAAGAGGAACAAACATCCATACATCTTTACATACAAACTTTCGCGTTTATAATATTAGTATGATTTAAGTCCTCAATGATGTCGTCAGAGTTTTAAGTTCAATAGTCTCCAATACACTCCTACGTGATTTCACTGGATTAGAAGATAGTGTGCGACAGTGTGATTATAATTGCTAAAATTCTTGAAGCTACTTTTGATGCACGGTGGGAAAGTCATACCATGTTTTTCTCAGTCCTTATGCTGCCATGTTATTTTCGTTCGCCGTTTGGAAGCTATTAAATGAATGAAAATGTATTTATTTTCTGTAGGCAATTGATAATTACACTTAGAAAAGTCAATAGAGACTCTAAACTCGTGAGGACCATGAAAATTTACTAAATGTAAACAGCAGCCCATCTCCACCGACGAGTTGCTGCAATTATAGTTGCCCTGTTTACTATAAATATGCTGTAAATTATTATGTAGCTAGACTTTATGCAATACCTAGACCATATACATATTATCACACCTACTGACTGATGTTTGTGAAAAATTTAGTTTAAGGATAAATACTTTGACACTGTAGAATCAGTTCGTGTGTCATTTGCTCTTCTAAAACTATAAAGAAAAAACAAATTAATAATTAAGAGATTAAAAACAAAAATAAATGAAATCCAATTAATTACAGGAAAATGAAATTTTATAAGGAGTTAATGAAGTTGCATGCTCCTTAAGGAGAAGTTAATATAATATGATGCCGAAAGCAATTATTATAATTACCAAAGCGATGTAATTACCGCTATGAGAGAAGGTAGCGCTCCTAACTATGGATAATTGTATTTTCAAAGACGCTTTATTATATTCATAATTTTCTAACTAAATACAAAGAGGATTCTTGCGAATATTCTGAATAAAGTACGAAGTAATGGCTCTATTTTCCATTAAAAGTAGATAAGTGGGGAAGAGGCCTTTGCCAGTTCTAAGAGAGAATATTGAGGCTAGATTGTTAGCAAATTTGATCAGTTTCTAACGTTCGCGAGTGCATGTGGTTGTGGTTGGTGATATAATTCGCTTTTTTGGAAAATTTGAAGCTTTAAATTGGCCTGAGGAAAATAAAAATTATTTAAAAGGAAAATATATTTTTTTAAATAAATTCTAAGTAACAGCCTCTAAAGCTGTAGTGATTTTTTTGGAAAAAAAGAAGCAATTTTAGTAACCAAGAAAAAAAAAGTTATAAAAATTTACGATTACCCGACGAAAAAAAATGAAAATGAAAATGTATTTATTTTGTATGTATTTAATTGATAATTACACTTAGAAAAGTCAATAGTCTAATGAGGCACTTTGAACTTGTCCAGGAAGATTGGATAAATGTAAACAGCAGCCCATCTGCACCGACGAGTTGTTGGTTCCAAATGCAATACCCCGAGGAGAACCAGCAAGAAACTCAAGGACGGCTCTATTTAATCTCATGTCTTACTAGTAAATATGGTTTACAATAATAATTATAAAGACGATATTGACAATTTTAAAATCAGATCTCTAAAGGGTTGACTTTAACGAATAATGAGCATTAGTAAAAAAATGTAATAATTGAACCAATTACCTAATCCCAAAGAAAAATTTGATAAAGCACCTAATAAATTACGCAGGAAAATCGGAGAATGGTGGCAAGCCAAAAGCCCATCACTTCAACTCAGTTAAAAAGTCAATGAATCATCGTTAAACGAGCCACCTTTCAACGCTGACGGATCGGTGGCTTACATAAAATATATTATTCAAAAGAGTGATAAAATATGAAACGATTTTATGTGATTCGCACAGGCAGGGAGGCGAATTTGCATAATCACCGCCCGCCGGCCGCACTGAAATGAAATACGTGATCGTACAAACAATGTGAAACAGCTACAAGTGACGTAGCTCTGAGAGTAGAAATTAATGCGGATACACCAGAGGACATTGTCAGAGATCGTCAAGTGACGAGAATACCGGAAATACGTGTACACCCACTATTAGAAACCAGAAGTTGGTTTGATATTGCTTGAGAAGAAAATGAGTAAACCAACAACAATAACACATTCGATTCACAAGATCATTTACTCATATAGGAAATACCTGCGCAAGAGACTGAAAACTGATTCACAGTCATGCCAACGCATCGCTTAGGTACCTGTATAGTTTTCGTCCAAGTCGAAAGTCAAGTGGAAGTCGGTCTCGTGGGATAAATGCCAAGTCCACGCAATCGTAACCAGACGACTGTGTGCCTTCTTTAACTTGATTGGTATGTAGATATTCAATAATACAAGTATGTTATTGTGTTTCCACCAAATATTATGCCGAAGACCAATCAGAGTCTCTCATGTTAGGCTCCAATTATTGTCTCATCAATGCTTTTTGATAACGTGCCGAAAAAGTTTTTTTTTTAAATTGTCTGACACAATTCACATACGTTAATTTTGGTCTCAAACTACGCATGGCCTGTGTACTATGGGTACTAAACAACTGATCAATATACTTTAATAAATATTTAACACCCAGACACGAAGCCAGCAGACATGTTCATGCACACAAACGTTGGCCCCGAGCGAGGATCGAACCCTCGACCTCCGACTCAGAAGGCAGGGTCACTACCAACTGTGGCAACATGCCCCTCGTTTTATTAGTCTATTGGGAGAAAATAATAGACCAAGTTATGATCGAAAGGTAAAGTATTAACGAAATATAAATGAGATCTGTGAAAGATCAAATGAGATCTTTTCAAGACACGAAATATCTCGAATCACTGAATATCATGATTCTCAGAAATATAGATCAACAGTATGATAGGCAGACTTCAGTAATTGAGTCTTCCCATTTTCAAGGAAGAGAGAATTAAAATTATCTCAATAGCAATTGGATGAATACCTCCACCGCTTAGTATCAGCTATCCCTCGGTTTGGTAAATATTCTGTTTCAATAATAAATGGTAGATTTATCAAAGATATAGCTCTTGAAAGTGTATTTGGGATTCAAGACGATTCATGAGTGCACTCGGCGAAAGCAGACTGTAACGTATCTGTTCTATTGTGCCTTTCAATAGTATTAAGGAAATGCTTTAGTAGGCACTCAACTGGATCTCAATGGACACTTATTTACGCAAAAATAACGGTTCTTCGAATACCTGTAGGTGATTTCTACTTTTCTAGAGCGACCGTACCGGAATATTTGTTTTCATGTTACAAAAGCAGATGGCCTTGTGAAAGAGCCTGCTTCACATGATAATAATCAGCGAGGCTCGGGTTCGAATCCTGGCATGTACCAATGAGTTTTTCAAAACTTACGTAAATATTTATCACTTGCTCGTCGGTGATGGATAACATCATGAGGAAACCCGCAGGTCCCAGAATTAATTTTGAGACATGTATAAAAGACCCAGTCCGGCGATGGGCTCACCACCTATCACGTTTAGCGGTCGTAAGAATATCTCGTGAAATGTGGGTATATCCAGAAATAGAATACCTCTGCCTACCCCTTCGTGGATAAAAGGCGTGAGATTATTTATATTTAAAAATACGCCTACATTTTATTTGTGAGGTGGTTGGTAGAGGTATCCTTTTCCTGGAAGTATATATTTGGGACCTATGCAGGACAGATGTGGGTCTGTTCTTTCTTACACATGCCTTAAAACAGGCTTGAAAATAGGAGATGATTATATTAAAGCTGGGAACCACATACTGCTTAAATATATTGTGACAGTCCTTGTATTCAACGAAGGTGGGCAGGTTTTACTTGTGGTAAACACATAACTGTATATGCGTTAATCTGTGCGTGAGAGAGAAAATGAGTATGGTTTGCATAAAAATGAGCGATGGCGATTTAGTCTCTAGACCCAGTGATTTATGCTGTGCGTTGATATATCACCAATCAGTCAGTCAGTTTATTTTTTTTATATACATATATAGATCAAAAGCTACACACCCCCGAGTACTGACCACGAGCGTAGTCTTATAACTTAACATTACGTTAACAATTTGTAAAGGTTGCAAGTAGTAATTCGAGAAAGCGACAACATACATTGTTAGCACCGGCCTTTATCGCGAAGCACATTCGCCACACCCACGCAGCGCCTCTAATTTACGCCAGCAGTAGCTGCCTTACAATTTTCTTGTTTGTTAAAAGAACAGCTAAGGCGTAGACGAACGCCTAGCATGGATTCGCGTGTTTGCTGACAGATAGCAATCTGGAGGGGGCAGAGGAGCAGGGAGGGGCACGTGTTGTTTAATTAATGGCGGCATATCGCGTGGAAACGACCCATTTGTCTCACCTGCAGTCGGATGTTCACAGAAGAATTGTAAGCGATACAAATACCTTAAATGTTTTCAAACACTTACGTCCTCGTTCCGTTTACGGATCTATGGTGAGGAGGAACGGGTCTCTAACTCTGATATGCATTCATAGCATACCGAAAAAGTAGTGAATTACTTGGAGAAACTGATGGGTGAAAAGTTTGCTATGATATCGAAGTCACGTTATGACTTTTACCGTTTATAAACACGGATTTTGATAAAAAATAATAATGTGTTAAGAATCGTGCCAACCTGGCAAATCTTTTGCCGAAAAAGTTTCAAAAAATAATTGACTCTTCATATGACAAATTTCTCGATACTTTTTCTTCATTTTCTGTTACTAAGCAGCTTGATTTATTAATAATATTCAAGTTACTAATTCTAAATACAATTTCATTTAATTTCATTATTGAAGGTATTTCTTGTCTAATGGATTTGGCTAATGGATTAATAGTGACTAAGTTAAAAGCGAAGTATGATTTTGGAGTGGCTAGGAGCCTACAGTCTTTTATTAAGATTACAGAACAAATGTTCCGTGGCTGCCACGGAACATTTGTTCTGTAATCTTACGGCGTGGCACATGTCATGCGAGACCTCCAGCGAAGTCATGACAAGTGTAGCAACATTGCACGATTTGTTTCTTGGCACCACATTTTCACTTGATTGACAAAAGTCACAGAGTAAAGGACACTTCCGTGGGTTGCGACTGACGCGCGTGGCTGGTGCGACAAGTCAATGTATGAAAATGATCGACATCGTCCGCAGACTTCGGAAAATGGCGCCATACATTTTCATACATTGACTATTGTCGCATCAGCCGCGCGCGTCTGTCACACGCAATCGATCGCGCGCGGCTGGTGCGACAAGTCAATGTATGAAAATGATCGACATCGTCCGCACGCGTCTGTCGCAGACTTCAGAAATGGCGCCATACATTTTCATTCATTGACTATTGTCGCATCAGCCGCGCGCGTCTGTCACACGCGATCGATCGCGCGCGCCTGCGATCAGCCGCGACCCACTGAAGTCTACCTTATGCGTGTTGTGCAAGAATGTAGATAAATCAGAATCGGCTAAATTATTGTAGACGAAATGTTTGACGTCGCTGGACGTAACCCAACGTCACCTGAATTCGCCTGAAGTAGCGGGAGATTCGTCCATTTGTTTATAGGAGGCTTGGTTCTATGCGTATAATGAAATTTCAATTGTTCAATGTTTGTACACGCATCCTGCAAAAAATAATACACCAAAGTCTAACTTATAAACACATTAATATTAAAAAAAAACATTGCAATACAAATTCAAATGGTTTTAGAACTTTGCTGAGCTAGAAAATATTTAACATCATTATTATTCAACTACTCATGTAACTATACTATTTATTACAGACTAGCAGCGCCCCGCGGTTTTACCCGCGTAGTTCCCGTTCTCGGGGGAATACAGGAATAAAATATAGCTTATATGTTATTCTGATGTATACCTAAGCTATATAGCTGTAAAGTTTCATCAAAATCCGTTAAGTAGTTTTTGCATGAAAGACGAACAAACATCCATACATCCATACATACAAACTTTCGCGTTTATAATATTAGTAGGATGTCCCATTTAATGAGCAAGGATGTATAATAACCCATTTGAGCCCACCGCCGATTTAACCCGTTCTAGTTTCCCTTAGTTCTGTGGGATCCACACCCACGATCTGCAATTGTAATAACGAGATCCGAGATTGTTAGTTCGCTGGAAGATAATGCCGTGTTATTACGGCCGGATAAATGGTGGAACGTTTTTATTTAAATATCGCTTTTCCGTTGCTCGTTTCGTGTTGTTTTCGCTAGGTAGTGATTTCATCTTTGTTAAATAGGTAAGTATTGAAATTAATTGCTATTATTAAGAAACACTCATATCCAAACAAGAGAGAAGAGATACAAAGATCAGTGAGAGTCTTGTGGTTAAAGAGCCCGTTTCTCATTTGTGAGGCACAGGTTCGAATTCTGGTGACAGCAAGTAATGAGTTTTCAGAAACTTACGTAGATATTTATCAGTCGATGATGAAGGAAAACATCGTGAGGGTTCCAGAATTAATTCTGAGGCACGTGTAGGGTTCCAAAAATATACTGGTGAAAAGAGTATTTCGAGGAATAGAACCTCTGCCCTTTGGGGATAAGAGCTAGGGGTGAGCATATTTATTTATTTTATAATCCTATTTTGGCTAAGACAATCACTGCTGCCTTCGGTGAATAAGTACCTACATAGACTGCAAAGTAAAAAGTCGTGAGTTTAGATTATTTGTAAATGTACAGTCAACAAAGTTGTTAGGGTTACATGGCCAGTAACTGAGAATTCATTTTTCTGGGGAAGTCATAAATAAATCTTATTGATTAATGTTTATTTCGAAAGGTATCTTTGATCCCTATAATTTACCAAAAAAATACTATAAATACATTTAAGGCTTTAAGAGAAAAGTGAATCTTAATTTTTGGCCATGTAACACTAACAACTTTGTTGACTGTTCATTAATAATATAAAAAGACAAGGCGAAGTATTAGTAATCATTACCATTTTTAAATTTGCAAGTTTAATAAATCTGAAAACACGTGAATAAATTAACCTAAAATTTTGCTTTTAGCCTCCAAAATGTAGTTTACTAATTCATTAACACAGCGGGTAATAGGCAGCACAAACGGACGGACTCAGGCTAGGCCTCATAAATATCTGAGCGCTCGCAAACTTAATGAAATTTCGTAATAAGTACGTACGCAAATACTTGAATTTGCGAGTACATCGAATTAGAAAGTGTTTAGAATAGAGATTTATAGTCTTAATAACTAAAATGTTTTGTGGAAAAGCACTTACGAAACTTTTATTGATAACAGAAAATTTAATCTTTAATCGTATACGGTCTTATTAATAAATGCAGACTAGAGCAAGATTAACTTTCGTCCAAGTATTAACTCGATATTGGTCAACCTTCTTTGGTTACAAAGAGTTTCTAAATTTAAATATAACCACTGACTTGAAAGACGATGCAGATATCGAAAGAGAGCGGAGTAATATGCTCGCCCGCAGGTTTGCCGGATATTCTATAAACGTAAAAATTACGCTTTTTAAATCCTACTGTACATCATTTTAAACCAGTGAAAATGAAAATGTAAATGTATTTATTTCAGTAGGTAATTGATAAAAAATTACACTTAGAAAAGTCAATAGTTTAAAAATAAGGCACTTTGAACTTGTCCATGAAGATTGGCTTAACGTAACAACCCAACGGGTAGTCTGTGGGTGTCATATACGCTGAAACAGTACAACGCTACTAACACCATCCTGAGAGCATTCTCGTGCAGGTTTGACTGTCAGTGCATGAATCATTGCAGTATGATTCATGTACCTACTGACTAGTATTTAATTAGATGTCTGAACTTTATTATTATTATTAGATATTTTTTAAATTTATTTAATTAAATTTTTTAATTATTAGTTTCATTGATTTTATTTTTGTATAATAATTATATGGATGTGACTCATCTGAAATACAATTATTATTATTATGTCTCAAAACTGCCTTAGTGAGGGTGAAATGGCAAAATAATAACAGTTTGAGTATTAATTTCAGACTTTGAACACACTGACTTGAATACTTATTTCAAATGATATACGGAAATATTATACGGTTTTGCCGTGACCACAGATATTAGAATACTATAGTGACTCCATATATAGTCAATGACACTAGTATGAGTTCCAGAATTATTTCTGAGGCATGTGTAACAGCCCAGTCCGGCGACGGCCTCACCACCTATCACGTCTAGGGGTCGAATATTCTCGTGAAATGTGGGTATTTACAGAAATAGAATACTTCTGCCTAGTTTTTTTGGGCTGTTACGGGTTGATGACGACAACTCATGAGCCCATTTCTACGAGGAATCGAATCCGTGAACCATGCAAAATAAATGTCTTGAATCAAAAAGGTGCGTCTCCATCGAGGTGGAGAATCAAATGGGGAAGGCTCGGCGTTATCAGATTAAGTGATCCGTCTTCATTAATCAAGCTATTGGCGTTAACTTCTAATGACTCGTTATTAGGTCGGGGCTCCAGAGGGATGACGTCATCGATTCTGTGGAATGCTGGCTGGCGTGTTTGCCATTGCAAATTTTATTTATAAATATTTATCTTCCTCTGGCATTCTTGGTAAAATGTATGAAAATATTTATACACGTGACTAAATGTTATATACCGTCTACGGAACCTTACTATGCGTTGTTAGACACTCACTTGGCTGGTTTTTTATGGCTGATTACTTCAATGTATTGCTACAATCCAGTGGCATTGAATCTTTATGGGATCAATGTAAACACTTTATTTCGTGCTGGATTGGATTTTTTTTTATAAAGATAACGAGCTTGTAGCGACAACTAGCGGTACTACACAGAACTAAATAAAGCGCCATGGATGGTCTAAACCACGCAATCGAAGTTTGCTAATGAGTTTGTATAAATACCACTGTCCAACATCTACCGTTGAAGCGCGGTCCCCAGGCACGATCACCTCGCCTGGCGGAAGATCTTCCCTTTTCACGCTGGAGGAGCATTCCACCTCCGCTCCTCTATAAGCACTGTGTTCTAACACTGCATTGAAACATTATATATGAGAATAAGGGAATACGATATAGCCTGTTACTCAGGGATAATCTAGCTTTCCGTTGATTAAATGATTATTATTTTTATTATTGGTAAAAGAATTTATGAAATCGGTCCAGTAATTTTTGAGTTTATTCGTAAAAAATCTTTCCTCGAATCTGACATTTTGTGAATCCGTCATTTTGCGAATCTGACATTTTGCGAATCCGTCATTTTGCGATGGTTCCATAATATTATAGTAGGTATAGACTACCAGTAGGTGTATTATGTGTCACTAAATATGGGGATTTAAAATTAGTAGTCGCATTCTATTTGGTGTAAGGTTCTAAGGTCACTATCGAATTGTATGTATTCAACTATTCATGTCGAAATGACATTCAAGTAATGTCACTTTGAAAATAGTGTTGAATAAAACGAATTTGCCAGTGAATGAAGTCTGGCGCGAAACTTTGGGTGAGACTTCAAACTTTTACCAATAAATGTATGCAATAATGTGTTAAGAAAGTTAGTTTTTTAGAAATCAGTTATAGAATTTTTATCATTGAAAAGGATTTCAGAAAATCTTTTAAAGTATCTTTGGTGTGGAAAAATTCGTATTATCATGGAGTTATAGCACAAAATAATGGTCACGCTTTATATTCTAGGGGTCATCAGAGGTATTCTGTTCCTAGAGATTTTCCAGAGGATTTTTGGAACATCTAAATATGATGGCTGGTACTGATAGTGCTTCAGAAATTATCCTGGGGCCTAAGAATGTTTATTGCTCCGATTAGATATTGATAAACATACGAGTACGTATTTCAGTTTTTCTTAAAAACAAGCTATACAAACCTAGAAACCGGCCAAGTGCGAGTCGGACTCGCGCACAAGGGTTCCGTACCATTAGCGTTTGTTGTGTGGGAGCCCATAAATATTAATTTTATTTTGGTTTTAGTATTTGCTGTTAAAGCGGCAAAAGAAATACCTACATAATTTGTAAAAATTCCAACTGTCTAGCTATCGCTGTTCTTGAGATATGTACCAAGCCTGGTGGTACATGATTAACTGAGACTGCAGATGGATTTAGTCTGATTTATTTAAACCTTACAACTGCTTATATACTATGACAAGATGTGGTTTATCTATCGATCTAACTATCTCTAATCTTACAATTACGTGCCGTGCATTTGCCACATAACTTCACGTGCGGTGTCGCTACAAGATACACCCTGGTGACAGACAGAGGGACGCGCGGATAGACAGCGAAGTCTTAGTAATAGGGTCCCGTTTCTACCCTTTGGGTACGGAACCCTGAAAATAACTAAAGCAACATGCGGTTCTTTGCTTTTATTTATTTATTTTTTATTTATTTAACTTCATGTACCCAGAAAATGTACACATGGCGAACTTGATGCCTAAAGGCATTATCTACCAGTCAACCATCAGCCTAAGCAGAAATATTTGGCGGAATTGGCCGCAAATAGTAAAAAATCAATTAAACATAACATTACGTTAAATCCTAATACATATATAAGTTGATAAAATAAACGAATACATACTATATATCGTAACAAACATAAAACAAAAATACTTACATAAAATAATCTAAAGATGATGATTTTCTTTCGAACAATTTATGTCTGACCTGATAAAAACGCACGAATTTTTCTCTTCTTTTATGTTGATATTTTGAATAGGATTGTCGCTACAGCCTCATTGAGCCTAGTTAACTTTTGCGGATAGTACCGGCTCAACCAACATTAAACTAAATGAGGACCGCGTGTGAATGTCCCACAAAATGGACTACTTAGACTACTTAACGTAATGTTTATAATTATAGCTGTTAGTAGTTTAAGGGTGTGGTGTCAGTAAACGCCTTCTGTCATTAATGCTAGCCAAGAAGCGTCGCCGACTAATTACGGAAGATTGATGACGGGGGCTCTCACCGCATTTCAGACATGCCATGGCTAAAGTTGGGTTGCGAGTGCAGGCGGATATGTAAATGAAACTTTACGCTTGCATTTTTTATGTAGGTAGTCTTTTTTTTATATTAATTCTGAGACATGTGTAAACAGACCCGGTCCGGCGATGGGCTCACCACCTATCACGTAGGTGTCCAAAGAATATCGCGTGAAAAGTGGGTATATCCAGAAATGGATTACCTCTGCCTACCCCCTCGGGGATATGAGGCGTGAGATTATTTATTTTTTATTGAGATTAACTATTTTTAACTAACTAAAATTCACAGCATACGTTCTAAAAAAATTACGAATGTTCTTATAAAATTTTACCACTTCAGTAGATGTACCTACCTATACATGGTGATTTTAAATTAAATGCAAACATATAAAGCGTAGGTCAAAAAATTTATAAGAACCTATTTTCGGAATCGATTTTTATTTTTCATATTACTACTACTTTACAAGAAAACATCAATTATTACAAAAATTTAAAAACAACCTAACACGCCGTACATAAACAATGCGTGTATTGTGGCCTCTTTTTTATTTTAATATTATTTTGTTTCAACTTTTTAAATACTTCATAAATAAATTTAAGTTATGACTGTACCTATGTACACGCAACACAACCCTCAGAATATTTATTTTGTTTTTTCTATATTATAAACAGTCTCAAAAGACAAGTGCTGTGCCAATATATAATATATTATATTTTTCAAAATTGAAGATTGATGGATGTGTAGAGTTACATCATTGTAGTAATATAACTGTTTTCAACATTTAGTGGTTTTAATAAATAAAAGTGGAACCAAGTCACGAAGGGTTCCGTACCATTATCTATAAAAAAAAAAACGTTTATGTTCAAAACACGTTTGTTTTATGGGAGTCCCATACATACATACATATGCTCACGCCTTTTTCCCGAAGGGGTAGGCAGAGACAACAGCCCGCCACCTGCTACGATCCTGGCATACCCCACGTGCCTCATCCACATCCATCAATCGGTTCATACAAGCTCGTCGGTTTCGGGTACTCTTTATCTGGCTTTTTTTCAATACATCGCCGATCTGATCGATGTAAGTACGCCTAGGTCGCCCTCTGCCAACTCGGCCACTCACAATCCCCTTATATATTTGTCTCGTTAGACGCCTTTCATCCATCCGCTCGACATGTCCAAACCACCTGAGCATTCCTTTCTCAATCTTAGTCACTACATCCTCCTTCAAGCCACAACGCTCTCGGATTACACTATTCCTCATTCTATCAATCAATCGTACTCCACTCATGCTTCTTAGCGAGCGCATTTCTACTGCATTTATTCGACTCTCGTGCTTCTTCTGCCATACCCAACTCTCGCTAGGAGTCCCCTTTAAATATTTATTTTATTTTGTTTTAAGTATCTATTTGTTGTTATAGCGGCAACGGAAATATATAATTTGTGAAAATTTCAACTGTCTAGATAACGCGGTTCTTGAGATACAGCCCGGTGACAGACAGACGGACGGACAGACAGCGAAGTCTTAGTAATAGGGTCCCGTTTTTACCCTTTGGGTACGGAACCCTAAAACATGATCGCACTAAAATGCACTTCGCTATCACCTGAGGCATCCTTTAACAATGTGTGTAAGGCAGTAATTAGCGTTCAGAAACTTAAGATCGATGAGATTTTTACTGTTATCAACTTTTGGCCAAAATTGACGATATTGACTGTATTCATTTATTTAAAATGGTAGAGACTTTTATTTAGTTAACCTTTAATAACATTCATATACAACATGTAACAGAATCAGCGCAATTCCTGAAATTAGTTTGTTCAGTATCGACTACTCATGCGATTTCAGCTATTTTTAACATGTGTTAAATTAAAAAAAAAATCGTAGCTGAATTTAGTTCTTTCTATGGAAATCGTGCTATTATTAATCGATATTTTAGAAAATTGGTTAGACACAACTAAAGTTCGATTGAATCATATTTTTTTTATATTAAAATACTAATTGGGGTGTATAAGGAATTGCGCTTTTTCTGTTACGCGTTTTATACATAATCTCACGCCTATTTCCCATTGGGGTAGGCAGAGACAGATCTCTCGTCCACATCCATAAAACCACCCGACAAAGTTAGCAAAGACATCGAGAATTCAAGGATCATGCTAATTGTAAATAGAAAGTGAAAAAGAAAAAGCCCCGATGCCTAAGCGTCAGTAATCAATCTTCAGTAACGAGCCAGCCATGGAGCTCTTCAGGTCTTGTCTAGAACCTTCGCTGATAACGGAGCTGGAATATCCCACATTCATTTTACTTCATAGTCCGGTTCCGTGTGTTATATGCTGAATGTATATTCATAGGAACAGCTTTTAGGTAGGCAGCTAAATGTACTAAATTAATTGTACTTGAAAAGATTAACGCCTATACACATCTAAACACACATTTTGCTGTTATTCTAGGCGTTCTGTATTTCCGTATTTGAAAGGGTAGTTGAATTGATGAAGCTTTTACATACATTTAGCCTATCATCATGGTCAAGTTTAGAATGCCTTGTTATTATAAACTATTGACGTTTCTAAGTGTATATTCCATACCTAAAGAAATAAATGAGTTTTTAATTTGAGCATACGTTGCACAATTTTCATTTTATTCTATTTACCTATATCAAAGAAAATTTTGTAACGTTTTGTAAATGATAAAAAATATAAAACTTTAATACTGCTGAACAGGCGATGTTTTAAACTCAGAAAACATTGTTTTCTACGAACACACACATAACTCAAGTAAATCGGTAAAAACAACATTTACTAGGAGAGTATAAATACAACTTTGGCGAATGTTATCAAATGCTTCGTGAAAATTAATTGCTCGGAAAAATGCGGCCGCTGTAGCTACGAAAACACCCTTATCATTCATATTTAGCAAAGAGATTTAAATATAATAAGGCATAGAGGGGGCATTGGAAATATTTTCATACAAAACTTTGAAGCCTAAGCCTCATGTCCTTGTCATGTCAGTTAGTATGAACGCGAGCTGTCATTCGGTTGAAATTGTACTAGACTTATTCCACTTGGAATCACTTTTGACTTCAAATTTTTCTCGCTTTGTCCCCTCTATGCCCTATATATTTAAATCTCTTTGATATTTAGGTACCTATTTGTTTTATGCATCGCCGTCTACTCGAATATAAATAATAGAAAATTATTGAATTCGGTTCAAATTTGACGGATATATGGAATAACATACAAAAAAAAACATCCTCCTTTTTTGAAGTCGGTTAAAAACAAAAACTCAGAGGCAGAGGTACTTTACAAGTTGGTAACTGTACTATAAATCAGTGTGTTTTTGGGACCCCAAAACGTGAGAGGCCCATCACCTACTGAGGTGCTAGACACATGCCACACTTACGGCAAATATTTAACTTCATTTCACAGAACAAACTCTGATTTCCTTACGACGTTTTTGACTGGGTACACTACCCAGTCAAAAACAGAGGTCCTGTATTGTTTATGTATTTCAGTTTTTTATTTTTTGTATTAATCGACGATGAATCGAAGTACGAAACGTAGTACGAGATTTTCAATCCTTTTAATATTTGTACTTAATTTAAAATGGTTATGTAGTTATAATTTGTATTACAACTAAGCGAAACCCGGGGATACTAGAATGATGAATGAAAGATTTTTATGATTACTTCTGCTGTATCACGAATCTGCCTAAAAGATTCTGACGTAACCAGAATCTATTCTTATACGCATAAGGGATACTAATATTGTAAATGTGACTATTTAATAAATAAGATATTTATTCAATACCACAAAGCGCAATATAACTAAACTAAAACTAAGGAAAGTTAGAAAAACCCACTAAAATTAAAGGAGTGGTTCATTAATGACTGTTTTTATAGTGTGCATGAATTTTGGACCACAAATTTGCATGATAATGTATGACCACGGATTTGCATGATAAGGTATGTTAGCTGAATAGTGAACCACAGACCAGTAATAGAAAAAGACAGCCAATTGCGAACAAAATTTTGGTCCAATTAAAGAGACGTTGGGGGAGGCAGAGAAAACAACATATAGAATCTATCTTATTTCTCAGTCCCCCTTGAGCGATCGGTCACATTCCACTCTTGTATCTGTTTCACACATTTTACATAAGTATTGGCGCCTGTCATCTTTATTAGGGATGCCCTGCTTACGCATTTAACCGAAACATCGGTATTCAATGAAAAATAGTGATGTTATTTTTTCGATTTTTATCGGTTTTGGTTTTCCGGTGTAATAGGTTTCTACTTATATCATTATTTTTAAGATTTAAAAAAAAAGACGTTTGAAATAGGCACATTTATTTTTATTCTATACATAAACTGATAATCAACATTTCAAAAACAGGCCAAGTGCTCGAAGGGTTCCGTACCATTATCTATGAAAACGGCAAATAACAACAGATACTATAAATTTGTTGTTTATAGTATCTGTTGTTATAGCGGCAACAGAAATATTTTGCGAAAATTTCAACTGTCTAACTATCGCGGTTCTTTAGATACAGCTTGGTGACAGACAAACGGACGGACAGACAGCAAAGTCTTAGTAACAGGGTCCATTTTTAACCTTTGGGCACGGAACCATAAAATAGAGGTACATTCAAGAACGTAAAAGTTTTGGAATTTTTTTCATATAAACTGCCAATGATGTTGATACTTGGTGGCTGAATACTTGCGCTGCATACTGGATCTGAAAAACGACGTTTCGGAAAATAAACAATCTGATCAGCATCAACACGAATATAAATTTGATGAATCTTATTTAGTTATTATAGGTATTATGATTGAAAGTAAAGTTGTTTGTGTGTAAATAAACATTTTTGTTTTATACTACAAGGTCAAGATGTTAAACCTTTTTACAGTAATCTCCAGTGATTCTTTAAGTATGAATTTGTAGAATCACCCTAATATGAAATCACAGTTACTTTACGAAGCCACTGTCAAGTAAAGTAAAAAGTTCTTAATATATTATGTATAGCTGTAACGATCTAAAAGTACTTATGATATTTGTGTTTTATATGATAAAAATCATTTTTATTTTGATTATTAACTATAATTTATTTGACCGGAAGGGATGTAAAACTGATGTAAATGAATCCTATATTTTGTGCTAATTCTACTTCACTATGCAAGTAAGAATATGAATTAAGTTTGGTTGAAAGACAAAAAGTGAAAAAATGAACTTTCTATCCACGTGCTTCAAATTTTTTAAAAAATTACCTTCATTTTATCATAGTCCTAAGAGTTAATATGCATCAGTAAGCTTGGTGCTGCGTGCTTTGCCACCGCTCCCATCCACATTATAAGACATCTTAAGGGAAGCCCGTTGTGCTTGTTGCTGTCCTGCAATAAAGAGATATTTCATTTGGAAATTGTTAAATAAAAAAATAAAAATCTCAGGCCTTTTATCCCCGAGGGGGTAGGCGGAAGTATTCCATTACTGGATATACCCACTTTTAACTAGATATATCGGCCCCTCACCGTGATAGGTGGTGAGCCCATCGCCGGACCGGGTCTATTTACACATATCTCAGAATTAATTCTGGGACCTGCGGGCCTCACGATGTTTTCCTTCACAAAATTGTTACGAAAGCATTTCAGCAGATGTGGGACAGATGTGTCTCGGAACACAGAAAATTTAACTGTAAAACTTTTACAGTGAAAGAGAATCTGTGAAAAAACAACCTAACCAAACTTCTTAGCAGTAAAATATAATGATAATACACTCACCGAATGACCAGATTCAATATCCAAGTAGCAGGAACTCTATAAACGTAAACCGATGAAAGTAACTTGAAAATACCACTCGAAAAACTAAAACACTCAACGGAATTACATTTAGATCACAATTTAGATAGCAGCCATATTGGAAGTAAATACAGACCACAGACCAATAACTGGAATAACCGGAAGTAATCTACCAACAGAACAACTTGATTCTTTTTTTAATTACTCACACATACAAATTCAGCACACACACAGACGCAAAGGGCATGAAAAGCGAGAGTGTAAGTGGGACTTTACAATGAGTGCGAAAAGTCCTATCGTGTACATATGGTCAGGGCCAGCTGGATGGCCCTGTAGTGAACTAAATGTACCTACGATACGAAGTAAGGCCACAATGTGGGTAAAAGGCTCAAGTATCAGCACAACTCCTGCTTTTCAGACCCTATTATCAAAAATAATTCCAAATGTGTAACAGATCTAGTTCACTGTCTTATACTGTAATAGTTGTTTTCTATCACAGTTGGTATATACAAAATAGGTTAGGTATCCCCTAACGACTTCATTAATCCTGCTATTATTCTATGCGCCTTATTATGTGCCTCATTCAGCCATGATCACGATCTTCAGTAATGAGGGACACGGCTACAGAGGGATTATCTGCGAAAAGGTACAGAATACGCAATCTTATTACACGCTCGGCTTTACGTGCTAATACCAAATAAAATATAATAGAAATCCAAATAAATATATTCACGCCTTTATCCCCGAGGTCCTCACTGATATTTCAATCCTGGTTATACCCGTATATTTTTTTGCCCTGGTGAGGTGTGAACATTAGAGTCAATAGAACATCGTACTGACAGCGACCCCCTGACGTTTCCTTTAATGATGGTTTAGCGTCTGAGTAGTAATCTGACGATAAATTCACAGCGCACGTGAAAATGCGGCAAAAATTCCCCTATTACGCGCTTCACCACCCCAAACAGCGGCAGCCAACAATAACGGCAGTCTACAATCAGAGCCATGAAAACTTAATCAGAGCTAATTTCCATTTTCCTTATTGATGAATTAGTACAATACTGTGACAATGTTCACCTTCAACTGAATTCCGACATAATTTATTATTTCAGCGCTGAGTACGCAATCCGTCAAGCGCCGCAGGCAACAATAGTAGCTGTGCCACCGATTTTTCCGACATGAGCCTGAACAAAGAAGTGCGCCGAAAAGAGATTTATCACGGAGACGCAACAACGGGAAAGTTTGGGGCGACGTCGGCCGCAACTGTTGCCACCTCTATACGTACTTTTAACAATGCCACCGGGTTTATTCAATGGTTCCTCTGGCGTGATATACTGCTTGTTAATGCAGGGTATCTAAACAATGTTTCAGTCAGTATTGTAGCACGTGGTAGCCGTAAAAGGACTTTCTCTAGCTGACCAAAAAAGAGAGTCCAGACAAGATCACAATCAGCTTTTAAATAAAGTGCAAAATTTCATCACAAAAAGCAGCTTATTTGCACAGGTTTGCCCAAATTGTACGTACGATGTATTTTTAAAGGCATCCCAAAGGCATAGTCTACCAGACAGCCATCAGGCTAACCATACATAATTTTTCAAGTGCTTAAAATATTTTTTTGTCTAAAGTTAATCAGTTTTTAAGTAGATTCATCGACTTGCAATGCTCATTTATTGTAGAAGACACCTGTATTAAAATAAATAAATACATGAATTATAGAAGACATGTGGCAGGGGATTGGCAATACCTATTTGTGAATTAATGAATGAATGAATTTTTTTATGACATGCATACATGGTTATACTCGTACAAGTTGATATTTTAAATAAGTTGGGACCGGCGTGATGCACCAATATTAGGCATACCAATAATTCACATTTTAAGAATAATTTATAGACATTGAGAAATAAGTAATACCTCTGTCATAAACAACTCGCTTACCAAGTGATAAAATGTCTTCTTCTACAGGCGAAGCCTAAATCTAGGGGTGGATAGGAAAATGGGTAAATGTACAAAGTTTCATGTTTATTTGATTCCCCTGGCGTATTATGTTTCGGTATAATTGGATATTTAAATATAAACATAAATTCTTATCGCTGGCCATTATTTCTGATTATACGAAGACTATTTTGTAACGAACCCTCATAAATAATTATAAGGTATAATTATTTACGAGGGTCAATCAAAAAGTTCTTAGAAGTGCATAGGTAAGTATAAAACGTTTTTGGGAGAAGTTCGATATTTAAATTAAACAGTGTCAACATAGGCACTGTAGCGACACTACATAGGACGCGCCAATAGAAGGCCGAGTTACATAGAACGCGCCAAGAGACGGCCGAGTTCTAAACCGCGCTATCGGAGTTTTCTAATGAGTTTGTATAAATACAACCGTCCAACATCAACAGTTGGACCGCGGTCCCCAGGCACGATCACCTCGCCTGGCGGAAGATCTTCCTTTTCACGATGGAGGAGCATTCCACCTCCGCTCCTCCATACTGGTGACCCCGACGTGATAGGCACCAGAGGAATGAAATAACCTTACCGATGCTTAGAATTGTGTTAGTCTATTACTAGCCTATTTAGGACTTTGTATATCTAGAATGAAATACATTTGAGGAAGGAACACCACTCTAACAACACTTCGCTTCTGTGTCAAGTATAACATTGTGGGCTATTGTTACACTTCCACTACGATTATAGTGGCGTACAGGGCTGGGGCTTAAGGGGTCGTGTCTAGTGTTGAGGTCAATGAACCTGTAATGCCTTTGTAAAGACAAGACCCTTGGTGGGTGGAAAAATCTGATAAGTTTGTTAATGGCGATAAGTACACTATATTCCAATCCCACTTATGCTGGATTCGGCAAATGAAGAGTTGAATTAGATATTCAGAGATTAAAGACCCATTAAAAGATTCAATCTCACGCTAGCTTAGGGCGCTGACAGACCAAACCTCCACCGCTGTTCATCAGTCCATCGGTCCTTCCGACCGTCCGTCCGTCTGCCTGTCTGTCAGTTTGCTGCATTTCATGAAACGTAATCGGGAGACAGTTGAAATTTTCACAGAATGTGTATTTCTATTGCCGCTTTAATAACGAATAATAAATATTGATTAAAATAAAAAAATAAAAAAAACGTTATTTATTAAGAGGAACCACAATATTACAGAACAGTGAACTGAAGATTGACTAGGTATATTTAATCTTGGACAGCCAGGCTGATCCATTGACCATGCCTTAAACTGAGATAGCTGTCAAACCTCTGGTCACCTGGCCTTGTTGTTGTCACATTGAATAAAAAAATTCTTTATATCCTATTTAAGTCTCACTCACGAAAAGAAAATTTTTATGAACAAAATTTTTTAAAAATTGTCCAATTCCGTGTGTCAAATGTTATTATTAAAAATTAAGTGATGTCTTCTTTAGTTAAATATATTATATTTCGCGAACTGATGACCGCTGGAGCCAACACGTATTGGAGTGGAGACCGCGTTTAGGCAAACGAAGTATAGGACGATCTGCGGCACGCACAACCGAACTGGAGGGCGTCCTACGACCTAAAGAAGGTGGCTGGCAGTGGATGGATGCGGGCTGTCCAAGACCGGAATGATTGGGGCGCTACTTGGGGGAGGCTCTTGTCCAGCAGTGGAGAGCATGTATATTTTGTAGAACGGGTTTTTTCTTTGTGTTTAATTTCTGTGCACCGTAGTGTAGGCTTACGTGGAAAATAAATTATTATATTTAGTTTTATAGTATGTCAAAGTTAATAATATTTTGGATGAGAAAAAAAATCTTAACAACTTTATTATCCAGGCTGCTCTAAACACAAGCAAATTTAAAAAACAGTTCAGTATTTAGATAATAATGTTTTGTACGACACTGAAGAAAAATTAAGGCCATTAAAATGTCATAATAAATACTGTAATTCGTTTTAAAAAAAATGTTAATTATGGAGGGTCTGAAATTAAAAAGACATTTCAGATACGGTCCCTCATTTTGAATCGCTCCTATAATGAACCCTCGACCTTTCACTGTATTATGTACGAAGTCCCGTGTAAGCGGAGCTAACATAATATGCTATTTTACAGCCTAGTCAAATAAGTAACATTTTATGAGTTGCTAAAACGAAAATTTACTATGGAAAATGTACTGAGTGAAGAGTTTGTGACGTCGTATTTTTTTGTACTCAAATGATACTTTTTCAATTATTCTTGTAAAATGCATTGTTAGAGGTGTTTTGGGAAAAACGTTTTAATTAGTGAAATGCCTTATTAACTTAATACGCATAGTAAAAAATAGTTTTTATACTTTCATTTAGAGAGCCTTTCAAAGAACATGCTACATGTGAATCAGCACAATGTATGTGTAAATGAGAATTATTTATTTGTACCTGGGAGAAAATAGAAAACTAAAGGATATTACTATTCATAACACTGTACCTACTTATGGTCTGTTGGCTTAAGAACACCTAACGATATTTGTTGTAAGTATATTATGGTATTAGTGGCAGTCGAAGTTCAACCATGTGACCAATTTTTTACAATAATTCAACATCTTTTTTTTCAGTAGGTAAAAAAAGGAGCAATAATAATAACTATGGGTTCCAAAAATCTCAAAATATACCATTTATTTTTATTTATTAATTAATAACATGTCATATTAACCATGTTTTCGTAGTTATAGCTCGAAGTGGACGCCGCGTTTCACTTTCCACATCGTACTTCTTTTTTGATGACCATTATAAATCACTTTCAAACATTTGTCACTGATATAAACTAGCAAATCTTATACTAGATTGAGCTCGTGGGTCTTGCTTTATTTCCAAAATATTAAATTTCTGTCCTCGTGACAAATTATTGTATAACGTTGATTCTGTCACCTATGCACAAAGAGTGGCATTTTTGAGGTTGTAGGAATTTAAGTGATTTAGTGGCCTTATCAGCAATAGAAAATACTGTCACGTTAAAATAAGTTAAATAAATTTAAAGTAAAAAAAAAACTTATTTGAAACAACCTTTTGGATTCAGAGTGATGTAACTTTTTTTTCGAGTGATTCTTAGCAGGTCCTTTCATTTGATCCCCATAACTGTAGGAGTGCATTTAAACTAGTCCTCTCTTGAGTATTTCACTAAGTTGGAATTAAAATGATGTCACACAACTAATCATGCAATTTCATCCAAACTAAACGTGTTTGCAAAATTTCAGCTCAATCGGTTGAAGATATCTGCTTCAAATTTAAGTTGCAAGATTCCACCTGACGAAATATACATTGCAATGCAAGTGAAATAAAAGCTTTCAAAAACATAGAAATATTTTGATTCCTACAATCGTTCTATTTGAAAAATCAAGAGGACTTTAACGGGATAGTATAGTAAGACAGACACGGCGCTTCATTTGAAGATAAACAAGTAGGTGTTACAAGTAAACATTAAATTTATATTTACCGTCGTCTAATATTTAAACTAGTTTGTTTTCACTTAGGTCTAACAACGTAGATCCACTAGAATAAATTCTAAATCTCACTTCTACTGAGGTGAATTGAGGACGAATATGTCACCTCTTGGGAGTATATTAGTATGTTCTATATACATATGGTTAACAAAAAATGCTTTGAAGTATTTTAGTTTTGAAAAACTATTTGACATGTTTCTTTTCAATAGGAGATTTATAAAAAAATACGATGTGGTTTTATTATATCATTTACGTTTAGTAATAAGATGCTATAAAAATAAATGTAATGCAAAAGTAATAAGAAAGAGACAGTCGTAATCGATTTGTGTGAGCTCCTTTTGAAGTACCTAACTATTAGTACTGTTGTAGAGAAAATTCAATATCTGCAATAATAAATATGAATAATATTGATTAACTTGAAAGAAAAATGCCTGAAAGCAAATGAAGCAAAGCGGCATGAGTTCAAAGACTCGACGACAGACTAGCGGTGCGGCGGCAAAAAAATACAGAAATAAAAAATGTTCCCTGGGACATGACAAACCTACGACAAATTTTTATTCAGTAGAATTTTTTATTCACTTATCTTTTATTTCGCTTCATTTGAGCACATATAATACGAACTTGTTTGAGACCATTTATGTTGTTGACGAAAATGTATTTTTCCGTCAAAAAAGAATCTATTCGAAGCCTATACTTGCAAAAATTATCCCGTTATTCGCTGAAACATTTTCCTTTATTAAACCGCTGGAGTCCGTTGTTTCATATAATGTTTTTATAATTTATCACCGGCGCGTTTTGACAAACGGGAAATATTTTAGGCGCTTTTGTTCTTGTAAAATAAACCACAATAACAGAGCGGTACAAATCAGCTAAACGCGGGAAACGTTACCAATTCCAAGGGGGAAATTCCGGTGGGGAAATATCTTTGGAATAAATGTGAATAAATAGGGCTTGCGAGATTAAAAGCGGCCGGTGATATATGGCGGGCCCTGCGCGCCCTTCGGCGGTGCCAGGTCACAAAGAGCAGTGTTGTAAATAAAAAGAATTTGCGAGTTTGAAAATTTACTTACCGTTTTATCATTTTCACTTCGCTACTCAGTTTTGATTCCTCTGGTCTACCTCCACTACACCAGAGGAATCAAAACCTTATGTCTGTTGAGACAAATTATTTTGAATGATAGTCAGGATAATACAATGAGTTTTAAAAAGGCACACCCTTGCTAGTTTATTTCAGAGCTGATTAAGTACATAGAACACATACTACGCCGCCGCTACACGCGTCACAACAATACGAACACACTAAATTGTATGAGAATAGATGTTTTTCTTTACTGTCGAGCTAGTGATAAAATATAAATGTAAGCATATGTAAATTTTTGTAAACTCATGGGTAGATGCCTTCTCTAAAATTCGAACCTGAGACTCACGAATGAGAAGCGGACTCATTGACAGCTGGGCAGTCACTGCTCTTTTCATAATATAAATCCGTTTTAATTAAATACACAGTAAATCACAGAATACAGAAACACTGCCTGTCAATTATTAAACCCGCCATTATGAACTAATGAAGTTGATTAATATTATTTGAAGCCGTTTGTTGAAGTTTTTAATTAAATGGGAAAAAATATCGTGGAGATTTTATATATTTTAATTGTATAATCAAAACTTATTGTGTATGAAATACACATGTATACTGTCTATACTGAACGAGAACAACCCAGTCAAGCAATTTTAATATGTCTGGAAATAGTTGCTTGATGTAATTTTCTTACTTATAAAATGATTTTTTTGTAAGGCGCGCGTCGTCCGTCGCTCCCAGTGTGTTCCCGATCCCATTTAGCAGTATTTGATTCTCAGCAGTTGAGTCTTTTCGATTATGAAGATGTAGGTATGTAAGATGTCCTAAACTTTTGAAAGATTTCATCAGGTTCGGTGGATCGGTTGAATCGTGAAAAGTACCTTACAACAAACAGGCAGACAGAGTTACTCGTGTATTTATAATATCCGATCAAGCAAAAAACGATTTAAAAACCTATTATGTTTAGGAATTGTTACCAGACAGAATAAATAAAATAAATTAATAATAAATAAATTGTGGGACACAATTCACACACGGTTATTTAGTCCCAAATTAGGCAGGGTCTGTACTATGGGTACTAAACAACTGATAAACATACTTAAATAAATATTAAAGGACCGGACACGAAGCCAACATACATGTTCATGCACACAAATGTTGGCTCCGAGCGGTGATCGAAGAATATTAGTAGGGAAGCAGGGATTAGGTAAAGTTCTTAATCTTTGATATTGAGAATATGGATTAGTGTGATAATGTAATGTGAATAGTGTGGTTAGTGTGAGTTTCATCTTACAAAGACACGACCGGCAATTGATCAAGGTTCTATAGAACGAGTTTATTCACACTGTCCTTCAAAGATTGCAAGTTATTTTCCCGAACAAATCTCGCGCAATTATTCCAGCACTTAGCATTTAAGCAAAATAACTTTAAGTATATGGAAATTAATTGTATTTCCACACAATAAAATGACTACAAAGTCCAGGGAAAGGAATATTTTGTCCACGATTAAGTAGAATTTTAAGTGGAAAGTTGTGCTCAAGTCCTAATGGAAAAGTTGTTGAGAACTCTTGAATTGGCGAAGAAAACTCTCTCATTAAAATTAGTTAGAATGTTGTCGTGAATGCTAAGTAGGTATGCTAAACGGTTCCGGTGTTTAAAAAAAAACATTGTCGCTTTTATTTTATAACTCAAGCTTTTGCTCACGACTTTCGTCCCCTATGTCCTTCCTCAAGATGCGCGCTGTCTCCCTGTAAAATTTCATCAAAATTGGTTCATAGATTTTGTCGTAAAAATGTTACAGACATACACGAGTTTGCTTAGGGTTCATAAGATTATAGTAGGTATTAAAGAAGTAGGGAATTTTCAGCCTTATAACTTACCAATCAAGAAATAAAATAAAATACTCTTCACATTTATACATTTTGGTCAATATTAGGTACATTCGATGGGGCAGTGGGCTCAGTTGGTATTGACGCTTCCTTGTGAGTCAGAGGGCTCTCTGCTCGATTGCCGCCCGGGCCTCATTACCAGTTGAACCGACGAGCATGCATAAGTCGTTTGAAAGATGTGGATGAAGCACGAGAGATTATACAGGTTCGTAGCAAATCGCAGTATATCATATCTGCCTGCCCAATGGGAAATAAGCGCCAGATTATCTCTGTATGTATGTATTATCAGTTAGTATTTATAGTACAGACTGTGCCTATTTGTAGGTCATTGAATTAACCTTAATTTATTTGTTTATTCTCCGTCTAAAATACCATATCCATTAACATATTATAACAATGTCGTAATACAATAAAACGTTAGAAAAGTAACGCTATAACAGTCAAAAAGTTTAAACGTATTCGTTTCAAAACTGCAGCAAAATCCATTACTAAAGAAAAATTGCTGCACTTAAAATCCTTTAAAATATTATTCTATGTTAGTTTTAGTAAAATATTCATGCATGTTATGCACTCTTGTGAAGAAACGATTACACTTCGTTTTATTCCTGGAGTATATCGGTTTACATACCTACTTTTACTATAATTATAAAGGGACTCTGAGATGCCGAGTCAGCACAGGGCGACCTATAGGTGTACCTACATCGATCAGATCGGTTATAATAATATTGTGGGGCACTATTTTATTTACACACCGGCATTCAGTCCCAAACTAAACAACTGATAAAAATACTTAAATAAATATTAAACACCCAGACACGAAGCCAACAGACATGTTCATGCACACAAATGTTGGCCCCGAGCGGGGATCGAACCCGCGACCTCCAACTGAGAACGCAGGGTCACTCACTACCAACTGAGCCAACAGGCCCGTCGATCGTGTTATTAAGAAAAGTCAGATATAGAGTACTCGAAACCGATGAGTATGCACCGTTTTATGGATGTAGATATGAAGCTCGAGAGGTATGCCAGGTTCGTAGCAGGTGGTTTCTGCCTACCCGATCAGGACAAAGGAGTGAGTAAATTTATGAAATTAAAAAAGGTGCATCTCCGCTCCCTGAGTGTCCACAGAATACCAGCGTCGGTGGCTCTGAGCGACTCGCGTCGAGCCACGACATTATTCTGAGTGGCCGCCCTTTTAATGCCTAGTTTTTCTTAGATTTAGGTAAGTTATTTTGTAATAGTTTAATTTGAATAGGTGCCAAATAAATATTTGTCTTTCTTTCTTTCTAAATTATAACGACGAATGTTTGTAATATCTGCCGTGTGTGTTTCATGTTCATCAACCATATTCATTTGTTTATATACGCTCTTCATTTCACGAGCAAGTTGCAGAAATGTTAAAAAGTAAATTCGAAATTATATCGAATGGAAGGAACAAAGAATTGAAGTTTCAATTTATAATTAAAAAGTGAAGTCTTCAATCAGAATGAAACAATACGTCATGGTTAATAATTATCACAGTAAATACATTTTTCAATCTTTGATAAGGTTTTCTGAAAACAAAATATACAGCCGCTCATTGCCTCGGGGGAATATTACCTACTACCAGCCAACGTTCCGCGTGACACCTAAGGGACATTTTTGCAAGCAGCTATCTTTTCCCACATCGGTATAGCGAAAAAGAAAATGTGTTTATGACCATTTCGTGAAAATGAATGGAACGAAATGGAAACAAAAACGGTGTCAATGACTTCTGATTGTTTAACTCTAATTAGCGGCGGACTCGCGCACGAAGAGTTGCGTACCATTATCTACAAAAAAGGCAAAAAAAACACGTTTGTTGTATGGGAGCCCCCTAAAATATTTATTTAATTCTGTTTTTTAGTATTTGGTGTTATAGTGGCAACAGAAATACATCAGATCGGCGATGTATTGAAAAAAAGCCAGATAAAGAGTACCCGAAACCGACGATGTGGATGAGGCACGTGAGGTATGCCAGGATCGTAGCAGGTGGCGGGCTGTTGTCTCTGCCTACCCCTTCGGGAAGAAGGCGTGAGCATATGTATGTATGTATGTAGAAATACATGAGCTGTAAAAATGTCTTAGTAATAGGGTCCCGTTTTACCCTTTGAGTACGGAACCCTATACAAAAATTTAGCTTTTAATCAACAATTGTTCCAAATGTTTGTCGATAGTATGTTGGTACCTGAGTTTGCTAAGTTTCTAGAAATAGGTACCTATCCACTTCTAACTAATGATAGTTTCCGGGACCTCGAAACGAGATAGGTGGTGAGCTTATCGCCAGACGTGGAGACGTTATTTGCTTGCTTTAGAATAAAAAAATTTTTCGACACGGAATATTTTCTCACAATGTTTTTTACAACTTCGATACAGATTTTAATGAGAGATTTTAATGAGCTTGTTAATAAGGCATTTGGATAAAATTTAGTGTTCCGTGTTTTATTATCAGAAGGGTTTCTTAAGATACCATTTCATGTAGGTATTTGTTACTTTGAGTAAATAAATAAATAAATAAATTGTGGGACACAATTCAAATAACTCGTCGATTGCTGTATAAGCTTACCTGCGTAGATATACAGAAATTTAAAACATTAGCGTGATATGGTGGCATTCAGAGCGTGATAATGTCGCTATTACGAACCTCAATAAACTATTCCATCGATGCCATTAAATTTGCCGAGCCCAAAAGTTTTCACATAGGTTAATTAAATTTACAATAATATAATAAATATCATGATACCAAATAGTCATGAAGTCTAAATATTCATAAATAAAATTAAATTTTTATTCGACCTTTGGCGGGGGTTGGCAGAGATATTCCAGGAACTGTACATTGTGTTACCTACCTAATATGTATAGGTTTAGTTTTTAATTTAAGTCGTTATATTTTGTAATAGGTATATTATTTTGTATAGATTGAATAGGTATGGGAAGTACCAATGTTGGTATTATTACAGCAAATAGAAGCATTTTTTTTTACAGTAACACTATTATTTATTATTTTGCTGCAATAAATAATTTTACTGACGAAATATTATGGTGATACAAACAAAAAACTAGTTTAAATTAAGTAAGTAGTAATAAAAAGAAAATTAAAAAAAATAGAGCAGTGATAGCCCGGACGGTTTAAGAGCCGGCCGAAAATCAGTGAGGCTCGGGTTCGAATCCTGGCATGTACCAATGAGTTTTTCAAAACTTACGTACATATTTATCACTAGCTCGACGGTGAAGGAAAACATCGTGAGGAAACCCGCAGGTCTCAGAATTAATTCTGAGACATGTGTAAACAGACCCGGTCCGGCGATGGGCTCACCACCTATCACGTTTAGGGGTCCAATATATCTCGTGAAATGTGGGTATATCCAGTAATGGAATACCTCTGCCTACCCCCTCGGGGATAAAAAAGGCGTGAGATTATATTATATATTATTATTAAAAAAAATCTCACGCCTTTTATCCCCGAGAGGGTATAAATAATAAAACCTAGAAAATATTTCAATTATTTGAAATGAAAATAAGCTGGATTTGAAAACAAAATGGAGATGGATGAATTCCCCAATTAGCCTCTGAGGGAATGATATTTCCCTTATTTAAAATGTATATTTCCACTCAGACAATCACAAAATTATTCGTAATTCCAGGAAAATATCCAAATATAGTATATAATTTTTGCCATATAATTTTATTGGATATTTCTATCTTTGGATTGCCAAGGCAGTTTTAACATTAAATGAGTTTAATATTAGCAACACAATAGGGTATAGGGTAGTACCCAGAATAGTCAAATAAGTTACTTTTTAAGAGCTATTTACTATGGAAAATCTCGTGAAAAGTGGGTATATCCAGAAATGGAATACCTCCCTCGGGTATAAAAGGCTTTATTTATTTTTTTATTGATTTTATTTACTATGGAAAATATACCTACTGACTGACTTTATGACGTCATAATTTTTACTAGGTATTCAATAATAATTTCATATTTTTTATTGACAGACCCGGCCAGCTAGTCCCACCAATTAGCACGTTAAGGGGTCCAAAGGTTATACTGGTGAAATGTGTGTATTTCCTCAAAGGAAATACCTCTGCCTACCCCTGAGAATATTTATTTTATTTTTTGAAAACCTATGATGACGGTGATAAAGGCGTCAGCATACTTGTCTCATTTATAAAATTTTAGAATAGCGATCTGTACTCAATTATAATTATTATTAATTTTAACAAGAATTCTTAACAACATTTTCATCACTAGCTCGACAATGAAGAAAAACATCGTGAGGAAACCCGCAGGTCTCAGAATTACTTTGAGGAATGTGTAACGGACTGGGCTCACCACCTATCACGCTTAGGAGTCGAATACAAGGATTTTTAAAAATTGGGGATTTCCAGAAATGGAATACCTTTGCACACTCCCTCGGGGATAAAAGGCGTGAGATATTTTTTAAATTTATATTCTCAACAAAATCGTCACTTACACTTCTTTGAAACTCAGGTAATGGTAATTAAAGCTTCTCATCACGCCCTCGCCCGGTTCCATACAATGGTGCTAAAAAAACTTGTTTCGTAGAGTTCATTAAGGCGCCGAGCGGCCTAGAGAGCAGTTTTCGAGCTTGCGCTTGACCTAATTAGTGTTGCGACTTGCGGTGTCACTGTGATGAGGATTCTTTTTCCCTTTTGTTTTTTTTTTATTTTTTTTTACTTTTACTCATTACTGAATCTTTTTTTATTAGAGTCAACGGGTTTTGTCTTGGGAGCTATTTGTTTGCAAAGCGGTTATGGAGATTCTAATTTTATGGGTCTAGCTAATTTCTCTGTAGGTTTGCTGAAAGTAAAACTGTTAGGTTGTCTGCATTTTTTGGAGTGGAACCAAGCGGATTTATCTACTCAAGTGTCCGAATGTTGTGGGATCTAAGTCTGGCAACAATTCCGAGACATAATAGCTTGGTTTATGTTTTATCATCGTCCGCCTAGGGGACCGCAAGGAGTCAGCTTTTCTCATTAAAAAGGCAAACTATCTCATTTGTTTTGTCGACAAACCATAATACATACGAATCTACTCAGTTTTTAGCTCCATGAATAGCTCTCAAGTTTATTTAGAGTTACATTGTAAAACAACGATGTTTCTACATGCAATGTAAACTGTTAACCTATTATACCAAACCAGGAGTTGTGTAAATAGGACACTCTGACAACGGGACCCAAAACAAACATGCCTGTCTACACGCAATATTCTGCACAAACATTATTTTGGGCATTTCAGTAATTTGGGACTCTCTGAACAGTGTCTGGAGACTTAGTGAATCTCTTATCTTCTAACGGCCGTTCCCAATATTCAATGTATCTCTTGTTTTGCCATACTGGGGATAGAAAAACCTATCTATCTTTAATTTTTCTGTCCCAATAAATCTATCGTTGATAGGCAATCCTATCTAACGTTTCTATCTATCGATGGGAGGGCATACAGCTTACTAGGGATAGATATTTGTATGCAACTGACAGTTGGCGCGTCCCTATAACATTATTATCTGTCAGTGTCATTAAAGTTGGCTATCTCTAGTAACCTAAAATCCGATCCTTGGTTTTTCGAAGATAAGCAGACAGAAGGAAGATATAATAGGTAGAATACGTTGAATTTTCATAAAATAAGTTAGTTTCCCGTTGCAAAGAATGTCGGACTCAAGTTCAAGCGATGATCTTGCTCTTTTGGAACAATTAAGTGATTGGGAGTAGGAAACCGAAGAAAATGTTGCATCCCGATCGTATGAAGAACGCATAAATTACTTATATAAATATAACGATTATGAGTTTGATTACCGATTTAGATTAAGTATTACTGCGGTAAATGATTTACTCAAAGAAATATACCCATTTCTAAAAGTAACTTCAAAAAGGTAAGTGCTTAACTAGAATTTTAGTAGGTATTTTTTTTCATGTTACTATTGTGTACAAGAGTTACTGATATGCTACAGATCATACAGTCTGTGATATGCTACAGATGTATCTATGTTCTACTTCGTTTACTTTCTTCAGGAACCACGGAATTTCACCTCTACATCAACTGCTGTTGACATTGCGGTTTTATGCATTGGGTACAATGTTAGTGGCAGTAGGTGACTACATAGGAGTCTCAAAATCAGCTGATACCTATACTATACCTCGCGTATAGTGAGAGACATATCTCGGGCTATTGCCAGGTTGTATCCGAAATATATATATGTGCATAACAATACAACGGAAGACTTTTATAATATTGCAGGGTTTCCTCGTGTATTAGGTGCAGTTGATGGCACACATATTCTGATGCAATCACCAAGTAAGTACTTATTTGATGTAATTAATTACCTCTAGAAGTCTTCATGAATTTCCTGTCATTGCTAACAAAAAATTATTTTGAACAGATTCAAATATTGGAGAAGAATTTAGAAATAGAAAATCTGTTTTTTCGATGAATGTGCAAGGTGTCTGTGATGCAAATTTGTTCTTTATGAATATTGTGTCCCGATGGCCTGGATCAACTCATGATGCTACAATTTTTAGTAATAGTGAGTTACGAGGTATGTTATATTACATTATGGTAGGCTCTCACTATACAAAACTACACTATTTTGGTCTAACAGTTATGAGGATGATTGTAGGGTTTTATTCAATGGAATCACTGTCTGTAACTTACCATGGTAAAAAAGTTATTAAACAGTTATTTAATTTTCTAGCTCAGTGTGAAAACGGTGTTTATGGCAATAGATGGTTAATTGGTGATAGTGCATACCCTTGCAAAGCCTACCTGTTGACACCATTACTCAATCCAGAATCGGGAAACGAAATAAACTACAACAGAGCACACATCAAAACTAGAAATACTATAGAAAGGTAAATCATCAAAACTTCTAATTCTACTAGTGTAGCTAGTATTGTTATAAGTGGAAAAAGATATTTTTTTTTACGAATAAATTTCTTTTCAGGTGTTTTGGTGTCTGGAAAAGGCGATTCCCGGTTCTTTCACTAAAAATTAGTCTTTGTTTGGAAACTATCCAGGCTGTAGTCGTTGCAACATCCGTGTTGCACAATATTTGCAGGAAAATGAATTTGGAGGAGCAGGAGCCCGAAATAGAAATTCCAAATCATAACATTAATATAACATCTGAGAATATTTCAGAAAATAATGCCATTAATCAAATTGAAGAGCGTCAAGCATTAATCAACAATTATTTTATGTAAATAGTTAATAAAACTAAAAGTATAAGTACACAAATTTTTTGCATTTATTTATTATCAATATTAATTATCACAAAAGTTTGTAACGAGACCACTGTGCACTGATTTTGTCTGTTTTTGCGATCTGTCAATGCCGCGCAAAGCGACGTTCTCTCACTTTGGAGGCGCGTGGCCGACTGAATTCCGCGAGCGTTCGCATTCGTATTTGAATTTGCGCGCCGCTTCATAGTAATTTGTATGAAGATTTTGAGCGAAAAAATTGGTCAAGTTTGTGATTTTTTTACACAAATTCGAAATATAACATGTACCAATGAGTTTTTTAAAAACTTACGTACACATTTATCACTAGCTCGACGGTGAAGGAAAACATCGTGAGGAAATCCGCAGGTCCCAGTATTAATTCTGAGACATGTGTAAATAGACCCGGTCCGGCGATGGGCTCACCACCTATCACGTTTAGGGGTCCCAAGAACATCTCGTGTAAAGTGGGTAGGTATATCCAGTAATGGAATACCTCTGCCTACCCCCTCGGGGATGCAAGGCGTGAGATTATACTATATTATTATTTTTTTCCAGCTCCATTATTTCTAATTCTAATTTCTTTTTTTTGAGGGCAGCTATCACTTCTTCTTGTTTTTTCTTCGCTTCATAATAGCTCGCAATTGCCAGATTCCTTGCTGTTATCGATTTTTTCACATTATCAGCAACTTTTTGACGCTCCAATTTAACTTTGCTGTTTGATGCAGAAAAAAAGAACTTTTTATTCTGTGGAGTTCGCAAAGACGAACCAGGAGTATATTCAGTGTCCACAGCAGTTTGCAAAAGGGACGAAGATGAAGGGTTTTCCACGAACGGTACAGCAATTATCAAAGGATCCTCCACCTCCACATTTTCTGTGACCTCCACCTCTGCATCACCTCCAAAAGAAACGCTGTAGCCGTCACAAGTTGGGCCTAAAATTGCAGCAACTTTTTCCAGTGCATCATCTGGTGGAATATACTCTGGTTTTCCACCACCAGTCTTAAGATTATTCATTCTTATTTTGGTAGTCCTTTTACGGGCAGTTTTTTTTAAATTCTCCCATTTAAGCCTGAGCTGCTCCGGTTTTCTGGGGTTACTTGCCACTACTGAGTTAAATGTGTTAGTTATTTTTGACCAAGCAGCTTCCTTGAGCTGGTTGTTGCTGGCATTTGTGGCTTTACTAAAAAGCACAGGATTTGCCTCAACTAAGTTGACCAGTTGCATCACTTCTTCTTTTGTCAGTGGAGTGCTTTTTTGCTGAAATATAAGAACAACAATGTAATTGCTTTCCTACACAATATCGAATCAATTCTGTCACATAAACGTGGTAGAATATAACTGAGATACTTACTGCCGACATTTTTGTAATGGTAAATAACCGTATTAATAAAACACAAAGCAATACAATGAACATAGAGCGAGCGTCGTCTGAGAGAGCATGAGCATCACAGATGAGCATAGCATGTCAATAAAATAATGTAACAAACAAAAGGTCTGTCAGTATCAAAGAGATTAAAATATAATAAGGCCCTATTAAATTTAAATCTCTTTGGTCAGTATAGAACGTTCCATTTCATTATTGTGCTTATTATAAATTCAAACGTTTTCAAGTATTAATTTCCACTTTAAAATTAATCTTAGTAATTAAATAATCTCGACATATTATGTAATATAATATAACAAATATCATTTTATTTATTATGAATCAAAATTCCATTTATACTTCATTGTAAATTCACTGAGAGTGCTAGTGCCACTGCGTGTTTTGGAACGCAAGAGAGGGCTCAGATATGCGGCTTATCTACTGTCAACTGGAGATAGCAAACACCTATCTGCACCTATTGGGACCACTTCTAAAGATAGATAGCTGATTACTAAGGATCGAGGATAGCTATCTATCTTGAACCGTAGATTGAATATTGGGAACGGCCGTAACACACAGCTTTAGTCCAGTATGGAAGTATTGAAAGCAAAGAGATTTAAATATAATAGGACATAGAGGGGGCATTGGGAATATTTTCATACAAAACTTTGAAGCCTAAGCGTCATGTCCTTGTCATGTCAGTTAGTATAAACGCGAGCTGTCATTCGGTAAAAAATGTACTAGACTTATTCCACTTGGAATAACTTTTGACTTCAAATTTTCCTCGCTTTGTCCCCTCTATGCCTTATTATATTTTAATCTCTTTGATTGAAAGTGAATGGTGTTTAATATTGGTATAACAAAGATAACCTAGATGAATCACTTCTAATACATATAATACGTTATATACAGGGTTAGGTAGCGAGTTCCCGAGAGTGCAAGATACATAAAGCTATTGCAGGAATGTTATCAGACACGAAATGCGAAAATAAGTCTGTTACTTTGATGAAATTTTTTGATGATTTTGGGAATACACATAGTTCGTAAGGGATGCGAAAACGGGTTCGAGAGGATGGAGTCACGGGCTACAAGTAGTATACCCTATAACCTCTAGATAAATACAAAATTACGCTTTATCCCAGCTTTGACCCAACCACGAGTACCCACTTTTCACTAAGGTATTTTTCGGAATCCTAAAAGTGATATAGAGAGCCCTTCACTGGACCGAGAGTCTGAGTTTCCTCACAATGTTTTCCTTCACCATCGAAATAGTTTTTTGAAAATCTAATTGTGACTGCCCTGCCCCCCTAGCCAAGTGGCATTATACAATCTAATCGAATGTTATTTTAGACTGACATGTATGGGATTGACATAGCGTTAGCACTCGTTGACAAGTGCTTATGTCAATCCCATACATGTCAATCTAAAAGAACATTCGATTAGATTATGCAATGCCACTTGGCTAGAGGGGCTGATCTGGAGACGAAGCAGTCTTCATGCATGACATGCGGGTTCATTTCCAACAAGGCTATCACTTTTTTTAATAACTCACAACATAAAGTCACCGAAACTTATTTCAAACATAAGTAAGCGTAACAGCGGCGCACGTGCTGTTGGAGTGCGAAGGCGTGGCTCAATATCGGGCGAAGCACCTTGGATCCCCAAGGTTGCTCCCCGAAACCCTGAAGGACCTCAAGTCGCTCCTGGGCTTCCTGGAGGAGCTGGGATGGCAAGAGTAGAGTAATTGTGTGGCAACCGAAGGAGTATCTTTAGCCTCCTATGTGCCTGGCAGATTAGACTTAACGGAGCAAGTCTGTGTTGTAAATGGGCGTGACAGTGAGAGATGCGTTATCATCTTCTTATATTACTTATTATTGTATATTTCTCCCATGTATCATATTATATTGTGTATAGTTAAGAGGATGCTGTAAATAAATATATACGAGTATAGTGTAGATATCCAAAGCCGAACTTTCAATTCATTGTTTAGCATCTCAAAGTGGAAACAAGCCCGCGTTAACATACATACAAGGTTAATTAAATCGTAATATTAACTTAAAAACTTTTTGCAAAAGAAAAAAATAAATAAAAGCTATTGTGTCTTCAACAGAATGAAGTGGCCACGATAAATACTTCCACGCGTTTAAACACCTACTTTGGAACCACACAGTATTTTAGAACCACCAACCTTTTTCGGGTTCGCGATAGGACTGTGAAAGTAAATCAAAGCGGCCAAGTGCCAGTCAGACTCGCGCTCGGAGGATTCCGTACCTTTTCTATAAATATATACAATATGTAACAGAATAAGCGCAATTCCTGAAATTAGTTTTGTTCAGTATCGACTAGGTACTTAATTGATTTCAGCTATTTTTAATATGTTAGATTTCCCCAAAAAATGAATTAGCATAGCTGAATTTAGTGTAATTGAAATCGTGCTATTATTGCGCTTTATTTAAGAAGATTGGTTAGACACAGCTAAAGGTCGAAGGCATCATTTTTTTTTATATTAATATACTAATTGGGGTGTATGAGGAATTGCGCTATTATCTGTTATGCGTTGTATAGGTATTATGAGTACGCAATGAAGTAGGTACTTACAGTAATTTTTTTTTAACCTGCGTTTGTTTGTAAAATATTTTTCTAAAAAATCTATGATAGTTAGAGATGCTTTTTCAATAATAATACTACAGATATAAATAGTGTTTTTTTGTGTGCTTGTTTTTAATCAATATACTCCGAAACTACAAGATTGACATACAACATATATTTTACTGATGGAAAGCTTACTTTTATGGGAGTAACACGTAAATGGGACAATTAGTTTGTAATATTTTTTCCTTCTTTGCACAGAAAATATAGTAGGTATATTACACACCTAGGGAAGTAAAATAAGAAATGTCTCAGACCACAATTGATCACATATAATTGTACAAACATGTGATCTAAGGCTTTATTATTAACTTCCCGAGGTGTGTATACTATTTTTCTTATCGATGGAGGTCGAAAAGCGTCAACATTGTTTAGCGCAGTAGGTCGAAATTTGCCAATGACAAAACTGAACTGAACTGACGATGAAAAAAATATTTTTATTTCAATTTTTTAGGCAAGCTTTATTTAAATCCATTCTAAAGTTACATTACATTACAAGTCGATGGCATCATCAGTAGCTAAATTAAGCAGCTGCAGACAGGCGGACCGGCACCATAAGGGTTTCTTTGTTACCACTTTGGTAGGAAACCCTAAAAAGGCAAAAGTGACTTTTAAATTAGACCGGCCTTTTTTCCTCGTGTAATTTATTCATGGGGACGGTTGGTGCCTCCTCCCTGATGTGTTCCATGAGCTGTGGACGGTTTTATTGCTTTACTAGGTGTTTCACGGGGTTTCACCCGTATAGTTCCCATTCCCGTACGAATACGGGAATAAAATATAATCTATGTTACTCCCTGATAATGGAGCTTTCCATTGGTAAAATAATTTTTCAAATCGGTTTAGTTAGTAGTTTCGGAGCCTATTCAATAGAAACAAGCAAAAATTTCCTCTTTATAATATTGGTATAGACTAGCTGGTGAACCTGTTTTTTTTTCCGTTCCCTTGGGAATTTAGAAAAAAAAACTTACTTCCGAGCGCGCCTGTACAACACCTCTGAAGATTTCTACTAAGAAAATGGCCTAACATAGACGCGCACCTTTATATTATTATAGTAGATACCTAATAACTAGTGACCCGTCGTCGCTTTGCTCTGGTTTATATAATATACAAGATAATTCCTTGTATATAGCTTTTTTATTCGAGAGAACCGCATCAATATTCGTTGCGTGGTTTAAAAGACCTAAATATACAGACAGACGGCGATAAGCGACTTTGTTTTATACTATGTAGAGATAATCTACGGGTGTCGGATACTACAGTGTTCTATGTTTTACCACAATCATTAATATTTTTTAGCAATAAACGTAATAAAAAGTTAATAAAAATGTTTAATCAACCAAAAGAGCTTCCAAGAATATTAAGCTTGTTACTGAGTAAACATAAATTAATTTGTATCCATCCCAACTTTTAAATGGTTTACGAATTTCATTATTGGATCCACTAAATGATTGCTTTTGTTCAACATCTTTTGGATTATTAATTAATATATTTTTTAAAAATTTGAAATAAAACAGACACTTGACTACATTTATATGATATTTTAATTACAATTTGTTTGTATCCACCTATCATGCATGAGGCCCTGGTTAGATTACATGTCATGCATGCACCAATATTTTGTCACAGTCCCAAAATTATAATAAAAACTAAATTTGCAATTAAAGACTACATATTATTAAGTAGAGCATGTTTCAAGGCGATCTAGTTGTCGATTTAAAAACAAATTTATAAGTCTGAAAAACGGTGATATTTCGACTCTGTAGATTCTTGTTCAAAATGAAAAATAAACTTTGAAAATGCGGCTTCCTATTTCACTCACTGTGTACTTTCATTTGCCTGTCACATTTTGTCAGTTAGTCGTCAGTGATAGGGCTGTCGACTGACAAGCCTTGAAATGCAAAGGTAAAAGGAAATAGAGGCTTTAGTCTCAAAACGTTATACGTAAGTTGAAATAAGTACGTCTTTTAAGAGGTAGGCAAAGCTGTTTGAAAATATAGTTATACTTAATAACTGTTTTAATAACTATTCAGCACTTCCAGAGCAGTTAACACAAATATTTAAAAATATATTATTATGATATCTAGTTTATGACAACAAATATTTCGTATTGACTTTTTTGTCTCTACTTATATTGTTGATAACCCTAGTCAACATATCAGACTTCGCCAAACACCTCGCGACATTTGTGATCGACGTGACATGCGGAAGCACAACTCTTCGTGTTTATTGAATTCCAAATGTCATATTATAAACGTTATAGCAATCGCACAAGCAATTTTGGGCAAGGTAGGTATCAATTCAAATTCATAATATTTTATTTGTCGAATATACCTAGGTGAATATAGGTAAAAATAACAAAACGTAAAATTACTAAAGAGAATCCTCCAAGAACCTATCAATACATAATAGTATAAAACAAAGTCGCTTTCTCTGTCTTTATCCCTGTGCCCCAATGTATGCTTAATCTTTGAAACTACGCAACGGATTTTGATGTGGTTTTTTTTAATAGATAGAGTGATTCAAGAAAAAGATTTTAGTATAAGCATTGCACCCGTGCAAAGTCGGGGCGGGTCGCTAGTTATATATAAAATGATAAACTGACTGACTGATTGGTGATATATCAACGCACAGCCTAAACCGCTGGGTCTAGAGGCTTGAAATTTTGCACATAGATAGCTTATACAGTGTAAGCACCCACTAAGAAAGGATTTTGAAAAATTCAACCCCTAAGGGGGTGAAATAAACGTGCGCGAGCGAAGCCGCGGGTAAAAGCTAGTCATCTATACAATAATAAGCCTTACTAATGAGGAATGCAGATAGAGTTTTCTTTAAACTAATGAGATCTATATATTTAATATTATTAGGTAATTTATTAAAAAAATTGATCTTGGATGAAAGAAGAGTAACGAAAGAGATTTATGGTGCGGATGTTGAAGGATGCAAGGAAAGAGGACGCCCCAGAACGACGTTCATAGATCAAATAACTGACGTCCTTCAAAAAGGGGTCCGGAGTGCGAAGAATAAAAGAACGTGCATGAAAAGGATGGATGTGAAGGAAGCGAAAGAAGTATGCAGAGATCGAGAGAAGTGGCGATCCATCGTCTTTGCCGATCCCTGTGGGACAATGGCGTGAGCTTTATGTATGTATGTATGTAGGTATATCGCTTATTAAGTGAAAAGGTTAATCTGTGCTTCAAAAGGTAGTGTGGCAGTTGATCATCGTTTTAGTTGTGTTTACGTACAAAGTCTGTAAGCCATGTTAGACACCTAGGCCAAGGTGCACCAACACTTGATGACTGTATAACAATAAAATAAAATTAAAAACAACAACATAACAATCAAATTCTTCCTACAACTTGGGGAAACATGGGTATTTCTAGAAATGCAATAAGTCTCCCTACCCCTGTGATACTAAACGGTTCGAGAAGGCCGTGATCCGATTTCGAGTTGATATGTGTTGATGCACTATGGCCTTAAGTTAAAAAAATCTGACATTTAGACCAATTTATTATAGCACGTGTACGCGAAGAGCGGTTAAGCGGTGCCTATGCCACGCTACTCTGCGAAATCCGCTGAGAAATGGCACACGTCAACCACCCGTCTGCGCGGTTGAGCGCGACGTTCGAATCTATTGTCGACGTGGCTGTACGCGATGCCGTGTTAGATTCACATACCATTTTCTGATTCACTGTGGGATATTTCTTCACAATATTTATGGTAAATCTTAAGGATAACAATAATATAAATGAAATAGATTGTTTTTGTATGAAGTTGATGAAGAGATATAAAATTTGTTTTCTGATTTGGTTTACACTTGCGTACGATGAGATGCCATCAGGGGGTTAGACCCCCTGATGGCATCTCATCGTACGGGTGAATCATAATAGGATCCTATTTCGATTCATATTCGAAATTTTCACCAAATACGAATCTGCTAATGAATTGAATTGTCAGTGAATCACTATAATGAGGGACCATTTTACGAAATTTAGAGGAATTGCTTAGGATTTGCTGGGAATTCATAAAAGGAGGAATTGCTCAGAGGAATTGCTCAAAGTGGCCATTTTAGACCCACTGAGCATGTTACAATACAACCACCAAAGAGGTTGGAAGAAAATCATACTCTTACTTTTTCATTAAACGTATTAAACTCATGGTTGGTCAAAGTCTACAAGTGGAAACATTTCAAAACCGAGTTCAATAAAATACACTACAATAATTTAGTCATGGACCATATGAACTAAATACGTAATAATATATGTATTAAGTAAGTTTAATACTAGGTGATCGTAACCAACCATCTTTCAAAATCTGTTTCAAATCAGATTTGTCAGAAATATAAAGTAACATCAAACTGAGACCCCCTGTGTTGAAGTGGACTTAAGCCCCAACATTGAATAAAAACGTTTTGATCCTTTTCAGTAAATATTAAAAAAACTGAACAGTAACCAAGCAACCTGCACCACCGAGGCATACGAGAGAATCTTGTTTATTTATTAGATGTGAAATCTTAAGCCGTGTAATCATAAATTGCAATGCGCGAAACAGGACAACTAGCGCCAGTGGGACGTTCTGCAAATTTATGGGTCGCACTGCGGAATATAAATTCTAGCACTCCCCAACGATGAGACCGCGAAAAATTTATATACTAGGCTCTTGGTAGGAAGCTTGCAGTTTTTCAACAAGATAATTAGTAGATAGGAGGAGCGGAACTGTTGTTTTACTTGAACGTAAACTACACACATTCAAGAGGTGAAATCTTCTTTATTCACAGATTCACCATGATCATATCAGACCACCGAACATTGTTGCTATAATGTTATATTGTGTAACATAAGTAGCTGTAATGCTGAAAAGTATTAGTCTTTGAAGTTGCGTAAGTATTTGTTTTCAGATATAAAAAAATAATTAGGTTAATGTAAATTAGGAAACTTTAAAATTATTTTTATTAATAAGTTGCGCTGTTGAATTTTATTTTCTATTGAACTAGTACATACACTACTGCTAGCTATGGGATTTGGAAAATGAAAAAATTGCCTGCAAAATTGTCATGCCCTATTTGAGAACAGTAGGGAACGAATTTCTAAAAATATTTTATATTTGCATTATATTCATTGTATCGTATCGCCGCCTAAATCAGTGTGTAATATAAACTAGGCTTTAGTTTTATATTACACACTGATTTAGGCGGCGCCTTCTCTGTCAGTCAACGTGACGTGTGAAAAAATTAAAATGAAAATGTATTTTATTCTGGAGGCAATAAGAATTAGTTTAATTGTTAGTTTTATTGTGTAAGAGTATAGAATATGCCAATTAATAGTAATGAATATTCAACTGAAACTTCTTCTTTTTGTCACGAATACTTTTGTAAACTTTAATTACAATTATTTCATGTGTGAATTGAATTTAAGCGGCATTTCTAATTTAATTAAAGTCGTCCTACGCACGATCACATTTTCTCGTCAAAATATGGCTTAATTATTATTCAAGACTTGTGAAATTCCATTGTCTAAGGTAGAATGTACATAGCAGATTTTCTGTTGTCTGGTAGTTGAATCGTTGGATGACGGTTACGTCGTATAAATGTAAAGTTGCGATTGAGGCTTCTAGCTATTAAGTCTCTACAAACATCTCAACTGTTAGTCAGTCATGTGTTATTGGACCGACTGTACCTACGTATTTATGTGGTCGCTTTTTGTCAATTTTGTACAATTTTTCTTAAGAAAATGTAGTGTTTTGGTCCATCATAATAAAATTTTTCTACTTATCTAATCGATAAATCAATTTATTTATGTATAAGAAGTCGTTCTTTTTCATCTAACAGGCAAAAGAGAGCTATCTTACAGACTGCTCGTTGAATGTGAGACAATTCGTAAACAAGCTCATACATTTTCCAAGAACTAAACAGTCTTGTCAGCTGTCTACTTGCGCCCTAAGCAAACAACTGTATGTTGCGGTGAAATTACCGAAATTCTCGCAAAGGTTCATACCAATTCAACCTGTAGCTATCTTCATTACGTTGTCGGTGCTTTCGTGTAGTTCAAATAGTGAAAGTTCAAACTGCGGTATTCGAGCTATTCTTGTCTTTAGTTCTTATTGTTGATGGGTTGTATTATGAAGTTTTTTTTGTTTGTATTTATATAAAGTTGTGTCTTCAATTTTTATCGGTACTTAAATAAACATATTCATATTTACATTATGATTACAGTTTTCAGTTACCTGACTTACTTAAAAACCTCATTTTTCAGAGAATGGCTTTCCCCTACCAGTGTCCTGCCTTTTAATATCTTACACAAACTGTTATTCTATTCTCCGTACCTACTTCTTTTTATGCGTAGCTTTCTTTTGTTCAGACCCCAATCTAATACGGACCAACCCTTCTTATCCGTTTATCTATTCAAAAGAATTTCCCTATGAATACAAATGGGCAAGTCGAGTGAAAATATTGAGCTAAAATTGACTATGAACGATTCTTATGATTCGTATTGAAGACTTTATCTCAGACGCACCGCTCCTTTTATTATTTTTTGTTTATTTGATAAAATATCCTGTCAGTTACCGAGACGAATATGTTTTGGCTGTCTGAATAACGTGTCATACGCACAATATTGAAACAATGTTTCGGCGTGTTTCAAAAGTTTGGTAATATGTCAGGTTACAAAAGTAATTTTCAATAAATAACTTGCAAGCTACTCATTAGATTCTTGTTGTTAAACAAAATATAAAATATATAAATAAATATAATCTCACGCCTTTTATCCCCGAGGGGGTAGGCAGAGGTATTCCATTACTGGATATACCCACATTTCACGAGATATATTGGACCCCTAAACGTGATAGGTGGTGAGCCCATCGCCGGGCCGGGTCTGTTTACACATGTCTCAGAATTAATTCTGAGACCTGCGGGTTTCCTCACGATGTTTTCCTTCACCGTCGAGCTAGTGATATACAACAACTACTACTAATTACTATTAGGTGTTCCGCACGGTTTCACCCCCGTAGTTCTCGTTTTCGATGGAATACGGTCATAAAACATAGTCCATGTTACTCAGGAATGTTGTAGCTTTTCATTGGAGAAAGAATTTTTAAAATCGGTATATTAGTTTTTGAGTTTATTCGTTAAATACATTCAAAAATACAAAACTTTCCTCTTTATAATATTAGTGTAGATATCACTGACAACCAAAGAGATTAAAATATAATAAGGCATAGAGGGGACAAAGCGAGGAAAATTTGAAGTTAAAAGTTATTCCAAGTGGAATAAGTCTAGTACAATTTCGACCGAATGACAGCTCGCGTTCATACTAACTGACATGATAACGACATGACGCTTAGGCTTCAAAGTTTTGTATGAAAATATTCCCAATGCCCCCTCTATGCCCTATTATATTTAAATCTCTTTGCTGACAACCCTTTTGGATGTAAGCCCACCTATCAAGAGACTTAGATTTGATTCTGGGTAAATGAGATTTAAAAAAAAAAAAACCGACTTCAAACAGGAAACTAAAAAAAAGTAAAAAGCACTATTCGCCACTACGATTTTCGAAGGTTACCCTACATTTCTCTGGGTAGCTATTAGCAGATCCTGGTTTCTTTATCATGGTACCGGGATATCACATTTCCAACAAAAAAAATAATCATCAAAATCTGCTCATAAACGACGAAGTTAGGTATATCCACGAACACAAATAAAAAAATAAAAAAAATTGAGAAACATCTTCCTTTTTTGGAGTCGGTTTAAAAAACATAAGCACATTTATCACTGGGTCGACGGTGCAGAAAAACATCAAGAGGAAATCCGAAGCCGCCAGAATTGGTTCTGACGCCGAGAATTGATCTGATGATAAATGCTATACCTACCATTTAAGCTGATATTTATTTCCAGGAAATGTAAGTTTTTTTTTTCTGGACCGTGGTGATAGGAGCGCCTTCCAAAAGCAGTCTGTCTATAAATGTGTTTCACCTAAGTTGTGTATATAGTAATTTCCAACCAATTAAATGTGTATTTATGAATTACATTAAATAAATTTAAATTCTGTAACTGTCAAATTCTCTGAAGTAAATTAGGGCACAAAGAAATGTTTTCTTTTAGAGTAATTTGTTCTTTTTTCTACCATCTTTGAAGTTTTTACGAAAAAAATAAAGTTTCAAATATGTGAAGATACTATTCTGACTTTTTAATAGGTACATGACGTTATTGGCTGGCTGACTGCATTTCGATTTAAATTTCAAATCTCGAATTCGAAATCTTCGTAAAAGAATATTCGTATTTCAGATCATACGCGGCTCAGAATCGAATTTCAAAATTGTCTAAAAGAAAATAAGTACGTGAATATTAAGTCTGCTAAACCGATTGTTTTACCAAAGTTTGATAAGCCCCTGAAGTTTGTTTCTAAACGTATGAGGGATAATCTCTGACGGAATAAATCGAGTTGTTCTTATTTCACGGATGGCTTCCAATATCTCCTTCGCGTGTTCAACCCTAATCCGCAAGGTTACTTTTTCTCTCCGCAATGAAAGAAAAACGAATACGAATTGATGGATTCGTGAAATAAAGTAAACGACTTCAAAGTTTTTCGTGTTTCGTGTTCATTTGGTCACGTTATTTTGTGTGCAAGGTTTCTTGATGGACGTATAGAAGAGAAACAAAATATCTTGAATCTATCAAGCACCTGATTCCAAACTCAAAAGATTCAATTGACATTGACTCCAAAATTTATAAACTTCCTCCGTGTTTTGGAAGGCACGTTAAAGAGTATGCCCCGATTTTCGTTGGGTTTACATACAATAAAAGTAGTGATGCCGTGTCCGATACCCTTCGGTAGCTTGAAAAAATATTAGCAACACACATAGTAGGTACACATATTTATCACTAGCTCGACGGTGAAGAAAAACATCGTGAGGAAACCCGCATGCCCCAGAATTAATTCTGAGACATGTGTAAAAGACCTGATCTGGCGATGGCCCCATCACCTATTACGTTTAGGGGTCCAAAAAATATCTCGTGAAAGGTGGGTATATCGCGAAATGGAATACCTCTGCCTACCCCCTGGCCTTGGGGATAAAAGGCCTATGATTTATTTTTACCATTTAACAACCTAGGTGTGTTTGCGTGGGGCCCATAGGACATATTTGAGGAAAAACCCATAGCTCAGCAATAAGCCGTAACTATTGATGATGTGATGAGGGATAACAATCGTTTATGCTCTGACAACTACACCAAAAAAAAATACCAAATTAATTACAAAAGAAAATACAAAAGAGCTATAATATTCCCACGGGAACGGGATTGCGCTGAACAGCTAGTTCAATTATAAAACTACTCACGGATTGTAACAAAGACTCTACTCAATGTACCGTTTGTCCTTTTTAGAATAAAAAATATAAATATGTTTATATAAATTAAAGAAGACGGGGAATGGAATTAAGATAACTTAGCAAAATTGAACGTGAAAAGGTCGTGACAATGAATATTTAAATACGTAAGCACTAACGTAAAGCTACACGCACTGGCACTCAAGAATTGCGAAAGCAGCCATTTTAAAAACAGCACTGCCAGTTTTTACCAAGCAAAGAGCGCCAAAACGAATAAAAGAGGCTACTTTTTCTTTGCAAAATGTGACAAAGAGGTGGTCCGGGATTTTTCAACGTGGAGTTATTGTCTGTGACGCAAAGTCGCTGGAGAAATAGTGCTGCGTTTTTCAGTTTGCAACATTTTAAATAAGAATTAATGCCTCCAGGAGACGCTTTGGCTTAGCAGAATAAGAGTGAGATTTAAATTCAATTTGTATATCTTCTTGAATTTTTCTGTTTCGCATTTCGCGGGTCAGTGATTTGGATAAGTATCTCTTAAACGAGGTGCTAGTAAAAAGCAAATGTAAAAATATTTTAGCAATGTAGTGCGTACAATTTTCAAATTTAGCTGTACGTGTTGCTGTAGTCCAGTCTTTATTGTTATAATTATTATAACATCTAAACTAGTTTTTGCCGGTTTTCACGTTAAAGGGTCACAAAGATTATACTGTTGAAATGTGGGTATTCTATATTTTTTTTTAACTTGACATTATTTTTAAATTTTCTTGTAGTCGTCATCACGGCGGTAAAAAACTTAGCATTTCTCTCTCTCTCGATTCAACAATATAACTAAAGCGCCATATACGGCAAACAAAGTACGTAGTGCACCAAATTCTAAACTACGATATCTGAGTTTCATAGCTGTTTGTATAAATACAACTTTACTGTCTAACATCAGTCGTTGCACCGCGGTCCCCAGGCACGATCACCTCGCATTAAAGGAAAATCGTACCTACCCTTTTTACGATAGTTGAGCATTCCACCTCCGCTCCTTCACATGATCTTCCTCATGCAGGGTGTAAAATAGGGAAAAAAAATTAAAAAATATCACGCCTTTATCCCCGAAAGGGTAGCAGAGGTATTCCATTTCTGGAAATACCCACTTTTCAGGAGAATATTCGACCCCTAAACGTATAGATGGTGAGCTCATCGCCGGACCGGGCGTCTGCCACACATGCCTCAGAATTAATTCTGGGACCTGCGGGTTACCTTACGGTGTTTTCCTTAACCGTCGAGTTAGAGATGAATACGTACGTAAAGCTTGAAAAACTCATTGGTAAATGGCAGGATTTGACTGGACTGGACTCTTTAAGTAAGGCTATCACTGCTCATAAATAAATGAATTTTAACAAAAAAGGACTTACAATTTTCTCGTATAACCCTAACTCTGACATTCAAAGCAGTGAGTTCGTTCATTCGGATTGATAACCTTTGCGGCTAGTGAATCGGACGCGTGGATGCTTCCATTCACCATACTCGGTTCAATACGCTTTTGCCCGAGATAGACGAGTTTACCAAGCGTATTCGAGCCTGTTTCCATTTACTTTGAGAATTACAATACATACGGGATGAGCCGTCGAATTCAATTAAATTAATATTCTGGGACGATTCTTACACGGTTATTTGGACTTAACTAAGCAGTCTATGTAACTGGTAAACTACATGAATGTTGTGCCATATCTCATCTATATCTATAATATTATTATAAAAAACTAAATATTTTTGTATATTTTTGCATGGAATACCTCTGCCTACCCCCTCGGGGATAAAAGGCGTGAGATTATATTTTTGTATGTTTGTTACGAATAAACGCAAAAACTGCTGGACCGAGTTTAAAAATTCTTTTACCAATGGAAAGATAGAATATTCCTGAGTAACATAGGCTATATTGTATTCCCGTATTCCCACGGGAACGCTAGTAAGTATATATATACTGGCTGATCGATCGACGTGCAGGCGAAATATTCATGCATAAATAATATAATTTAAATACGAACATAACTTACCTCAAAACTCAAAAAATATGTAAGACTGAGTAAATATAAGGGTAAAGCGAGTTTAGCTTTTGGGTAAAATCATAAAATGGTGTAGAAAGAGAAAGAAACTCCAACTGCTTTATTTTTAGTCAATACCTACTCGGGATTCGATTGACATCTTCTTTTGACTATTTAATCCTTTTTGGGGAGCCGAGATACAAACTTCTATCTAGCTTCAGAAATATATAAATAAATTGCGAAACAATTCTGAAAGGGTTATTTAAACCCTCACTAGTCAGAGCCTGTACTCTGGATACTAAACATGTGATAAATCACAAAATGTTCATGCACACTAATGTTGGATCCGAGTGGGAATTCAACTTTGCGACCTTTAACTCAGAAAGCAGGGTCACTACCAAATGATCCCACAGCGCAGTCAGATATAAATGGAACAAATAAAAGTCTGGAAGAAATCACTAGGAACAACCTACTATTGTAAATTATTTTTAAAAACTTTTTCCCCCGACTTTGTGCGCGTACCGCGTTGGCTCAGTTGGTAGTGACCCTAAATTCCGAGTCGCAGGTCGTGAGTTCGATCCAATTCATCAACATTTGTGTGCATGACCATGTATGTTGGCTTCGTGTATTCTGTACCTACGAGCCATGGGCTGCTCACCACATTTCACAGATAATAGCCAGCGCAGACGACACACTTTGGTCCCCGTATTTTTTTGTCCGCCAAAATAGAACGCTTACAACTGTATCGAGTAACGCACACGAGGGATTAAAAGTATGGCGTACAAAAAGTCACCCGAATAATCGCGGACACCGAGGGGCGGTATAGGACAAAAAGAGACGGACATATTTTTTTACGATTCGGGGGACTTTGTCCTCCGGGGACAAAGTCCGTCGTCTGCGCAGGCTATAAGCGTCCAAAGAATATACTGCCGAAAAGTCGGTATTATCAGAAATCGAATACTTCTGCCGAACCCCCGACTAAAAGGCGTGAGTATATATATTTCCATTTTAAAATGAACCAAGTTTTCATCAGAGTGATTTTCATACCCCTAAAGTGATAGGTGAGACCGTCGACGGACTGGGGTACTTATTAAATATTATAAAAAATGAGACTGTTTTTCAAGAGTTTTTTTTGACAGTAAAATAGAAAAAAGAAAAAACTCTAAAAAGGGTAAAAAGTTCCAAAGAAGACGTTCCATCTTAGGCTTGCACATTCTACACCAGCGTGAAAGATAGAGAAAAATCTAGTGATTATCAGAAAAACATTTAAAAAAATCATTTCCATCTAATGTCAATTGTCATTTTACCGGTCAGGTCGCAACTTTTTTATTGGTCGCCGCTCTGCATACATTCATGAATAGAATAAGAATAAGAATAAGAAATCTTTATTTGCTTCAAACATGGTGTAAAGATGTTATAAAATATGTATGTGCATACATGTTCAGCTAAGAAAAATGTAGCATGCAAATATAAAAAGGACAATGAGAAAAAAAAAAAAAAAAAAAAAGAACTTCTTAAAATTTACGCATATCTAACAGTTCGCGAATATTGTAAAACATTTTATTTATAAGCCACTCTTGCAAACTTTTTTTAAACAATCTTAAATTCAATGTCTTAAATTCATCTGGTATTTTATTATATATTCTTACACACAATGTTAAACAGTTTTTGTCATATTTTGCGCTCTTTGGAGCCTCTTCCAGCACAAGTCTGTTAGGGTTTCTTTGTAGTCTGCTATTAAGATCACATGCTTTTTTAAACATGTTGATGTGTTTTTTAACAAACAAACATACTTCCAGTATATAAAGAGAAGGTAATGGCAACAATCCAAGTCTAGTAAACAAAGGTTTGCAAGAACCATCTGGTGGAACGCCACATATCGCTCTTAGACATTTTTTTTGACCAATAAATACCTTGGACAGCATATTACTATTTCCATTTCCCCATAAAATAAGTCCGTAACGTAATATAGACTCTATATATGCGTGATATGTTATTAAAGCTGTTTTGGTATTAGTAATATGTTTTACTTGTTTTAGGGCGTAAACAAATCTATTCACTTTTCTAGCTACGTTATCCAGATGTGGTTTTCAACTTAAATCTCTGTCAACAGTAAAAATAAATAAATAAATAATCTCACGCCTTTCATCCCCGAGGGGGTAGGCAGAGGTATTCCATTACTGGATATACCCACATTTCACGAGATACATTGGACCCCTAAACGTGATAGGTGGTGAGCCCATCGCCGGACCGGGTCTATTTACACATGTCTCAGAATTAATTCTGAGATCTGCGGGTTTCCTCACGATGTTTTCCTTCACCGTCGAGCTAGTGATAAATATGTACGTAAGTTTTGAAAAACTCATTGGTACATGCCAGGATTCGAACCCGAGCCTCACTGATTTTCGGCCGGCTCTTTAACCGTCCGGGCTATCACTGCTAACAGTGATACCTAAAAATTTCATTTCATTGACCTTATTAATAATTGTATCATCATATTTTATATTCATGTCAAAATTATAATTAGATTTACTTGACTGATTAAATTGAATATAATGTGATTTATTTAAATTAATTTTTAGATTATTTGTGACGAGCCATTCAATTATAGTCTTAACCGTATTATTTATGTCAATTTCGTGATCACGTATTGAAATATGCTTCTCAGATGTCACAATAATAGATATGTCATCAGCGAATACAATACATTCATGGTTTGTTATTTCAGTTATGTCATTAATATATAAAATAAATAATATTGGACCCAAAACACTTCCCTGAGGTACACCAGCTCTGACGTATTGAAAATCAGATAAGAAGGAGACCATTTCCTGAGATTTATTTATGTTAGAGATTTCTACGCATTGTTTTCGACCGTTCAAAAACGATGATAACCAATTAAATGCCGGGCCTCTAATACCAAATGAGTCCAGTTTCCTTAAGAGAATGTCATGTGCAACATAATCAAATGCTTTCGATAAGTCAAAAAATAGGCCTGTGGTTAGGCGTTTTTTATTGAAATTAGTCAGTATAGTTTTTATTAAAGAAAATACTGCAAGCGTTGTGGATTTTCCTTTTTGAAAGCCAAATTGTTGATCCTTGATAATTTGGAATTTGTCTATGTACTTTAATAGTCTATTTAGCATGCACTTTTCAAGAACTTTCGATAAAATAGGCAATAGAGCAATTGGCCGGTAATTATCGATGTTATCTCGATCACCTTTTTTCTTAAAAAGTGGCTTAGCGATAGATACTTTCAACGCCTCAGGAAAAGTACCCGTCTCAAAAGATAGATTTACTAAATGAGTTAAAATAGATAATATTTCCTCAATGCAGTTTTTTAAAATGTGTGTACTAATTTCATCATGACCCACGGACTTTGAATTTTTTAAGGACATAACTTCCCTCCTAATTTCATACTCCGACATAGGCATTACAAATATACTATTTACTTGCCTAGAAGTTACTGTTTCCAGTTTTGCTGCACTGCTAAGGTAGCTAACTGAAGTTATGTAGTGGCTATTAAATGCTGAAGCTACTTTTGCAGGATCTGTCAACAAGACGTTATCAACCTTAACATTATCTACCATGTCAATAGATGATGTGCCAGAAATTTCATTGTTAATAACAGTCCATGTTGCCCTACATTTATTTTTACTATTGACAATTTGCTTCATATTGATATTCTTTTTTGATCTGAGAATACATTTTTGTAATAAATTGGAATATAATTTATAATAGTTTTTATTTGAAATCGATTTGGTTGTGTAGTACTTGTATCTGAGTGAACGTTTAGTTTTACAGCTTTTTCTTAACCCTTTGCTAATCCACTTTTGATTTTTCTTAGCTACGTTATTTATTCTTATACGTATTTTTGGAAAACACAACTTATAGAACAAACAAAACCAATCATGAAACTTATTAAAGGCTTGGTTGAAATCAGCCTCTGCATATATTTCAAACCATGGTAGGTTCGATAGGCAGTCTTTAAATTTTTGTACGTAATCCTCGTTGTAGTCACGTTTGTAAATAAAATATGACAACTTCCTTTTGATTTTACAACGTATGGGAAATCTAAGGAGTTGTACTGTGTCATGGTCAGAGAGATGAAGCGGAAGAGCCAAAGCATTTGCATCCTTTATGTTGCTAATGATGTGGTCAATGCAGGAAGATTTCCGTGTAGGTTGGTTAATATGTAAGACTAGGTTATTATTTAAAGCAATGTTTTTAAAACGATCTGTTATAGCTCCCTCTTTTAAAGTATTTATGTTAATATCCCCCGTTATAACTATTTTCACATTTGATTTAAATTTATTAAACAAGTCATGCAACATAATTTCCATTTTGTCTAAGAATGTATTTGGATTCGATGATGGTGTTCTGTAAATACAAATGACAAGAATTTTACTAGGACAGATTTCTACTCCACAACATTCAAAAACATTATCCATAGCATGACGTTTCAAAAATGACAAGTCTTTAAAATACAAATTTTCTTTTATTAGTATACAACTACCGCCTCTACTATTTTGCCTTTTATAACTATTTACTAGCACAAAGCCCTTTATATTCACATACCTATCACAATTTTGATTTAAAAAAGTTTCAGTGAAACATAAAACATCTGGGTCAATACATTCATCTTGAAGTTCACGTAACGTTATTTCTAGTATTTCTTGTTTTGAAAGAATACCAGCAATATTCTGGTGAAGTATTTCGAAGTTTGGTTGACTTTTTTGGGAATGGATTTGTTTAGGACTTTCAAGCGAGACATTATCCACGAAAAAAAACTGGTTTCGTAATGATAGGAAAATAGTAGGGAATTGTACCCTTTTTTAAAACTGATATCTGTGGCTTAAGTAACTTACTTGGATTCCTGCGCATTATCAACTTTTTAAGTTCTTTAAAATCAAGATACTTTTTTGCATAGTCAATATAGTCAATAATATTATTGATTAATGAACAGGTCTTAAAAAGATTTAGATCATTGAATTTGGACTTTACAAAGTGGCAATTTTTGTAGTAATAACAAAGATTTTCTATACACTTGTTCAAGTCAAATACATTTAAATTAAAATTTTTTTGAACACTAATTATTATTATAGTTTTGTCTTTGAATTTATTCATCACTGTTTGTAGTTGCTGTAGAGTAGCCCTTTTATTTATATCATTCTCACCAATACATAACACAAGTTTATCATCTGTTTGCATTTCTATTTTCAGACAGTTCTTTAATATTTCCGTACTGGTGGCATATGGCTTCAATTCGCTACGAATGTCGTACTGTTCATACATTGTACTAGCCCTTGACCGCAAAAGTGATAGAGCGAGTCCACAACACTGTTGGCTACCGAAGATGAATATAGTGTTCATATTAAAATTTGAGGTATTTCCCTCAAGCGTATTCGTTAATGGCGGTGATGAACATGATTCTTTTTCGTCAGGTTCTTGCAATTTTAATAGAAGTGATTTTATTTGATAATTCAAGTAGGAAATTTCTTGTTTTGCATTTTTAAGATCACACTCTAGAGTTGTTATTTTCGTTTGTAACTTACATATACTTTTGTTTTGTATTTGCCTTGGAGGGGTGATTACTGATTGCAGACTTGTAGAGCCTCCTTATAGAGGGTAACATAAATACTTTTTTATACTTGACTTGAAAATGTGACTAGATGTCGCATTTTTGTTTTCTAGACAATTGATTGATAATATATTTGCTGTGTGAACGTGAAAACCAATATTTAATTTATTTCCTCAAGTATCTTACTCCAAACCTTATAGTTAGTGGCCCAGTGCCACTACACATTTGGTGACCTTCTATTTAGACGTATTTACAAATTTATAAATATATAAAATGAGCACGAGCACAAGCGCCATTGACATGCAGGAGCTTGCCAGGATAATAAAGGACATGGTTGTAAAGGAAGTTGCCAAGCTTGACCGTGGACGAAGTGACAGCCGAACGCGAAGCAATAACTCGCGCAGCAGATCTTCCCGTCGCTACAACCCTAAAGGCAAGTTTTGTTACTATCACCATAGATTTGGTAATAAATGCCATGAAGGCAAATGTAAACAGCCGTGTGCGTGGAATTCGGAAAACGCAAGGAAGTAGCTGAGCCAGCGGTAGACTCGGTTGCCCCAACCCCGCAATACCGCACTCCCAGATTGTTTATTAAAGAAGAGACAACATCGCATAGATTTTTAGTAGACGCGTCATTAATCCCTGCTTCGCCAGATGACAAAATTGACGATTCCGTAGTCTTATATGCAGCGAATAATACTAGAATAGAAACTTGTGGAGTAAAGATACTAACCTTGGATTTGGGACTACGGCGAAAATTTCAATGGGCATTTATAGTTGCAAAAATTACTAAAGGGATACTTGGAGCAGATTTTTTGAAACATTTTAAATTATTAATAGATTTACACAATAGCAGACTGATTGATAGCACTACAAAACTAACTATCCGTGGTAATGTCGAAGGCATAACGGGAAGTGAAATCATCAGTACACTAGACAAGAACCATCGTTATTACGACCTACTAAAAAATTACCCGGAGATAACGAAGCCAAACCTTTTGCCAACCAATCTGAAACATGACGTAAAACATCGGATCGAAACAAAAGGTGAACCTGTATACTCCAGAGCACGACCGCTTGATCCCAGGCGCATGGAAATAGTCAAGAGTGAGTTTGAATACATGCTGGACAATGGAATCATCAGGCCGTCGAGTTCTCAGTGGGCAAGTCCGTTACATGTAGTTACAAAGCCAGACGGGTCCCTAAGACCATGCGGTGACTATCGTAGACTCAACGATCAAACCATACCAGATAGATATCCGCTTCCTAGGATTGATGATTTTTTATCGATTTTACCTGGTAGCACAATCTTTTCTAAAGTAGATTTATTTAAGGCATATTACCAAATTCCCATGGCAGACGAGGATAAATGCAAAACTGCCATTATAACCCCTTTTGGTTTATACGAATTTAATGTAATGAGTTTTGGTTTACGTAATGCCCCCGCTACTTTTCAACGATTTATAAATATGGTTTTGAGAGGTTTAAATTTTGTATTTGCGTATTTGGATGACATATTAGTCGCTTCAGCCACAGCTGAAGAACACGAACAGCATCTGAAAATCTTATTCGAAAGGCTTGATCAATGTGGTCTCAGGATTAACGCGTCCAAGTCAGAATTTGGTCTTCAAGAGGTAGTGTTTTTAGGGTTCCTTATTACAAAAGATGGTACTAAACCCCTACCCGAGAAGGTACAAACAATTCTAGATTACAAGCTCCCAGAAACTTTAAAAGAGTTACGAACCTTTTTAGGACTTTTAAATTTTTATAGGCGTTATTTAAAAAATGCAGCTGATACGCAAGCAGTCCTACATGAATATTTAAAAGGTGCCGGAAAAAATGACCGAAGGAAAGTAGACTGGACAGACGACGCAATCAGGCAATTCGAAAAATGTAAACAGGACCTAGCTAATGTTACGTTATTGACCCTTCCCAGGTATGAATGTCCATTAGCTCTCTTCTGCGATGCTTCAGCCCTAGCTATTGGCTCTGTGCTTCAACAGAGAGACAGCAAAGGCTGGCAACCTATAGCATTTTACTCTAAAAAACTAAATAATGCACAAAAAAACTATAGTACTTATGATAGGGAACTACTTAGTATCTACCTGTCAATAAAACAACTCAGGCATTATTTAGAAGGTCGGGATTTCACAATTTTCACTGACCATAAACCATTAGTTTTCGCATTTAAACAAAATAATGACAAAGCCTCTCCTAGACAGTTAAGACATTTGCAATATATATCACAGTTCACTACAAACATACAACATATAGATGGTAAGGACAATATCGTTGCAGATAAAATGTCTCGCATAGAAACTGTATCGTTTATCGACTATGATGCTATTGCAAAGGCACAAATTCACGATAATGAACTTAAAGCCTTACAAACATCCAGCTCATTAAAATTTAAACCGTACGTTTCACCATCAGGATATAAGCTTTGGTGCGATATCTCAACCAATAACATTAGGCCTTACATTCCAAATTCATTCCGAAAAACTATTTTCGAAAAGGTACACAACACATCTCATGATGGTATTAAAACAACTATTCGGAATGTAACATCAAAATTTATTTGGACAAATGTTAGGAAAGACATAAAAATTTGGGCACGTTGTTGTTTAGATTGCCAGAAAAACAAAGTAAATAGGCACACCAAATCACAATTTCATGTTTACAATGAACCTGATGAACGTTTTGATACAGTACATATTGATTTGATAGGCCCTTTACCTCCTTCAGAGGGAAATGTCTATTGTCTCACTTGTATAGATCGATTTACTGATTGGATGGAAGTTATTCCAATTCCAAATGCAACTGCCGAAACGGTAGCCAAAGCATTTTATTCCAATTGGATAGCTAGATTTGGAGTTCCTTACACAGTAATCTGTGATAGAGGAGCCCAATTTAAATCTGAACTTTTTAAAAATCTTGCTAGCTTATTTGGAATCAATTTACAACATACAACTGCTTATCACCCTCAGTGTAATGGTAAAGTTGAAAGGTTACACAGGACTTTAAAATCAGCACTTAAATGTCATAATTCTGTCAAATGGACCGACGCCCTACCGACAGTCTTGTTGGGAATGCGAACCGCCATAAGGGATGACAAACAATATAGCATTAGCCAAATGGTTTATGGAATGAACATTAAAATTCCAGGAGAATTTTTTGAAAAGTCTAGTGCTATTTTAGATCCAAATTCTTTTGTATCAAATTTACAACGTACAATGAACGACCTAAGGCCTAGACGGCGCTCCCCTACACAAAGCGATCATGTATTCGTTCATAAAGATTTATATACGTGTACACATGTCTTTATTAGAATAGATAGGGTAAAAAAGCCTTTAGAGCCGTGTTATGAAGGCCCATGTCAAGTAGTTAGTCGTTTTGATAAGTATTTTACAGTTGTACATAATGGAAAACAAATGAATGTTTCTATAGACAGGCTTAAGCCTGCTTATATTTATATGGATAGTAGTACTCCTCCCAGTTCTTCTTGTACTCCTGAACCTGTAGCAGTCAATAGTCATCCTGTAGTTACAAGGTCAGGCAGGCAAGTTAGGTTTCCTAAAAGGTTTAGGTAACTAAGTTGTATATAGTTTTATATACTTGTGTAAATAGTTAAGTTACAGTTCAAGTCATGGCCTATTTTAGTGATGTGCGCAGAGTGCACGGCCAAGTTCTCTTATGTTTATCGTTACATTAGTAGGTACTCATGTAACTGGAGGGGGAGTAATGTAGAGCCTCCTTATAGAGGGTAACATAAATAATTTTTTATACTTGACTTGAAAATGTGACTAGATGTCGCATTTTTGTTTTCTAGACAATTGATTGATAATATATTTGCTGTGTGAACGTGAAAACCAATATTTAATTTATTTCCTCAAGTATCTTACTCCAAACCTTATAGTTAGTGGCCCAGTGCCACTACACAGACTATTTGATTGCATGGTCTGTCTTCGATGCTGTATTTTGGTACTGCTGTTAATTTTTCTTGTTTTCTTTATAGGCGAACTGTTTACATTTTCTATATTCGGGGATTTGCACAAATGTTTTAAAGTAGTATTTTCATTCATCAGTTTTTGTATTCGTCTTTTTAACTCATTATTTTCCAAGATTGTATCTTCCAACTCTTTTTGTGTACTATTCAAGTTAGATGTAAGCTGAAGTATTTCTTCATTTTTTTCTTGTACAGTAACTAGATCACAGAAAGTGTAATCCAAGCTTTTTGATAATGTAGGTTGTGGCTCGGTTGATAAAAAAGAGTCCTCCGATACGCTGTCATCAGTCAATATATGTGAATCATAGGTCTCCGAAGACGGTCCTGTTTCAACAGTAGAGTTAATGTCGCTAATACATTTGTGTGGCATTTGTTTTTCGGGAAATGATAGAGATAAAGGAGATTCAGAGAAATAGCCTTTTTTGACTGCAGGTGTTTTTTGCTCCTTTTTTTTTCTTCGTGTTGTTACGTTAGATATTTCTTCTTGAGTTTCTTTTTGTTTCCGGGTACAATATTTACACTTCCATTTATTTTTTGAATCCCTGCTCAGAAGCCGATATAACTTTTCTGAATATCCTGCGCACTCGAATTCGTAACTTCTTTTACATGATGAGCAAGCTAGTGTGTCTCTTTTATTAACCAATGAATTGCAACTAAAGCAAGTTACTTGTCCCGTTTTCTTGTCACTTATCCTTGATGTACTTGCTTTTGGGATCATTGTGAAGCATATATTATTATGTAAAAGAGAAAAGAAACAAATAATAAAATAAAAAATATTATACAATGCACCTGCAGGGTTCGAACCGTGTACCGGTTGATGATTATGCCTTGGCTTAACACACTGAGCTATTGATCGGTTAATCAGTGTGGCGAAATTAGAAGTTAGTTCATTCAAGACATGTTCTTTTGATATGATCATGAAACTTCTCCTTTAAAATATTAAATCGGCAACCACTTCTTCAACAGTACTATTACACTATATGTCTCATCCCCTTCTCGGGTCTGCGGGCTTTATCAAGATGTTTTCCTTCACCATCAAGCTAGGGATAAATTATGTACTGAAGATATTGAAAAACATATTGGTACATGCGATGACCCTGAACTGAACCCTGAGCTCAGGAATGAGAAGGGGAGCCACTGCCAGAAAAAACGATCAAAACTCACGTTAAAATGGTTTTATGTAAATTGGCATATTGTAAGTTAGATGAATATTTGAAGGACAATGATATTTGGTGTAAATTTTCTCCAGCTCAGCAAAGCACCAAAACCATGTCACTTGTACTTTGTATTATAAGAATAATGTGTTAAAGGGTTTCTTGCCCAACTTCTTCTCCTCTACTATACATACAGAAGCGGTGAAGTAGCAATTACTTCCAATAAGAGGACCTATAAGCCCATACATAAAATAAAAACTTTTTTCCTTGACTTTGACTCAACAAAGTTACAATCTACATACTAGGTAACTCACAGCTCATCACATTTACTCTGTTTTTCTACCTCTATATTTACCACTACTCATGCGCAAATTTATTAGAATGTCGTTTATAAATCTAGCTCTACCATTGTTAGATAATGAATACAAACTACGGTAACAATTTTGGCCTTAGCCGGCTTCGTAAACAGCTTAATAAGATGGCTGTACATAACATAAACACTTCTATTTAGGCGATAATGGATTTTGTCGCCAGTTGAACAATGGCGTCGCCTGGATATATGGTCCAATAAAGTCGAGATGTGAAGAATTGTTCCCATCCTATTAACGTCACACGCAAAACGAATCCACCCCTGCCGAACGCGATTTGTAGTGGCAGTGATTTGTGTCCATATTGTGATGTTGAAGTTCCCAAATAGCGGACCATTTATACAAAAACCAAAATATAAGACTAAAATATAATAGGACATAGAGGGGGCATTGGGCAAAGATATTATATATAGAAAGACGTAGATATGTTACTAGAGCGCGGAAAATAAGGCTGACGAATGTAGTTAATTAACCACATTTTATTTAGTCGCATTGTATTTCAAGTCTTATTTCAAGCGCAATTCTTGACAGATAGCTCTCTTTCTTAATTATTCGTTCCGTATCATCTTTCTTCGTCATTGTTGTATGCTATAAGTACGGTAAGAAGTAAGTATGTAAATGTTGTAGCCACTCGTAGCGGAGCAATTTTCAAACGCGCGCATAGTATGAATATAACTCATCCTTACTTTAATATCTTTGGCATTGGGAATATTTTCATACAAAACTTTGAAGCATGTTTGAAGCTCAAGCGTCATGTCAGTTACTATAAACGGGAGTTGTCATTTCGTCAAAATTGTACTAGACTTATTCCACTTGGAATAACTTTTGGCTTCAAATTTTTCTCGCTTTGTCCCCTCTATGCCCTATTATATTTTAATGTCTTTGACAAAAACCTTCCCCGTCAATAAGGTTCGGGTCTTGTAGAAGTAAGGAATCCCTTATAAAACTCCCCAAGTTTCTGAAACTTTTTAAATGTAATCTTTTCGAGGGAAACATCTTTGTTTGTATAAATACATTTGAGGGTAGAACGAGAAACTTGTTTGGAGGTACACAATGGTTTCTCTTATAAACATAATTGTGTTTTCTTCGCACAAGTGTTCGGAAATGAAACGACAACGAAAGGGAATAACGCGAAAAATCTATTTTATCCGTTGAGTAAACTCTATTGGCGCCCAACATGGGGTTGTTAGCTGAGCTGAATAAAAGTATTATCGTTTTAATCTTTGTTAAGAAGCTGAATAGCTTTTGACTCATCAAAAGGTTTGAGAAATTAGTCGGTTGAATGATGATAGCGTATCTGAGTTAGTACGCCGTAAATTATTATTCATTTCGTCGTTTATCTTCATCAAGTGCTATCTTGATTCAGCGTGTAAAAGATTCAAATATACTGATATTACTGGGATTAATATTGGTTAAGATTTAATTTTGAATTATTAATTTACTTATCAATAGTAGTCTGTATTCAAAAGCATTATTAATATTCAAAAATCTGTAGTTTGTAAGCTCATATTACATGTAAAACCATTATTTGCGGACGTGGAAATTGAAATATTCTGTTTCCGAATTTTAACGAGTACTTTGACATGGTTTTATCAATGGTTTTTGGTGGCTTACTCGAATCGGTGGCATACTGAATTCGATTACCCACAGCAAATATTTTATTAAATGAAAACTGTGTCAAGATTACTTTTTAAGTAGGTACATTGCTTAATTTAGAAGCATGACATATTGCAGTAATTGACATAAATGAGCACTAAGAAGGAATATTTGGAAATTCCCACATGAACGGGAGTAAACAGGATCCGCACGGGCAAGGCCGCGTGGTACCTGCTAGTACTTACATATTATTGCAATAATATTTATTTACAAAGAAAAAATAGATTCGTTTACAATATTTAGAGAAAAAAAAATCCTCCAAAGAGGAACCATTTTCCACACAGCATTCCCTCTCTGGATAGCTATAGGCTGATCCTTTGACAGAGATAGCTGCCAGCCCTCTGGTCACCTGAAGCCTCGACCAAACGCACTGACAGCTCTTTGAGGAACTGCGCGCCTCCGCCCCCCACGCTCCCATGGTCTCCAAATTGCAATACTATTAAAAGTACGAGATCCGCCCGCTAGTATTTTTAATAAAAAAAAAAAGATTTTTGGGACGAAATTTCATTCACTTGTTTCTTTACTTATACTATCGTCCACTTCACGGCAATATACATAAAGACTCTGAAATGATTTTTCATGTGAATGAAATTTCGTCCCAAAAATCAATATACATATGTATATATTTTATCTATACATATAATAAAACTCTAACGGGGCCGTGTCTGTACATGAAATATTTTTTGAAAATTTTAACTGTAGTGTATATAGTTATCGATATAGATACCGAAACACCATTTTTTTTAATTTTTGTCTGTCTGTCTGTCTGTCTGGTTGTGCACGAATCACTCAAAAACTACTGGACAGATTTTGATGAAATTTGGTATGCAGATAACTGTGTACCCGGGTCAACATCTAGGGTACTTTTTATTCCAGAAAAATATCTTATTCCCACGGGAAAATATAAAAACTGGGTAAAAAGAGAAATACGTACTATTCCGAAACGATAACACATATAAACTTGAAATACGGTGTGTAGGTGTCTTATATATCGTAGCCAACCGCTATGAAGGTAATTTTGGAAATTCCCTCGGGAACGGGAATAATCTAAAAGCGCGCGGGCAACGTCGCTATGGGAACCCGCTATTTGAAATATGGTATGTAGGTGGCTTATTTGTCGTAGGCAACCACTATAAAGGGATTTTTTGAAATTCCCACGGGAACGGGAATAAACTGGATCCACGCGGGCAACGCCGCTGGGCACCCGCTATTAATAATTACTAGCGGCCATATTTCGATAGGGCACCCTGGTAGATATATATTCTCCTAATCATAAATATGCGTAAAAAATTGGTTTGTAGCATAGGTATATTATACTCGATCCCTACACTAATTTGCAGCCGGATCTTAGGCTGTAAGTTCTCAATAAGCGAATTTGATGTCTCATGAGCAGTGATCGAATATTCGGATGCATATTTACCTAAAGTGTAGGTGTTGGTTATTATGGAATGCACTTTTGTATCGAAAAAATCCCGGGAATTCGGAATCGACAATTTTTTTTTACAATAGAATCAAATCGGGTGTAGGAATATTTACTTAGTTTCAAGTGTTGGAAATTATTATGGAATGCACTTTTGTATCGAAAAAATCCCGGGATTTCGGATTCAATAAATTTACTGTTTTTATTATAGAATCAAATCGGGTGTAGGTATATTTACTTATTTTAACTGTTATATTTTAAAAACTAGAAATAATAACTTCCTCTTCATTTTTCTTAAATTTTCAAAACATTTATCTCAAAGAAATATTAAATAACATCCCCCTGTTTTTTAAATAAATAACACATGCTAAAGACGACGTTTTTTCACCATGTTACAGACTAGTTTCGCATTCCCAAATTTTCTGAAATCCCGGGATTTATATTTAAAAAATATGTTTTAAGAAGCCGCTTCCATAATTTCCTAACCAAAAATGAACTTTAGGTAAATATGCATCCGAATATTCGATCACTGCTCATGAGAATGAATAAAGATTTTAAACCTGGGCCTGGGCCTAGATTTTAAACTTGGACTAACCTTTTCCTCTGTACTCCAATTTTCGCCCCTTTTTTTCTTCACTGGATCCATTTTTCAGAGCACGGAGTCCACGATCACACCACAAATTTGTATTCAGTATTGAGTACTATTACAAATTATAGAACAAAGCGTCTATATTCATTTTACAGAAAATGTAGTAGGTACATAAACATTTCTTTAACTAGGTAGGTACATACTCAAATTAAGCGCGCCGATATCCGTTTCGTTTTACGTTAGCTAGATAGTTGATCATAAGTACCTACCTTTAATTACTTAATCTTGAAAATAGGACCAAAATTAAAGGTGTCTGGTATTAAAACAACTGTGAATTACAAAATTGTACGGATTTTACTCTAAAAAGTAACGATTAGTAATTATAATTTCTGTGAGCCACTTAGCAAAATTTCGTACAAGGGAACGGTGCATCTACCGGTGAACGAATGAGTGAATGAAAACTCACATTTGTTGCTTTTAATCTGTGGATCTGATTTAAACCAGGGACTATCTTCGGTACTATGTGGTCCTTGGTTAGTCTACGATTTGTAATAAGACCAAATTTTAGTACTGTCATAAACTTTAAAACCGTAATAAGCCTAGACTATTAAGTCCTGGTTTAAACACAGACTTTCGTATGTTTTTGTAATAATACCGTATGGGTTTAACATAGGATTTAGCATCCAATCCGCGGATCTCCGACGAGATCAAGAGAGCAGGTGTTAGCGAGTAGCTCACATTACTTTTCTCTCCAGGCCTTCCGTTATGCAGCTGCGTCGGCTGTTATCATTTGCTTTTATAAATGTTTCCAATTGCAGGAATGGGACTGTTTTAAATTTTTCGGTCCAAGGCCTTCTTGGTTTCAGAGTTCGTAATTAATGTTAAGGTTGCTTATACAACGCGTAACAGAAAAAGCGCAATTCCACATACACGCCAATTAGTATATTAATATAAAAAATATATGATGCAATCGAACTTTAGTTATGTCTAACCAATTTTCTTAAATATCGCTTAATAATAGCACGATTTCCATAGAAAGCACTAAATTCAGCTACGGATAATTCATTTTTTTTTAATTTAAAACATATAATAAATAATAATAGCTGAAATCGAATAAGTAGTCGATACTAAACAATTTAATTTCAGGTATTGCGCTTATTCTGTTACAAGTTGTATTATAATCTCAGTGAGTGCTGTAATGTCTTAAGTAGTAGGTATAATTGTATATTTACAAGGATTTTTTTTTATGATAAAGATCCGGGATACAAAACAGCCTTTCCAAGCTTTTACATTCCCAAATAAAATATATCAATATAGAATTCATGGTATTTATTTGAGTGACGGTTTACATCAAAAACGTAGTCTCGTCGATTGTATGGCAATTACATAAAGGAGGTTATTTTTAACTAAGAAGAGTATATAACAAGTTCCCCCCTTAATCCACTCGGGTGTACTGCGGCTGCACCAGCGGGGCAGGGAGCATCTGGTTTATGTGCCGGCGCCAGACTTCCCCTCCATCCATGGTGATCGTGTAGTGCAAGCGTCCTAGCCTGCGGGTCACTGTCCCAAACTCCCATTTGCGGCTAGGGTTTGCATAACATCGGACTTGAACCCTCTCTTCCTCTTTGAAATGTCTGGCTGCGTCTCGTTCAGGGTGCGTGGACATTGTGCGCTGGCGGAAGGCGTTTTTTCCAAACATCACGTTTAGGTTTGTTCTTATATTTCTTCCAAAGATTAAAGAATATGCATCATGACCTGAGGCATTCGGAGTGCGGCGTAGTTGCGTCTTCACTGTGAGTAGTTTGTCATAAATATTTCCCGGTTGTTCTTCCATGCTTTTCAGTGATTTTTTAATTATTTGTACAAAACGTTCGGCTTGACCGTTGGTCGATGGATGGTATGGGGCTGAGGTTCGGTGGGAGACACCGTTTTCTTTTAAGAATGTCTCGAACTCCATCGAAGTGAACTGGCGTCCGTTATCTGACACCAGGATATGAGGTAATCCAAATATGCAAAAAAGTTCTTTTAATTTATTGATACACCAGGCGCTTGTCATCGATTTGGTGGGGATAACTTCTACCCATCTTGTAAATGCATCCACTATTATGAGTAGTTGGTACCCGTGTATCGGTCCTGCAAAGTCGATGTGAATTCTTTGCCACGGCTCTATTGCTTCTTCCCAGTGGTGCAACGGTACTTTCTCTGGGTCGTTCTGCTGCAATCGACATGCTCGGCAAGCCTTCACCTTATTTTCAATGTCTTTGTCGATATTTTTCCAATAAACGTAACTACGGGCAAGGAGTTTCATTTTAAGTATTCCAATGTGTCCGGCGTGTAGTTCGTTCAATACGGCTTCGCGAAGGGAGCCTGGTATCATGACTCGTGTACCTTTAAGTATACAATTATCTTGTAGGGTTAAGTCAGAGTCAGTATATCCGAGTGCTCTTACTGAGCGACCCGTTTTTAGGGCATCTAGGATCTGTGACAGTTCAGTATCTTTGCTAGTCTCTTCAGCAATTTTCTCTTCTGTAATAGCTAGTGTATGTATCTGACCGAGCTGAAATGTACTGTGTTGGTCGGTTGAGGTAGTTGGTTTCCCCACCGGAAATCTAGATAAATAATCAGCATTACTATTTGCTGTTGAAGTTTTGTACTCAATATCGTAATCGAAACCGGATAGGAAGTGAGCATAATGGAAAAGCCTCATGGTGCTCATCGTGGATAAGGTCTTCTGGGGGTGGAATATTACTGTCAGGGGTTTGTGATCCGTAATTAATATGAACTTTCTACCGTAACAATAATGAAAGAATTTCTTCAGCCCCCAGAATATGGCTGTTGCTTCTTTATCGATTTGACTGTACTTCTTCTCACTTTCGCTAAGTGTCCTCGATGCGAACGCGATTGGCCTTTCTGAACCGTCCCTCAATCTGTGTGAAAGGATTGTTCCGAGTCCAGTTGGGCTAGCGTCAGTGGCCAATACTAAGCTTTTATTAGAATCGAAATGGGTTAATACTCTTTCGCTGGCTATCTCCTTTTTTATTTTGTTAAAACATTCATTGCAGTTTTCATTCCAGTCGAAGGATTGTCCTTTCCTCAGCAAATTATTAAGCGGGTGAGTAATCGTGGATAGGTTTGGGATAAATTTGTTGTAATAATTAGCCATACCTAGGAAGGTTCTCAATTCATTTTTGTTTTTCGGTCTTGTAGTATTTAAGATCGCAGCGACTTTGTCCTTATTTTTGTGCAGGCCGTCCTTATCTATTGTGTGGCCTAGTTAGTTGATGCTGTGTTGAAAGAAATGGCATTTATCTTTGTTGACTCGCAAGTTTGATTCCTTAAGTTTTTCTAGAACCGTCTGTAAACGTTGAAGTAATTGTTGTTCTGTAGATCCTTGGATTATGATGTCGTCGAAGAAACATTTAACTCCGTCTATGCCTTGAAGTAATCTATCCATGTATTTTTGCCATAAATTAGGTGCTACCTTGACACCAAACATCAGTCGGTTAACTTTGAAACCGCAATTAGTTGTAAGTTTTCTTAATGTAGCTGCGTAGACTGGTATTGTTTCGCATTCGTTCTGTAGGCGTGAGATAAATTTGTGTTGAAGTGCGTATGGTCCTGGGACAGGATCGATGTATTCATCAAGTATCTTAGATAGGGTTTCGAATGTCTTGATTTTAGGGTCGTCCGGGGCACATAGGTCGTAAGCTTTCTCATGTAATTCCGGGGTGAGCATTGAAAGTAGAATCTGGGTCTTTGTGTTGCTATCAATTACCTGACTCAAATCTATGTAAAGTTCCAGTCTTCGAATAAAGTTTTTGAACGTTTCTGAATTGCTTTGAAATGGCTGAAATTGAATTTTCGGTACATGGTGTTGAGTTTCGTTTGTATTATTCTCGTTTCTTTGGTTAGGGTTGGGTGTAGTCGTATGTTTCTTCATTCTATTCAGGATATTCGAAATCTTTGTAATTGTTCCTTCAAATTCGAATCTATTTTGTATTTCTGCGTCTAAGTTCGTTTCTTCTGTAAGGTATTCTATGTTTGCTTGGCATTCTTCGTATCTATTTCGTATTTCTGTTATGTTTTGTAATTCGGTTGAAAGTTCGTAATCGGGTAAGTTACTTACTCCTTGTAAATAATTTTCTTTGCGTGTAAGCAAGCCGCGAAGGCAGCTTCGCGATTTTTTGTACTTATTTAGTTCGTTTGTAGCCATCGTAGTATATTCTCGTCGCCAATTTTACATTCCTAAATAAAATATATCAATATAGAATTCATGGTATTTATTTGAGTGACGGTTTACATCAAAAACGTAGTCTCGTCGATTGTATGGCAATTACATAAAGGAGGTTATTATTAACTAAGAAGAGTATATAACACAAGCCATCCAAATCGGCCCAGAAGTTTTTACGTAAAAATTAATAATAATTTATTTTGGATAATGCACAATTTGTTATAATATCAACAGTAAACATAACATCTATAACATTCATCCTTACAAACTTACGCGTAGGTATACAATACTAGCAGCGTCCCGCGCGCCGCCGCAGTCACCCGCGTAATTAAAGTTCCCGTTAGGGGTATACGGGGATAAAATATAACCTACGTGTTATTCTGATGTATAAACTATAAAGTTTCATCAAAGTCCGTATAATAGATTTTGCGTGAAAGAGGAACAAACATCCATACATCTATACCTCCATACAAACTTTGACGTTTATAATATGAGTAGGATAGGATTACTACCATGAAACCTAAATTACGCAGATTTTTGAAGTGTACCACAATTCGTAGCCTTAATTATCTCAATTTGTTTTAATGCAGTGAAGAGGTCCCGAATATAATGTAGTAAGCAAGACTGGGGCCCGCCCGCTGTTTGAAATATGATTCGCATTAACCAGAGCTCTTGTTGTCTCCTGTTTTTGTCGCCAAAGCATTTCGAGAACAAGTGGTTTCACTTCCAAAAGTAAAATGTGAATCGGGTTGTTTTAAATTCAATTATTCTCGACTTACACGTCTGAGCTGCTTATTATTTTACTGGATACCGTCTTTTGTTTAATGTGATAGTTGATAGGGTTGGATAGCAGAATTTGTTAAGTTAAAGTTAAAAGCTTCTTGGAATTTTGTTTTACTATTCAGATAGGTACTTATTGGCTTGGACAGGTCTGTTGCCTTCTAAATCAGATTTCTAGGAATTAATTTCCTCACGGAGCTACAATATTTATTGTATAACTAGGTTTCTAGCTTAACTAGATACACCTAAAAGCACTCTGTATACATGTATAGATAACACAGCGTCTAGGCTTCGTAGAAAGATAAAACATGTACCATATGCTGAGCCTTAGACCCTTTTGTCCACGCTTTAAACTATTTACATTAAGTTTATTGCTCTAATAATTAATTAATAGGACAAATAAATATTTCTTTCTTTCTTTCTTTCATATTATAAGTTAGACGAGCAACAATACAACTGTGAAATCTGCATCTAATTTGGTGCCGTAGTTTTTACGTTGTGGAACGTTTGTGTTAAACTTCATACTTCGAGAGTTTCGAGACCCAGTGGTTTCGGTTGTGCGTTGATCTATCAGACAGTCAGACAATTTCATCTTTTATTTGTAAATATATACAATATGTATTAATGCAGCTATTTTTAATGTGTCAATTTTAAAAATGAATTAGCATAGCGGAATTTAATGCTACCTATGGAAATCGTAGTGTTATTGCTCTTGATTTAAAAAAAATGGTTAGACACGACTAAAGTACGAAGGCATCATATTTTTTTTATATTAATATACTAATTGGGGTGTATGAGGAATTGCGCTTATTCTGTTACGCGTTGTATATACAGGAAGAAGATCCAGACCAATCAAGTTTGCATTACCAGTGACAGCCCTGTGCACTAATATGTTTTGACGTGACAACGTCTTATAATTCGATGGAGCCGGCTGCATGCACGAAAAAGTATGACGTATGCGACCTCCAAATTCGGGGCGGACTGCCCTTTCCGCCCATACCTTAGTCCGCCAGTGGTTTATCACAAGCTTGACGGAAAACATCGCGAGGAAACCTGCAGATCCGAGAATCGATTCTGAAGCATGTAAAACAGCATCCCGGTCCGTCAATAGGCTCATTACCTGTCAATTGTAAGAGGCCATAAAATATATACCTACTGGTGAAAAGTGAGTATTTCCAGGAATTTGTACCTCTGGCATCAACGCGTGAGCATATTTTATATTAGTGTGCACTTTACAAGTGTCATGACATCTGACAGCTCTTCAATAGACATCTGGTCAGACTCAGTTTTAGATGAAAGGAGGAAAAGTTTAATTTCATTTTGTAGGCCTGTTGCTTGAAATATTTTTATGGGGCATAATAAATGTTGGGTCGCTTCGGCTGCACAGTTCCACTTTACGCGCCGGTGATCACACTGTAACCGAACAAATTGAAGCTTAAAAAGAACTCTTCTTTTTGTTGATACCTTAGTAGGTAGGTGTATAATTTTGTTAAGAAATCCGAGTTATTTCAATGGACTAACAGGCGTGCAACATCGTTTCCCACGCTGATACAGTTTTTCCTATTTTCAGAGTTCAGAAACAAAGGATGCATTCCACTAACTCGACAACCACCATCCACCCACTTCCATCAAACTCGATCCAGTAGAAGGTATATGCTGCTTGGTCAATCAGTCAATACATTATAAGTATTGGGATATTACAATACTTTTGAGTTTTCCCACAAAACACGGGTGTAAGATTTTATCGTATGTGGTATGTCTTTTTCGTATCAAAATCCATTTAGAAGAACTAAGCCAACAAACATACAGACATTAAAAAAGTTTCGAAAGTTGTTTGTTGTTGGCGCACCAGCAATGCACATCCACGAACTGCCATTATCAAAATTGGAACAGAATACTAAAACGGACGACGAGTAATGTCAGCTAATGCTAGTTTTTCTATGCGGCCAGTGTCTAACCATAAATTATTCGCCGTTGTTTGTGGATCCGTAAATGGGGTCTGGGTGCAGGTATTGTTGTCACCGGCAAGCTCGGTCGCTTTGATAGTCGCTAGATTAATTACTAGAGCACTACTAGCTCGGCTGTTAGACGAGTCGAGGTCTGTTTACATTAGCGCAACAGGACGGGCCATGGAAACATTTTTTTATTCTAATCAATAGCCCCTCTAGCCAAGTGGAAAACGAACGTTTCTACGTATAAAGAACGTTTTCATTCGCTTAATTGCAATACTAACTATTAAGAATTACGTATTTAAAATTTTGTGTCAATGTTACATAATAATAATAATAAACTGTGAAACTCCAGTCACACGCCGTTATTTAGTCCCAAACTAGGTAGAACCTGTACTATGGGTACTAAACAACTGATAAACATACTTAAATAAATATGAGACGACCAAACACGAAGCCAACAGACATGGTCACGCACACAAATGTTGGCCCCGACCGGGGATCGAACCCGCGACCTCCGACTCAGAAGGCAGGGTCACTACTAACTGAGCCAACAGGCCCGTCCTTGGTCGCTCTATAAAAGCACGCATAACAAGTTGAGCAGAGCAGTGATAGCCCGGACGGTTAAAGAGCCGTCCGAAAATCAGTGAGGCTCGGGTTCGAATCCTGGCATGTACCAATGAGTTTTTTAAAACTTACTTACATATTTATCACTAGCTCGACGGTGAAGGAAAAACATCGTGAGGAAACCCGCAGGTCTCAGAATTAATTCTGAAACATGTGTAAACAGACCCGGTCCGGCGATGGGCTCACCACCTATCACGTTTAGGGGTCCCATGTATCTCGTGAAATGTGGGTATATCCAGTAATGGAATACCTCTGCCTACCCCCTCGGGGATGAAAGGCGTGAGATTATTATTATTATTTTTATTATTATTATAACAAGTTGAGCGCTAATGTCAATCCCATACATTCTATTCTACTAATCTTTACGTTTTACAAGGCCACTTAGATGATGAGAAAGTAAGAAACATTTGCTATTTAATTATGTGCATTCGATAGTTACAGGTCGTGCTTGAACTATTCCGTTAATAAATTTATATAAAAAAAAATAGGATAGAGGTTGAGACAGTCATGTCAAGTAATTACTCACTTTTTAGGGATCCGTAGCCAAATGGCAAAAAACTGAACCCTTATGGATTTGTCATGTCTGTCTGTCTGTCTGTCTGTCCGTCCGTATATCACAGCCACTTTTTTTCAAAACGATAAGAACTATACTGTTGAAACTTGGTAATGTATTCTGTGAACACTCTATTAAGATTTTCAAAAATAGAAGAAACTATATAAATTTTGTGGGTTCCCCTTACTTAGAACTGAAACTCCTACGTGTGAATATGGATAGGTCTTCAAATATGATATTGAGGATTCTAATTTTTTTTTCTAAACTGAATAGTTTGCGCGAGAGACACTTCCAAATTGGTAAAATGTGTCCCCCCCCCGCCCTGTTCTAAAATAAGAAAATGATAAAATAAAAAATATAAATGATGTGCATTACCATCGAAACTTCCACCGAAAATTGGTTTGGACGAGACCTAGTAAGTAGTTTTTTTTTAAAACGTCACAAATCGTAAACCGTAATTTATTCGCTTTTTATAGTTAACGGTACGGAACCCTTAGTGCGCGAGTCCGAATCGCACTCGGCTTGTTTTTACTGTTGTAACTCTAATTGTAACGAAATTAACCAATAATTCAGCTTGTTTGTTTCGTTTCAATGTCTTCCTTTAATATTGAGCTAGTAATAAATATGTAGGAAAGTTTATTTATAATTTCACTGGTATATAGTTTATGACTTCACCAGGAATAGGGCAAAATATATGCAGAAAGCAAATACTAAAGGACAGTACGATTAAAGACGAACTATTTTTTATTTCCGCCATATCTCTACACATCTGGCCTCCAGCAAAGTGCCATCTTTTTATAACTCCCCGTTTCTGTGCGAAATTTTATCCAATTACCACAAGACTGTCGACATGAAAACGCAAATATTACAATTTCACTCACAAAGGATTTCTAAAAGCTTTTTAATAATAGAAGGGGCTTTTGTAATGTTACTCACCTATCGTGTAGCTTTACGGTTATTGTGAAGTAGAGGTACTTTTGAAATCTTCTGTTCTTCTCTTTCGCTGTGAAAAAAAAAAACAAAAAGAAAACAGATTTATCTACGATTTCATCCGGGTAGACCTATGTATACAATTAAACAAAAAAATGACTTCAAACAGGAACCTAAAAAAAGTAAAAATCACTAGTCACCCCTACTATTTTCGACGGTTCCCCTTGATAACTCTAGGTTGCCATCATCAGATTTCTTTATCATGGTACTACCGTTGGGATGTCACCTTTCCAGCGGAGAGAATCATCAAAATCGGTTCATAAACGACGTAGTTATCCGCGAACACACATAAAAAAACGGTCGAACTGAGAAACCTCCGCCTTGTTTAAAGTTTAAAAAAAGGTGCCCAATGTCTTTATTAATCATCATCAAAAGACATCCACTGCTAGACACAGGCCTTCCCCAAACATCGCCACAGTCTGTCTTGTGCTCATCCAGCGTGTACTACTTTGACGAGGTCAACGGTCCATCTTTTCGGAGGCCTACCCACACTGCGCTTTCTAGTAGGCGATCGCAACTCTAGTGGCCTTATTGTCTATTTATGATTGTAATTGTGCTTGTTCTTCTTTCACTGGCTGTCGGATGTACGGAAGAAGCAATGTATGCCAAAATTAAGACGATTGCGATTACAATTATAAATAGAAAATAAGGGCCCAGGAATTTTGGGGCCCATCAGCTATCCGTTATACGGGAAATGGTGTATGTGTGGATTGAGTGAGCACCCCTCAGAAAAAAAATGAAAAATGCTCTTCATTTAGTAAAAGTTCTAAAACAATTGTAAAAGTAATCCCTGAATTTGTAAAAAGATAAAAAAAAAAGATACAGGGTTTAACGTATGCTCACTCAGTTCTCACAAACTACCAACGAAATCAGCGAATGTATGAATGCAACATATAATATTTATATACTAGGATTTAGTAAAACCTAAGCTTACTTACCTTTATAATTTGTAGGTCACCTATAGTTACGTATTTAAGGATTTACAAAAAAAATAAAATGCTCACTCAATCCTCACACTTTTGAAAACCCGATTTCTGATGAAGAAACTGAAGATTGAAACTGCTATGTATGTGTATAGTTTAGTAAAATTAATATGGGAATTTGTAAAATAAAAAGCAAACCACTAACGTGGCAGGTTTTTGAATAATATTTTTTTTTAAATGCTCACTCAGTCCACACATTTTACGTAAGTTAAAAATGTGAATATCTTAAGATTTATAGTATCAAAGAAACTGGAAAGTAGTTCAACTTTTTGTAAAAAATTCTACAAAAGATCTACCATCTAATATTTTATATTCGTTGTCTGTTTTCAAAGATATTCAATTTTAATTTTCCTAATGTAAATATATCGTTTAGGGTAACCACACTTCTTCATAATATTATGGTCATATTAAAAATACAGGACATTTTAAAAGAATATTCTTTCTGGTTTTCCAAGTAAATTTTTGACATACGACCTCTGCTGATTACGACTCTATAATATAATTTTTAACACATTTGCTCGTAAAAGGTCTCTTATTTCACCAATTTCAATATCGTATTGTATCTTATTATGCACTTGTGCGGTAATGTAATGTAGAACGCACGGTTTATTAAGATTCTTCGTCTAAAAACGAAAGGTACTTTTAAAAATCTTAGCAAGGAGTTTTTATGTCAGAAAAGTGGTCAACATTTTATGAATAAAATTAACTTTGGGAGAAAAAATACAATAAATAAACATTTAATTTAAACCATTTATGTATCTGTATGTAACAAACACACAAAAAATATTAATTGATTTTATTAGTAATACTGGCTGTTTTTTGTGCCCTTGCCTAAAAAAAAATGCTGATGAGCGCGTATCGCTTATTTGTGAACAAGTAAAAATTATTCCGCGCGCTTTTTCTTTTCGTTGTATTGTTTTTATTCGTTTATGGTGTTATATGCTTGACGAAACCACTATTAAGGAATTATAGGAAATTCCCACGGGAGCGGGAATAAACTGGATCCACGGCACCCGCTATTTAAAATATTATGGTCTTATATGCTTGAGGAAACCACTATGAAGGAATTATAGGAAATTCCCACGGGAACGGGAGTAAACGGGATCAACGGCACCCGCTATTTACATTATTATGGTCTTATATGGTTAAAGAAACCACTATGAAGGAATTGTAGGAAATTCCCACGGGAACGGGAATAAACTGGATCCGGACTGGCAACGCCGCTGGGCACCCGCTATTTGTAACAAAATTTTACACGCGAGACTTGAAAAATATTTCACCAATTGAAAGCTTACTTTTCTGGGAGTAATTTCATCCCTACTTGGTGGATATCCCATCTATACGCACAAAGCGCTTTTCAAGTTCTTTTATTATGCGCACCGCCAAGGAGTGGAACTACCTGCCGGCGTCTGTATTTCCGAGTTCATATAACCCACAAGCCTTTAAGGATCGAGTGAACAGGCATCTTCTGGGCAAGCTCGTCCCAACGTAGGCCCCGTCTTTGCTCTCGGGCTAGTCTGGGGTCAAGAGCAAGCTCATTTTTTTGTAAAAAAAAAAAAACAAAAGTAACATGGGCTATAATTTTCCGAAGGGAAAGGAACTGATGCGGGGTGAAACCGTGGGGCACTATTAGTATGCGATATTTTCAAGAGGCTTCAAGAGTATGGATTGCTTATAAATGAGGCTAAATGCTCTTTCGGCCAAAGTAAGGTAACATTTCTTGGTTATATTGTCTCGGCAGAGGGCATTCAACCTACAGAGGAAAAAATCAAGGCGATTCAAGAATTTCCTCCACCAAAGACTGTAAATGGCTTACGACGATTTTTGGGTATGCTCAATTTTTATAGACGCTTTATTCCGCACGCTGCTCAGTTGCAAGCTCCTATACATGACATGCTTTCGGGACCAAAAATAAAAGGTTCACAACCGCTTACCTGGACTCCTGAGCAACAACATGTTTTTGAAAAATGTAAAAACAGCATAGCTAAGTCCACCTTACTTGCACACCCAGTCCTAAACGCACCGCTTGCCCTCGTTACTGATGCTTCAAACACAGCCTTGGGCGCGGTTCTTCAACAGAGGATCGACTTTAAATGGCAACCGCTTGCTTTCTTTTCCAAAAAGCTAAACAAAACGCAAAAACTATATAGCGCTTATGACCGTGAGCTTCTAGCAATCTATACGGGTGTAAAGCAGTTCCGACACATGATAGAAGGAAGACATTTCGTAATATACACAGATCATAAGCCCCTCATCTTTGCTTTTCGCCAAAAAGATAGGCAATGCTCTCCAAGACAATTCAATCATTTAGATTTCATCTCACAGTTTACCACGGAGATTAAACACATATCTGGAAAATACAGCATAACAGCTGATACGATGTCACGCATCGAGGAGATCTCACTTCCACCAGATTTTGAGAAACTTTCTAATCTACAGCAGCACGACGAAGAATTACGCTAGATTCTCACCGATCGCCCTTCTTCGTTGAAAATGGAACAAGTCCCAGTACCAGGTACAAAATTATTATTATATTGTGACACGTCACTGTCAAGACCTCGGCCTTTTATCCCAAAGGAGTTGCGTCGACAGTTCTTCAACACCGTGCACAGCTTAAGCCATCCCGGAGTACGTGCTTCAACGAAACTTATGACGGAGAGGTTCATCTGGCCTGCAATAAGAAAAGACTGCCACGAGTGGGTTCGAGCATGTACGTCCTGCCAGAGAAGTAAGATACAGAGACATACTACATCGCCCCTAGGCAACTTTCAACCACCTACTGAACGGTTCACCCACGTACACATAGACCTCATTGGTCCCTTGCCAAGCTCTGAAGATTTTAAATATTGTCTCACTATTATAGATCGCTTTACCCGATGGCCAGAAGTCCAACCACTAAAAGATATATCTGCTGAAACTGTAGCTAAAGAATTATTCAGAACGTGGATATCAAGATTTGGTTGTCCTCAAACTATAACAACAGATCAAGGTCGACAATTTATTTCTCGGTTGTTTAAATCTTTGACAGATCTCTGCGGCACAAAGGTCCGCCACACCACTGCATATCACCCAGCGGCTAACGGCTTAATTGAACGCCTGCACAGGACTCTCAAAGCTGCGATCATGGCGCACGACGACCGTAGATGGACAGACGTGTTGCCAGCGGTACTCCTGGGCCTAAGGACTGCGTGGAAGCCTGATCTACAAACCTCCGCAGCTGAATTGGTATATGGAGAGGTACTCAGAATCCCGGGTGAGTTCTTCAACGTTACTAAAAAACAAACGCTAGCGCCGTATGACCTCGTCTCACAGTTGAGAGAACACATGTCTCAACTAAAGTCTGAGCCTGTTTCGAGACATGGGAACAAAACAATATTTGTTCATGAAGATTTAAAAACCACCTCACATGTTTTTCTGCGCACAGACGCCTCACGGGGGTCATTAGTACCACCATACACTGGGCCACATAAAGTCATTTCTCGGACTGACAAAACTATGACACTAAGTTTAACCAGAGGTCCAGTCACAGTGTCTATTGACAGAGTTAAACCAGCATATCAGTTGACAACTAAAAGCCAGGAGGCAACGCCTAGTTGCATAAAGAACGACGGTCCACAGGCCTCTGAGCCACGGTTTTCAAGATCGGGCCGTCGAGTTAATTTTCCTGATTTCTTTTCCTAGGATGGAGCTTCATTCTCCTAGGGGGGTGATGTGGTGCATCACTAGCCCAGGGCGCCAGCGGCATACAATGCGGTGCGCGGGCGGCGCGGCAAGAAACCTGCTCCCACTGATGATCTGCGAGCGAGAGTGCGCGTCCAAACGTCTTCAGCGCACAACCTGTGTTGGCCGGCCTACGCTCCTCCCACCATTGTATATAACGGCCACTAATACATAGTCTTAAAAGTATCTTCGCGTTTCATTCTATAATCAACTTATAGGGCAATCCAGCCCCATATTGGCTATGCTATTAGACACTAGCATTAACAAAACGAAATTAATTTCATCTCGTCGAACCACTGAAAGATCAGGCAGGATGATGCTGTGATCGATCAGCAAAGGCGACCTCTCGACGATGACAAGTCAACATTTAATTCTATTTCATCAAAATTTCTTTTTTGAAATTTATATAGGTAGGTATGGCAGAGACAAAACATCGTTTTTGAAAATGTATTAGTACATATGTTAACAAAAGCAATGAAGAACAACAATATTTTTTCCCACTTTGAAGTGTTCACTTGTTTTATTTTTTCAATTAACAGCTTCCTATTTGCAAGCCAGTTCGAAATTTAAATAAAACCTTTGATAAGTTGCCTCCTTGGTTGCCATGTTTTGGGGAAAAAGATTTTTTAATACAGTTACTCAAAAAGTGGCGTATTGCAGGGAAGTATAAATATTTCTAAAAAGAAGCTATTAATTTGTTTCATTATCAAATTTAATGATTTGATTCAATGACTTAGGATTTCATTTTCATTTCATATCAATAAGAAAATTCTACCGAAGACTTGGCTGTATGGGCATTGGGCATAATTCCCTTTGCCTACCCAGAATGGGTGAAGTAAGCAAAAAAAAAATCTCTGCTTATTTTTATGGTTGGCGCCATTTTCCAAAAATGATAGTTGAGTTTATTGTGTTTTTATTATTTTTAATTGCTTAATTTTTTCGCAACTGTATTAAAAATAGTTGTTCAGTACACGTGCGGAACCGTCATTGCAACTTGTTCCGACTGTCAACCCTCACATTCGGCTGCGCCTCGGCTCGGGTAGACATTTGTCGGAACTCGTTGCGATGACAGGCTTTCCGCACTTGTAATGAAATATACTATTTAAATTACACGTATACTTACTATGCAATTTATTTGGCTGCTAAAAGACGACAGATATGGATTTTCATACATGTTTTACCAGCCGCTGCTCATGTATTTGGCCAGTACAGCAATTTCGATTTAACTCGAAGAAGGTTGTCAAAATAATGGATATGACCATAATATTATGCAGCAGTGTGGTCACCCTAAACGATATATTTACATTAGGAAAATTAAAATTGAATATCTTTGAAAACAGACAACGAATTTAAATATTAGATGGTAGATCTTTTGTAGAAATTTTTACAAAAAGTTGAACTAATTTCCAGTTTCTTTGATACTATAAATCTTAAGATATTCACATTTTTAACTTACGTAAAATGTGTGGACTGAGTGAGCATTTAAAAAAAAATATTATTCAAAAACCTGCCACGTTAGTGGTTTGCTTTTTATTTTACAAATTCCCATATTAATTTTACTAAACTATACACATACATAGCAGTTTCAATCTTCAGTTTCTTCATCAGAAATCGGGTTTTCAAAAGTGTGAGGATTGAGTGAGCATTTTATTTTTTTTGTAAATCCTTAAATACGTAACTAGATGACCTACAAATTATAAAGGTAAGTAAGCTTAGGTTTTACTAAATCCTAGTATGTAAATATTATATGTTGCATTCATACATTCGCTGATTTCGTTGGTAGTTTGTGAGAACTGAGTGAGCATACGTTAAACCCTGTATCTTTTTTTTTTATCTTTTTACAAATTCAGGGATTACTTTTACAATTGTTTTAGAACTTTTACTAAATGAAGAGGGTTTTTCATTTTTTTTCTGAGGGGTGCTCACTCAATCCACACATACACCGGGAAATGTGCTCCGCCTATTGCCACTTTAGTTTGGCAATTCTTTGGGCTATGTCGGATACCTTGGTTCTCCTGCGGATCTCATCATTTCGCATTCGATCACGCAGCGAAACTCCGAGCATAACTTTTTCAATCACCTACTGGGCGACTGTGAGACTTGTAAACAGGCCCATTGTAAGCTATTATCGTTACTCCATCTATCTATATTCCAAAAATGACTTCGATCCATTACTTTATAGCTGCGTGAAATAAGGATAAACAAAAAAACGCAGTTTTTCATTGCATAAAATCAAGTAAAATCTCATAATTCTCGCCTCACTACTGATAACTTTTATGTGCTGTTGGCAATATTAAAAGTCACTACATAAAATATCACAACGGCGAACGATGTGCATGTTGGCACTATATATAACTCAACGCCACAAAAGCACGTGACGTCACTGCATCTTAGCTTCACGGAAATATATGAGTTACGTCACATTTTACCAAAAGTACATTTACCTAAGTTGAACTGCAGAAATATTTGCTGTCCAGCCAGAGAATCTGATCCCACAGCGGTCGTAAGGGACCGAAGCCATTACGTCACGTGCACCAGCCGTTTATCATTACAAGTCTGAGGGACATCTGCGACGCCTTAGGGACCACTGAATTGTTAGCAAACCGCACGCTGGTTAGTAATTGAATGCACATATACGTAACAGATTAAGCGAAATTCCTCTTACACAGTATAATTAATTTAACAAAAATATGATGCATTCTGAAGAGTTAGCTTCAGAGTAGGGTATAAAAGTCAGAAATGAAATCCATCAGATTTCCAATCACTTGTTTTATTCTCGCACAACTGATAATAACAACAACGTCCGACAACGTCACAAGAAACGATCGTTAGATCAACTATGTAATAATAATTTAATGCTTTCTCAGTATTATAATTTAAATAGGTACCTAAACGATTTGTATAAAATAAAATATTATTTTACAAAGATGATTGATTACAAATAATTACGTCTTAATCGAATAAATTATAAATTGTTTATTTCAATGTTTAAATTATAGAGTCGTTGGAGTTTAATCAATACAGACACTCTTTCTGCACACAATGAACTGAATGTTGTTATTACAATTTTTATAATAATAATAATATAATTTATAATTAAGTTACACCTATAATTACTAATATGGTAACAATTCGTACTTTAGTTCTGTGTAACCTATTTTGATGATTTTCTTCGCCTTCAGTTGTTTTCATTAAAATCACTTTACAGCACTAGCTACTAGCACTACTGATACATTCTTATAAAAATACGGAAACGGAAGAAGGTTATTAACTTAATAATCATAAAAATAATTAATTTTTGTCGATAGAACTTAAATTACTGTTATTCTATTTTATTATATTATATTTCTTTTATACCAATTACCAAGAGACAACGAAGAGAGAATGAAAATATTTGTTAGTTAAAAGCTTTTGGATTTGTAGTGTAGCGACAACACACATTACGCGCCAATAGACGGCTGATTTCTAAACCGCGCTATCGAAGTTTTCTAACGCGTTTGTATAAATACAACTGTCCAACATCAATTGTTGTATTGCGGTCCCCAGGCACGATCACCTCGTCGCTCCTCGCATTCCACCTCCGCTCTTCCATAATATAGACGTCAATTATTTTGCAAATTATTCTCACCAAGCCCTTTCATTTGTTAGCCATATGGTAGGTGTGCATTAAAAATAACAAGTCCGCCATCTTGGGTGTTCCGCCATTTAGGATTTAGAATGATGTCACATAGCTTACAATGCATTGTGATAAAAAGTGAACGTGTTAGTATACAAAATTTAAGTTGAATCGGTTTAAGATATCTACTTCAAAATTGAGTTGTAATATTCCACCCGAACAAACATACATAGCAAGTTAAATGAAAGCTTGTATTTTTTAGGATTTGTAATGACACCTCTAATATGTGAAAAAAATAAATTATTCAAAAATTGTGCTAGGGTACATTTGTACTAGAAGATAATTACCTCGCTTGGGTTATTTAATAGTACCCTCGTCACTGCTTGTTTACATGTCATTCATGTTTGCTAATGAAAAATGTCCGCGGAAAAAATAAATTGCTTTTTATTGTTTCCTCTCAGTCGGCTGTAAGGGCCCGGCTAGACTGTAGATTCAGGGGCTACGGCGGAATTACGATCTTTGTAACTGACGTTAAAAAAGTTAATATGGAACTATTACATAAATTGTCAGTCAATATTTGTAAAGTCTGATCTGACAGTAGAATCCCTCTAAAAAGTTTTTTTTATAAGAAAAAAGGGCAAACGAGCAGACTGGTCACATATTGTAAAAGAACCAGCTTCTCATGATGATAATCAGTGAGGTTCAGGTTCAAATCCTGGCATGTACCAATGAGTTTTTCTAAGGTTACGTACATAGTCATCACTAGCTCGACGGTGAAGGAAAACATCGTGAGGAAACCCGCAGGTCTCAGAATTGATTCTAAGGCATGTGTAATAGACCTGGTCTGGCGATGGGCTCATCACCTATCATGTTTAGGTGACATGTTAATAAAAAAACTCTCAATAAATTAATATATACCTTAAAAAAAACGAAAATGAAAAGAAATGAAAATATTGTTTTAATATTTGAGGGAGCGCCGCGAATGCACTCCAGCAGATGACGGGACTGTGCGACTGCCTTACAGAAACGATAATAAAAACCTAAAAATACATAATATGATATTTTTATATTACTTCTTTTACTCAGTGTTACAAAAACTCACGTAATTAGGTACATATATTTATCACTTACTACTTCAACGGTGAAGGAAATGGGCTCACCACATATCATGTTTAGGGGTCCAATATATCTCGTGAAAGTGGGTATTTCCAGAAATGGAATACCTCTGCCTACCCCTTTCGGGGATAAAAGGCGTGAGATTATATAATTTTGTTTTTATGAGCCTATAACATGGTTTCTTGTTGAGTCTAATTTTTTCTGGAGTGGTCTTGGGGTCAACCGGCTGATGAACAGACAGAGTTTTTATTATTATTACATAAGTGCAACAAAATTTTGAATTTAGCTCTTGATAATGTTAAATTCCCATGCTAAAGTCTGTCATGTAGCCATTCATTAGCACTCCTACTACCTTGCAAAAGTGAACCACGAAAATTGTGTACGTTAATTAAAACTAATTCAACAATCAGCCGTATAGCCGAGCCCTAACAAGAGATTATATGCGTTGAAAATACTGTTCAGTTTAAGCCGACGCAAACATTTGTCATGGCTTGATAACTCCAGTGAAACTCAATGAAAGGGATCCGAGAGTGTTTAAGGAGAAAGTTAGTTAAAGTGCTATGGTCTCTTAAATTCTGCGGGTTGCCAGTTAAGGTGTTTTATAGTCGTTGTTTTTCAGTATAGTACACGACACGACCCATCAGATAAGTCTTTTTTTATTTTTTTTTATTTAAAACTTTACAAAACAACAATAATTATTACTAATGATAAACAAACAAGTACACAGTGCGGTGATAGGCTTGTTGGAAATGAGCTGGTAAGACATTTAAGAGTGAGTTGAAAAAAAAATTTACTTAACTTATAATACCTATATAGTGCGGGTGAGTCCAAACAGAGTCCTACAAATGATTGGAGGTAGAATGGATTCCTTTCTGATCGGCAGATTCTGTGAATTACACGTTCAGAGAAATCACTGAGGCTGCCGATTAGGGGGAATCTCACCTTTTCATTCACCATGCATCCCTATTCATTTTTGTTACTAACATAGTTCGTAAGTTTAACTGTACTAACATCTATGGATTCCTGTTATCTGAAAATAAATTTTTTTATTTTATTTTATTTTTTTATTATATAAACTTCATTCAATAGTGGATGTTTTACGCTTTATACAAACTTACATGCTGATATCTCAACATAAAATAAATGTTTTGTTTTAATTATACTTGTTTAATGACAACTCAGATAAACATACAAGCCAGTCTAACATTGTTTTTGAATTATTTAATAATATTGTATAAATAAATAAATATTGGACAAACTCAGACTCACATTGAAGAACCTAAAGATGTCAAAAACGCAAAATTGACACGTGCCTTAATTGCTTCAAGTTTATATCTAAAGTAATCGCCATCAATTTCAGGTCCTAAAGTTTTTCAGCTCATCATAAGTTAAGATAAGATGTTTGAGTCTCTCAATATTTTGAAATGTTCAAATGTAAAAGATAAATTGAGAAAATACAAGTTATTTATCTCTGGTAGTTAATATTTGACGTAGGCTGCCCAGAAATCAAAGAATGATGAACTTATTATAATAAACTAGCTTTTACTTGCAGCTTCTCTCGCGCACGTTTATTTCACCCCCTTAGGGGTTGAATATTGCAAAATCCTTTCTTAGTGGATGCTGCACTTTAATAACTGTAATAAGCTATCTATGTGCAAAATTTATAGATTGAAGAAGGATAATCCAAAAATATGTTTGTGTTTCTTTCACGCAGCGCAGCACCAAAGCAAAGGATCGACGTTTTAACAATATTTTTTGCAATAATTATTATTTAATTTATTATTTGAAATTATTCTAATTTTCAACTTGATACCATCGTAGCCACTGATATAAGCAGCTGCGACAGATATGAAGACAAGGTGCTGTAACTGTACAGTCAAGAGCTCGTGGAGCTTGAAATATTGGAATTTGTAACGTTCATAATTCGATCGCCTTAGAGGTCATACTCGCACTACAAGTGTAAAGCTTTATGGCTCTCGACTCTACTAGTTGTACTTGTACCTACTTAGGTATAAATCCCAAAAAAAAAGAAAACTAATAAAAATAACAATTTTCTGTAATACAAATGGGACATAGCTCACTATTGGTACTCAGACAAAGAAGAAATATCAGATTTTTCACTATAACCCAAGAGACGGACTCGAAAAAGAACTACCTTTGAATTCCTCTGAAATCTAATTTGGTAACTTCTTTTATTGTTTTATTAAATGCAACTGAAGCACTCAGCGAGAAAGTAAGCAAAGTGAAATCTACCTCAAACATCTAGTTCATTATTTTAAAAGCTTGTTTGTTCGCGGCCTAGCATTGCTGCAATTTCAATGTAAATTATAAAGTACACTCTAGTTAGTACTCGTATTTACGAAAGAGATATACAAATTGAATTATAAGAATTGTATAATTTAATATTTAAATTGTGTTTGCGTTCAATAGTGAATCTATTTATATAATAATATTAAAAATCTTTAGTGAACTTTGGAAACATGACTTGTTAAAGTTTCGCTCATAGGGATGAAGCGCCCAAAACCAAAGAATTCTAAGAGGGATGCCAAAAAATCGAGGTAAATAAAGTTAAAACCATAGAACAGACTAAGAGGCGTCGATTAAGTAAAAAATCATTGCAATTGGCTTACGAGATCCTAACCAACCACACCTGTGAAGTTCAGTGCCACAAGGTTCTATTTTATTCGTCTCTTTACTACATAGTAGACTACGAAACGAATTTTAATTCTTTTGTGGTGAGAGTACCAACCAATCACCTGGAAACCTTCATGAAGGATGACTTCTGGCCACAGGGAGTAGTATTTCGGAAATTCCGGGGTCAACTACCTGCCGACAGCGCTCGCACGTTGCCGACATTACGTGTAAAATAGTTTAGTTAGTTATTTTATATGTATGTTAGATGTAAGGTATATATAATATGAGCATCTGTTTACGTTATTTAAGATTTATTAATGTAAATATTGCCGGAAATAAAGATTTATTATTATTATTACTACAGTAAAAGGGTTCCCTGTTTTAAAAAAATTGTGAGAGATCGTGCTTCCGCCCGTTTTATCTATACATTTTCTAACCCAAAATTTGCATTTAATATTTTTAATTTTTATGGGCCTGTTGGTTTAGACAGCCTGGACCTTGCATTCTGAGCAGAAGGTTGCGGGTTCGATTCCCGCTCGTTGGCGTAGTGTTTGGATGTTTGCTATTTATTAAGGTATGTTGATCAGGTATTTAATAACCATATTAACTCGACTAGTTTAGGGCTAGATAACCGTGGGTACATTAAAATATTTTTTTATAATTTGCATCGAGCTAGTTGCTAGCTTCGTATTAATTAGGTAATATTGAAAACAGGCTAGTTATATTCCCCATCGACACCATACAAGATGTGCGGGGAAGGACAAAGATGAATCTGATATTATGGAAAACTTTTCTCATCAAGCAGTCAGGGTTACTATAGTTAGTATAGTATTGACTCATGCACGTCTACTTCGGATTTGTTTGTTTGTTGTTCAGGATAATATCAATAATAATAATAATAATCTTTATTTCAGGCAATATTTACATTAATAGTTACATATTATCGGCGGTAATTATTATGTAACATAAAATGCCTAATTTAATATAATTTATTTTATTTTATTTTAACTATATACATAATGTACACTCATTAACGAAATTACACAGCTCCTTCACCTTAATACTTATAATAATATATTTCTTGGTAACTTTTTCTACATTAATATTATAATGAGAAATGATTTTTGTTTCTTTGTAATAAGCTACAAAATTTCAAAACCGATTTAAAAAAAATACCAATGGAAAGCTTTTTGGGAATAACATGGGCTATAATTTTCCCTGTGGAATACCTCTGTCTACCCCATCGGGGATAAAATAGGCGTGAGAGTATATTATTATTATTATAATTTTCCCACGGGAGCGGGACTTCGGACGGGTATAGACAGTATTTGTATAAAAGTGTTCATAGAGTTTGAAAACTGATAGATTTAAAAACTTTATCACCAACGAGAAATTGTTATTTCCTAAATAAAATTATTTGATCTAGTGGTCGGCTCCGGCTCCCATATTTTATATTCCCGCTTTGAACGTTACTAAATTCTTGTAAAAGTCTAAATAATTTCCGTGGACATTCGCAAGTAGCAGTTCCACAGAACTTCAATGGCATTGGGAGTGACAAACGACCGGTAAAGTGACACGAACACAGATAACTTTACTTAAGACGATGCATTGATCAAATTTTGTTTCTAATAAAATTGACAAAAATTACGTTGGCTGCACCCTGCAAATACACAGCTTACTAAATAGTTAACTAGCACGTTATAATAGGATGTATGACTGCCTAGTAAATTTAATTTCAATTCAGTCAACTATTATAATAGGTACCTAATAATTATGTCATATGAAAATATAATAAATAGACTTTAACATATGCATTAATCACCTTTCAAAATAGAAACTAAATCAAAATTGGGTCAGCCGTTTCAGAGCTACGATACCACAGAGTCCACAGACAGACACCCAGATATACAATGAAGTGTAAATTGCGCGACTGGAAATGCCATAAATGGTAGAGCCTAAGCTTAAGGCGGTACATAAGCCCCGGCGTGTTCCCTATGCGGTGTATAACGTATCACCACGTTGTCTGTGGAAACAAAACATTTAAATTCAACTTCCCAACTCGCAAAAGTCGTTGATACTTTCGAGAGTTTCGTGGAAAAATTCCAAGATTTCCTCAAATTAAAAATGTCCTCAAAGTTGGCTTAAAGAACGTGGCTTATTGGAGTCTGAGCAGATTATTAAGCCGTCAAATCTAACCTGGCTCGACGTATGCTAATGCCAAGATTCTGAGTCCCTTTTAAACTTAATTTTGTTCGGATATCTTTTAAGAAAGACTGTAATTGTAAGTGACTTTTGATGTTTTGGTATATTGAAGAAACGTGTCTCCATAAACTCATTTTACGGATTACAATGCAAGAAAAGCTATTTTATCTGGTGGACAGACAGAAAACAAATAGTAATATTGATAATCAAATAATCACTACGAGTACATAGTATAAAACAAAGTTGCTTTCTCTGTCCCTATATCCCTATGTCCCTATGTATGCTTAAATTTTTAAAACTACACAATGGATTTTGATGCGTTTTTTTAATAGATAAAGTGATTAAAGACAAAGGTTTTAGTGTTAGCATTGCACCCGTGCGAAGCCGGGGCGGGTCGCTAGTGAAGAATAAAATGTAACTTTCTAATCATCATTAACCTCAGAAACAAACGCAAACTGATCCACACTGCACATCATCACACCTCTCTTTACTCTCGAAACATATTTTGGATGTCTGTTAAACTATGTATACTGGATGATTTTTTTTACCGTCTGGCAAAAAATATGACGTATAAGGTATCTAGACCCGAAGTTATACACGAGATTAATTGTTAAATATAGTTAATGTTTAATGCAATTTACAAAATCTAGAAAACTACGCACAGTACTACGCGCTGCTGGCGGTTGAAGGTAAATTGCGCATAAATAGAAGCTACGAGCCTGTTTCTTTTTAAAATACTATTTCAAATATTTCAGTGTGTATTATTGACTACAACTGAGTAATGTATATTAGTTTAAGCAAAAAAAAAAATTTGAGATAAAAAAAAATTTAAGTAACATTGCCAAATGAATCTATTACACTTACCTATCACACCACATTTTTTTCCAGACGGTAAAAAAAGTCACCCTGTATATTTTTGAATTTTACAAGAAAAGCTACTTCATCTGGCACATATATAGACAGTACACAAATACATGTAGGTATCCGATTATGAATAGTATAACGACCTTAAAACTTCATTACCTCGGTTTTTATAATAATAATAATAATCTTTATTTCAGGCAATATTTACATTAGTAGATCTTAAATAACGTAAACAGAGGCCCATATTATATATACCTTAAATCTAACATACATAAAAATAAATAACTAAACTATTTTACACGAAGTGTCGGCGACGTGCGAGCGCTGTCGGCAGGTAGTTGACCCCGGAATTTCCGAAATACAACTCCCTGCGGCCAGAAGTCCTCCTTCATGAAGGTTTCCAGATGATGGGTTGGTACTCTCACCACAAAAGAATTAAAATTCGTTTTGCGACGAGACTCCAACCGTTCAACCCTCAATGAGAAAGTGGACTTCTTCACTATGTAGTCTACGACGTCTTGGACCTTCGTAGACCAGTGCAAACGGGACACATACAGCTGCGTCGACGGTACAGCAGGACGCAGCAGATGGTTCGGTCCGGTCGGAGCAGTGCCATGGGTGTTGCGGCTAGAGGGCTTCTTCTTCTTCCTCTCTACTCTTTGGAAGCCCTCCTCATCACACTGGTTTTTCCTGAAAACCGGTGGGGGCACTTGCTTGCCAGCAGATTTGCTCCGGCTCTTCTTCCCTTCCTGGGAGGGCCGCTTCATTAGCGGGGAAGGTGCGGCGACAGCGACGGGGGCAGGCGCGGCAGCGGCGGCTGCGTAAGCACGCGGCGGGGCCGTGACCGCGCTCGCACGCGACGTCATCTGCAACTTTTAACAACTTTCAAATTTTAACAACATCCTCGAGTTATAGCAAAATTTAATCAACTACTTATTAGCAGACCTCTGCTAAAGACGGTGGTCTACCACGGATGCTTGAAGCTACGTAGAGCGTCTGACAAGACTGGTATAGTGCATGTCCATAATAACACACCACGTCGGACGCGGCGTAAGACATTTGTAACAGACCATCCGCCTAAATAGGCCTCTATCATCGTAAGAGGGCTTTGACAACATAATCATCATGGCCGGAGGGGATTGGCCTCCATTTCTGGATGTAATTTTAACAGTGTATTTTCGGACCCCTAGATATGGCAGCTAGTGAGTCCATTATAGGATCGGGTTGCATACACATACACCAGTACCGATTACGTGACCTGCAAGATTCCTTACGATACGTTTCTTGCTGGTTCTTCTCGGGATTCTACTTATGACGGGCCTGGTGGCTCAAGACCCTGCCTTCTGAGTCGGAGGTCGCGGGTTCGATCCCCGCTCGAAGCCAACATTTGTGTGCATGAACATGTCAGTTGGCTTCGTGTCTGGTCGTTTAATATTTATTTAAGTATGTTTACCAGTTATTTAGTACCCATAGTACAGGCCCTGCCTAGTTTGGGACTAAATAACCGTCTGTGAATTGTGTCCCACAATTTATTATTATTGTATATTTATTTATTTTATATCTTAAGTTAGGTTTTTTACAATATGTATAAAAGTAAAATATATAAAAGTATTAATATTATTATTATTACTGTATTTAAAACCAGCAACTCGACGAGTTTAGAGTGCCTTGTTATTAGACTATTGACTTTTCTAAGTGTGCAGAAAATAAATAAATACAAATACAGATAGTGGCACGGTCATATCATTCATTTCCCTGAGCAGACTTTCCCTGATGAGCCAGTGATTAATACGAGTATGTATCGACGTAATATCTAAGACTTATTGATATATACCTTCATAAGTAGGTTAAGAAATACTGTATTGTTAGTATTATTAATAAGGTGACCAGACCCGGTCCGGCGATGGGCTCACCACCTATCACGTTTAGGGGTCCAATATATCTCGTGAAATGTGGGTATATCCAGTAATGGAATACATCTGCCTACAACCTTGGAGATAAAAGGCGTGAGATTACATTATTATTATTTATTTATTACTAAGGTGCAATATTGCATATCAGCCATCTAGTACTCATGACAAGAAATGTATCCGTAAATTGCCATTCCAAAATGGGCTGCTCACATCTTCAAACGGAATACCGAGAAATTAAAAGATAGCCCCATTTTCCTTTTGGCATATTTTCCCGTCATTACAGCGGGTAATAAAAATAATAACGGATGGAACGGGTCGGGACGGAAACGGAAAAGCCCCCGTTGACGCCCGAGAGGAATTGCGGTACCTGGAACCACGTTAATGTCAGAAGCACGCATTGAGATGATTGAGCATTCAGGAACTTACAGAGCAAGGCTTTCCACAGCGTTTTCGCCCTTATCTCAAAATTTTGCAGTGAAAATGTTTCGGACTGATTATGTATTATCTCAGACTAGATTTTGCTTGTGACTTCATCAAAGTATCTGTATAATAGTAGGTGGTAGGTACATGCAGGCAGGCAGAGATTATAATTTTTGTTTTATCATCAATCATTGGAATCCAATAATCACTATCGCATTAAAAATAAGTACGATGCACTTTTGTTTATCAAAAAAATTAGATTGATTTTTTTAGATGTTTTCTTTCGATTCATGAATTGTTTTTTTTTAACTTTGTTTTATCGATGGATAAATGGAATACCTCTGCCATCCTCCTCAGAGAATAGACGTGACTTTCAATATTCAAATAATACACGTATAAATCTATACTAATATTACAATGAGGAAAGATTTGTATTTTTGTTACGAATAAACTCAAAAAACTACTGAACCGATTTTAACAATTCTTTCATCAATGGAAAGTTAAAAGATCCATTTTAGTAACATAGGCTATATTTTATTTCCACGGGAATGGGAACTACGCGGATGAAACCGCACAGAACCGCTAATATAAATAATACAGGTTTACTTTAACGCATTTGTTCTTGGTATCAAACGTGCCTGTAGGTATCTGCAATAATTATAATTTAAGATAATAAAGTATTGGAGTGGCAAAATATCCATTTTATTTTACGCGCTTCGTTTATATTGTAGGCTTAGTATTGTTGAGCGTTTAATCTCTGATCTTAACACGTATTTTTGTTGTTGCCGAATGAAACAATAGAATTTATAACGGTGTGGTTTGTTAAAACGGAATAAAGTAATTTCAGGAACGTTTATTTTGCTAATTTGTTTAGGTTTTTCAATCAGTAGACACTAGTTTCGTCTTCGTACTGACCGTATTAAAAAACACCATGTATGTCTATATAATTCAGCTTCCAACCAGCGTACAGTCAAGAGCACATGAAGCTTTAAACTTGTAGTGCGAGTCTAATCTCTAAGACGATTACAATAAGAACGTTACAAAGTCCACTGTGTCCACGTGCTCTTGACTGTACAAGATAACACATGCACCATAGTTAAGTTAAGTTAGACCGGCAATTTTGAGTCCCTATATTATATTAAAAAAAACGACTGTAAAAACCGCAGCCAATTACAATTTATAGCTGTTACATACCCCTCATATTGAGTTTTCTTAAATAGTTCATGTGTACAGATATCAGCCAACCTAGCCAAGTGGCATTGCACAATCTAATCGAATGTTCTTTTAGATTGACAGGTATTTGATTGACATTAGCGTTAGCGCTCGATGGCAAGGTAAATCCCATACATGTCAATCTAAAAGAACATTCGATTAGATTGTACAATGCCACTTGGCTAGGGGGGCTGGTAGTGCAAAAAATGGCGGATTATTGGCGCCAAATATTAATACATTTTATTATATGTACCTATAGATTATTTACTTGTAACTAGATGTTAATAGCCAACTAGTACTTTTGCAATCGTATCACGTAAAGGGTGTGACCGTAATACTTCTTGCAAATTGCATTAATTATAGTTATGCGAATAGCCAAAACTTTACCAACACTGTGGTAAACTAATTTGCGTTTTCGGGTTTCTGTGGGCCTCTAATTTATCTACAAGTCTACATGAGGTGTTAATTCCATATCTCTAATAATGTACCTTGTTTGAGGGTCTACGCTGCTTCGCGGATGCACAACCGCGGTGCCATGGCTGGGTCCGAAGCGGCAAGGAGGAACATCCCTGGGTTTTTAGTTGGTATGGCAGCACCAGGCTGCAGAGCCCCACATAACCCCCACCCGCTCTCAGGTCGGGTGTAAAATGCAGTAATGCAATTTATCAGGGTAACAAAAAGAAAAAAAAGGGTCTACGCTGCATCTATGAGTGGAATGGTATAAAAAAACGTTGCTGTTTGGGGTGAGGAGTTATGGGCCATTATCTCCCACGTGAGCCCAGTGATGGCGTTGGACTATTGGCTACCTACCTGTCAGAACTTTTCAAGCCACTCAAGGGTATCTGACATGGCTTAACGGCTTCCAGTGTGCGTAAACACAACGAAAATACCGGGACGGTTCCAGAGATTACCCCCTACAAAATTACAAACAAAACCTCCTTCTGATATTAGTGTAGATGTAGGAACAAGCGTAACTGTATCTACTTAATATTATAAATCGGTCTGTTTTTCTGTCACCTTTTCACGGCTAAACTGATGGACCGTTCATGATAAAGTTTATGAGGCCGAAAATTTACATTTTGAGAAAGGAAATAAGCTCCTTTTTGGCGTCCAGTACCCAAAGGGTAAAACGGGACCCTATTACTAAGACTGCGCTGTCCGTCTGTCTGTCTGTCTGTCTGTCTGTCTGTCTGTCACCAGGCTGTATCCCAAGAACCGTGATAGTTACAGTTAAAATTTTCACAGATGATGTATTTCTGTTGCCGCTCGCTATAACAACAAATGCAAAAAGTAGAATAAAATATCGATATGCGAGTCCGACTCGCTGATTTTTATGAAAAAAAAACTTATAGCTTTCGAGAAACACCTATTTATAATATTAAATGTGAAGAAAGTTTCTCTACTGTCAATTCAAAACAATATTATTATTCTAGTCAAAGCTCTGCGAGAAATACGTTCGTTCTACGCGTTCTATTTTGTCTCAAAGTCTCACTCGTCATAAACAAACTTGAACATTAATTAGAACAGGGACCACGGGCTTCCTTGGGACCACTATTTAGATTTCCGCAACTAAATATTAAGTGTATATATATATTTCATTCTCTCCAGTATTGCAAGAGGTGGATTATTTTATTTATTTATTATCTTATTCTAAAACAAATACATGAAATTTTCACCAAAGAGTGTAACGTAAACCGTTTTTCTGTACACTCCGAATTTCGAGATATGTATAATTAAATATACAACGCGGCAACGCGTAACAGAATAAGCGCAATTCCATATACACCCTAATTAGTATAATTAATATAAAAATATGATGCCTTCGTACTTTAGTTGTGTTTAACCAATTTTCTTGAATAAAGAGCAATTATAGTAAGATTTCCCTAGATATCACTAAATTCAGCAATGCTAAGTTAATTTTTCGGAAAATTTAACACATATTAAAAAAAGCTGAAATCGATTAAGTAGTCGATACTGGAACAAACTAATTTCAGGAATTGCGCTTATTCTGTTACATATTGTTATATAACCTATTTACCTACATCACTATGATTTCAGTGCAGTGCAACAGGTCTACCTTGGAACCAAGCCTCTTATGTATGAGGCCTGAATTAAATTCCTGGAACATGCAGCAATGAGATTTATTGATCACTAGCTCGACGGTGAAGGAAAACATAGAAATGGTTGTGAGGTATGCGTAACAGCACCTTGTTAGCTCGTTACGTTGGGATCGATGGATATGGGCTGCTGATTCCATTAAGCCAATCTTCATGGACGAGTTTAGTGTGCCTTGTTATTAGACTGTTGACTGTTCTAAGAGTAATTCTTATTACCTACAGAATAAAAAAAAGCCTCCGTCAACTTCTGTTAGTGATTCGACTTCAGCGTATTTATTTATTGATCTATGGAACTGTCAAAAGTCAAACAACTCTGTATAAATATAATTATTAGTAAGACATGACATTATAAAGAGCTGCCCTTAAGTTCCTTGCTGATTCTTCTTGGGGTACCTACTGCATTTGGAACCTGAAACTTGTCGGTGGAGATAGGCTGCTGTTCAAATTTTAGCCAATCTCCATAGAAGAATTAAGAGTGCCTTGTTATAAGACGTTAAGTGTATTTTTTAACTGCACAAATAAATGATTTTTGTTTTCCATTCACTGTGAAGATTATTCCTCCTAAGTGCAAAAGGTAGGTATATATTTCGTAATTTGAGTTATTGTTTTGTCAGTACAGGCTATTCTACTTGTTAGTGCTATGCCGTTAGCCCGATTGTCCGGCGGACCACCCGACAATTTGTCATGCAACAGCACCGTGTCGGACGCGTTTGAATGGGCCTGTGTCTTCTCCTATTGTGTTCCCATAATGTGTGGCCGCCTTTAGGTACTTATTCCAATATAGAGAGCGGGTCCTATCTCAATAATCTCTCCATATAATCACTGGGCTTAGCCAAGTGGCCTTCTTATATCGTGATGGCTGTACAATAGAATTATAAAGGACTTGTATCCATGGTCGTGAAAAAAGATTATAAAAGCTTATATTTTATTTACTTATGTAAATAAAATATAAGCTTTTATAATCTTTTACGCTTGATAATAATATAAAAAGGTCTTGTAAAGGGCCCCGTGATTGCTGGGATAGTACAATAATACTGGATAGGTTCCATTGGAGAATACCCTAGCATACCTACTATTTTCTTTTTAGGTCACAGCTAAAATCTAAAATATAAATCTGCGTTTAATTCTGATGGATTTGATACCAGGTATGCTGAGCAGTCCTTATAACTGCAGCAGCAGTATTGAAAGTTTTATTATAATTAATATTATTTTAGCTTGGTAGGTAAATTTTGTTATTGTTTACTTTATTACGTAGAAGTCAAATAATAAAATAAATCGTCGTACCCTACGAATAAAGCCCTAACGGCCATAAGGGCTTTTTGTTTTTATTTCGGATTTGGATTCTACAATCAAAATGCCATATTTACAGCTCAAAATATCATAAAAAAGTTGGTTTTAGCATGTAGAAATTAAAGTTTAAAATAAAGACATAACTGCGCCCGCCCTATTTTGAACGACGAATATAGCCATAACCGCCATTATACCTTTTTTCGCGTAAAACGCGGGAGTCGGGCGCGGGCGCTAGCGCCATTGCTGCCAATATTCGGCGGACAGTGAAAGACAGCGAAAGAGTACGGTGTGTATTCGTTTCACGGAAATATTATAAAAACAAAACGCTTACAAATGAAAAATGAAACGAAGACAGGGAGGTGGACAAATGTTAATGCAAATGGATAGGAAAGATGAACCGGATATCCCAAGGAAGAAATTAAAACGTAAACTCTAAAATGCGGTCGATGAGCTTAAGTTTTATTTTTTATAACGCATTCACTGTGGAAAATCGCATCACCGTAACATTGTATTTTTTATTTAAACATTTATAATATGTATTAAAGTTTATTATTAACTTTATAAAATACAGATTGGTGTTGTGAAATTGCTCAGAATTCGTTTATTTTCTACAGTAGTTTCGTTTCCGCAACTACGCGGAATAAGGCCACTATTGCACTTGTGGCTCTATTCGCTGGAAACTCTTTTTTGTATTACTAAGGAGAATGTAAAGCTCTAATGACACTTAGGTCTTTATTCTACGGTGAAATTTTATATTGTTAAATATCTCTTTATATCACAATATTAACACAATATTTTTTTATGCTACTTGTCTACTTAGTTATACCCTATAAATGAAATTTCCTCTGGGGTGTTTCAAAACCATAAAATTTATAAATATATGTATTTATTTTTGGGCCATAATGGCGGTTAGGGCTTTTTACTTTTAGTTAAAAAGCCCTAATTCGTTTCATGCTCTAATATAATATAATAAAAACTTTAAGATAAACTTTAAGATATTAAATAAAACTTTTAAGATAAATAAATCAAGGATAATTTTATTTTAATTACAAGAACATTATGAACTTTATGTACAAGGTCACATATTTTTTTTAAATTTTATTAGTTTTTTTAGGTTAGTGATTTTATTTTTATTTATTTATTTTAGGTATCCGGGAAGGTAGGTAGATGTTCGCCTGTAATATGAAAGAATAGTCAATTGTGGAATTATTTAAAAATTTTTTCAATCAACTTGATTTGTTAAGATAATTATACACTTAATCATGGTTTTGGAGTGGGTTGGTACGAGGTTCCATTTCTAAAACTATACCCACAACTTTTCACAGGTGTAATTTTAGTGTGATAGAGATATTCATATAGCCGAGTTGGTGTGCTAATAATAAACATATACTTGACATAGTAATATTTTTATTATAATAATAAATATATAAATAATCTCACGCCTATTATCCCCTAGGTATTCCAGAGGCAGAGGTATTCCATTACTGGATATACCCACTTTTACCCACGAGATATTCTTTGGACTCCTAAACGTGATAGGTGGTGAGCCCGTCGCCGGACCGGGTCTTTTACACATGTCTCAGAATTAATTCTGGGACATGCGGGGTTCCTCACGAAGTTTTCCTTCACCGTCGAGCTAGTTATAAATAATGTACAACGTAAGTTTTGAAAAACTCATTGGTACATGCCAGGATTCGAACCCAAGCCTCACTGATTATCATCATGCGAAGCACGCTCTTTAACTGTAAGGCTATCACTGCTATTATTTATTACTTTTAGAATTTGTGAATTTGAATAAATATACTTAGCTTTTTTTCTTTCCATGCTGATAAACGTTATCCTTTACAATATTCTCTTCTTCATCTTTACACTTCTATACTAGGTCCCTACTTATAATCATATTATAAAAAGGTAAAGTCATGTGTCTATATCCAGTAATGGAATACCTCTGCCTACCCCCCGGGGATAAAAGGCGTGATGTAATTTATTTGTAAGAGACAAATTTTTTACTACCTACTGATGCGATTTGGAAAACTCTTTTACTGTTGTAAAGTTAAATTGTTTTAGAGTAAAATATGTGCAAAATTGATTTAACTAAAAGTAAAATAATTACCACTTCATTTTCTTTATAATAATCGTAGACAGTATTTTGTATCTTGGAAATATAAAGTAAGTAAGTAAGTAAGTAACAACTCTTTATTGTACACCAATAAAGATATGCAACAAGGGACACAATAATAAAAAAGTACAACGGGCGGTCTTATCGCATTAAGCGATTTCGTCCAAAAAACCCTAGGATAAAAATAGTCCGTAACGTTTATTTTTTTACATTTTAAATAACTATATATTTCTGTTTAAAGTCAAAGTAAAATATTAAATGCATAATTTACGCTATTACGTTTTCATGGCTATTTGACTGAACTGATTTTTATAAAAATTGTCAGAGATATAATTTGCATCTTGAAGAAGGACAAAGACTTCTTGTAACCTCGGAACACGGACAAAGTCGTGGGCAAAAGTAAGTAAAACATTACTAAAAAGCCACTAATGCGCTTAGGCCTATAAGAAAATCCCTGGAATAAGGACATAAGAGCCATTAGGCTCCATTTTTTAATTGATATAACGGCGAATAACGATTTAAGGGACAAAATTGATATGAAAATCTATCAAATTAAAATATTATTTATTTTAAATGAAGCTTAGCACATTTATGGACTTAACTGCATCGTTAAAAACTTTATAAATTCCGTACAGTTCGAAAAAAGTAAAAAAAACCTTCTCCTGAAAAGTAGGGGTTTTGCAATTGTGTCCTTTTTCGTAGGGTACGACGAAATATAGTTTAATTTTTTATAACATAAAAATTGTTTACAAAAGTTTTAATAAGATAATGTGATATATCATGCGATTTATCTTTCGGAAAGATAGATATTAAAATTAATAATTATAGTGCTATTGAGTTAATTAGTCAAATTATAGTCTCGAGCTTTATACATTATAGATATTGATAATAATTAGAAATAAAGTCATTATTTTGTAACTTCCTTATTATCGGATAAGTATTTAGTACTTGCATATATTCTAAAAAAATACATTTTCTTAAAATATTCACCCGTATTGTTCCTGATCCCGAAGTAATACGGGAATAAAATATAGCCTAAGTGTTATTCTGATGTTTAAGCTATATAACTGTAAAGTTTCATCAAAATCCGTTTAGTAGTTTTTGCGTGAAAGAGGAACAAACATCCATACATCCATATTCACAAACTTTTGCGTTTATAATAATAGTAGGATAGGATTAGTGCCTACTTATTTTCTAAAGATGAATTATGTTTCCCGCCTTCAGTGGAACAAGAGCCTTACGATTAGACTAATGTATGTGCCGTAAATTATTTGGTCACTATACGGACAAATTGATTAATTGCTTGGGTTTGCTGCGATGTTTATGTATGTTATTTATAGGTAAAATACATTCACGAAAGCTATAAACCGGAATTTAACACACTATAATTAGGATGTAAAGCGTTTAGTTTATTTTTTGTGTACAATTTTATTACATAGTAAACCACTGTTTATTTTTTACGTTTTGTTTATTTCAATCATCAATCTGGGGGCACGGCAGTGCCCCCGCCAAGTCGAGCAAAAAGCGGCATTTTCTTTACTGCACCAATCTCTTTAATACATTGAGGTGGCGAGGTGGTGAGCTCATCACCGAACCGGTTTGCTGTAACACGTCTCAAAATAAATTTAGGTACCAGTGGGTTTTCTCACGACGTTTTGATGAAGTACAAAATAGGGTGTGAACCCGAGGAGAGAGTTTTAGAAATTTTAACGAATTGCTATAGCCCCACAAAACAAGTCTCAAGTGGCATTGCACAATCTAATCAAATGTTCTTTTAGATTGACATGTATGGGATTGACATAAAAGCACTTGCCAACGGGCGCTAACGCTAATGAAATATGAAAATTAATAAATTTAAAAAATGCTAATGATTAAATGTTATTATAGTGAACGAATTTTTAGATGACGATTTTACTTAAGTCAGTAATTTAGTTTTGAATATGTGTTTACGCCTGCAAAGGCAGAATTTAGTTGATCACAATCTGCCATGGTATCTGCACAAACATGTACTAAATTCATGCACAATAAATACTGACCTTACCTTTATCTTGTAGAGCAGTGATATCCTTACGGTTAAAGAGCCGGCCGAAAATCAGTGAGGCTCGGGTTCGAATCCTGGCATGTACCAATGATTTTGAAAAAACTTACGTACATATTTATCACTAGCTCGACGGTGAAGGAAAACATCGTGCGGAAACCCACAGGTCTCAGAATTAATTCTGAGACATGTGTAAATAGACCCGGTCCGGCGATGGGCTCACCACCTATCACGTTTAGGGGTCCAATATATCTTGTGAAATGTGGGAATATCCGGTAATGGAATACCCCCTCGGGGATAAAAAGCGTGAGATTTTTTTTATTTTTTTATCTTTAACTAGCGACCCGCCCCGGCTTCGCACGGATGCAAAGCTAACACTAAAACCTTTCTCTTGAATCACTCTATCTATTAAAAAAACCCCATCAAAATCAGTTTCGTAGTTTAAAAGATTTAAGCATACAAAGGGACATAGGGATATAGGGACAGAGAAAGCGACTTTGTTTTATACTATGTAGTGATAGTGATAGTGATGTCAATCCCATACATGTCAATCTAAAAGAACATTCGATTAGATTGTACAGTGTCACTTGGCTAGGGGGGCAGACTACCAAAATAACCCCTCAATGTCGACGTTTAGTATTCTTATGATAAAAGAAATGTGTAACCTAATCTGAAGAAAGACAAATGAGCTTCGGAAACAATTGGAAAAATACACCGAGTTTTCTCAGCAAAATTAGCAGAGCTAATGCAATTTCCGACTCGTATCTACGAGTAGCAGAAGTGCACATTATCTACTAAATAAAATACCACTTGTAGTTACAAACTAGTAAATACAAGAGTTCAACCACATTCAACCAAATTATGAAACTTTCTGGAACTCACTTTAAAATTAACTTGAAGGTTGCTGAATAAAGCATAGAGTTTAAAATACTTTGCGTTTTCGAGTGTAAAATATAAAAAGAACAAAAAATTCACTTTGAAGTACCAGGCGAGTCGGTAAAGCGAGCTGATTACCTACTTTCACGGTATTCAGAACGAGACCCTCGTCACTTTTTGACGCTTTTTGTTGTATATTTACAAATGCAAATGAGTTCAGACAATTTTGTTATTATTTAGGAAATGTCTGACTGTGAGTGTTATCGATTGGACTTAATTAGGTTGTTCTGCAAAATGCCTATAATATGTATTACGGTTAATTAATTTTAATTTAAACTGTTATCTTATAAAAATACGAATATAATGTTTTGAAATGATTCTTCATCGGATATAGGAAACAGGAAAACTCTCAATAAAACAAAACACAACTGATTTTTAATTATTACTGTGCCTATTGGGACCGAGTGGTGCTCGACGAATTAAAAAAAATCTTAAAAGATTAATTTTTTTTTTTTATACTTCATGTATTTAACAAAATTTAGGGCTTCTTTTTCTCTTTTCAGTTAACGATTTTTACTCAGATGACTTTTTAAAATAATAATATAATAATATATATAATATAATCTCTCGACTATTTTTTTATCCCCGAGGGGGTAGGCAGAGGTATTCCATTACTGGATATACCTACCCACATTTCACGAGATATATTGGACCCCTAAACGTGATAGATGGTGAGCCCATCGCCTACACATGTTTCAGAATCAATTCTGAGACCTGCGGGTTTCCTCACGATGTTTTTCTTCACCGTCGAACTAGTGATAAATATGTACGTAAGTTTTTGAAAAACTCATTGGTACATGCCAGGATTTGAACCCGAGCCTCACTGATTTTCGGCCAGCACTTTAACTGTCCGGGCTATCACTGCTCTTTGACTTTTTCTTACTTTAATAATTTATTTTATTCTGTACAAAAATAAATAGTACAGGTATTGGTTTCTAGAAATATCTCAGTGGCACAAAGGAGCTCTTATCGCGACATGTCGCGGCCCAAACTCCGCAGATGATAAATGTTGGGCCTGCGTGATTCACGGCCGCTGTATCTACCGCCGGCCACGCGGGACCGACTGAATTTTATGCATTGAAAGAAAGGTCGACGTTGAGATATTGACTTGAAGAAATTGCGGTAACATAAATCGAGGTAACGCAACGCGTCCAGTGTTGCCGGATTTAAGGATTTTTGTCTGAAATACCGATTTTTTCTGTTCATCACAAATTCTCATATATTATATTGTTAAAAAATATATATATTTCACAGGTGCATATTTATATAATACGAGCGGTTCTGAGCGAGTTCATCCGCGTAGACCCAGTTTCCCTGGGCATAGGGGAATAAAATATGATGCCTATGTTACTCAGGGATATTCTAGCTTTCCATTGGTGAAGGAATTTTTAAAATCGGTCCAGTGCTTATTGAGTTTATTCGTAACAAACATAGAAAAATACAAATCTTTCCTCTTTATGAGGCAGTAACGGGAGGATTGGAAATTCCTATACTATTCTAGCAAAGTAACAAACAAAACATTTATTCATTAACTATTATGAACTACGTGTAAGTGACTCTACCTCTTTAGAGTGTTACGTAAATTTTACGTAGTGGCGTTCGCATGACAAGTCGACCGCTTGTCAATACCATACATTTGTAATTCTATTTGACTTAAGGGCTGGTTTTTCAATCGTCAGATACATCTTATCTGGAGAATATATTGACGCTGTCACTGTCTGAAACAATAGAGAGGAAAAGTGACAAGTGATGTTTATTCTTCAGATAACTTTTAACTGACTATTGAAAAATCAGCCCTTAAGTTAACCATTTAGAAACAAAGAGATTAAAATATAATAGGGCATAGAGGGGACAAAGCGAGGAAAATTTGAAGCCAAAAGTTATTCCAAGTGGATTATTGTCTAGTACAATTTCGACCGAATGACAGCTCGCGTTCATACTAACTGACATGACGCTTAAGGCCAGGTATTCCTGCAGCAGTAGGTATTTAGCGCTGTCACGGGTCGAGCGCAAAATAGTTAGATCGGACGCATCGGCAGTGAACTCGCATGACCCCGCCAGCGACATAGTATAGAAATTAGCAGTAGGATAATATTATTTGACTTTAGAAATGCATTTTATATATTATCAAACTTTGTTTATGGTATAGTAATAAATTTGAGTTACGTAAATAAATAAAGTAACTTCTCTGTTTTTATTTTGTTTGTTTATGTAATTATTATAACTATTATGTGTATACATCATGGTGACAAAAATCAAAAATCGAAAATTCTGTTTGACATAAATATTAGGTCTTTACCAATGAAATTGCCATTTTATATGAGAAAATTTAAACGAATTTTTTTATGTATTTTTATTTGTATTAATCGAAGTAATCAATCACCTATGCAATTAATGCATCTTTTGCCAACGCAGTGGCAGCTTCTTAAAGAAATCAGCTGGACGGGAGGCAACAAATTCTTCAAAGGCATTTTGTACCTACTGCCTCTCGGGTATTAAATTTTTTTCCCACCAAGAAGTTATCCAAATTCTGGAAAAAGTTGTAGTCTGTAGGCGCAAGGTCTGGTGAGTAGGGCGAATGACGGGGAGCTTCCAACCCCAGTTCTTGCAACTTGGAGACCGTCTGCTGTGCAGTGTGAGGTCACGCGTTGTCGTGCAAGAGCAGCGGAGACGAGCGATTGACCAAAGCTGGTTGGAGATGTGCCTGCTTCTCCATCGTTGTGTTCAGTTCTTCACATTATACATCTGCAGTAATGCTCACCCCGTTTGGTAAGAAGCTGTGATGAATCACACTGGCGCTAGACCACCAAACAGGTCACTTCATCACTTTTCTAGGGGTAAGTTTTCGTTTAGGGCATTGTTTAGGTGCTGAACCTGGATCCAATCAATTTGCTGAGCGCTTGCGGTTATAAAACAGAATCAATTTTTCATCGCAGGTAACAATGCGGTTCAAAATTCCTTCATTTGTGCATCTGTTGAGCAGTGCAAGGCACGTCTCGACGCGTACTTCGCGCTGGCGATCATTGAGTTCGTGGGGCACCCATTTGTCAAGCTTTTTTACCTTGCCAATTTGACGCAAATGGACAAATTAATATTGTTTTGACGCTAACGTCGAAAGCTGCTGCTAATTCAGCCGTAGATTGTGTATCATCAGCTTCCATAATCGCCTTTAATTCGTCATTGTCGACCAAAGTCTTTGGAAGACCGCGAGGTTTATTTTTCAGGTCGAAATTTTCAGAACATTAGCGAGCAAACCAATTACAGGTGGTGCGTTGGTTTGTAGTGTCAGCTCCGTAAACGTCGTTGATGTTGCGTGCCGCTTGTGCCGCGTTGCTGCCACGACGGTACTCATATTCCATAATTACTCGAATTTTTAACGTATCCATGATGACGAAAAAGATTGAAATGCGATGAAAAAGTTGGTGCCCTACGATCTAGCGCACCATGACCCAGCAACAAACATCAATTAAAGGGTAACCGTTCTTAGTTCGACCTTCTGCGATAGCGATATCCTTCTCCATTTGAGCTGCTTCTTCGATTCCATAAAAGCATTAAAATTTGCCGTCTTTTTCCATTTTTCAAATAATTCATCTTCTAATTAGGAATAGTATTTTGAGCCGAATACCGGAATATCCATCGCTGAACATAATTCCTCAAATTGAGAAAAGCCAATACCGGAAGCCACAATGCCAGTAGTGGCGGCTGTATTAAGATTAAATTAACTTGATCTCTATCGTTTAGGTCAGAGTTAATCGAGCAAAATTTCTTTGTAAATATTGCATTCAAAATGAAATACTGATAAAAGTCGTCGTCGTTTTTCACTGATCAAACGGAATTTTCCTAAGGTGCAGTTAAATAAACCCTTATGACGAGCTTTCTCTTGTAACTCCTGTAAAATGTAATTTATATCAACAATTCGCCATCCCGAAACAGGTTGAAATTCATTTTCTTTGAATGCGTACTTTACGGTAAGTGAGTCTTCCGCCTCTTCAGTATCTCTAAAACAGCGAACAAATATAGTAAGTATTACATACTTTAGATTAATATTAGTTACCTATATATTTTTTGATGTTAGCATAGTGAAAAGTTAATAGACTGACAAAATACACATAAAAATGTTAAGATAAATGTTATCATTTCAAATGTGATCCTTACGTAAGATTTACAGTGTCGACATGATCGACAGAATTCAATTTACTGACAGAGTTTTCGGACACGTCAGCCATGTCAGACAAGTGCCTAAAAACAACTTATAACATTAATGTTAAAACATTTCGTTTTGAGTGCAATCAAGACCAAGTTAATCTTAATACAGCCGCCACTACTGGCATTGTGGCTTCTGGTATTGGCTTTTCTCAATTTGAGAAATTATGTTCAGCGATAGATATTCCGGTATTAGCTCAAAATAGTATTCCAAATTAGTCATGACGATTCGATGAAGCCCAAACTCGATGAGGTTGTATCGTTTCATTGCGAAATTCCTATGGCCACCTTCCAGCTCTATCATCAGATAAGCACTATGTCATCATAATATTGCATTTTCACGCGATTTACACATGTATGCAATATTTCAGATTTTAAAAATTGACGGCGTTTATTTGATTACTTGCCTAATTTCAGTTGAATTATACCTACTGATATTCTTATACTATGGCATGATCTTTTTATGAATTTATAAATGAGATTGAAGTAAAATGAAATTTAATGTGATTGTGTCAAAGTCGAAAATGACATAACAAATTAAACATTTACTTACTTCTTCACATATATTTTGAGTTAATTCTTTTTATTTATTAATTTTATAGTGGTAAACGCCTTTTTTCGCTTTCGTTGTTTGTTACCCATTACGGATAACTTGCAACAAATATATCAATTCATCAAAACTGATTGATTGGTGCAAAAAATTGTCACGGAAAAAATTGACACAGGTCCGTCATCCGTAAGGGCCAGCGCGCGACTGAACACGCCAGCTAAGCCACCGCGCTCGTGCATTTTGTAGTTTTTTCAACATAGTGATTATAAAAATCATTTTATAAAGTTAAACTCTGCGAATTTGTCTAGAAATATTGCATATCTTTAATCTAGTACAAAAAATAAATGTAAAATATCAGTAGTTCAGTCATGACATAGAAAAAACAAAACAAAAAGGGGTAACTTTGAGATTTTTTTCTATCGAGTGAAGTTCATCAAATCGTGTAACCGAATGCGACTTTGACTAGAGTATGTCCTTCAGTTATATATATCTTTTTTTTAGAATTTTAAACACTATTTTCTATGTCTCAGATGATTTTAAAAATCACAAAAATCGGCCTCTGCCGGCCCACCCAGCCTTAAGCTTCAAACATGCTTCAAAGTTTTGTATGAAAATATTCCCAATGCCCCCTCTGTGTCCTATTATATTTTAATCTCTTTGTTTAGAAAGCAACATGGCGCTCTGGTCAATCGCAACTTTAAAATAGACATTTGACTCTTGCGATTTGGGTTCCTTTCATCTTCACAGAATTTTAAATCGAGATAAAATGTTCATTAATCTACGGCCGTACGAAATTTAGTCATTAGCATTTCTATACTATAAACGACAACGATAATAAAACGAGACCCGTTCGACATAAAAACCTATCGCCAACAAAGTAGCTATAAGGATTAAACTACATGGACTCAAAATCAGCTGACAACTGTCAGTGACAAGTTGGCGGTGATAAGTTGCCTCTGTCCAACAGATTAATGTTTGAGGCGGCTACACGAGCACGAAGGATGACGGAGTCCACATATAACAATTAATGTTCGGTCAAAGTTGAATTCAAAATGTTTTTTTCAATGTATAAGCCCTATAAGTCGACTTGTTGAAAGGCATTGCGACTCCACCGCTCGGTACCTATGTATAATTGAGGAGAAGACGCGAGGCAAAAAACACCTCAACAAATTCTTTTAACAATCGATATTAAACAAAGTACAAGTTACATGGTGATTTGCTGAGCTGGAGAAAATTAACACCAAGCATCATTATCATTCAAATACTCATCTAACTTATAAATTCTTTTTTCATAAATAAAACCATTGGTTTTTATCATCTGACACAAACCTGAGAATTATAAAAATGGCTGCCATATTAAATGATAGTTGTAAAGACGGTGGTCTGTTCAACGGTTTAGTCGATCGTATAGCCACTAAGTTTCTTGCAAAGTCGTGCTATTTTTAGTATCATATGTTTAATTTAAATGTAAATCTATTCCTGACTATCAACGTGATGCGCATAGAGAAAGACATTAAACGTCTAATCATTACTTCTGAGGCATGTTGTAGCAGCACCCGGTCCGACGATCGAATCACCAACAGATTACTGTCACATATAAGACTTGACTATTGAACGCTATATGTCAGATAACATTAAAATTGCTGATTTACTTAGTCTGATAAGAATACCTAGCAGATAAACTCCGACTGGAGCAGTAAAATAGAAAGAATATATCAGACAGATTATTTCAGAAGATATTTTATCTGATAGATACATATCAGATACTATATCAGCAGGTGGTGAAATAGGGCAATAGTGTCCAACATAGTGTACTCCAGGAATGGAATACTTCTGCTGACGGGGGACGAAAGTTTTTTTTTTTTTAATTGAGTGTAGTCGATGTGTTTTCTATCGGTTTTTATTATAATTTACTGAGAGGATTAATGGAGGGAAAAATACAATATCTGACCTTGACGTCTGCTCAGGAAAAGTTTTGTTACGAAACTTGTCAAGATCAATAAAGATAAACTTTTATCCCAACCGAGAGAACTTGATTTCACCTTTATTTTTCTTCGGTCGTTTGGTGCTGACAGAATTTTCATCGATCGCGTTTGTATGACGGCTTAGAAACTCTATGGCAGACAAAATAGTTGCTCAACTTTTTGGTTGATTAGACAGTTGGCAGACAAATAGATTCAACAAACAGAGAAGTGACAGTGCATCTTTCATTGTTTGCGACAACGGTGAGCGAATGGCACCGACTTGGTCTGATGATAGTAGACAATGATTGATGACAGTCGCTGATAGTCGCTGACAGTAAGTAGCTGACATACTTAAATTGTTGCTCGTCTTTAACCACCCTTAGAGGGCCAAAAATAATAACCTCATGAAAAGATCAGATATGTATCAAACATACAGTATAGCTAGGATTGTTGTGATTTTTTGTTAAAAGTATTGAATTTTTTTGTTAAAACAAACGAAATAATTAGCTGATCTACATTTTTAATTTTATTCATTTTTATTTTTTAGTATATAAAAAATATTTAAACATTTCTGGGTTCTGAGCTAGTTCTGATGCATGTGTAACAGAACCCGGTCGAGCAATTTGCTGACCACCGGTCACTTTTAGGGATCAGAAAATTATATAAGTAGGGTACCTCCAAATGGAATAGGTATATCTATCAACCTCTGTATAGTACTGTTCCAATTTCAGCAAAGTTTAAAAATGTTTATATTCTAAAAATTTTTTGGGACAATTTTAATTTGAGTTTAGAAGGGCAAAAAGGCATTGTTAACAAATTAAATGTTTTTAAAATTCATTTCAAATCACACGACGACCCTTATCAACCTGGTAGCTGCTTGTTCGGCTTAAGAGATTAAGCGACTCACAAACATGAGTAATTTATATGTTTCGGAGTAAGCAAAAAAGGTTCGGTACTCACGGAGTGGTTTCACCTTCATCTTGTGAAATATACATTTAGGTAATTAGCCGATAAGGTAACCACTGAGAGACAGTTTTTCCATTATCAGAATTCAAAATGATTTGAACTCTGATACGCAGAACTTTTTGGCTCGATGACAGGTAGAGGAGGCAAGTCTTGAAGCTTTCAAAGGGAGCTAACTCACACTGAATGTTCTACTACTTAAATGTCATAGCGCACAGAGCGACAGTCGTACACGAGAATGGTTATCAGTCAGGGCTGACAACTGCACGAATTCGTTTCATACAAATACGAAACTTATGGTCTTCCGGACGAAGTTACAACCCCTTACACTTTTGTACAAGATGTCACTCATGCAAAATTTACATGATTTTTGATGCACATAATATACATAATCTCATGCTTATTTCCCTTTGAGGTAGGCAGAGACAATAGACTACCACTTGCTACGAAGCTCTCGTGCTTCCTCCACATCCATCAAACGACTCATGCATGCTCGCCGGTTTCGGATACTCTTTATCTGGCTTTTCTTCAAAACATCGCCGATCTGGTCAATGTAGATACGCCTAGGTCGTCCTCTACCGACTCACCCATTCGCAACACCCTTTTATACTTGTTTCGTTAGACGAGATTTGAGATCAAAAATTTTAGGATTGGGAAGCCTGATAAATAAATACCTATATTTTTAGTTTGTATGTAATATTGTCAGTGTGTAGTTTGAGTGGTACAGTAAATCACATCTGACATAAGTTTATAATAGGTATATATTTTTTCCATAAATTAAGCAGGGAGTGGATATTTTTTGAGTCAATTCTTTTTAGGTAGGTACTTATTTGTTGTTCAGTTTTCTGACTAGATTCACTTCCGTTAAGGTTCTATTTTATAGAACAAGCTACATTAAAAATAAATCGGAACTCAGAATAAATGAACAGCTACGAAGCTGCGCTGCAGTTATCATGCAATTACTCAATTAGTGTACATCGTCCTGCAAAGCGGACGCTGCATAATGAATAGTGCAGCATGACAAATTATGTGCGACGCTGGCAGATTGTTTCCTAACTCATGCTCGCCTGGTACTGCTGTGTCGGTTATGAAAATAGGTCGCCCATTTGTTTTTGGGAAAGTGATCATTATGTCGTATCTATACATATATGTATATAATACCATGGACTCGCTTTTGGCTGACCAGCTAAAATTCCTAATTTTAAGTGAACCTTCTCCTTCTCCATAGAATCCAAATAAATAAAAATTACAATTACAAATTAACATTTCAAATTCAATTTAAGTACCTATACACTATAGGTCGCTATCCGGAAAAACGCGATCCCCGCGAGTAAGTTTTACATATTATTACGTACAGAATTTCATAAATAAATAATCTTACGACTTAGGTATTTCATTTCTGGAAATAATTTTGCTTCACCATTATCTTCTGGTGAGCCCATCGCCCTGGACCGGGTCTGTTACATGTCTTAGAATTAATTCTGGGACCTGCGGGTTTCCTTACGATGTTGTCCTTCACCGTCAAGCTAGTGATAAATAATTTACGTAAGTGTTTTGATAAACTCTCTGGTAAAACGCCCGGATTCGAACCCGAGCCTCAATAGAAGCGGGCTCTTTAACCGCTGGGCAGCCAGTGCTCTTATTTACCTATCTATTTATATTTTTATTTTATAGACGTAAACCAAAATTTATTAGTTGCAAAATTAATTAACGCTACACCTTAGTAGGTTTTAATGGAATCGGTTACTCGGGGTATTATTGGCTAAGAAAGCAATTATATTTCCAAGGGAACTTAAACTAGCTTTTCATTGTTCGCTGGTGATTAATAACATGAAAGACCCTTCCGTTACAATGTGTGCGCTTTCTCACCTCTATTGTGTTAATCGAAAATGAGTTACGCTATAGTTGTGTTTACAATGCGTTCGTTTCTGCTTTACAGGGACAAAACTTATTTTAGTTGCATCATCATCAGCCTACACTTGTGTTGCTGGACACAGGACATAGGCCTAATAAGCGCCATAGTTCCCTGTCTTCAGCTCGATCCAGCATCAGCAGCCCTTCGCAGATCGTCATCCCATCTGCCCGGAGGGCGTCCTACACTACGTTTGCCGAGTCGCGGTCTCCACTCCAGAACACGTTTACCCAAACGGTTGTTGGTTGTTCGCAAGAAATGGCCGGCCCATCGAAACTTCAGCTTGCTAATTCTTTGACCTATATGTAGATAACTTTGGTTCTCTGTCGGATGTATTCGTTATCCTTCCTTCAGAGAAAGTCCGAGCATAGCTCTTTCCATAGCTCGCTGAGCGATCTTGAACTTTATTTTAGTTTACTCCTGTCATTTTCTTTCTCCTAGAAAAGAAAAAAGACGACAGAGTCCTGTCGAATTCAAATAAGTTCTGTCAACTAAGGCATTTCATAACGTGTTTAGTGCTTATGTAAAGAAGTGACGACTAAAATACAGCCTCTGACAGGACCAAATTCGGTAGGTTACCTTCCCTCCATCTCTTTTCTTTTTTTGAGGTAAGACGAAGACAGAACTAAACTAAAACAAGTTTAATCGGTGTAAACAGAATCGCCCCCAATGTGTCCCATTCCGGTTTGCCGCTGTGCTTGTGACATCTTCAGGGCAGGATGAAGTTGGCGATATTACTATACTCAGTTGGTTTTTGAACAAATTTCAACAAACAGCTAATAGCGAGGGCTCGACTCGTTGAACTTTCTAACACGTTACATTACACCGAAATGTTACTTTATTCTGCGCCATAAGGTTTGAGCGCAGATTTAAAATCCGCAATAAAATTTTGAGAATAAATCACAACAGAATCGGGACAGAGTTTCTTCATTGCCACAATTTTGAAAAACAGAATTAAACGAAATCTTGATTGAATTACATGAAATTGTCAAGCGGAAGTTTTGTTAAATTGAACTTTGTGGGGAATGTTTTTGTTTGAAGAACTTTGTTTTATCTGGAAAACACGAAGCGGCAGGGATTGCAAGCAGTTATATTAAGGTCCCAAATTTGTTTAAAAAAACTGTTTCACCCCAAATATGCCGACCTTGAGGGCTACATGTTTGTGCCCTTTGGAGTAGATACTAGGGGACTGTGGGGTCCGAAGGCGGGGTAAAGTATCAAAGAGCTGTCATAACGTCTGGTAAAAGCTTCAGGTGATCAGAATGCTCGCAGATAATAATAATTACTACACTGAAAAAAATTTCATTTCGGCGTAATCATAAAATAACGTGACGTTGGTCTAAAACAGGTGCATTATCGTAAAATAAGGAAATAATAGGTTAATACTATGCTATAATCGAAATATATTAGTTGTAATCGAATTGTTTGAGTAAGTAATGCGATATTATGATTCTTAGCGTCGTAAAAATTTGTCACACAATATAATATTCTCTTCTTCAAATAATAACTCACTGTACTATAAATTTGTATGATATTGATAAAGTAAGATTATAATTATAAAACACAATGACATCGTCGACGTATTTTTATAGATTTCCTAGTTGAATATGAAGAAGTATCACCGAAAATACGATGAAGTCCTAGCACCACATTTAATTTTATAGAATAATGTGAATCCTACTAAAATTGATTACAGAATCTTATTTTTAGAGTAAGCATCATATTAATATAGTGATGATTACTAAAATACGACTACAGAATCTCATCTATGAGTATGCATAACATTCTGTGTGATTCCTTAAAAATAATATGATGACAGCACTTTCGGCGCTAGCTCCAACCGCTCCATTCTGCTCACATAATTAAGTATAACAAAGACATGATATTTTTTAATTCTTCGTAATCATAAAATAACGTGACCTTTGTCTAAAACTGGAGCATTGTCGTACAATAAGGAAAAAGTAGGTTAATATTATAATCGAATTAATAAGTTAAGTTGGAATAGGTAATGCGATATTATAATACTTAGCATCGTAAAAATTTGTCACACAATATAATATTCTCTTTTTGAATAATATCTCACTGTACTATAAATTTGTATGATATTTATAAGTAAGATTAAAAACATATAACACAATGACACCGTCACCGTACTTATAGGTATAGATTTTCTAGTTGAATATGAAGAAGTATCACCGAAAATACGATGAAATCCCAGCATCATATTATTTAATATTACAGTCATATTATTTTATGCGCTAAGCATATTAATATAAGTGACACTACATAGAACGCGCCAATAGACGGCCGAGTTCTAAACCGCGCTATCGAAGTTTTCTAATGAGTTTGTATAAATACAACTGTCCAACATCAACCGTTGGACCGCGGTCCCCAGGCACGATCACCTCGCCTGGCGGAAGATCTTCCCTTTTCACGATGGAGATTCCACCTCCACTCCTCCATACTCCTCTGACCCTCGACACCTGGACTAGACCTAACTGGATATATGATCATCGGCAAATAGTAGAAAAATAATAGTGGAACACACTAGTGTTAACGCACACGTAACGCAAACAAGTGTTGTCATACGTTCTCGATAGATGGCGCCATGGTCGAATTAAAACGCACTATCGTTTGACTCAGGGTTTAGATATAAGTAGTTAAGATGCATTTGACATTGTATCCACCCCAGAGTTGAGTTCGAGGTTCCATTAGTAGAGAGAGAGGTTCCCCGGCTCTTTTGGACACCTTTGCAATATCTGGATCAGGGAATTTCGGGCACTATTTAGAAAGAGTTGTTTGACATTATCAGAACAGCTGAATTCCATGGTGAGGCATTTAACTTGACAGTCTTCCCCACCGAGCCTAGCGTGTTACAATTTTATAAAACTGGAAATATGATGAAGTCCTCGATAAATAGTAAAAAAAATAATAGTACATAATAACTGGAGATACGAGGAAGTCATCGATAAATAGTAGGAAATATAATAGTACGTAACTCGAGATATGATGAAAGCAAACATAAATAGTAGTAAACATAAATAGTAGTAAACATAATCACATTGTGTATGCTCGTCCGACTAAAGCCATGGTGACACGTCATCTTAAATGCAGTTATCATCATCAGACGTGTTATCATCTTTCTTTTTGGTGATATCAGTATTCTCCGTCCTTGAGGTGAATTCATCTTACTTATCCTGATTTCACGTCTTTTATGATTAGCAGTTTTCTCAGTGTAGACAGATAATATTAGATTATACACCGAGGGGATAAAGCACTGATTTAAATGTCGCGATATTGAATCCTGAGTAAATGATTAACTCCAGATTTAAATCCTGATCACTACGCTCAGGATTTATATCTAGATGCCTCATTTGCTGTTACGAGTTACGGCGAGGGAATTAAAACGGAGTCCTGAGTGCAGCGTGGGATTGAAACTAGCCCAAGATGAAAACAGCTTTATCCCAAAGGCGAATACTCAACTTTTCTCACCTTTTGCGAGACAATAAAGAGCAAGCCTACTTAATATGGCTTGTAGTGACCAGTTCGATTTTCAAATAAGTTCTATAATGGTTCAATAGTAGGTCTCTATTGAACAATTTTTCATATGAATTCATTATAACCCGCCGCCCGAATTTTGTTCTGAATCTCATTATAACCCGCTGGTATAATGACTTGGTTTAGGTGATGTTTGCATGATATATAATTGGGCAATGTCAAGCATGTGGTGTAAAAAAGATTATTTACTTTTACATCACATAAACAGGTTATAAGTTCTTATCTTTAATCGATATTACACCAACACAATTTCTGTTTAACAATCAAGGTAACAATAACAGTCCTCAAAACAAACAGTTGAGATGAAACTATTGTCTGCCAAACTAGTTGAATCTGTATTAAGGGAGACATTGTTTCTCCGTACTATCTAAACAGAATACTTTATTCTCTAGTAGTTCTATAATTCTTTGATGAAGCCTGGCTATCCAGAGAAGAAATGTAGCCAGTCTCCTGAGTACTGTTCCACGTGGCTAATCGATCATAAGAAGCTTCGTGATCAAATGAACAGACTCGACACAATATTCGTGCCTCATAAACTAAAAGATTCTAAAAGAATGAGAAGAAAGATAAGAAAACAAAGAAAGAAGAATACCCAGTAACAAGATTTAATAAACACATGAGAAATAATGAACCGATATTGAAACTTTTAACAAGTGAATTCGATATTGGTTCGTAACCTTTCTTGTACAGCCTTTAAGTCGCACTTAGGTCTATCACACACTCTTAGCTTGTCGCATCAACTTGCGTCAGGATTTCGTCATCACTTCTTTTGGAGAATTAATACAGTCAAGCAACGACATGTGTTCGAATTCTGTGAAAACTCGCTGCGATGTGAGCCACAATGTAAGGATTGCTTTATACGGGAAGTTTCCAATCCGGTCTACTTATAACTTTTCCCATCACAATGACTTCGGAGTAACAAATAACAGAAGTTCTGGAGACAAACCCGTTTAGAAGATAATAGGCGGAGCTCTCAAAATTTAAACTTCAATTTGTTACTAGAGGATTGACTTTTAAAATGGAATACTTCGTAATCAATATGGGCTTATAAGTCGTCATTGAGAAGTTTCAATAAGATCAGCTCAATTGTACTATGGTACCATGATATCACATTGCATTTTCATTTTACCGAACTTACATAATTATCTATGCCAAATTTCAGCTCAGTTGAACGTCAGTAACACCCCTTTTACACGGCAGTCCAGTTTTCCGTTTTCTGCAGGATCCCGTTTGATGGCGAATGTGTTTATGGATCCCGCATGCTAAAAGCTCGTGTGAACGTTAGCATATAAACACATTCGCTGTTTAACAATCAAGGTAACAAAAAAGGTTTGATGGCGAATGTGTTTATATGCTAACGTTCACACGAGCTTTTAGCATGCGGGATCCATAAAAACATTCGCCATCAAAGGGGATCCTGCAGAAAACAAGATCCTGCAAAAAAACTGGACGCCGTGTGAAAGGGGTGTTACTGACGTTCGATTGAGCTGAAATTTGGCATAGAATTCAGTTGCTAGATTTAAGATTTATTAAACCAACTCTCAAATATTGCAAGTTAACTTAATCTTGTAAAAATCATCTCTGTTCTGTCTGTAATAATCTGTATTCAGAGATTATTCAGATGGACGTTTGGGCGCTCACCAGTATCTAATTAGAGCGAAAGCAAATTGTGCAAATATCTAGATGCCAAATTCTATCGTGCTCCAAACTATGACCTAAATAGTTCCAAGTAGTACCTAACTCATGTTTCAAAGATCACGCCGAATCGGCTGTGAGCATAATAAATTAATCGACAAACTTAGTCTGCCTCAACTTCAATTTAGTGCCGCCATTAAAACTTTTACGAGTAATCTTCGACTCTTCCGACTGTAGTGTCAGCCGCCATCGCCAATCCGCAGCAAGCTGATTGTGCATTACCAACAGATTTAACATTAAATTTATACAAAGCGTAACAGAAAAAGCGCAATTCCTCATACACCCCAATTAGTATATTAATATAAAAAAAATATGATGCAATCGAACTTTAGTTGTGTCTAACCAATTTTCTTAAATATCGACTAATAATAGCACGATTTCCATACAAAGCAAAATTCAGCTACACTAATTAATTTTTGGGAAAAATTTAACACATATTAAAAATAGCTAAAATCGAATAAGTAGTCGATACTGAACAAACTAATTTCAGGAATTGCGCTTATTCTGTTACATGTTGTATAAATAAACGCGAAATCCATTAACTCTCTCGCTAGTGCTGTAATAAATTTATTTACAACTATCGACCCGCCCTCCCTTCGCTTCCCCTGGAATCACTTTTTAATAAAAACCGCATCAAAATCCGTTGCGTAGTTTTAAAGATCTAAGCATACATAAAAGTTGATAAAAGGACATACAGGTGGGAAGCGACTTTGTTTAATACTCGTACTATGTAGAGAAAAAGAAATCACTACATAGTATAAAACAAAGTCGCTTTCTCTGTCCCTATATCCTTATGTATGATTAAATCTTTAAAACTACGCAACGGATTTTGATGCGGTTTTTTTTTAAGATAGAGTGCTTCAAGAGAAAGGTTTCAGTATTAGCGTCGCACCCGCTAGTAAGTACATACATTTACAATATCAGATAAAAAATGACCTACAAAGGGAATCATTATGAAAGTGTTCAGAAGACTGGCCTTCTCTGGACAACTAGATTGATCCTCCAACGGAGACACTCACTTAATCATGACAAAAACTCCAAAAGTATGCCGATTATTACAATAGAATCTATTGTAATAGATAATGATACTATTTTCCGATTACGCGGCTTGACCAGCAAATAAAATTTGGCAGGTTTCTTATCAATGCCAAAGATATCTGGCATTAAGACAGGATATTTTACAATGTGGCTTTTTTCGTGGAGGTGCATGATCGGAATGCAGAAGTCATGTAGAAGAAAGAAAGATTGATTGATTATGTTCAAATGTTTTCTAACTAGAAATACAAGCATTAATTGTTAGTTGGTTGAAGTTTTTTATGTGTTCAGGTAAGTATTAATGTTTATTAAATTTTATATCCAAATCTTCTGTATATTGTGTTCTGTTGCTCAAGATTTACAATTTGTCGTATAATCTCAAGAGAAAATTCAGTTCAATGGCGGAAAATTGGCTGATTCTTCAATCATTTTTTTCTCGACGATCTCTTGAGCAAATAATGCAATAAAAGTAAATTCTTTGTCTTTTCGTTGAGAATTTTCTGTATTAACAGAGAAAAGAACAGTCCAATAGAAAATAAATAAAATAAATAATCTTACGCCTTTTATCCCCGACGGGGTAGGCAGAGGTATTACATTACTGGATATACCCACATTTCACGAGATATATTGGACCCCTTAACGTGATTGGTGGTGAGCCCATATCCGGACCGGGTCTATTTACACATGTCTCAGAATTAATTCTGAGACCTGCGGATTTCCTCACTATGTTTTCCTTCTCCGTCGAGCTAGTGATAAATATGTACGTAAGTTTTTGAAAAACTCATTGGTACATGCCAGGATTCCAATAGAAATTTCTTAAAAAATATTCAGATGATCGTTAAATTTTGTATTCAGATTTTGTTTACTTTGTCCAGTTATTAGTATTATAAACGCGAAAGTTTGTGAGGATGGACGGATGACTGTTAGGTCCTCTTTCATGCAATATGCCTTAAGATTTTATTGAAGGTGCACAGAAACATAGCTAATACAAGTATAAGCTATATTAATTATAGGCTATAATTTTTAAAGATCCAGTGTTATCGAAGTCGTACTTCACTATCACTATCACTACATAGTATAAAACAAAGTCGCTTTCTCTGTCCCTTTATCCCTATGTGCCTATGTACGCTTAAATCTTTAAAACTACGCAACGGATTTTGATGCGGTTTTTTTGATAGATAGAGTGATTTAAGAGAAAGGTTTTAGTATTATCATTGCACCCGTGCAAAGCCGGGGCGGGTCGCTAGTCACTACATAGTATAAAACAAAGTCGATTTCTCTGTCCTTATGTCCTTATTTCCCTATGTCCCTTTTGTATGCTTGAATCTTTAAAACTACACAACGGATTTTGATGCGTTTTTTTTTAATAGATAGAGTGATTCAAGAGGAAGGTTTTAGTATAAGAATTGCACCCGTAAGTCGGGGCGGGCGGGATAAATAAAAAAAAGCGCATTTATTCCGTACATCGATATGTACATATTTTGACGGATTACAATGTGTAATTTAATGTTAAGTAAGGACACTACTAGCCCCTACGACGAGATGTGATGAATTTAAAAGCTGGAACAGTTTAAGCCTTTAAACTATGTCCATCATTCATCGTTTTGGTCTGATCGCAGTAAATATGGTAACAAGTGGTTTTGGGGGAAGCAAATCGTGAATAATTCGAGGTTCAGACGCTCAGTCCAATTTATGAAGGGCATCATAAAATAAAAAGGCCAAAAGCGAGTCGGACTAGCACACGAAAGGTTCCTTAAAAAAAAACCATGTTTCTTGTATGTGAACCCCCTTTAATTTTAACGTTGTTGTTTTTAATTGTTGTTATAGCGGACATCGTAAGTACGTAACAACTCTTTATTGTACATCAGTACAAAATATGCAGCAAGTGACACAATGATAAAAAGTACAATGAGCGGTCTTATCACTTTAAGCATTTCTTCCAGACAACCTTAGGATGGATGTTATACTGAGATAAACAAATGAAGGTAGGTGGTGCACTAAAGCTAACAATGGATTAAGGTATCTAAATACATAAACCGTTCCCTATTAATATATAAAAAATAAAATACCTACACAGTACATAGATAATAATAAGAAGAAGATTCCAAGCCAAGGTATCTTTAATCTGTTTTTAAAAATTGGCAGTGATTCAATACTCCTTATGGACAGGGGGAGACCATTCCATTGCCTACAGCCTGCACCGTGAATGAAAAGCTGTAAGTATAGTGTGGCAAGGTCCTATCACGATTCATCAGATACAGAACCTAAAAGACGGACAGATGGAATCTTAGTTAGGTAGTAATATAGGGTCCCGTTGGCACCTAGTCGGTACGGAACTCCTAAAAGTAATTTAGTGGGAAAACGAGAAGGGTGATAAGGGGCAAAAGGGGGTTGCGGTCTGAACGGCCGCTTCATGCTAATGGGAATACTGCTTACAATGGGATTACGCACTAAATTTTAGGACACTGTGTCCATAGCGATATGTTCGGTGTGATTTGATTTTCGCTGTTTATGTGTGAACATAACATGTGAACAAATATCCGAAGGAGATGGCGGAATTAACTTGACGCCTTCTAAAAGACATGGCCGGAGGAGGCACGGGATAAATGGAGGGAGGGAGGAGAGGCCTTTGCTCAGCAGTGGGAAAACATGTAGGCTAACAAAAAAAATCTGTGAACATGCACTGTACAATTTAGTACTTCGCATAGGAAATTGACCATTAAACTATGGACTTTGGTTTGGTTTTGTGTTATCCTGATGGAGTTTACCTCTTCCCTTCTCCATCCCAAATTATTTTTTGTTTAATTACTTTAGTTCTTTAGCTGTAAAAAGATAATAGACAGACCAGAGTTCCTTTGGTATTTCATGTATTAATTGGAGATGCCGTGCTACGAAGAACTGATTAAATTTTGTAAACACAAAATATACCAATTTTCGTCTATTTTAGTTGGAGTTCTCATTAAAAAAGACTTGTTACTTTTATTCTGCAAAATAAACGCGTAACCGGCGGTGACCTCATTAAGTACCTAATTTTTGTTCCCAAAAACAATAATTTTTCCCACTAATAATTCATTCTATAAAATAAGTTTCTCTTAAATGTTGTTCTAAGCAAATGGATGCTATCAGCAATTACCAATACTATTTTCTGATCTAAAATTTAATCGGAAAAGGAGTAATCAGAGATAATAGACCTCTAAACAAGAAATTTAATCTTTCGTGCTTCATCCACATCTATCAAACTACTCATGCATTCTGATCGGTTTCGGGTACTCTTAAACTGTTTTTTCTTTAATACATCGTCAATTAGAAAGAAAGAAAGAAATAAACTTTATTCGACATAACACAAAAATAAAACAGAAATTCTAGTAGTTAATACGCATTAAAACAATTTTATGCCGAAAGGGCCACAGCTCAGCATAATGCCACAGCCTGGGCTGAGGCCGCTGATTTTCAGCTGCAGCCGTTGATGAGGCCAGATGACCACATACAAAATAAACAATTACTTACAAACTTATCTTATTATATTATAACTTATATTCTACTTATTAATCTAATATAATATGTAATATAAAGCGTATAAAATACTGATTTTTTTTACCGTCTGGAAAAAAATATGACGTATAAGGTATCTAGAGCCGAAGTTATACACGAGATTAATTGTTAAATATAGTCATGTTTAGTTCAATTTACAAAATCTAGAAAACTACGCACAGTACTACGCGCAGCTGGCGGTTGTAGGTAGATTGCGCATAAATGGAAGCTACGAGCCTGTTTCTTTTAAAAATACTATTTCAAATATCTCAGTGTGTATTATTGACTACAATTGAGTAATGTATATTAGTTTAAGCAAGAAAAAAAAAATTTGAGAAAAAAATTTTTTTTTTAAGTAACAATGCGAAATGAATCTATTACATTTACCTATCACACCACATTTTTTTCCAGACGGTAAAAAAAGTCACCCTGTATTATTTGGGAAGGTGTATAATATGGAGCATGTGGGTGTGTGATAATATGTATTACATAGTTACATAGTTATAGTTACATAGGTACAGTAGGTAAAAACCTAAAGATAAAGTAAAAAAGTACAGCCAGTCAAGAAATAATTTGCAGACATAATAACTTTTGTCCTCTACTCTTGCTAGCTGCTTATCTGGCCAAATTAAACATTTAAAATGACCAGAATAGGAACCAAAACAAATGATTACTATTTTCGTTTAGACAGAACATTAGTGCAAATGAAAGGCGTGTCAGTCAGTGGTCAGACTTACAAAAATTCCAAAAGGTCCAAAAACGTCCATTAACTGTTTGTTGCCCGCGAGTGAGTGACATTGTGACAGCCTACACTGCAATTCTGCCAATGTGACGTCCTTCACTAGTGCTGTCAATGGTATTGTCACAAAATATGTCATCGTGGAATACAAATTTATTTGGATGATAAAAATGTGTAGAAGGAAAGTTTTAGACTGTCCTTGACCTGACCAAAACACCATTGTACTCCTTTAGCTTTCCGGTTGGTGTAAGTGCTAGATTTAGACTTGTCGAAAGTATAGGCCACTTATCTATGTCACCATTTAATAGGTAGAAACAAATATAAAAAAATGGGTTATATTCAACAAAATGTACATACTTACTTCTTATCGTATTTATAGGATACAACAATGACGAAACATGATAATAAAGAAAGCTATCTGTCAAGAGTTGCGCTTGAAATGCGACTAGAGATAAACAAACAAATAACAAAGAACTTTAAAGAGCAAAAAACCGACTCCAATGAATAGCATGTGCATGGTGTTTGCATGGTACACCTTTAATTAATTCTGCATTAATTTAACTTCAGTGTATGAGCCTTGTGCAATGTATGATTGTAGCAATTGCTGGTAAGTGGTAAACCAAATATAGTTGGTCGAAAATAGCCTTAATTTCTTCGAGAAAAGGACTTGGCGGGGACACTGCCGTGTCCCCAGATAAATAAAATAAAATATAACCAAAATATATTATCAATCGTTCGATCAATAAATTTTTAGCCTTTTGTTTATTTTTTGAAAATAAAATTTAAATGAGACCTCTGAACTTTAATCTACCAAAAAAATTATATTTATCAAAATCGATTCATAATTGGCGTAATAATCGCGTAAAATACATACCTTCATACCAAAAACATGCAGTCGTATTGAGAATCTCCTAATTTTTTTAAGTCGGTTGATAATATACAATAATATCACCGCAATGATTATTGACGGCAGTACCCTGACCTAAATAAATCGTTCGTTCTAGTAAAATACATTTCCGTGTGTACAAGGTTATAGCACTTTTGCATTTTCGCGACGAAAACAGCCACGAAAAACAGTCGTCCTCATATTTTTTGTTCAGTTGTTTGCTCTACCTCTGTGTGGCTCAAAAGTATTTCGGTCTGTGCAAAATTTTTAGCTCACGGCTACAGCTACATCACCAAATGACACAAATTATATCAGTGACTTTTAGCACTCAGCTGTGACTGATTTAGCCAAACGGATACCTAAATTATTCAATGTTGCCTTCGCCGCGACTTGGAAATTATATTTTTGTTCTGTCTGGATTCTGTAGATTGAAATGGATGACCGTACTTGCTTCGTTGAATGAAAGAAAGATTTTTGTTTGACAAAACTTAAAGTAAGATGACTAATATTTTTTTACATTTATTAATTTCTAGATTTTGTCAGTAACTTCGTCCCAGAATTAGATCCAGAAAGAAAGGAGCCTTAAGTAGCGTAAACTATCTATCTGCTGTTTATCTGGATTGGGTGTGAAAAGGTAATATTAAGTATGTAATGTATCTAAATTAATTATTTGAATATAAATTACTAATTGTTATCACATCTCCTTGCTACACCCACTGGGTAAAATTGTATTGAAACAAATAATATATTATGAACCCTACTAACCTTTGAGTATTAAACCAACCGGAGACGCCACTGACAGGCGTTCCCCTCTGCCAAAAAAACGTGTCGGTCTTTGAGCACACCGGTTAAATACAACTAGTTTGTTTGAGTTCACGGAGTGCTTGTATTGGTGAATGTATTTGTGTGCACCTAGTTCAAGCTAGTGTTTAATTGTTTTATCAAAAAATGCGTTTGTTTTAACATTATTTGTGATTGTTTCCTCGTCCCCCCCGCAGAAATTGGCAGACTTTTTTGTAAAGAAACTAGTGCGCGTGACGTCTCCTGTTGGTTTAATACTCAAAGCTATCTACTAACATACAATTTATGGCGAATAAATAAATAAATAAAATAAATAAAATAACAGAAAGAAATAGTCACTTTAGCATTTATAATATTAGTTAGGATAAGGTATATAGGTTTATATTAAAAGTGGAACCTGTATTTTCCTTTTCCCGAAGAAATTTCGAATAAGTATTTTTTAGTAAGTGCGACGAGTATATTAAAAGCTTCAGCTTCCTTGGTTCAGCGGTCGAGGCTGTATTTCTCGATAGGTCAGTCAGACAGACTGTCAGGACATTTCTTTATATATATTAGGCACTAGATTTAGCTTAACCAAACAAAATTGTGTTGCAGAAAAGTGGTTCGTTACTGGCAGCCAGATATTTTGATGTCGCCTATCGACCGCAAACGATCTAGCATGTGTTCTAGTTATTTCCGACCCGAAGATGTAATAAACTCGTTCAACAAAGGGACTAAACTGCGGGCTTAAATTAATCAAAACACTAGCGCGGCTTTGCGCGGAGATACATGCAGTGATAGCGGAGAAATGAAACATGGCGGCGTTTCCACTTTCCAACGCGGAGCGAGCGACACGGCCGGCCGAGCCCAGCCCAATTTATGGGAGAGACGTTGTGGAATAAAAAGCTGGTAGTACCGATTTTTTTCCTTAAGAAGGGTTCTGTATATGGTAATTAAAGTTGTGGTTAATAGCTTTCAGCCTTAAATATGACTTTTCTGCTGCTCAAAGCGGGACGAGCGAAATGAATTGCAAAAGGTTAAAACCACCCGAATTTATGAAAGAAACATTCCATTCAGCCAAGCTATTTTTTAGCTTGGCTGAATGGAATGTTAGTCACAAACCAAATGGATTTTGTAGTAATAAAGATTATTGTAATTTTGAAAATATAATTTTGTTGGCGTTCTCAAACGCGATGCGACCAAATGAACCTAAAATTATAACCATTTCTGCATTGTAATATGAACTTCACTTTTTAAATGTAAAGATTATAATATAATCGTAACAAAATATTTTATAATCGTAATTATTTTATAAGTGTAGTTAATAAAAAAACTTATAAAACTAGAGCCAGTTACGAGACAGAGATGTCCATATCTGTTTAAAAATATTCGCTTTTAGCCACCGGTACCCTAAAACGCAGAACAAACCGTTTTCGAACCGAAATGAGCACAATGTTAATGGAAGTATCGCTTACGCAAGCTGAATTGCGTTTGACGTTACTGTACTGTTTTAATAATCTTTTAGTCGGTTCAAGAGAAAACATGGTGGAGAAATTTTTGCTATTTTCTGTATTGAACTCGATTTGAAGTGAAATAATCACCCCTTAGGGGGTGGATTTTGAAAAATCCTTTCTTAGTGGATGCCTACACTGTATAAGCTATCTATGAGCAAAATTTCAAGTCTCTAGACCCAACGGTTTATGCTGTGCGTTCATACATCGCCAATCAGTCAGTCAGTTTTTTATTTTATATATACAGATTCTCAAACCCGAAAACCGAAATGGCACTCAAAAGAGTTATGCTTGAAGTTGATCCGCAGGAGACAGACAGACATAGCACAAAGAATTGCCAAAATTGATGGCCATCCATTTGATAAGTAGATCTATGATTTGGTGTGTGTGTAGCTGCAGTACAAAGAGGCCACAGTTCAGCGGGTCCTAGGCCGCGGCCTGTACGACCGCTTGAGAAATCCAAGGCTGGTTGGTACATTGACGGGCCTGTTGGCTGAGTTGGAAGTTACCCTGCCTTCTGAGTCAGAGGTTGCGGGATCGATCCCCGCTCGGGGCCAACATTTATAGGGCCGAAAAGTTCTAGAATGGTGACCACTTACCGTAAAGCGCAGCGTGGGTAGGCCTCCCACCATTTGGACCGATGCCCTGGTGAATTTCGTGGGTACATACTGAATATGGCCTTTGTTAAGCAGTGGACGTCTTTCGATTTATGATGATGTACCCACATTATTTTTGAGCGGAGCGGACTGCCGAGTACAGTCAACAAAGTTGTTAGGGTTACATGGCTAGTAAGTAAGAACTCATTTTTCTGGTGTAGATATAAATAAATCTTATCGATTAATGTTTATTTGAAAAGGTATCTTTGATCCCTACAATTGACCAAAAAAAAACTATATAATATATACATTTAAGGCTTTAAGAGAAAACTGAATCTTAAGTTCTGGCCATATAACCCTAATAATAATAATAATAATAATAATCTTTATTTCACGCAATATTTACATTAGTCGATCTTAAATAACGTAAACAGAGGCGTAACTTTGTTGACTGTCCTATGGGACCGTGTTGTCCGGTGGAGCGGCAGCTTACACGTATGGTTGAGGGTTCTAGTGACCAGATGCTGGCAGTTTTATCTCTATGTACTGTTCTCTGTGATCTCTATGAAATGATCAAACTTGATATACAGAGAGGAATTGCAGTCAGTCTTCAGGGCACTGCTCCAGAACGTTCTTAGTAGTTTTTTTCTGTAAGTATTGTACAAAAATATTTATTTTTTTCGCAAAATACTAATAACACAAGGAGCAAATCGCAATAACAGTATAAACACCCAATTTACAACCGCACAGTTTCGTGTAACATTCTTATATTGTTTCAAAGCCACCTTGAACAGGTCGTCTATTTTATTCAGTACTATATTAAACACGATACGATACCTTAGGGTTGTGATTCTCTAAGATTTTTTTGTGAGTGGTATTTTTTTGGAGCATTTTTATATCCTAAAAGTTTATTAAAAATTACAATTAATTTAAACATTCTTTTAATAGTCTTCAAATTAGGATAGGAAGAAATTTTAAGAATCTTGACTTTTATATAGGTAGGTACCGTCTAAGTACCTCAGTAATAGTTCAACTTTTATCGTAGGCATAGTTTGGCGCAAAATAAAACCTCTTTGCGATGTGACGTACCAAAGTTGTAAAAAACCGGCCAAGTACGATTCAGGCTCCTGTACTTCTGTCATAATATTTTACTCCGACCTTACGGTGCGGGTTAATAATTAAAATTCCTGATCCTCAAACACAGAAAGAGTTGTGTGCTTGAGGACATTAGATAACATAGAACTCTAAATAAAAAAATAAAAAACTACTAAGGTTTTCTCATGGATGCCATTGTCAGAACTGGACGAAATTAATTCAAATAAAAAAAGAATCATCCAAATCGGTTTACCCAGTCGAAAGTTCTAAGGTAACAAACATAAAAAAAACATAAAGACGAATTGATAACCTCCTTTTTGAAATAGGTAAAAAAAGATGCAGCTACGATTAGTCATGATTTGCAAAAACGTACTGCAGCGGAGTACCACGCTTGAATATTGTTGGTTAATACGGGAAACGGGCCTCAGATTTCACCTTGAGCTACTATTATATTTAATTTTAATATCTGTATTTCTACGAATAGGCAACCCTAGACACCTAGCCAGTCTCGGTGAAAACGAAGTGTTCGAGCGAGGTAAACAGCCACGGGCTGTTCACTTATCACTTGTGTTTATTGAAAATGGTGTGATAGGAATGTCAATACTAGTCAAATACAGTTTTGAATCTATGTAAAATTTTACATGTTTTGAAAGTAGTGGACAGGAAATATGCTTAGAAGACATGACTTTCATTAAATAATATTAATAAAATTAATAAATTGTTGGACAGAATTCACACATGGTTATTTAATTCTAAACTAGGCAGAGCCTATGGGTGCTAACTTACTAATAGACATACTTGAATAAATATTAAATAATAACGAACACAAAGCCAACAGACTTGTTTATGTACACAAATATTGGCCCCGAGGGGGAATCGAAACCACGACCTCCGGCTCAGAAGGCAGGGTCACTACCAACTGAGAAAACAGATTTAAATCAATACTGTATTTATTTAGAAAAAATATACATAATTATATACAACATTTAAAGGTACTTGTAAAATATGAACTCAGAAGAAAAACCATGTGGCACAGCGCCCAATGGCCGCATTCTTTTTCTGGATAGCTAGGCTGTTTTTTGACACAGATAACTGCCAGCCCTCTGGTCACTTAAAGAATATAAAATCTCGCCACCTATCGTGATGCCGTTAGGCTCAAGAATAGCCAGGATACCAGCAGTGGCAAGAGCAAGAGATGATATCTTTGAGAGACGCATGGCGCGAGAAATACAAACAAAAATAATTTAAAAAAACATTCCTTTTTTATTAATATAAATTTATATATAGTTATGTCACTTGTCACATCTATGGACTGCATGGTCTGAAAAATAAAGTTTTTTTATTTTATCATGTAAAAAGATTTTTGGCCTCTACGGCAGATGAGCAAAGCAGCTTATTAAAATGTTTGCAAAATTATTTTATTTTATTCCATTGTGTGAGATGAACGAGCCGAAGTTCAGTCACTCTAACTTTTATTAGAATTGTACGTAAATAAAATATAATTGGTGATTATTTAATTTTTTTAAATAATCACCAATCTCTCGCATCATTTTGTGATAAGATTTGTTTTTGTCTCTTATTCTTTTTGTATTTTTTAATGTTATGAAAAAGGTTTTAATGACACAATTTTTATTCGAGGGCCACCGAAGTTGGTCGGATTTACGTGGTATTTCTTTGGCACCGTCTATACACAGTGATAGATAGTAATTTAATAAAATAGGTGTCTTCAGATGATACTCGGTTAGTGACGTCACAAAAAACAAAATGGTGGTCGTAAAAGTTAGATTTTCGTTGAAGTGGGAGTGTCGCTGGACTTGTCTTAATTTACGAGATATATCATAGACTACACTTTTACCTGACTGCACAATAAGGAGGATACCTTTTGGTTTCTCTATGGAGATATACTTTTTCGATTTAAAACGATTTGTTTTGTACGCGTTACTACAATTAGTTCATGTTAATTTTGGTTTCGATTTTATAAAAAAAAACTATATGACGATGTGAACCTGCAACAGCGTTCAAATTGAGATTTGGACTAAAACCAATTTTTTAGTTTTTTACACTTCGTAAAATTTTTGCGAGATGTCTGCAAAGACAGATAGAAAAAAATATATATTTTGATAACAATACCCTACCTATACTACCCATAAAATAAAAAAAATGCTAGTGTTTATTTGTAAAGATTTATTATAATAAATCTGCAAAATAATTATACCTAATAAATGATGTACCTAAGTAGAACTATTTAATACTCAAATATACATACACAAGCAAATTAGAACGGTTTTATAAGGTTCACGTTACTAAATTCATGTGTAAGTACCTGTTTGTTTGTAATAAATCTCAAATGTTAATTAAGTACCTGTTTCTAAAGGTTAGACAGGTCATATTCGGGAAATTACTCCAAAACGGTATATTTTAGAAGGGCTTTAGTGCCTTTCAAAGGCGCGTGTGTTTTATGGACCTAACCCTTTATAGTTCAGGGAGTCACGTATTTACATAGGTAAAATAATTAATGCTACGCTTTGCAGCCGAGGGGTATTGCAGAGGTATTTATAGAACTACATAAAAACTTTTGAATATAGTATTTGTCGTACCTCTAAACGTGACATGTGGTGAAATATTATTTTATTTCATTATTTTAACTAAGACTTACAGACAAATTTAATGACAATACATTTAAAAACTAGTGAAGTCATCAGGGGGTTGGCAGAGGTATTCCATCTCTCGATGTACCTACCCACTTATCACTAGTGTATTTTTCTTTATCCTTAACGTGACATTAACGATCTGGAAGAGATCGCTGAAAGTGATAAGACCGCCAATTGTATTTTAATTGTTTTATCCATACTGTGTTGTTTTCGGTGTACAATAAAGAGTTTTTGTCTTGTGTTGTCTTGGTGAGCTAATCCGGACCGCGACGTTTTCAACCGATTTTAAAAAAGGAGTAAGTTCTCAATTCGATTGTAGCTATGTTTTTTTTACGTTTGTTACCTCAGAACTTTTGACTGGGTGAATAAATTTTGATGAGATGTTTGTTCCTCTTTTACGCAAAATCTTCTGAACGGATTTTAATGAAACTTTACAGTTATATAGCATAAACATCAGAATAACACATAGCCTATATTTTATCCCCGTATTCCCACGGGAACGGGAACTACGCGGATGAAACCGCGGGGCGCTGCTGCTATATTTAATTTATCTGTCTCAAATAAATCAATCGATATACTTTCTGGAAATACATTAATAGTTTAACTAGTTATTTATATAAAGTGAGCAGAACCTCATATTATTATTACATTTCTACAATCTTCAATGCGGAGGGTGATTCCAAGAATCCCAATAGCTATTCCAGTTATTTTTAATAAGATCAAGTCTCTGTAGGCAACATTGTAAGTCTGCCTTTATTTTTGACTAGCGGGTGCCCAGCGGCGTTGCCTGCGCGGATCCTGTTTATTCCGGTCCAAAAATCCTTTCATAGCGTTTGCCTGCGACTTATAAGACACCTGCATACCATATTTCAAGTTCCTAGGTGTTTGTGTGATGCGTGCACAGACAGAAAGACAGTCAAAAATTTAAACATCGGTGGTTTGATACGTATTTAAATCGATAATAATTTACACTACCGGTATTTTTAAATACATACTTCATGTGCCAACACGGTAATGTTAGAGTTTTATTATAATATGTACATGTACATATATATATATATATATAAAATTATAAACCGACCGACTGTATCAACGCACACCCTAAACCGCTGGGTCTAGAGACTTGAAATTTCGCACATATAAAGCTTATACAGTGTAGGCATCCACTAAGAAAGGATTTTGCAAAATTCATCCCCTAAGTAGGCGAAATATAGGTAGCCGCGGGTAAAAGCTAGTATACTATATTGGTCCATCGTATCGACCATATTGTTAAAAAAATAGACGTTAAGTAGTTACCCGTAATATTGTGATCAATTCTGCATTATGATATTCAAATCTGCATAAACATATCAACCATGAACGGATGCAGTTCAATATCTTGTTTGCATATTGTATTGATGGCAGGCAATGCTGTTTGCTCTGTTATTACATTGCTATTAGAGTATGTTCAATAATATATAGTGCACCGTCTACCTTACTTCTAATCTCTCAGTTTCATCCATCCTAAGGTTGTCTGGAAGAGATCGCTAAAAGCGATAAGACCGCCCATTGTACTTTAGTTAATGTTGGTATCCATATTGTGTTGTTATTGGTGTACAATAAAGAGTTATTGTATTGAATTGTATTGTATTGCTAGTAATAATCATTACTAAATATATGTTTGTCTCCCAACCTTAGTTGGAAACGGTATTCAGATAATTTGTTGATTGTGGTTTTCTTAATGATTGACTTACTTTTGACCACAGACTAGCCTGAAGGCAAAGACGGGGCCGGGAAAACGAAGGGAAGAGCTAGCCCAGAAGATGCCTGTTAACTCTAGCCTTAAAGGTTGACGGGTTATAATAAACTGGGAAATACAGAATCTGGCTGAAAGTTCCACTTCATGGAGATACGCATACTAAAAGATCTTCAAAAGCGTTTCGTGCGTATAGACCTTGTATAGACGGAATATCCACGAAAAAAATATTTAAAAAATTTCCTAGATTTCGCTGTATTTTTTTACTAGGTTGCACAGATAGCGTGTTGCTAGAGGCGGCTCTCATGCGTGAGGTACGGGTTCCAATCCTGGGGAAGGCATGTAAAAATAAAGTTTTCTCACATTTTTGTACATATTTATCACTATCTCGACGGTAAAGGAAAAGATCGTCAGTAAATTCCTAAAATTATCCCGCAGGGCCCCGAAATTTTCTGAAGCATGTGTCCTCGGTCTGGTAGTTATTCAGTTTAGGTCAACAAATTACATTGGTTCATAGAATACTGGTTAATAGAGTTTATTTATTTACATTTATAACAGACTGATATACTTTAACATCGGTACAAGGTATTAAAAAAAATTGTTGTCTGTAAAGACGATTTATGGACGATAATTTTACGTGATAACGTCATAAGTAAACTTTGATGAAGATCGTGCCTCTCTATCGCTTGTTCCGCGCTTTCGCTTGCACGCTCGGCTCAGTCGGAACGTGACACTTTTTGCAGCCGGCGTTCATCGACTTATAAGACTTTATCACTTCAAAAAATCTTTACAGAATTCATTTTGTAGCGATTAGCAAACTACAAGCCCAGACTACGAACAAGATCTCTCAGTGGATTTATGAAAATATCAGCCAGATAAAAGAGGGAAAGGGTGACCACTAAAATAGGGTAGGTTATACTAAATTGGAGTAAGTTTTGTTTATTTTTATCATTTTGTAGGTGGAATAATTTTCGGTGCTAGGTTTTGCCGGCTTTTGGAGCTATCACCAAGATTAAAAGTCGCCGATGTCCTTACTAGCAGAGTAAGGACATCGGCGACTTTTACGAAATGAAAAAGTATCGATAACCCCCCCCGTTATTTAGGCACATAATTAGGCACTAGCGACCCGCTCCGGCTTTACACGGGTGCAATGCTGATACTAAAACCTTCCACTTGAATCACTCTATTCATCAAAATAAATGCATCAAAATCCGTAGCGTAGTTTTAAGATCTAAGCATATATAAGTAGGTGGCAGACAGACAGCTGGTAGCGACTTTGTCTTATACTATGTAGTGATAGTAAACATTGAAAGATTTTTTGTAAATAAATGATTTCTTGCAACCAACAAAAAAAAAATACTTATGTTTAAAAAAGTGGAAGTACAATCTAGATACCATCGCTCAACTTAAACACTAAAACGGAGACGCCACTGACAGGCGTTCCCCTCTGCCAAAAAAAAGTGTCGCTCAACGCGCATACCTGTTATATATAACTAGTTTTTTTGAGTTCACGGAGTGCTTGGATTGGTGAATGTATTTGTGTGCATCTAGTTCAAGCTAGTGGTTAACTGTTTTGTCAAAGCTTGCGTTTGTTTTAACATTATTTGTGTTTGTTTCCTCGTCCCCCGTGCAGAAATTGGCAGACTTTTTTGCAAAAAAACTAGTGCGCGTGACGTCTCCTGTTGGTTTAATACTCGAAGTCATAACTTGTTAACAGTACTACATTATAGTATCTACAAGTGTGTAATGTTGGTGATACTGCTGATGCTTATGAGAGCCTAGGACGGTAATCATCAATACACACGTGTATCATAAGACATTTTTAACACACTTGTGAATAAAATAATACTAAAAATCATTTTAAAATATTATTTTTTTGCAAATGGCTGCAAAAAATAAATTAGTTTTCCTATGCCCGCGCATCTAACAAAGGCGATCGGCCATAGAATATAATACATAAAAGGAGGTTTCTTTTTTTTTTTGGTTTGTCGCAGATAGCGTTTTAGCCACGTACGAAATGGGGAATTTAAAGTTTTTACAGAGAAAACAAAAGTTATATTTGAGTGAATGTTTTGTTTATTAAACACGTACAACTTGAAATTATCTATTTAAATACGAAGTTGAAATGAGCAAGCAATAGGTATTATATATAATTTATATAAATTTATTTGTGCTATTCAACAAGACGTTTTTTGTATCGAAATTTTTTTAAGAACAAAGCAATTTAACCAATAAAATTAAAAAAAAAATCTATAACTAACTTGTGAATAATAGCAATGCAAAATCACAGTTTGATTACAAGTGTCATAATGTGCCTAATTTCAGTGAAATTAGAGCAACTTTTTATGCAAGTGTGTTGAAATAGTTATTTACACAACAAGAGAGGTAAGTTAGATTTTGTTGCGATAGCGAGTGGCTTAACATGATATTTCGTATCGAGACATTCACAGAGCGACATGCAAAAAACTTCCTCTCGAGTTGATGTACAGAACTTTTCACCTCTCTAAGCGAGCAAAGGAAACTAACTAGGTAGTTAAATGAGTACAAATCAGTAATTGAAATAAGTACCTACACTCACTAGGTGTCAGTTGGTCGTTTTCATCCTCACTATAACATCTTTTCTTGCACAAATTTTGATAAAATTCAACACAAAAGTAACAAATTAAATAGCGCCCGCCAAACAACAAAACACGACGAAACAAATGAAACGCATTTTTCTTTTAGGGTGCGTTCTGAAACTTGTTTCCGATAAAACTTTTACAAAATGATGTTTTGATATTTAAAGATAATATTTTATTTATAATAATAATTATCCACTATTTTAGTATTTTTACGCAATTCTTATAATATTCTTTGGAAATTTCTTTGGATTCCAGGAAAGTGAATTTCCACACTATTTTTTTCAAAAATTCTGCACTGGTGGCAACATAATGAAAATCCCAACAGCTATAGTTTTAGAACGTTTCTAAACTAAAAACTTTTTGATAAAAACTTTTCAAACCCACGCAAGGAGGTTTTCAATCTTTTTGGTTTTGAATTTGAATTGACAACCGGATATCCGGTACTTTAACTCACTCTTTAAAACAGAGAGTAAAAGTGGACTTTACTCACTAATTTCGGTGAAAAAATGTTCCTTTGCAAGGTTAGAGAGGTGAAAAATATACTAATCTCTCAATCTGTATATCCCTTTGGTTCTATATCCAGTATATTTAGACGCAGGAAGCTTTGAAATAAACCAAACAAAAAAAATACTGTCCGCTACATACCTATCAGATTTCGGGAAAACTTCTGAACCAGACTTCCGCTCACGTCAAAACAACACAACTGAGAAACACTCGTAAACGCGGTGCAAAAACTAGCCCCGAATATTGTCCGCCGGGTCCCAGAAGCCATAAGTTTTTTTCGCCGATGCTCCTCAATAAGGGCCGGATGACAAACGAGCGTCCTCATGACTCGGCGGAAACTAACGAAATAGATGTTTCCATTCCCGTGGGACGTCCTACTCAGACAGGGCTTTTTATTTTATAAATCTTTCTACCTCTATACTTCATGTGTCATAGCGTAAGTGACAGGAGCAACATTCGTCTTGTATTGGTTCGTGTTTTCCGATGCGATTCGTCGCTAGGGAGCGCCCACGACCTTTTACAAATGAATAGTATTAGTGATATCTATTTCAAAGGTTTTCTAAGTTGTTACCCTTTTGGGTCTCAGGGGGTTAGGCCTAAGCTGTTAGATATACACGTAATACTAGCTAAAGCCGGCCCTGGGTATTTCAAAAAATATTTTTATTATGGATTTGGTCATAAAGTCTTTTAGTGTAGTGACACACCTGCGGAAATTAAGCCGCGGAACTTTCCGTGACAACATACATTGACGTTTCACTTTAAAGATAAATGGATCTGCCTCCCGCGTCAACCGTAATGTATGTTGTTCACCGAAAGTTGCGCGGCGTAAATTCCGCAGGTGTGTCGCGACCCTTAACATTCAAAGGGAAATTTCAGAATTGGCCAGGGTGTTGTACAGTATTTAAAATATATATTAAAAAAAGTTCTCAAAAGATTATGTAATTAAGGAGATGGTATAAAAACCCTTTTGGTTAAGTGGTAGAAAAATTTTGAATTTAAACAAGTTTTCTTAAATTTCCACACTGTAGCCACCATTTTGACGCCATATTAAGGAAATAGTGTGGCAATCAAAGCACCCTAAGTATTTTTCTGCACTAAAACTAAACTAATAAAAATGTCTCTATTTTATTGACTCGATATCGAAAACCGCTGTGTTTGTTCTAAATGTTTCGTAATTTTGAATAAAGCTGTTGGGGTGTCAATTAATTGGATGGGTGTCGACAATTGGGTTTTATTGACTATATATGTAACTAGCTGTTGTCCGTGACTCCGTCGGCATGAACTTTGGATTGCCACGACCTTTAAGAACATTATTTTTTCGGGATGAAAAGGAGCATAGGTATCTTTTAATCCACGTTATAAATCTGCAAAATTTTATTCTTATTTGTTTAGCCGTTTTTGCTTGACTAAGTAACAAACATACAAAAATATAAGAAATTAAGAACATACAAAAATATGAAAAAAAAAATTCGTTTGACTTCCTAGATCGTTTAGAGATTCAGGACATTCTTGTTTATATTATAAGTAGATTGTGTAAAACGTTTAAGCCCCAACGCAATAAAGTGAAGTAAAAGCCTATTAACGTCCTGTAGAACACAGTCCTTAATGAAAAGGTAATAGGCGCTTGAAATGTATCATTAAATATTTATACGACATGATATATGAATCATTTCAAAGCTAAAGGGTACTTAATAGTACTGTGGGACCAATTCTCAAATGGCTAAAACAAATCAACTAGTCGTGATGTTGTTCTTTTGAAACTAGAGGCGTTGTCCTCGTTAAATCTGTTTTATTCCCATTCCCGTGGGAATTTCCAAAAATAAGCGACCTAGTCCCAGTCATTTTGGCGGTGGAGGGTAATAAATTTTGGTCTTTTAATAAATAAAGCACCTGGTCATTTTGTTAGGACGATGATAAATAGCCGGTCCGGTAACAATTCTGATACATAGTAATAAGTTATGCATGATCATCGTGCGATAATTGGAACCTGCTGCTTAGGGTAAACGCCCAAAACACTCGAACAGACTTTTTCAAAATCAACGAAATTACTCAATTATATTTTAGAAGAATTAGATAAGTTACTGTGTTTATTTGATTTTTCTAAACATAATTGTGTATCGTAATATCGTTTTTTAAATAAAGCTGCTGGGGTGTCAATTGATTTTTAGGGTGTCAATAATTGGGTATTTTACCCTACCGGGATATCGAAAAAAAATCCAAAGCCTTATTTCAGTGGCAGAGAAAGGTGTGTAAATACGGCGAAACAACACAGCTCACATTTTAACGAGGACACTAGAGCAAAAACCTGGGACACTGCAAAGTGATGGAGAGGCAATTTTTCCGCACAACTTTACGCAGCGGGCTTTGTCAAAAATACCGTAAATGGATTTCATTTATTCATGACACAGGAGCAGGCAGTAGACGGACCGCGGACACATAAAGTGTTTACACAAAAGTTTTGTGTGATTTCACCCGAAAGATTTTTCCAATTTGGCGAGAAAGGCTCGAAATGTTGGGGAGGTCGCCGAGCGAATAGTAAAAATACGTCTAAGCGTGACCGTAACTTCGGGCTCCCCAGGGACCGGCTTGCCCGAACATGACATACAAACGAATATGCCATCTGAACCCAGAAAAATGTAGCCGCGAATTTTTCGCCGTCGCCCCAATGACATTTTATTGGTAGACACGTTAACTCTTAGATATTGCACTAGTGTGTCATTTTGCCAGGTATAAATAAAAAAAATCTCACGCTTTTTATCCCCCGGGGGTATGCAGAGGTATTCCATTTCTAAAAATACCCACTTTTCACGAGAATATTCGCCCCTAACCAACTTTGTATTGTATAATCGTTGATTTTAGTAGATATTTCGAAAAGTAAATTTAACTATTAGAAGGTACTCGTCTAAAACTATTTCCGAAATTTACATGATAATTATATTGACATATTTTGTGCACGGTTAACACATCCACTTCAATTTATACGGAATATCATAGCATTGGCCACGTAACTTCAACATTTTAGTATCCGAAATTTCGGTTCAAAACTTTTAAACGGCGTTTCCGTTGTGAAACTGGGATGTGAATTTAATATGTGTTTTTTTAGCTATTGGAAACGGATGTTTGTGAATTTGGACACCGGATTTGCTTTCATGTTTGAATGAAGTCAGTTCAATGTTTTATTAATACTAGTAAATATTAGTAAGTCACATCTTTATTACATCGAATTAAAAAAAATACAATTTGGATATTTAATTACAGCATTTACTTACAAATGTAGTAGCGTGGAGGGTGACTGGGGTGGAGTGACGTCGACACCGATGAAATGCTAAAACGATGTATACGGTGAAACGTATATTTATTTATACAAAAAAACTATGTAGGCAGGCAACGGACCCAGCGAAAGATTTTACTGGCGTAAAAGTCTAGCACTTAGTGCCGTTGCTGCAAAGCGATTTCTTCAAGGGTAGACCAAGAAAGTTCCAATAGCTTGGAAGTAGTGATGGGACTCGAATCACATTTGATTCGAATGATTCGAATGATAAAGGTGAAAAGTTGATTCGAATGAGATTCAAAGTTGATTCGAATTGGCGAGTTGATTCGAATCATCTTTACAATTCGAATCACACGATGATTCGAATTAACATTTATGATTACAATCTTATATTGCGCGGTAAGCTTACCTTATAGATGAGACGATTAAAATTCGTTCACGTTTTTTTTTGCATTTTTATCAAGATTTTTTAGTTTAAATATGTAGGTAATAATTATTCTTCAAAAGTACCTGTAGTGAAAACTAAAAAGTGATATTTTTTTCAAACTCCATCTTTAGTTTTTTTTAGAAAGTGGTCAAAGTGGATAATAGAGGTTTGTTAATTAATTTTTCAGAAGTAATTTGAACACGTTAACTAGTATATTTTTATCTATTGAACGATTTTATTGATTCGAATCAACGTATAAATTCGTATTGATTCGAATGTATCAATCGATTCGAATCCAAGGTTTATTCGAATCATGATTCGAATTTTTCGCCAGGTTATTCGAATCGATTCGAATATTAATTTTCGATTCGAGTCCCATCACTACTTGGAAGCAACCTTAGTTGAACCCAACCCGACTCTGAATTGAATCTTGATCGAAACTTGAGGAACATAAGTTTGAGCATCACTTATACTACACCGGTGAACCAAACGATAGCGCGTTCTAACATTAGCGCAGCGCCATCTAGCGGTACGTAAACGTAACGTCGGTTGCAGTAATTAAGTGTAGATGTTACACAAAGAAGTTTTACATTCATTTACAATAATTACAGATAAAAAATGTCCTCCAAGGAGGAACCATCCACCAATTTGGATTATTTCCTAATCTAATTTAATAATCTGAAAATTATGAGAGCCGTTTCCGGGATACCCGAAATATAAAAACACAGGTACACAAATATGATTAAAGAAGGATTTACAGTTGGTAAACTGACCGTGACCTATGTCGACATATAGGGACAAAAGTTTATAGATAGCAAAGATATTTTTGTTACCTCTAGTTTATCTTTTCGTTAGAGACATATTCTGCTTTCATAGTTTTTAAACTTCAGTAATGTTAATTAATTATTTTGGTATATGTACTACAAGTTTTTACAGAATTCACTAGTTTTTTTTATAATAAACTAGCGGTTCTGCGCCGTTTTATCCGCGTAGTTCCCGTTCCTGTGAGAATTCGGGAATAAAATATAGCTTATGTTACTCAGAGATCTTCTAGCTTTCCATTGGTGAAATAATTTTTATAATCGTTCCAATAGTCTTTGGGTTTATTCGTAACAAACATACAAAAATAGAAATCTTTCCTCTTTTATTTATTTATTAGTATAGATTTGCTTGCTAAATTTAATCCATCCCAGAAGACAGATTAAGTCATTGAAGACAAAAGATAACTTGTGGTATTGAAGTCTTTTAACCCATAACGGACATAGGCAGTTTATATTTTTCATTGGTTTTGAATTTTATTTCAATTACATAGAATTCAATTTATGGTAGTAACTACTATAGTCCCTGCCTTATATAGTGTTAAAAAGTAAGTCACTGCACTCTGTTCGCTGCGTGGCCAAAAGATACAAAATTCTGATAAATACGTTTACCCGCTGACGATAGCTGACCGCTCTCTGTCACCGTCAGGAAGCCATCGGTCAGCAAGCTCTGTCCGGTGCTGATGGAACTGCTCGATATCAGCTTACTTATTACATTGTAGATATACACTTTCACTTTGTAGTGTACAGCGTGTCCAAGGTTCTTGAAGCTGCGGATAAAATATAAACTGTAAATCTAATCTGAATAAAAACGTAGCTACTCAGCTCAAACCTTGTTTTACTAACACGAAAGGCAACTACAACACTGACAAACAAACAAATCAAAATCCAAATTAGTAAAATAACTTACAGCAAAGATTTTGTAACAGTTCTTATAAGGTTTATTAAAGGAGAAACAGATTTACTCTTTGGGCTTCCACACTCAAAGGATGTGACTCCATTACTAAGCCAGACGGCTTACCTTTAAAGAACTGTAACTATTGAACCGTAATACTCGTAGATTGGTCGCTAGAAATTTGATAGACTATAGGTACCTATTATCCGTAAAATTAAAGAGAAACAATATACAGTAAATATACACAACAGATGACATGAATGAAATAAAAAAGTTTTTTTTAAATCATTTATCAAATATTGTGTATCGGTCCGTGAATCCAAATAGCACTTGGCCGGTTTTCGAAGTTTATTTTTTCGTTTTAACAGAATTTTTATTCACCTCTAAAATCAATCATTTGAGACACAATTGATTTTTAATTGTTACGGTGCGCATTGGAACCGAGCGATTCTTGACTGATAGGTTTCGTATTGAAGAAACAATAGCTTTCAATTGTTTATTTGTGGCTTACAGCAAGTAGTCTCTCGGGGATATCCAACACAGCCAGACGCAAAATAAAAATATTGTGGTCTTCACTTCAAAGATAATAACTCAATCACGACACGTTTGTTATTTTTTGTTGAGTAGTTCCATTCTCTATATCCGAAGCGGTCGGATTTTAATCAATTTTATATAGGCTAAACATTTTCAATTAAACATTAAAACCAGCCAAGTGCGTGTTAAAACACACATATCTACTCGTCATAGGGCTCCACAGTCGGGATATTTAGTCATGTACCTACAATGTCAATTTTATCTATTTTGTTACTTATGTCTAATTTTTAACTTCACTATATTATTATCATTATATGTCATGTCAGATACCCTTGGGTAGCTTGAAAAAATCTGACTGTTAAGTGGCCACTAGCTTAATCTCACAATCCGAGGTGGGCTCGCCTGGGAGATTAAAGCCCATACTTTCCTCGTGTGCGAGGAAAGACCCTTAGCTCAACAGTGGGCTGTTACGGGTTGATGATGATGATGATGATGATGTTATCATTATATATATTATAGCTGTTTTTAGAACACGCCTACCATTCCAATTACTTTCATCATCCGCGGCTGTGACGTACGAGTGGATAGATGGACAGGACGAAATTATAATTTTTTTTTGCTATATTTGCCTAAGGAGGCCTGAAATCTGTGAACTTATTTATTTATTCGTCTAAGGGCTGATTGTTCTATAGTCAGTTAAAAGTTATCTGAAGAATAAACATAACCTGTCACTTTTCATTTCTATAGTGTCAGACAGTGACAGCATCAATATATTCTTCAGATAAGTTTATCTGACGATTGAACAATCAACCTTAAGGCTAACATATAAATACCTAAGCTTGTGTATCACTCCCTACGCTTACATCGAGTTCTTGGAGGCGTATTTATAATTAAATGAAACAGTTTATTTTAGGTTTAGAACCAACAGAAATAACAAGTATTTGTGTTGGTGATTTGCTGAGTTGTGAGAGAAATGAAATACTCAGACGAAAACGTTCGGTTTCTTGTAGAATTTGTGTAATAAATAAGATGTATATAATTGGTCGCCGCGTAGTTTCAATGTTTTGTATAGTTTGTTATGTAAAGAATTTGTAAATTTACATAAGAGAGGAAAGATTTTTATTTTTGTATGTTTGTATGTTGTTACAAATTTACTCAAAAACTGTTGGACCGATTTAAAAAATTCTTTTACCAATGGAAAGCTAGAATATCCCTGAGTAACATAGACTATATTTTAATCCCACGGGAACGAGAACGGGAACTACGCTGACGCTAGTTCTATATAAAATATGAGTATGTTTTAAATAAATTTCACACATACAATATGTCCTCCAAAGAAGCTCTCTTTGGAACAGTATCCAGAAGACTGGTTGTATCCCTGTAAGGATAGCTAGGTACATTTCGAATTTGTAATGAGTAAATAATAAATGTTAATCTGTTCAACACCGGTACATCTTTGAAGATGATTTGTATTTTTAAACTAGCCCATCTACCTCAATTTATACCTTCTAACCTGATTTTTGTCGAAATTTTCAAAGTATTCTAAAAAAAATGTATTCTAAAATAGAGTTATCATAAAATTTAAAACCTCGCCTCCCCCCTCCCCCCTCCCCCTACTCCCACCTCAAAGGCCGGCAACGCAGTTGTGACTCTTGAGTTGCAGGTGTCCATGGGCGACGGTAGTCACTTACCATCAGGTGACCCGTCTGCCCGTTTGCCCCCTTTTTATTATAAAAAAAAAAGAATCATCGATTATTAAGTTACATATCATAAAACTTGAAAAAAGATAATCTAGTCGGCACGCGATATAATTATTTTGCATCACTCAAAATCGTTGCCAGTAAGTACTTGTATTTTTGCTCCCTCGCGTAAATGTGGAGGAACCGTCCTACATACATCAAGTCGAACGATTCCATCAGAACATGCTCTATCTGGCGAGATACGAGAAAATTCACGTTCCCCCTTCCTTTCATTTAGATACGCTCCGTTTCGGCCGTTTATCCCGTTTCCTTGTAGACTGACAGGATATATCCCTAAAGGAGTTAGTATTGTCTATATAATAGAAGAAACTGATTGACTGATTGATCTACGCACAATTGAAACTACTGGGTATAGAAGCATAAAATTTAGCACTAATATTCCTAACCTCATAAGCCAACAAAATAAAACACAATAGATTAATAATTGTTACGGTGCCCATTGGAACCGCGCGGTGCTCGACGAATTAAATGACATTAGCTACTAGGAAGTTACTTAGAAGGGGATTTTGGAAATTCCCATGGGAACGAGAATAAACTGGATCCGTGTGACACCGCTGAGCACCCGCTAGTTTATAACCACGAAGATGCATCAAGTTTGATTTATTGAGAAATAAAATAACATCCATAAACCCGATTGCGTTGAAATGGCAGTGAAAAGATCTAAAACTTCACCCCCCTTTTGAAAAAGGCTGGTAAAAACGTAGCCTGTGACATTCGAAAGATGAAGACTAATCTAATAATAACATCTCGCATTTCAAAATCTATCAAACCGCTTTGGCTACAGGCTGCACTAATGTTCACTTACTTTTATAAATACTTCCCATTCCCTTCTTCTAATGCAGTCAGGTAAGAAGCAGTTTGTACGCCATTTCTGGAAGTATCACTTTTCGCCTGTGTATATTTTGGAACAAAATACCTTCAAACTACTCACCCACTCACAACCCTGTATGTTAAACTATCTTGTAAAATGCTTTTTGATTTGACCCTCCTTTAGTAAATCGCCGATCTAATCGATGTAGATACGCTTAGGTCACCCTCCAGTCACCCACTCACAACCTCCTTGTATACCTGTCTCTATGCCTTTCATCAAAGATATTGTATATAAAAAGACGTAGGTATGTTACTAGAGCGCTGATAATGAGGCCGACAAATGTAGGTAATTGACCTAATTTTATTTAGTCGCAATGTTTGCATTTTTCACCTAGTCGTATATCAAGCGCAACTCTTGACAGATAGCTGGCTCTTTATTATTCCTTTCGCCGTCATTGTTGTATCCTATAAATACGCTAAGAAGTAAAGTATGTACGTGTTGCATCTACTTGCATCTAAGCGCAGTATGAATATAACTAATTTTTACTTTAATATCTTTTCCTTTTATCTATTCAGTCAATAATATTATAAATTTTAATAATCAAATATTGTGCGACCAATTCTATTGTTCGGGGTATTCTATTCACAAAAATATCTGGAAAATGTATGAAAATCACGGTCTTTATTGTAATACGTAGTATTTTCAACTCTGCTAAGCATTGTGGTTCTCAGATTTTTGTTTATAAGTAAGTTAAATAAAACAAGTACATTGATTGTTAACAATAATCGTGTATAGACGACGATCTTTAAAATTAGTCAAACTCTTTTGGCTACAAGCATCGCCAACGAAATAGACTCATACATTACATGTAGTACCTACTTACTTGAAAAACATATAACTCCTGGCAGTTGCGTAAAAAGGAATCCTGGGCTTTTTACTTTTTTTACCATTTCAATTGTTAAGGGTTTAATAAACTTACAGATATCGGCACAGAATATACTTGGTATCGTTAAGAGTTAAGCCCAAATTGTATCCTGTGTCCACATAGATGATGATGGCATTTTTAATATCCGTGTTTACTCTTTAAAAACATTGATAAAAAATATATTTAAGATTCCTTTTTTACGTTTAGGTCATAATTGATGACAAACGCTTAAAGCTTCAATAACGTTAAGACTCCAAGGCGGACTTGCACGAACCAGAGTTAACCATTTAACACTGAGTTAACTGCTAACCCAGGGTTAACTAGTGTCAAAATGTATGGAACTGTCATCCTTAACCCAGGCTTAACGATTTAGTTTTTTTAGCCCTAGACTGTGCAAGTGGGCCCAAGAAGGTTTAATTCTTAGAGTTGAATTAAATTAACTTTATAAAAATAAACCAGCCAGCGACTTCTTTCGATAAAAATGAGTAGCCAGCTTTCAAAATACGATGCGATACTGTAGAAAAATTATAATTGCAAAGTGTATGCTTTTGACACTGACTAGTAGACTCATTAAACTTCTAGATTAATGTAACAAGATATTTATTAAGAGTGTCAGTTTGCAGCTTTTATCCAAAAATAATACTGTTAATATTTTTTAGGGACAGTTTAGAGCGATTCGATTAATATCTACATACAAATTGTAAAGTTTAAATGCGATAAATTAAATTTGTTACTTACGATTTTAAACGATTTAAAGACTACAGGAGTGTTCTAATCTCTACATAAAAAACTAAATCGCTTCCCGCCATCTATACGTTTAGATCTTTTTAAGAACGGAACTGATTTTCATACGGTTTTTACTAAATAGAAAGAACTATAATCGAGAAAGGTTTATATATTTATAACAGGATCTAAGCGACGGCTATTCGTTCTAAAACTTTCATTTGGAACAGGAGCTAGGTAAGTTCTTTGCTACACCAGTTTCGAGATACGTGAAATAAGTTTATTCAAGAATAGAATATGGAATCCATTATTTTATTTATTAATTAGTAACTTGTGATTTTTCTCTCTTGTCGAGTCTGTAAGGTTAAATTGATTATTATTATTAAAATAGTGTGTAAAAAATCAATGCCACTTTTCGTTGTTATTTTATAACTCAAGAACGGGCTCACCTATCCAAACCAAATTTTTAGGCTTTATTCGGACTATTTAGCAGATGGTTTATGAAAAGTTTGCTTAAAATCTGTGGAGTGGTTCTTCATTTATTACATTTTTACAGGACAGCGTCTGTCGGGTCAGCTAGTACTATATATAAATTACGTGAGCTTGCGCTCGAACTGTGTTGTCCTAGTTCAATTTAAATATATAAATAAATGCAAATATAAATGCAAAGGTGAATCCAACAAGATCCTTTTCAGGTCCAGCTTCCCCCAAATTCCGTCTTCATCTATCTTTCCCGCTTTCCATGACCGAATTACTTAATACAATGAATTTTTTTGTCTTCAACACGGTTGAGTGAATCCCTTGGTTGTTTCCGCTGTACTTTTGCTATACCTATATTGCTGCTTTTATTCCTTGATCTTATTTTATTTGTGATCTTCGAAAAGGGAATTTGTTAATTAAATTATATAATTTATATTTTTGAATGGAAGAGGATAATATTGTAATGTCCCAAAATCTTAGTACACTCACGTTTTTAACAGCGGGTAAAGGTAGTGATGTCTGTCACTTTCACTCTTATTTAATGTGCATAGGATAAAACAGGCTAGCGAATAAACTAAAAATGAATTCAAATAAGATGAATTGCAGCTGGATTCAGTTTATCTTAACATAAAGCTGGAAATACATTGCGTCTGCCAGGTGTGTCGCAGAGCGTCACTTATTATGGTAAGAACTACACTTCAACCACATAGTGTGTCTTGGTGTGTTTCTTTCTTTTTCGCCACGACACACCAAGCGGTCGCAACGTAGTTCGAGTTTAAAGAATACCTACAGAGTACTAACATTGCACAGCTGAGTGTGCTCCTTTGAGATACAGTAGATGTTTTGTTGTTTTCTCATTTTCTGTGTCATTTAAATGAACTTGCAGATCCTTTCCACAGATTTTTGCAGTTGCCGTGTAAATTAAAATAAAGCGCTTTTTGAGTGAGTTCCCGTATCTGCCGCTGCTGTTGGCATTGCCATTTAAAGCCAGAAGTGGGTCAATAAAAAATCATGTCATTTAATGTACTTACTGACTTAAATTATTATTTCTATTTTTGTTGTGACATCATTAAACAAATCATTGATTTATTAGTAATTAAATCATTGTGTCACTTTTTGCATATATTGGTGTTCAAATAAACAGTTGTTACTTACGATTTGTTACTAATTTTATATTTACGATTTTGTATGCAACTTGTCACAAAAAAGCAGGCTCGATCCGATCTAAAAATTTCCATCCCGAGACATGATCGCTTTGGCGCCTTTTCCGCCACCGTAGGCGTTGACCTTCAACGCCAACATTGTATTGTAAACACTACTTAGTCGTTAAATCTACTGACTTTAATTCATTCTTTCTATTTCAGTCAAATCATCATCATCATCATCATGTACTTGCCCTTATCCCATTATTTAGGGTCGGCGCAGTATGTTTTTTCCTTCCATTTAGATCTATCATACGTCATATCTACATTCACTTCCATCTTGCACATATATCATCCTTCACACAATCCATCCATCTTTTCTTTGGTCTACCCCTCTTTCTATAACCTTCCACATTCTTAACAAGCACTCGCCTTACAACGTTACACTCACCCCTCCTCATTATATGTCCATACCAAGACAGACGATTACCTCTCAACTTCTCTATCACGGGTGCTACTTTCAGACTTCCTCTTATGTACTCATTCCTAATTTCGTCCATTCTTGTCACTCCACACGTCCATCTCAAGATTCTCATCTCTACTGCATTTTCCTTCTTAAGGGCCCAACATTCCAATCCATACGTGACAATTTCAGTCAAATCATTAACCATTTATTCATAAAGCGGGCGCAATCCTTTTCCGCCTAACTCGCCTCCGTTTGCATTGACCATCAACGTCACAATTGGGTCATAAAAACATAAATTCATTCTGTCTTCTTCAGTTTAAAATTCCTGTGTAGTTTTGTACATTATATACAAAGAGATTATACTGCTACTAGAACATAAATATTATGATCGCGTAACAAAAACACTGGTACCCATAATAAGAGGATCAACGCCACAAATGGGCCATAAAACTGCGTAGTGTACGTAGAATATTTATTACTCACCGTATTACCACGTATTATGACCCGAGTAAATATTTCCAATACATTACGTCGTAACGTAATAGTAAAACTTAAGGGTTTTTGAAGATGTTCAGCTACGAAATTTCCGTTTTGAAGGTAGGTACTTATACGAAATTTAAAGAAAACATAATTGTATTAATATTTTATTATTATTTTCAGCTTTTTGATTGATTTGATTGCAACCTACATGTTTAAGTACTAGCAAAAAAAGGATAGGTACAGAAAAGTACCCATACTAACTTACTAGTAGGCTGTCCGTGCCCGAACTAAAGCCGTATACAGAAAGAAAGCTGAAAACTTATCAGCGCTGGTCCATTCTACATAAAGCAAGCAGATTGAAGCAGAGCGAGCAAAATGTCGTACGATGATTGGCGGGCGGCACCAGCGCTGACCGGCGCCTGTCGAAGATTGTCGGCGCCGATCGGCGCTTATCGGCGCTGGTTCATATAAATGCCTGCGCCGGTTACCTGCGTAGACCGGCGCCTATAAAGGACACCCAGTTTACGTGCCCTGGACTAGTTACGGAACTGATTTCGGTACCGAACGATCTCCGGACTATAAACGTAGCTCCCGTAAAAATGCCGCCTTTTATTGCGTACCTACCTTAACTCCAGTTTTTTCCGTTACCGTAAGAGCAGCCTTACGGTTAAAGAGCCTGTTTTACATGATGAAAATCAGTGAGGCTCGGGTTTGAATCCTGGCGTGTACCAATGAGTTTTTCAAAAAAAATACGTACATATTTATAACTAGCTCGACGGTGAATGAAAACATCGTGAGGAAACCCGCTGGACCCGAGACATGTGTAACAGACCCGGTCAGGCGATGGGCTCACCACCTATCACGTTTTGAGGTCCAAAAAATATCTCGTGAAAAGTGGGTAAGTATATCCAGAAATGGAATACCTCTGCCTACCGTCTCGGGGATATGAGGCGTGAGATTATTTATATATTTTTTTCGTTACCGTAGGAAGATCGGATCATTCTTTCTTAGGGCGCGCTCAATACAACGAAAAACCACTTGTACCCGCCAGAGCGCAAACTCGTTAAACACACAGGGCTCACTCGATCTTAGTGTTTAAGAAAGAATTTGTAAACGGTGTTTGCTCCCGCCATACAGAATTTTCCTAGTGCGGGACCGTTGTTAACATCTGCTTTGTGTAAGGGGAGGGGAGGGGATTGGGTCCTCCGGTTACCTCACTCACTCAATGAGGCTCGGCATGTACCAATCAGTTTTTCAAAACTTACTTACATATTCATCACTAGCTCGAGCGTAGCCTTTTCTAAATTCTCGAGATTTTCGTTACTCGAACATCATTCTGTAATACGGACCTACTAAATATTATAATGCTATTTTACAGCGAAAAAGGACAAAACAACGCACATTTAATTTTGTTATACTAGTAAGAAGGTGCCCCATTTTCCCCGCTTTATACACTTCGTTGCACTTGTGCATTAAACTGGGCCACCAGTTTGGGAACTTTAAAACCACGACATTGTCGTTCTAACGTATCTCAAAGTTCAGTTTAGTGGCAATCTTACCAAATTACCCTGAAGCGAATCGGGTGATGCAGCGTTGGCGACGCGAACTTGGCTGAGCGCTCTGCACCTAAATGGATTCTTTTTAAAACTGAATAGATAAATTACAAGCTTAATGAAGAATTAAATTAAAAATCACGCCTTATTAGAGGTTTAGCAGAGGTAAACTATTTCTTAACAGGTGGTGAGCCTATTGCTGGAAGAAATTGATATTTAGTATCACAACATGTCTCAGAACCAAACCTGAGACCGGTGGGTTTTCTCACGATGCTTGGTTTCAGTTAACAAAATATTTATTTGTGTGATATAACTACAATAAAAAAAATCACACCTTTTTTCCTCGACGGGTTGGCAGAGGTATTCCATTACTGGATATACCAAATTTTCACGAGATATTCTTTGGACCCCTAAACGTAATACACCTATCACGTGAGCCCATCGCCTAACTAACATTGATAAGTTTTGGATTTTTTACTTTATTTGTGCTGTGAGACTTGTTACTACTTGGTGGTCGCCAAATTTCAGGACGCTAGGTCAACGGGAAGTATCATATGTAGCTTCCATTGGTAGCTTATGACATTCCAGAGATGAAGCCGCTTGCACTAGTCCTTCCAAAAGTGCAGGCGGCTATCGAAAGATGTTTTAGTGATGTCATTAACCGGTGGTCACTCTTATAAACACGATATACCTTTATATTTATAGTCAGTAAAATTTTTTTAAACAATAAATATCAGGGATGGATAAAATAAAAGTCAACTTTCATTACTATGTCTGTATTCTTATAAATCGTTAAATAACATCATTAAATACATCTATATTTTATGATAGTTTGTTACACAACCCTTTCGTTAGCTACTTGTATAAGATGACAGCGATCGGTTCGCTTTTAAAAGGAAATTTTACAGAAAATGCAATTTGGCTGTCAAGAAATTACAATCACGTTAACTTTATTTTGTCAAGTTATGTACAATTTCTAATATTTACATAGCATCTATATTTACAGAACCTAAAAGGTGAAACACATAGCTGCTTAATCTGCAAGTTGCGTAAAAAGTCCGGTTACGAAGATTTTTTCTTTTTATTTGATAAACATAAAAAAATTATAAAGACAGAGAAAAAATTTATAAAATTTTTTTTATATTTATTTAATAAGTTCTGTGACTGAGATGATGATGACTAAGTAATTGTTTGATAATTTCGTGAATGGTTGCCAAGCGAACACCTTCTAAAGCTATAGTTTCTAGTGTTAGTAAAATAATTTTATGAAATATTTAAAATATAATTATAGCATGATATGAATTTCCTCTAAAAAGAGTCTAAGGACTCTGATAGTAGAACTCAAATTGCATTTACCATGTCAAATTTCTTACAAACCTACCTTGATTGGATGTTATAATTGAATTGTGACTATCTTATAGATTTGAATTTAAATTAAGAATTTAAATCATAACGGTCTCATTCTAGAATAGCAAGAAAAATGCAGCTAATGTGTTTCCACCTAACAGTGTTTCAATTAAAGATCGTGTATTATCTAAAATATCTTTAAGATATACATAATCTAGTCATTATATAGAAACAATAACATTACTCTATGTATGTACAGTTAATTTGTCTCAGACATGATTTATTTTTTTGTTTTCACTAATATTATAATAACAACAAATTATTTAATTACAAGTTTAAAGATACTCATTTAGAAAATGATATTATTTTATTTTGAGACTTTGCGGTGTCCGCTTCGGCACTGATTATGACTTTCAAAACTGAGTTCAATATCGGTTTTGTCCCTCCGGATGGATTTGATATACAATTATTATACATAAATATTCCCACACAATTTTCGCACACAGATTATTCTGTTTTTGAAATAAATAAATAAAATGTAAACAGAAGCCAACCTCCATGGAAGAGCTTGGCTGAATGTAAACAGAAGACAACCTCCATGGAAGAGCTTGGCTGAATGTAAACAGAAGACAACCTCCATGGAAGAGCTTGGCTGAATGTAAACAGAAGACAACCTCCATGGAAGAGCTGGGCTGAATGTAAACAGAAGACAACCTCCATAGAAGAGCTTGGCTGAATGTAAACAAAAGCCAACCTCCATGGAAGAGCTTGGCTGAATGTAAACAGAAGACAACCTCCATGGAAGAGCTTGGCTGAATGTAAACAGAAGACAACCTCCATGGAAGAGCTTGGCTGAATGTAAACAGAAGACAACCTCCATGGAAGAGCTGGGCTGAATTTAAACAGAAGACAACCTCCATGGAAGAGCTTGGCTGAATGTAAACAGAAGCCAACCTCCATGGAAGAGCTTGGCTGAATGTAAACAGAAGACAACCTCCATGGAAGAGCTTGGCTGAATGTAAACAGAAGACAACCTCCATGGAAGAGCTTGGCTGAATGTAAACAGAAGACAACCTCCATGGAAGAGCTTGGCTGAATGTAAACAGAAGACAACCTCCATGGAAGAGCTTGGCTGAATATAAACAGAAGACAACCTCCATGGAAGAGCTTGGCTGAATGTAAACAGAAGACAACCTCCATGGAAGAGCTGGGCTGAATGTAAAAAGAAGCCTATCTCCACCGACGAGTTACTGGTTCCAATGCAATACCTCCTCAGTAAGTTTTTATTAGACGTGAAAAGGTCTTTGCCTAGCCCTGTGGGACAAGAGCTTAGAGTCACTTGTTATTAGACTATTGACGTCCTAAGCGTATTTTTTGAGACACAGAAACAAATGAATTTGGTTTGACTCAAGCAACAATATTTGAACTACGAAAAATATAAGGTAGGTATCGCTTAATTTAAGGGTACTGTACTTTTTGCCAACTTTTTTTGTAAACTCATACATCTTTTACCGATATGCCGACTTTTCATGTTTCACCGCCGCGGCAGAATCGCTCGATGTCAGAACAACGAACGCTATCTTAACGACAACTCGACTTCCATTTGCGATTCTAATCAATCCATCGTATAATCCGTTTACTCCTTTACTTTATGTTCTACTTCCACAAACGTAAATCATTTTGTTTTCTACCCAATGGTAGGCAAACGGTACAAGGACGAAAGCGGTATAAAAACAAAGAAACTCAGTAGTAAAATCGGTACCAATCTGCAGGATTCCGTAAATTTCCGTACAACCATAAAATGAGTGAACTGGGATGGAATGACATGGAATGTTTTTGCTGTGTTTTCATACTATATACTTCCCTATAGACATATTTTCTTAATAAATCGGATTAACAGATGGAAATAAATAAATCAACTCAGCTTTGTAGCATTTTAATTGGTAGTTTGTTGCTAAAAATATTTTCAAAGTGAGCTCACTTCGGTTCAATTTCGAAAAAAGCATACTTTTGATGGCATTCCCCAATTGAACTGTACGTAGGTACAAATGCAAAAACCAATTTTCAATACACTAAAAATAAAGCTGCATGTAAAAAAATATTGAGCTGACTTCCAAAAACAATGTTCTATTTGCGAATAAACCAATTTTACGGAAGAGTACTACATGAACTCGAATAAAACACCAAATACATCTTATCTCGAAAATGATTACAGTTATTCGTCTGGAAAAAACGATTGGCATTCGTCGGCCAATAAAGAAATAAACACCCATCAAATCAATTTCGCTTGTCGTTGTATCGTACAAACCCGAATATACGGCAATACACACATAAAGTCGAGTTCACTATCACTAACCGAAAGACACTAATCAGGTACCCAAAACCTTACCACTGGTCACATTATAAGTGTTCAACGTAGTCACTATGTGCCTACTTAATCAGGTGTATTTTTTTTATAACACATTTGCTCGTAAAAGGTGTCTTATTTCACCAATTTCAATATCGTATTGTATCTCATTACGCCCAAGTGCGGTAAATGTAAAGTAAAACGCACGGTTTATCAAGATGCTCCGTCTTAAAACGAACGGTACTTTTTAAAATCTCAGCAAAGAGTTTTTATGTCAAAAAAGTTGTCAACATTTTATTATTAAAATTAACTTTGGGAGATAAAATATATTATAGGATTTGACATTACGATATTTTGTTGTATATTTGAATAGATAGTAAGTTATAGAACTATTTATGAACATAATTATTTAAATTAATTAATTTTGACAGTAAATTACAACCAATTAATCTGTAACAAAAACACAAAAATATTAATTTACTTTCTCGGCTAGCAATATCGCCTCGGCTGTAATTTTCAACCTACCGCACTTATATCATAATGTACTATTATTACTGTTTATTATAGTACACATAATATATTACTTACTTCCTCATGTATGAGGAAAGACACTTAGCCCAGCAGTATTGATGGTGATGTATCATAAAGTGATTGCTAAATTATGGTTTTGAGCACCTAAACTTTGTCCTAACGTTATCGCACACATATCAACTTGACTGATCAGCAGTGCCTCAAATCGAGCCATTTAGTAGGTATCTTTGTACGAAATTCACAACGCACAATTATCAGTATCGTAACGGCAGCGTCTCGGGACAAGTTCGACCAAGTAAGCCGAGGCGGGGACCATCTGTTTCCGAGTTGATATGTGTGTTGGTGAACGCAGACTAAGACACTTAGACCGAATCGAGTCTCAACGACTTTAGTATAGCAAGAACTTGGTTCGAGTCGCAAGCCGAGCCGTAGGTCAAATTAATATAAAACAAAGGTGCTATTTGTGTCTGTTTTTGTGCTTAATTCTTCTAAACTACGCGACGGATTTTGATACAGTTTTCAATGTTATTTGTAGATTTATGCCGAAGGTTTATATATACACATTGCCTTTAGTAATTTTACATATAGCGCTGTCAAAAGTCGTTCCCTATTCCAAGTGTGTGTATTTCGTGAAAGGGTGATGTGGCGTAGGTACAAGTACTACTACGTACTAACTGTTCAATGCTTGCGCTCCAATTGATAGCTTGAACTCGACACTATAATATTTAAAAGTAGAAAAAGCAAACAGTTGGGCATTGTAATTCGTTAAAATGGATTGGAATACTGAAATAGAAAGAATCGATGGAACATGCCGATCGGAGATTAGCATACATCACTGGTCGGCCACGAATTTATTCACGGGTTACTCCCGGAAAGCGGATCGCGTTTTTTTCCCGAGCAAACACAGAACCGAGTTTACTATTTCAAAATGAATTGTTTTTTTACGAATTCTGTGAAACATTACACTGTGAAATGCATAAGAGTTTTTTGGATAGACCTTTCTAAGTACAGTGAAGAGCAAGTCAAGCTTTACACTACCAATTTACGCAGAGATCTGATTTATACTGCGCGCCATAGAATACAGGGCCAATTCAAAGTCGCAAGTGTCAAGCTTAGCATGCTCTCGACTGTACAAGTAAGACTAGTGCAATGAGGACACCGTACAAATTCATAAAGAGAAGGCTCGATTGAAGCAATTCTGAACATTAACCAGTGCCAAATTAGTATTAGCGTTCCACGGACAATCAATAGACAATAATTTTGTGTCTGCTTTCCGTTACGGGTCAAGTGGGCCTGCGTTAAAAGGCAGATGGAGTACAAAATGAGGCCAGTTTATAATAATTATTAAAAAACTACATAGAATTAGAAATAACTATCTTTTTGAATTTATTATTAAGAAAAGTTTTATTCGTTTCCAATTTTATGATTGTAGGCTCGTTCAGATAGTTTGTAAGAATTTTTGTATAAAACACACTTTGCAAGACTGTATTTCACTTAATCTTTTCCGGCAATTTGAGGTTATCAGACCTCACTGTTAAATTTAAACATAAGATCTCAACCCGTTTCTGCAAAAAGACGCGAAGTGCTGACACCAGATTAATCTTATAAGGATTTCGTTTTTTCCACCATTACGCAAGGAACCCTTCACGTATCCATGACCTAAATATTTCTATTTCTTTGTTTAACCATATCGCTTGCTAATATCGGGTGATAAAGATACCAAATGGCGGCTTACAGCTTTAAGCGAAGATAAGCCTCGATCGATTGAATCTCGGTCCTTCCATGATCGGTATAACAAAATCGATTACTCGTAATCTCAGCACCGTATTACGGCGAAGAGTAGTTAGCTGGAAAAACAAAGGAGCGGACTTAGATTATCGTTCAGCTTAGCCTGTAAAATAAATGCGCTCTTTTAATCTCTCCAACTCATTTATTATAGATATTAATTTCTTAAGCGCTCGAGATGGTTGCTATATGCCTGATTGCATTTTCAAGTTTAAATAAAGTACTTGGTACATTAAAATTGACCGCGGTCTAACCATTTCGTCGACTACATCGTTGTTAACAAATTGAATTATATCCAACTAGTAAATGTTTACTAAAATTAAATCAACAGAATCCGTACTTGCTACAATTTTATCTCCCCACAGTTTAAAACACTTGGAAGTTGAATTCACTCGGTTAAAATTGGTCACCTTGAAGAGTTTCTCGCGATGCACGTTGCTACTTTAGAGGTTAAGTCTGTGTTCGCGAGCACAATGATTATGAATATTCCTATTGTGGAGATATACGGAGCGACGATTGGCAGACTGATCAGCCAGGGGTGGGGGTGGTTGACGGTGGCGATGGCCACCAGGGTCGTCAGTACGGCGCGATTCAGACGCGGTGGCGTTGATCCTGAACTCTGCATGGCCGCTGGTCGCTCCCCACTCAACACGTGTACTATTACCGATGCTGACTCTGCGAAAAAATAAAAACACGTAAAATATCTATCTATATACAATCAGTAACAGAATAAAGAGCAGTGATAGCCCGAACGGTTAAAGACCCGGCACAAAATCAGTGAGGCTCGGGTTCGAACCCTGGCATGTACCAATGAGTTTTTAAAAAACTTAAGTACATATTTATCACTAGCTCGACGGTGAAGGAAAACATCGTGAGGAAACCCGGAGGTCTCAGAATTAATTTTAATTAATGTAAACAGACCCGGTCCGGCGATGGGCTCACCACCTATCACGTTTAGGGGTCCAATATATCTCGTGAAATGTGGGTATATCCAGTAATGGAATACCTGTGCCTTCTCCCTCGGGGATAAAAGGCGTGAGATTATATCATTATTATTATATATAATAGAATAAGCGCAATTCCTCATACACCCCAATTAGTACATTAATATAAAAAAAATATGATGCCTTCGTACTTTGGTTGCGTCTAACCAATTTTCTTAAATAAAGAGCAATAATAGTACGATTTCCATAGGTAGCACTAAATTCAGCTATGATAATTCATGTTTCGGAAACTATAACACATTAAAAATATCTGAAATCGATTAAGTACCTAGTCAATACTGAACCAACGTATTTCAGGAATTGCGCTTATTCTGTTACATATTGTATAAAAAGTAAATAAACTCACGCCTTTTATCCCCGAGGGCGTATAATACGTAAAGCTTATATGTATGAGGTATTCCATTTCCGGAAATACTCAAGTTTCGCCAGTAAACAATATGCAGATACTTACATTAATTTTATTAAAATAGATAATAAAAATTTACTGCGTATAAAAGTCACCCTCGTAATGTAGTAAGATTTTTGTTACATGTTTTTTTTTATGAATTCCAAGAGTCTGTCCATATGGTGATTGTGTTAGCTAATATGTAGGTTGTTGCTAGCCTCACAATACCTTCATGCCTCCCAAACTTTGCGTAGGTGAATATCTAAAGCCTTTTTTCATGTTTACGGAAAATCGGCTTTACGATAGTGAAGTATCTATTTTTGTACTATAATGCTAACAAAATATGTCGCTTTTTGGCATGTCTAGAATATAATTTTTGTGTATCAGAATCTTAAGATAAATCGGCTTACGCGACAAGATACCGCACACCTTTGACCTTGTCTCTATACAAAACAGTAAATGACGCTCTCATGGGACAGACATTAAGTAAAATGTTCTAAAATACATTTGCTCAAAAATGCATTTACGGAGCCTGTATACATTATTCGAAACTTAAAAATTAACATACAACGAAACGTGCAGTAAAATAGGTACTCTCACCTAAGTACCTATTATACCGCACCTTACGTTGTTTTTTTAATTTCCGTAAAAAAAAACCACCAAGAAGTTTTACATTACAAGAAGAAATAAACTGAATGATAGAACCTCCTTGAAAGCGCTTGGCTCAATACGTTTGTCTCACTTGAATACTAAAGAGAAAATAAGAGGAAAGATGTAGTTGAAATTTTTATCACATTACTCGCAAAATTTGTTAATATTTTTGTACCTATAAGACATGTGGGGATTGGTATTTACAAAATTCTGCTACTCGTTTGTAAAAACGTTTGCACTAATATCATAAACCAGCTGGTTGCCGTTCTCGTTAGAAAAAGGGGAAAAAATATAGCCTATGTTACTCAGGAATACTGTAGCATTTTAATGGTATAGAATTTTTGAAATCGGTCCAGTAGTTTTTGGGTTTATTCGTTATAAACATACAAATCTTTAATCTTTATGGTAATAATGTAGAAGTGTAAATGAGTAACCGCGAAATGGCGATTAAAGTTTGACACTATCTGAAACAGATGCTGTCACTGTTTTGACAATCATGTAGAGAGACAAAAATATAAAAGCATTTTTGGCAAGGTCCTGCTTATCAACTAGACTAGGCATTTTGTATTAATTTGAAATAGGTCAGTGGATTATATCGAAAGTCTGAGAACACTTCTGAATTGTGATTTAATTTTACAACTATTGTACCGGATACCCCGGGATCGGTTAAATTCAAAGAGATTAATATATAATAGGACATAGAAAGGGGGGGGGGGGGCATTGGGAATATTTTCATACAAATTTTGAAGCTCAAGCATCATGTCAGTTAGTATGAATGCGAGCTGACATTCGGTCGAAATCGTACTAGATTTTTCCAATTGTAATAACTTTTGGCATCAAATTTTCCTCGCTTTATTTTATGCCTTATTTTATTTAGTGTCTTTGGATACCCCGGGATCGGTTAAAGTGAATATTTTTATCGGAGCTCAAAACTTTGTAAGATTGTGGTATCGTAAACGGATATCTGGGCAGGAATGGCGGCGGCAGCGAAAGGTAAGTGATTGAATTTTGAGGGTAGATAGTGTAGAATGTTTGAGCACTCGTAGGTTACGTTTGAGCACTTTACTTTTTTTTCTTTACAATTCACGTACAGTCAAGAGCAAGTCAAGCTTTACACTACCAGTTTAAGCTGAGCTCTGATTTCTACTGCGCGCCATAGAATACAGGGCCGGTTCAAAGTCCAAAGTGTCAAGCTCAGCGTGCTCTTGACTGTACCTATAGTATGTAGGTTCTTACATTAATTTCTCTTTTAATCGTGTTCAAATTTTATTTGACCCTTGCTCCACTAATGTGATTGAATAGGGTTGTGTCCTACCTAGTCAAATCAGTTACTTTTAACGATCTGTCAAAACGAAATTTTACTATGGAAAATGTACTGAAATAGCAAACCGTGACGTCATAGTTTGTAGTACTCAATTGCAGCACTTTTTTTGATTGTTTTATTATTTTTAAATTTGCTATAATTGTAAATTGAAAATCGAAATACATATTTTGAGGTGTTTTGGGATAATCTTTATAATGTATGACTACTCGCAATTTAATTTCGATGCTGTCAACTACCCAATTGTTTGAAATATATCCTACCTACTTTCGTTCTTATTACAAAGGATTCTCCGTAAACAAACCTACTTCAGTTAATAAGATACACAAATTGCTTTCGTGGACCTATCGTTTCATCTGTACTACAAAAATGTATACGGATTTATTTGGGACAGTCTAGTCTAAGTAATTCTGAAAAGGATCACATTTGAAAAGGGTATTACTGCGGGGTATTTTGTCATTGTAGCTTAACGCGATTAATTCAAAATTCACAACCGAAAATTTCAATTTATTCAGACCAGAGATATAATATGAACTAAATCGCGTGTTTCTGTTGATAATAAATTAACTGTTATTTACGTTTCATTACTCCAATGTATTCATGCCATTTGTTTGTGTTAGGCAGGATAACGCAATGAATGTATCAATCCATAAATCAACACTGCAACTTATTACAATTACGGGTACGTTCTATGTATTGGCACATAATTAAATGATTTAAACTACTAGGTAAATTAATAAATAGTTATTGTGAGAAATGAAGAAACAATATAGGTAATGTTACTAGATTCAGATACAATAGGATTATTTATTGTTCTTATATCCCGATGCTTAACTGGGGCAAGAGTAAGTAACTTTTTTTATTTGGTAGCACTAGTAACAAACGTCACATTCTTGATATTCACATTTAATATCATATTTTTTTGCATTAAGTATATGCGTAACAAATAGACGATTAACTCGATATCACGCCAACCGATTTCGATTTTTATTTTTTTAAACGACACCAAAAAAGGAAGAGGTTCTCAATTCGACTATATTTTTTGTATTATTCGTAGAAGTCGGTTTTTTACTCTTTAGAGTTCTAGGTTTTTTATAATTTAATTTTATTTAAAATGAAGTATGATTATAAATCTATATTTTCTTTGCAAAAAAAATTACATTTAAAAAATGGAAATTGAAATAAATGTTTAGAGATATTTTGAGATAATATTTTGAATGTAAGATTACTCGCAGTTTAATTTAAATCGAACCTTCTAACTATACCGGCCGGAGACAGTCAAGATTTACGATTTTCGTAACTCACTACCTTGAGCTTGAGCTTGAGCGGTGTCACCTTTACCTACAGATGACACGCGTCACTTTTTGACACCGATTGGTCCAAAGTTTGGCGGTAGCCCCTGATTCTTCTTCTTCGTCGATTTCAAAAAAGGAGGAGGCTCAATTCGACTGCATGTTTTTTAAATTTTTGCTACCTCAGAACTTTCGACACGATGAACATTTCATCCATAACTGATTTTGATGATTCTTTTTTTTTTTAAACTGGTGCTCCCCGCATGGTCCCACTGCTTTTGGTCCAGTTCTGGCAATAGTATCCATGAGAAAACCATATAAGTTGACGTCGCTTTTTTACTCTTTAAGGTCACAGCACACTTATCAACTCGGAAAGGGATCGTCACCGTATCGCCTCGAGCCGTTCAGTATTGTTTGTATGAAACTCCCTACTGTAACGCACACTAATTGGAAACGTAACGTAATCGCCTCGCCTCGGAACAGGCTCCGAACCGCGATGCGGTGAGTGGTCAACTTGCAGTTCCCGCGCTTACGGCTCGCTGTCCCCCTGCTTACGTCTCTTTGTACGCGAGCTCACGGCTCTTCGTCGATTTGGTGACGATTTGGTGCCAACCCGGTCAGCCAGCGGTCGGCGAGGCGTAAGCGCGGTGACGCCTAGCCGTAGCCGAATTGACGTACAGGATCCGCTACTACGCTTTGGTTACATGCATACGTTAGGTTGACGCCTGGTTGACGGCGAGGCGAAAGGCGATACGGTGCTGTTACGGGCTGGGTCAGGTGAGAGTTTTTAAAAAAACAATTCGTCTTTACCTAGACTATTTATTCACGAAAGAAATTATTATATAAGAAAAATACTTAAAATTAGGAGTTCTAAAGAAACGTCGCGCACGAAGTCTGAATTCCAACTGACTTGAAAATCATTAGCACTTCTTAGTTTCCTATTGCATTGACGTCAATGCAATAGGTTGACTAAGGGTTTTTATTTTTAATATTTGTTAATGCTAATTGCGATATAACAACCCCCCCGTTAAGATTGATCATCACAATTGAGAGTGATGAGAAATTTAAGCTGTCTTCGCACGCGACTTGACTTAGGATTAACTTATAAGGAATTAGAAAGACACATTACAAAGTTACAAAAATTAGAGCCAAGAGCCTGATACCAGAAGCGATTAAGAATATTATGGGGATGTAACCAAGATATTTCTCCGAACCGGTAGCGGTGGAGTTGAGATAACGTTAGATCTGGTTTCAGCCTCTTCAGCTTCTGATGATGAATCAGATACATTTATCTTTGGATTGTAAACAGTAAGAGATGTGGGTTTATCCGAAATACGTTTCTTATTATAACAATTATTAAATATTTGGACACAACATTTACTGGGGTTATTACGACATAACATTTTTCGGCTTTTATAGAATAAATATAACAGAAATATGAGACTACAAATACAACTAGCCGACATATAGTGATGAGAATATTTTTCAAAGTGTGAAGGATTTTCTAGATTATTAATGTCCTTTTCAAAGGAATCAAGATGGATGCTGGCATGTAGTAAAGAGTCTAAGTTATTAACATTGTTTAGTTTGTTGAATGGTAATTTACTTAGGGTTCTATTTAATTTAGTTTTTTCACAACAGTCATCCATTATAATATTGAAATTTGATACCAGATTAGTGATATTACTGACATAACTTTCACTTGTTAGACTGAACTGTAATGCTTTAAAGAAAGCTGTACATTGCTTAGGTATTGATAAGATACCAGTAGAAAATAATATTAAATCATGGCTATCTAGATCATCATTACATGTAATGTGACATTTGCCTGGTTCTGACTGGACGTAGATCCAGCGATTACCACTAATCTTATGAAATACATCGATAGAGCCGTGTAACAATTTTTTCTCGCAAGAGTCTGGTAACTTAGTAACTACTTCACTTATGAGTGTCGTTTCACATATAGGGTTTGTTATAGTAGAATACACATTATTTAGCACACAAACGTAACACTTTCCGTTTATCACTTTGCACTTGTTTATATCACTTATCAGTGAGTAGAACATATGATCTGCCGTTATCGCTACATAGGAACTAGTAGGTGCAATAAGAATGAAAGTATCAGGTTTCGAAATTTCATAGGGCACTGGTAAAGGGATTACGTTAAAGAGGTTGTACATTTGAGGTAGAACGAGAGGAATCTTAATGATAACTATTATCTTATTAGAGTGATAATAACATAACAACTTTGATATGTTTATTATTTCATTTATATTTTGTAATGTAAGAGACATAGGTAACTCATAATGTCTAGGTAGGCTGTTTCTGTGTTTATCAAGTTCATTATATAGTTGATGAGGACTCAGTACAGTCGGAAGCAGAATATTTAGTTTTGCAAAAAGAATGGCATCATTTATGTCATCGATATCGAATGATAGAGTTATAATAATGGATTCTAGTGAGTTTAGTAACGAGTTTAGTTGAGATTTTATCTCTAATTTAACGTTAGTGTTACTTACAAAATCTAAGGTTTTTTCTATTAATATCATATTTTTTAGTAGATGCTTTTCATTTTCATCTACTTTAGACATTGAATTATTAAAGGAAGATATAGTAGATTTAATGACATGAATGTTGTCCTTCATTAAATGGGCTAACTGTTTTTCATCCGATTGGACTTGGTCGATTGCTTCTGAGAATTTGATTGCGTCTTCGGAATCAAGTGTTCCGAAGAAAGTTTTCAAAAGTGAACCTCCAAAATCAATGAGTCCACGTTTGTAACGCTTTGGTTTTTCATCGACCAGTAAATATGAAATAGAAGAGAATTTATTGACATTATTAAGGTGTTGATTACGTAATGCAGCGAGAGAGTTAGCACAGTCAGCCTGGACTTTGGAAGAAACTAATGATGTACAATGTGAATTGATTCTCTCAAATAAGATTTCCACTTTGTCTAAATTAGGCTTAATATGACTTATATCTATATACGTAACTATATTCCAATTATCGTTAGTAAACTTAACATCTAGGAGTTTGTCAAAAAATAAACCGGAACTACCTATTATCGGCGAGATATAGTCACAGAGACTCCTCGAGAATGACAATCTGGAATAAAGGAATTAGAGTTAAAGTAAAATATTATTAAGTTGTCATATGATCCGCGGCGAGTTTAATTTCGTCGTAATGGTGACGCACGTGCTTACGGTTCATGAGGAGTGTGACGGTATGGTTGTTACCGTTTACTTGTAGTATTTTAAATGGGCCTTTCCATACTGAAGATAAGGCTTTGTTTTGTTTATGGTGACATCTTACATAAACCATATCACCTGTCTTATAGTTAGTCGGTTTAGTATGTGAGTCATAGTAATGTTTTGATTTTTCTTTAGAGGATTGAATGTTTTGAAGGGCTTTTTGACGGCTATAATAAAGACGATGATTAAGCGCGCGGATGTAATCGGTGTAAGTATTAGTTTCGAGTGTATCAATACTACTTGGAGTATAGGGCTTAAAGCCAAACAAAAGTTCTAGTGGAGCGTAGCCCGTGGTACTATGGACGTTAGAATTGTAGGCTATCATAGCTGTAGCTAGATACAGGTCCCATGTGTTCCGATTTTCACCAATGTATGACCTTAAATATTCTTTTAAGGTAGAGTGGCTCCTCTCGAGAGCCCCACATGTTTGCGGATGATATGGTGAAGCGAATATGTGTTTAATGCCAAATAATTTTTCTAGTTGTTTGAACACTTCAGAGCAGAAATTCGTTCCTTGATCGGTAACGATCATTTTGGGAATTCCAAGATGTGAAATAAAGTGAACTAGTTGTCGCGCCGTTTCTTCAGCGGAGCAGGTTAACATGGGGTAGGCTTGTGAATATTTTGTCAAATCGTCCTGTAAGGTCAAAATGAATTTATATTTGTGTTCATGCGTTTCAGGGAGAGGACCGACTAAATCTAGAAATAATTTCTCATTAGGTCTTGTAGCGGTGGATGTTAGAATCATTGGCGCACGATTAGTTTGGCGCAAAGGTTTATTAATCTGACATGATCGACAATTTCTCACATATTCCTCGACATCTTGTCGCATATTTTTCCACCAATAAAGCGGTTTCAGTCTATCTAGCATACGGGAGATGCCTGGATGTCCCGCGGAAGGGGATTCATGGTGGTCCTTGAGAATTTTAGGAATCTCGCTGGGTGTAGGAAATGAAATAGAATTGTGGTAGATGTTTACCTTAATAGCGGTATTATGAAATAAGAAGGCCAAAATGTTATAGATTTTTGTGAATGATAATTTGGTGAAAGGGTCAGAGAAATCAGAGATGGCGAATTCTTTTTCTTCCATATACCAGTACTTTATCATATCTCTGTTGTCACGGAGGATATCAAAAATATCTTTATAGCTCATTTCATCGAAATGATTCACTCGCAGGAATAAGTGTGTGAAGACATGTTTTTCATTTGATACGGAATAGAAAGTTGAGAGCTCATGTTCGATATTACGGATGTAAGGTTGGCTTTTTGATACTTCAATAATTTCTTTGCAATATGGCACTGATTCATCCAAATCTATCGACGTAGGATATGCAATGAGTTTGCATTTGGCTTTTAGTAAAGAGTCATTATGTTCTATGATTTGTGTATCGTAGGATATACCGGGATGACGGTTAATTTGTAAGAATTGTTCATATGTTTCGGAAATAGAAGGTAAACTTGTTGGTGAGTTAGAAATATCAATATCAGCTGCGCTGGGGGTCAGGTTACGAGACGGTGAATGTTGTTGAACTGAGTCAGGATTTTGAAATTCATCTGTCACATTTATAGGGAATCGGGACAACGCGTCGGCATTGGAATTGAGTTTCCCTTGTTTATAAATTATTTCATAATCGTACTCCTCTAATTTGAGGCGCCATCGAATTAATCTAGATCCAGGGTCTTTGACATTGAAAAGCCAGACGAGGGGTCTATGGTCGGTTAAAATTTTAAATTTGTGGCCAAAAAGATAGGGACGGAAGGTTTTTACGCCAAACAGAATAGCTAGAAGTTCCTTTTCGATTGTGGAATAGTTTCCTTCGGCTTTATTAAGTGTGCGAGAAGCATAAGCGATAGGTTTATCTTTACCTATTTCACCTTGTGATAGAATGGCTCCTATTGCGTAATTTGAAGCGTCGGTAGTCAGGATGAAAGGTTGACTGAAATCGGGATATTGAAGGAGAGGAGCCGTGGTTAATTTATTTTTCAAGAGATTGAAGGATTGGTCTTGTTCGTGAGACCAAAGGAATTGAGCATCCTTTTTAAGGAGCGAAGTTAAAGGTTTGGTAATTTTTGAAAAGTTTTCTATGAATCGCCGGTAGTAGCCCACTAGACCTAGGAATGATTTTATGTCTTTAGTATTTTTTGGAGTTGGGAATCGTGTTACAGCTTCGATTTTATCTGGATTCGGAGAGACACCCTTATCGGTGATGATATGCCCTAAATAAGCAACCTCACGTCGTAAAAACTCACATTTATCGGGTTGGAGTTTGAGATTGAATTGACGAAATCTGTCGAAAACAAGTTTGAGTTTTTGCATGTGAGAGTTAAGGTCATGAGAGTAGATTATACAGTCGTCAAGGTATATATAACAATGGAGGCCTTGGAGTCCTGATAAAACCGTGTTCATTAATTTTTGAAAAGTAGAGGGGGCATTTTTAAGCCCGAAAGGCATTCTACTGAATTCATAGTGTCCTGAAATTCCATTGGTGATAACGGTGAAGCCCGTCTTCAGAGCATCTTCCTTTTTTAATTTTAACTGATGGAAACCGCTTACAAGATCAAGCGTCGAAAAATATTTGGAGTGACCCAACTGGTCAAGGATATCGGTTATTAGTGGTGATAGTCAATTACTATTCTCCATTTTTGCTTACCTGACGCGTCTTTTTTCTTCGGAACTACCCATACTGGAGCGCTCCACGGAGAATTGGAAGGACGTATTATATTTTGCTCTAACATTTTTTTTATTTGGCTTTCTACTTCATCTTTATGGCATTCAGGAAAACGGTAAGACTTGACGTGTATTGGGGCGGCGTCTTTAGTGTCGATGGAATGTTCTATAGCGGTTGTGTATGACAGAGGCTCTCCCTCAAGATGAAATATATCATTATATTGGGAACAGCAATCGAGCAGCGATTTGGTCTCTTCAGAATTAAGATGGGACGTACGTATGAGGCTTAGAACACGTTGAGACCTTTCAGATTTTAAAATATGGACATTGAAAATATTTTCTACGTTGTTCTGAGATCGAGAGGATACTTGTGTAGATAATTCGCCGTCGTAAGGCATTACATGGACTAAAAATTCTTGTATAATTACTTCTGATTCAGTGGTATTGAGAACAGAGATATTAACTCGACGATTAGGTTTAAGGGTAACAATGCAGTTTGCTAAATACACTCCTTCAGAAATGCAATGGTCTAGAACTAAACCTTCTTTGAGGTTCGCGAGTTCTGACGGGTCGTTAGAAATTGGACATTCGATTACTGCTTCGGAACGGGCCGGAATTATGTATGTAGGTTACGTGAAGCTAATATATAAATTATTACCTTGCAGAGATAACAAGTTAGAACAATAGTCAATATTGGCATTGAAATATTTTAGGAAATCATTCCCAATGATGCCATCGTATTTTAAATCGATGTCGAAGTCATTGACTACATGGAATTGGTAATAATATGTATTTTTAGTCATTTTGAAACCCAAATTAATGCAACCCAAAGTTTCGCTGTATGAATCATTACTATTAATGCCTTTCAGTTTTATACGTTCTGAGGAAAGCTCTGGTTTCCTCGATATGCTCGCTCGTTTCACGATGCTGACACTAGCGCCCGTGTCAATTAAGAAGTTTAGGGGTTCTGAAAAGCAATCTGTATCAAGTTGAGCATGAGGTAAGGACACTCTTTTATCTATTGTTAAGTTTACTTCGACGACGGGAATAGGATTTGGATTTGACGATTTAGTATTAGAAGAAATGGGAAGATCCAGTGAACTTGTAGGATTCAGAGGCTGAGATTGGGTGAGTGATGTAGTATTATTTTCATTAAATGATTTAGAAGGATTCTGTACATTTAAAGGAAATTTTTCCTGATATTTTTTATTAGATTTAGGAGGACTCATCGGCTTTAGTTGATGAGATGCAGAGATTGATTTAGGACTCAACTCATTAAGATGTTGAGATGGTTTCAGGGACTCAGAGGGACTCAACGAAACAGTGGCTCTTGCAGGAGAGTGTTGAGATGTGTTAGACTTAGTAGGACTCAACGAAACGGAGGCTCCCGAGGGAGGGTGTTGAGGTGTCTTGGAATTAGTAAGACTCAACGAAACAGAGGCTCCCGAGGGAGGGTGTTGAGATGATTTGGAATTAGTAGGACTCAACGAAACAGAGGCTCCCGAGGGAGGATGTTGAGATGATTTGGAATTAGTAGGACTCAACGAAACAGAGGCTCCCGACGGAGGGTGTTGAGATGATTTGGAATTATAAGACATTTTATATTTAGATTCAGTGATTTTTGTGCCCATGTTCTCGGGTATACGTCGGCACGAGCTCGTAACCCGATTCATTAGTTTAAATTACTATCGCATTCGCCGACATTTTCGCACGATACCGGCGGCGGTGCTGATGTGGACGGCAACAGCGGGTCGTATGTAATATGATGCAGCGGTTGATTATTACTGCCATTGTTGCCGTACTTAGAATTATTGAATTTGCGTTTACGACACTGTGATATATCATGACCCACATTTTTACAGTACCTGCAAACTATGGTTGAGCCAGAATTTTGGCCAGCTGGCGATGGCCTAGACCCGAACGATGTTTGAGTATTAATTACGGGTTTTCGCTTTGTTAGACACTCTGCATCGAGATGTCCCTGTTTGCCACATAACTTACAGGTTTTGGCTTTGAGCGTAGTTTTAAACATGAGATTTTGTATCTTCTCTTCCTTTACCGCGACGTCAATAGCATCGTTAAGATTTTTTGGAGTTCTACAGCGCACTATGCTACTCAAACGTGGATTTAACCCTATACAAAAAGTATATAACGCAAGATCTTCAGTCATTGCTACACGTCCAGCTAATTCTTTTTTCAAGGAATCGGAATTATGTATTTCCGATTGTAAGTCGGTTAAGCATGTTTCGATACGGAGAGCAAACTGTGCGACAGTTTCGCTAGGCTGTTGTTTGCATGACTGTAGATCTAATAAAATATGATTGTAATGTTTCTTTTCCCCAAAATTTTGTTTGAGGAACGATTTTAATTCGGCAAAATTTGTAAATACTTTATTTGAACAGGCTATCTGTGCTTTACCCTCTAACTTGGATATAATATATTTAAATAGTAGCATACTTTGATTAGGTGTAGCCATATCGAGAGCATTTTGACAATTAGTCAAAAATGCAGTTAATGTCTCGCGTTCACCTTTATAGGTATTGATAAAACTACAAAGAACTTGTATCGGGTATGACTCTACAGGTTTCTCGGTCATTGTAGATATTGAAAAAATTTAACGAAAAGAAAAGAGACGAATGGAAAATAGTAATAAGACAGTGCACAACTAAATAAATATAGAGATAATCAATATATCTTGTCAATAATGGCAATAATGGAAAACATATGTTCAACTCACAGTACAGTCGCAATTAATACGGGAGATATCAGCTTCATATTCACAGCACGATGACAGGAACACTGGAGTTTAAATTTGCGGCACGCAGCAGGGGAAAGGCAGCGGCAATTTCTGGATCGATTTGTCGGCAGGCTTATAACAGGTAAGGCTTACTGTCGCGACTCAATCACAGGAACCACGAGGAGATGACGGGGCGAGAAGCGGCGACACAGCGATGTAAAGATGTAGCCCCGGAGTTGGAGGAGAGCGCAGGGAGACTTCGGCGACGGTTTCAGGAACCACAGGAGCGGCGATTAACTTCAGTCTCTCACAGGTAGGTTTGTCCATATGCAATACGCGCCCGTTTGGAATACCAGCGGAGCGGAAGAACGCCGAAAAAACGAAATCTCAACGCTGGTATCCCACTTCTGACACCACTGTTACGGGCTGGGTCAGGTGAGAGTTTTTAAAAAAACAATTCGTCTTTACCTAGACTATTTATTCACGAAAGAAATTATTATATAAGAAAAATACTTAAAATTAGGAGTTCTAAAGAAACGTCGCGCACGAAGTCTGAATTCCAACTGACTTGAAAATCATTAGCACTTCTTAGTTTCCTATTGCATTGACGTCAATGCAATAGGTTGACTAAGGGTTTTTATTTTTAATATTTGTTAATGCTAATTGCGATATAACAGTGCCGATCCCTTTCCGAGTTGATATGTGTGCTGTGACCCTTAGAGTTCCATGTCTGTCTTTTCGGAAGTCTGTTAAAATGCGTTTTGATATATCACGTACCAGAGCTGCTCGGTGCGCAAGTATAGTTGCCAGAGTCATGGGGCGCTGCGCGCGCAATCAAAAGTCGACTGGTGCGTGTGCGCTGCTCCGTTTCCACACTGATTCCCCCGCGCTGCGCGTAGTTCACCACTTGCTCGCCACGATACCAGTAGATGAAACTGTAAAAAAACTTTTATAAGTCTTGCAGTATTCACGATTCAATGCTATCTTTCTCTATATATACAGGTTGAATTTTTCAAGTGGGCCTGGATGGCTAAATCTGAAACTATGAGGAATAGCGAAAAGTACTCCAATATTTTCATTATGTTTGCCGTATGTCATTTCTTTCCAGACTTCGATCCTTACTAATTACACTATCGAAAAGTGTAATAATACAGGATGTATTTTTTTTTTCAAAATCAACGTGTTCGATTCCTGGCTGGGAATATTGATATTTCAAAAATCATCCCTGATAATGTACGTTTCATATGGTGAAAGAATTTTTAAAATCGGTCTAGTAGTTTCTAAATTTTAGAGTAGGTAATTCATTTTCGATTAACATAAGATCGTAAATTTGCTCAAGTAGCTCAGTTGGTAATGAAATGACCTTGCCTTCTGAGTCAAGAGTTGTGGGTTAGCTTCCAGCTCAGGGTCAACATTTGTGCGAAGACCATAAAAAATTGTTTGTTTTTGTACTTTGGTGTTTATAATGTATTTAGGTATGTTTATCTATTGTTAAGTATCAATTCTGGGTCTAAAGAATATACTGTTGAAACGGGAGTACCTATTTACGGAAATGAGATTATTTATTAATTTTATTTTAGTACAGGATGGGCCTAATTTTGAAATATTCTGTGTTTATTAATTAATGAGACTATCGTTAAATACATTAACATTCATTATTCGATGTGATAATAACTGAGTTTCAATATTTAAAGCCATTGTAGCTAAATGAGCTGCAATCATCGGTAAAATTCATATTCCGTAGCATTTCATGTTTCATTGTTTGACGTATTCCCGCACAAGTAAACACCGCTTACCTATACCAACACGAGTGCTATCGAAAATGAGTGTTTACTTGACGCGTTGCAGATAAAATGAAGCGATGTTATTGAACAGTTCTGTTGATGCAAATTTCGAGCGTTCTACTGTCCGGGAATTTCGGTGTTAAAATATTTGCTCAACGTTTTTAAGCGCAATTAAAAGTGGAATTACTGCAGTAAAACCATTGGAATATGTGAATTTTCTAGAGTTTTTTTGTTTTGTTTTTTTAGCAATAGACTACTTGGTGTAGACTCAGAAAGTTTTAAAAAAATGTTAGGGAACCCATGCGAAAACATGTTTATTGTAGATACATTTTCGTTTAAATATGTAGTTTACCATACAAACACTATCGAGAGAAGTTTTCTATTTTCACTAATATTTTTGTCGATCCCTTATAAGTGGCTGGTGGTGAACAAATTGCTGGAGCTCTCGTAATCCTGTGGGATATGAGTTTCCTCACGATAATTAATTTGACTGTCAATCTAATTCATCAACATCATCAGTCTATTTTTGTCCACAGCTGGACATAGGCCTCCCCTAATGAGCGCCATAGCGCCCTGCCTGCACCCTGTCGCAGATCGTCATCCCATCCAGCCAGAGTGCATCCTATACGCTACGATTGCCAAGTCGCGGTCTCCACTCAAGAATCTAGTGAATAAAACATAATGAGCGCAATTTTTTGAAAGGTCATTAGCACATGCCTTTACCCGGAATTAAAACTAGGATTCACGCAGACACGGGCTCACTTCCAACACGGCTACCATACCTTGAAAAGACGCAGAAGAAGTAACAATGTGAAACAAAGCATCACACGTGTCGTTAAAGAAATGTCTCTGCAAAAATCTCGTACAAGCCGACATTAAAATCGTTTTATTATTACGAATTTATACTCGTACAACCTTTATAACTTCAACCCCATATACATAACTCATGAGGCGACCTGAATAAAAAATGTCATCTTTCCACACGGAGCTTTTCCATCAATATTCAAATTGAAGGTCCTCGCCGAGATCCAGACATAGGCCCCATTAAATGGCGATGGGCGAAGAATGCCTCACTTTAGTGCCCTGCCGACCCTTTTATCTGAAAATAAGCTTATCACATTTATGGATGCGAAACCTAAACATGTAGTGAGATGCGAGAAAGGGTGCGATAACACACCTCCATTCAAAGATATTAAAGTAAGGATGAGTTATATTCATACTGCTTGCGTTTGAAAATTGATCCCCTACGATTGTGCTGCAACATGTACATACTTCTTAGCGTATTTATAGGATACAACAATGACGGGGAACGATGATACGGAACGAATAATAAAGAAAAAGAGAGCTATCTGTTAGGAGTTGCGCTTAAAATACGACTTGAAATACAATGCGACTAAATAAAATGTGGTTAATTAACTACATTTGTCGGCCTCATTTTCCGTGCTCTAGTAACATATCTACGTCTTTCTATATATAATAATATCTTTGCCTCCATTATATGACCGTGAGAACCGAGAAGTGGGTTCGGTCTATTATACGAGTTATGATGCAAACTGAATCTATTTTTCAACTATCTGTGGGCGATAAAGGTTTTTTACGTGTGAAGTACATCCATAATGTAGATGGAGAAAATATTTTTGCGGATACCACGTTTTAGTATGACAATGAGATGGGTTTATTGTGTGGAAAGAACATAATGTTCTCATAATTTTTAAAGATTGTAACTTGATGTAAGTTACAATCTTTAATACTGTTGTTCTAAGTAAAATATTGTGTATATCAGATGTCGTAACCAAAAAAAATTTGAAATCATTTATTGTCCTATTAAATACTGTCAATACTTGGTCCTAACAACAAATTTAGTCTGTGTCTTAGAGTGGATCGTAACTAGTAATCTCCGAAACATATTTTGCATGACTTACCTGGCATTATTGTTTTAACGAGAATACTCATCTCACATATACATACACAGGTATATTTGGAATACTAAAAATAAATTATAAGAATATTTATTAAACATTTTGAAATTATAATTAATACCAATTTTGCAAAAAAACGATATATATAACGATATAATCTAACGATTAGGTGCAAGCAAAATTTGTATGCATGCTTATGTTATTGCTTAGCTGCTTACTTGGAAGCTTGCCTGCGGGAGTAGATACTCGAGCTTACTGAACTGATCAACTACTCGATTAAGCTAAGTTTACACCTCAACCAAAACCAAAATTAAAAATTCAACTTAGGAACCGTCCAAAAATAAAAAAAACTACAAGTAGGAGACAAAAAACTCGTAGACGCGTTCGGTGACAAATGACAGCTGTATTGACGCGACAAGACGGTCACGGGAAGGTGAGCGAGGAAGCATTCCATTCCTCGCATTCCAGCTAGTTAAGTAACGAGAGAGCGAGGAAAGTACCAACGTTGTCACACCCTCAAAATAGTAAGAAGCAACTTTGTCAATTTGATGGGTTCAAGTTCCGCATTGAGTCAAATATTTGTGAGAAGGAGGCTTTCTGTTCTGCTTTTGTACTCTAGTAAGGTACAGTCAAGAGCAAGTCAAGCTTTACACTACCAGTTTAAGCTGAGCTCTGATTTATACTGCGCGCCATAGAATACAGGGCCGGGTCAAAGTCCAAAGTGTCAAGCTCAGCGTGCTCTTGACTGTACGAGTAAGTATAATGTTGGAGGTCACAATAATGTGTGTAATTTACGGGTTTGTTGGCTCAGTCTGCCTCCTGCTTAACTAACATTGATGTGCTTGAATATGATTGTTGGTTTCGCTGGGCGTTTTAAGTATTTAAGTATGCTTATTAATTATATTATCACCTTTAGCACAGGATCTGACTAGTTTTTAAACTTGTTTTATTTAGTCCCAAACTAGGCAGATCCTGCGTTGGGTACTAAAAAACGAAAATACATAAATACACTTTGCACTTAACAAAATTACAAAATGAAATATAAAAATAAGAAGCACCAAAACCTTAAATACTATATGTATTTTTAGTATAACATCCGGCTTTAAATAAAGCAAATTACACAAAAAAAATCGAAACATCATCATCATCAACCTTTCATCAACATAAATAACAGCCCATCGCTGAGCTAACGGCCTTTCCTGTCGATACCGAAACAAGTTTACTTTTAATGACGTCCTGGAAGTGAGAATATATAATGAAAGGTAATTATTGATTCAAGAGATCGAAGACCCCTATTTATTAAAAATGGTATAGTCAACAAAGTTGTTAGTGTTACATGACCAGAAACTAAGATTCAGTTTTCTCTTAAAGCCTTAAATGTATTTATAGTTTTTTTTTGTAAATTATAGGGATCAAAGATACCTTTTGAAATAAACAATAATGAATCAGATTTAGTTATGACTACCCCAGAAAAATTAGTTCTTAGTTACTGGCCATGTAACCCTAACAACTTTGTTGACTGTACATGAATGTCACATAAATTGTTAGGTAGTAAATCCTTCAGATTTTTTTGTCTCATCTTTGCTCTAAGCATAATCTTTTGACGGAAAACCGTTGAAACAGAATCAGAGTTCATTACCTATGAAAATTCCAGCCGTCAGTGAACACAACTTTTTACTTAACTCTCATCACAAAATATCAGACTAAAATTTTTTAGAAATTAATTTCCATGATATTGGAAAAACAAAGCTTAATGTAGATTGTCGCTAATCTACATATATTTATAAAATGACTAGCGACCCGCCCCGGCTTCGCACGGGTACAATGCTTATACTAAAACCTTCCTCTTGGATCACTCTATCTATTAAAAAAAACCGCATCAAAATCCGTGGCGTAGTTTTAAAGATTTAAGCATACAAAGGGACATAGGGACATAAGGACATAGGGATATAGGGACAGAGAAAGCGACTTTGTTTTATACTATGTAGTGATAAACTGGCTGACTGATTGGCGATGAATCAACGCACAGCCTCAATGGGTCTAGAGACTTGAAATTTTGCACATATATAGCTTATACAGTGTAGGCATCCACTCAGAAAGGATTTTGCAAAATTCAACGCCTAAGGGGGTGAATAACGGGCGCGAGTGAAGCAGGTAAAAGCTAGTTCATTATAAGAAACTATATAAATAAAAAACTATATAAAATTAAAAAGTTTCCGATTACAAAGACTATATAAAAGTCTGTTGCAAAATTACTGAGCACATAAAACTGCAGTAGCAGCTGTGAGGGTGCCAATACTTTGTAATTGCTTGAAGGCAACAGTAATTAACACCATATTGACAAACAGTTCCAATGAAGCCTAGTGTTTCTGAAACAATTGAATCGCGTTTCGAACGCGATTTATTTTCAAACAACTAACTACACGAATATCTATTAATATTCGAGCCTGTATTTTAAAAATAGCTTTTGGTTTATGGCTTATTTCATGCCAGTAGTTTTACTACGCAAGTTTTTTTTCTTTTTTCCGTCAGAAAGTAAGACAGACAAAGAGCTAGTTTCTGATTTATAGTATTAGTGGGTTATCATCAAATAAAGAAGTATGCAGAAATCGAGAAAAGTGGCGATCCATCGTCTCTGCCTACCCCTGTGGGACAGTGGCGTTAGCTGTATGTATGTATATGTGGGTTATCATCATCAACCAGTAACACAGCTGAGATAAGGATCTTTACTCACACAATATAGGCCATAATATCCCACGCGAGCACACACCGGATATAGCTAGACGGATTTTCCAAATTATCAAAGGTTATAAAAAAATAACTTGCCTGGCAAAACTTTTTTTGAATGATACTATAAAAATAGGTACATACTTGTATATTATTAAGAAATAGGATTTTTTCAATAAACTAACAATTTTTTTCCATACACTTCATTTCTTCTTTCTTCATTTGGTGACAAAAGAATTTCGCATGTGCGAATTTATCGCAAACAATGATCCCATTACACTTGTGTCACATTTGACGTTAACGTCTCAGGAACTTCCAGAAGTTATCCCCAAAGACGTCAACAGACGTGCTCTTTCTCGCAACGATTCGCTGTGAGACGAGCGTCCTTCCATTTTATAATGTGATTTTCTAGTGGCAGCTTTTTTGTTTCTTTTAGCTGCTTCCCTGATTGCAGATTTTCGCTTGATTGTATTAGCTTGTAGCAACGTAAAAAGTCGCTTGAACAAAACGTGCTTGATGCAAAACTCATAGGCTTTTTTTGAATTCGTTAAAAATAGATCTTATAGATAAGGTAGAACATGAACCCTGCAAGGGCACCGATAACCACTCTAATTACCACAATAAAGCCAGATTTTTAATTCCGTGGAATTTTGACAGCTGTCATTTTGGAATTAACAAGACTTTTTTGTCTGTCTCTTTTCTCACGATTAGTACCCACAATTTATAATGAAACAATCACACAAATTAAATGGCTTTAGAGATGCAAAATTTCATGAATAAAATGTGATAAATCATAAAATGACCTGTCATTACCTTCCTTCATTTAAGCTAGAAATATACTACCGTAGCGTAGCGTGGTGTGTGATGACGCGCCAGGAGCCTATGGTTTCACACATTTAGTAGGTATTCTTAGAAACGGGTACTATATTGGAATGTGGGTGATTTAGTGTTATTATTACTTACACGTCACGACACAGCACTCCACATATATTTTTAGCTTTACCTACTTCCTCACTAATTATATTTTATTTTTTATAATCTCACGCCTTTCATCCCCGAGGGGGTAGGCAGAGGTATTCCATTACTGGATATACCCACATTTCACGAGATACATTGGACCCCTAAACGTGATAGGTGGTGAGCCCATCGCCGGACCGGGTGTCTTTACACATGTCTCAGAATTAATTCTGAGACCTGCGGGTTTCCTCACGATGTTTTCCTTCACCGTCGAGCTAGTGATAAATATGTACGTAAGTTTTGAAAAACTCATTGGTACATGCCAGGATTCGAACCCGAGCCTCACTGATTTTCGGCCGGCTCTTTAACCGTCCGGGCTATCACTGCTCTTTCCTCACTAAGTCTTACGATTATCAAACCCACTCATTAAGTTGTTGTCGTGTCGCGTCGCTTCTCATGTGCCCTAACTAACGCCTCGCCCAAAGTCGTTTGAAATGGTTTATCTAACTATTTTCTTTTTTTACCATTCGAAAAGATAGTGTATAGTCTTTTCTAAAGCGCAAGCGTTTAGATTTTGATATCAGAAATCAGTCGATACCAAAAATAATTACGATTCATCAAAACCATTTCCATTGACAGGAAAGCTAACATTATGTTAGAAATAATGTTATTCCCTGTTCTGCGAAAGCCAATAGCAGCTTGCAATAATTGCATATCAAAAGCAAAACAATATTAGTTTACTATCGCATACAATGAAATTCTGCATAATTCTAGCTTGATTAAATAATGGTATCAAGTTAGATATTATTTTACGCGGCGGCACAAACGAAGCCACTCTGATTGGTATGGAAGTTATAAGGATTATGCTACTTAATCACTGCTTATTAAGTCGGTGGAGTAATTATTGGAATAAGTATCGTAATATAACAACTTATTATTTATAGCTTGATGTTACACGTGACTTCGTTAGCAATGGATTTGAATTCGGTTTTCATGGTAATTTTATTGAGCTCTAAAATCAAACGTGTGATCTTGTCAAGCCTAAAATGAATCCTATAGTCCAATGATAGTAGAGATTTCACCTCGTAATGAGAGATGATGAGGTTCAAACTCTTAAGCACCTTAATTTTGGGATAATATGTTTCCTCAAGTTTCAAAGATCTGTATCGGGGCCGTAAGTGATTCAAGTATAAAGGTAAAAAAAAAGCGGTTTCTAGTGAGTATGTCGGTTTCTATAGGCCCAATAATGTAAACATTTATTAAAAAATTATAAAGCATAATATTTTTGCGATAATTAATAATTCTGTTGCAAACATTTTTTATGCGCTCAAGAATTTTTTTTGACCAACCTGACGTCAGAATAGCTGGTAAAAAAAAAACTTTTTCCCACATATACATGCTATGTAGCAATTATTTATAGTATGTAGCAAATATAAGCAAATAAGTATGTAGCAATTGTCGAATCAACTCTCATTACCAACGCCACCGAGAATCACCCATTCTGACGCTCACGCTCAACCGTATTTATTTGAGATACAGGGCAGAGAGCGCGCTGGCCTTAGTCATACGTACTACACACACCGGCACAATTAGCGGAACAGAAAAAAAAGGGAGTATTTACGCATTTTTGCATGTTACTGGCCGGCTAAACAAGCTTTTTTTAAATTTGGGTTTTAATTTAAAAATGGAATACTAAGCGACTGCCCTTTTTTTCATTCTTTTGTTTTAATTTTCATTGATTCATTTTTTCCACCGCTTGTCCGTTTTTAGAAGGTTCGTGAATTCCATTTGAAAAGCTTTGAATTGCAGTTTTTGAGGCTTTTGAGTTTTTTCGCATATTGATAATTTACGAGCATCTAATTATGCCTGATTTAACACCATCAGAAATCATTAGGGCAGATCAAATGAGGAGAAATGGTCAAACCTACAGATCGATTGCCAGAAGCCTTCGTCGATCGTTATCAACGATTTATCGTAGCATCCAACGATACAGATTGACGAATGCTCTAGTGAGAAGGAGAGGACAAGGCCGGAAAAGGTGTACTTCAAGGAGGGATGACCGTTTTCTCCAACTTCAAGTCCGACGGAACACGAGACTAACGGCGGTGCAGGCTCGAAATTTACTGGAAGAGGTACGAGCAGTAAGGATGAGTGAGCGGACAGTTCGTAGAAGATTCGAAGAAGTGGGTATAGGCTCGTATGTGCCCGCCAAAGCCCCAAAACTTGAGAGACATCATCGCACAAACCGTCTACACTTTGGTCGTGAACATCGTGATTGGGACTTCGACGACTGGGGACAGGTTCTTTTTACTGATGAATGCAGAGTTATGTTAAATCAAATTGATGGAAGGCAGCGAGTATGGAGACGCAAAGGAGAACGGTATATCCAGTCTAATTTTGAAAATACAGTTGCATATGGCGGCGGTTCAATTATGGTCTGGGGAGGAATATGTTTAGGAGCTCGTACGGAGTTAGTAGTGGTCGATGGCGGGAATCTGAATGCTGATCGGTATATCAGGGAGATTTTAGAAGAACATGTTGTGCCATTTGCCCCCTTTATTGGTAACAACTTCATTCTAATGCAGGATAATGCTCGGGCTCACAGTGCTCGCACAGTACAGACATACCTAAACCATGTTGGTATAACGGTGATGGAGTGGCCAGCACGGTCCCCCGATATGAACCCTATAGAACACGTCTGGGACTTGCTAAAGAGGAGTGTAAAGTCAAGAATGCCCCCTCCCAATAATCTCAACGAGTTGCGAAACGCATTACTTGAAGAATGGCAGAGGTTGCCCCAAGAAACCATTGATAACATCATCCGCAGCATGCCCAGACGGATGGAAACCCTCATCAGAGCACGAGGAGGAAACACTCGATATTGAACAGTCATTGAAATTGTTGTTAAACTTTGGAAAATCTTGAATTTTCTGCTGTTTCTCTATAATTAAAAATCGAAGAAAAATGCATTTTGTTTAATTTAATTTTTATTTTTATAAAATTTTAAGTATGGTGTTACAAATGAATGTCAAAACATGTTAATTTAATTGTTGTTTCATTTTAAATAATATATTGTTTAAAAATTACATTCATTGTTCTAAATTCCCTCTTTTTTCTCCTTTTTTTTTCTGTTCCGCTAATTGTGCCGGTGTGTGTACTTTGTGTAAAGTTATTAAATCACGCGCTGAGTAGTCACAATACAAAACTAAGAAATTTTATGCCGCACGGAAATGTATTCATCGACGATAAAATTTTCACAGTCACGCTTGTGGTTTAGCAGACGGTGAGGGTCACGCCTTTGAATAAATAAATAAAAAAAAAATGTGCTAAATACTAACCTTGGTGGGTCAGGCGCGTACTTAGCGACGCACGTCAGGTTGATATCCGAGCCAGCTCGGACGAAGAGCTCGGGGCCAGACAGGATCTCCGCTTTCGACACTGTTGAACAAAATTATTTATGACTATTTAAAAAAAAGTTAAGCCTTTACTCCCACAGAGCAACATAGCTATTCCATTTTCGGAAATACCGGAAATGAGTTGTAAGTGATTAAGTAAGTTAAAAAGTAATTGTGAGTTTTTGTATAAGTAATGCCTGTTTATTTCCGTTTTCATGGGTGTTTTATGCGGTTTTAAAAATCTAAACGTACAGACGGTGGGAAGCGACTGTTTTATACTTTGTCGCGATATAAAATAGATAATATATACAACAGTGCCGCCTATCGAGTCCAACTGTAAATCTAAATCACCTATGGACCATAATACCAAAAGTGAGCAGCGATAGCCTTACGGTTAAAGAGCCAGCCGAAAGTCAGTGAGGCTCGGGTTCGACTCCTGGCATGTACCAATGAGTTTTTCAAAAACTTACGTACATATTTATCACTAGCTAGACGGTGTAGGAAAACATCGTGAGGAAACCCGCAGGTGTCAGAATTAATTCTGAGACATGTAAATAGACCCGGTCTCACCACCTATCACGTTTAGGGGTCCAATATATCTCGTGAAATGTGGGTATATCCAGTAACGGAATACTTATGCCTACCCCCTCGGGGATGAAAGGCGTGAGATTATATTATATATTATATTATATTCAAGAATAAAAAGCTTATATTTTAAAATATAAAATATGCTAGTAGTATCGTATATTATCGTACAGGAACGGGACTTACACTAAGTTAGAACGAAAACAGTACAACTGTAAAAACCGCAACCAGTTTGGTATTGTTGTTTGATACGCGTTACAAGCATACCGATAGACAGACAGACCAATCTAAATCCAACCGCAGGTCGTCACTAATGTGAGTTGAATCTATCCTTTTCAAAAGAAAATATAATGATAATTATATACCCCCTCGCTGATACCTAAATAGCGTAAGATTTTTTTTTATATTTATCGACAGTGATTTTAATGCGTGTACTTACACTTATATTAGCCCCACTAGGAATCGATCCCATGGCCACTTTTTCCAGGACTCTTATGGCATTTCAATAAAATAATTATCACTACAAGTAAGCTAAAAGATTTACAGTACCTACTGAATGTTATAAGGTATTTATGAAAATGGCTAAGAATAACTCTAGAACGTTTATCTATAATGGATTCCGTTTTAGAATGTTATTACAATTGTAATTTCAAAAGGCTTACTGCGACAAGAAAGTAAGGGTTTTACATTAGGACGATATCTTCGAAAAACACTCTTATTTCGTTCCATTATTATACCTAAGACTAGGTTTTGTTTGCAATTTTACCCACGTAAGTCCCGTTTCGTTTGAAAAAATATATTACGTTTACGTTACGTTAGCCCATATTATGTTTAAAAAAGTAAGCTTTCATTGATGAAAGAATATTGAAAAACAATCCAGTAGTATCGGAGCCTACTCATTAGAAACAAACATAAAAATATCTTTCCTTATTTTCATATTATTATAGACCAGCTGTATCTTAGCTCGTAGACTGCTGGTATTGCATACATAATCGCTTTTTAATTTTATGTAACGCGGGTCTACTACAGGTCTATATACAACACGTAACAGAAAAAGCGCAATTCCTCATACACCCCAATTAGTACCTATATTAATATAAAAAAAATATGATGCAATCGAACTTTATTTGTGTCTAACCAATTTTCCTAAATATCGATTAATAATAGCACAATTTCCATAGAAAGCACTAAATTCAGCTACGATAATTCCGTTTTTGAAAAATTTTACACATATTAAAAATAGCTGAAATCGAATAAGTAGTCGATACTGAACAAACTAATTTCAGAAATTGCGTTTATTCTGTTCCATGTTGTATAAAAGGTAATTTTATGGTCTTCAAATTATCTATGTGCAAACAAAATAAATACATCAAATACACACAAAAAAACAGAAGGCCAAGTTAAAGGTTCATTACTCCCATTCAAGTACAGTCCAAGAACTTTGTATACCAAAAATGTTAATTTATCAATTTAATAACTTAAAAGTTATCTCGGACAGCCCAGTTTTAGACAACCAATATAAAACGTGCTTGTACTAGTAAAATCTTTAGAAAAATGCCGCATTGCTTTGCGAAGCAGCTTTGGGCTTTTGGCTAACTTATATAAATTGAATTATGGGGCGTGTTTTTACCCGACTTCACAAGAAAGAGGCGCTTATCAACCCGAAACAGCCCACTACTGAGCTAAGAGTCTTTCCTCACACATGAGGAAGTATGGGCTATAATCTCCCACGCGAGTCCCTGATTATAAATGGTGTTAAGCTAATCTTACAGTCCACATTTCTCAAGCCACCCATGACTTCCATTGTGCCTAAACGCAACGAAAACCGGGACCAAAAATTTAACGTGCCTTCCGAAAAACGGAAGCGCTCGTGATATAGTGCCATTAGGCAGAAACCCATTCACTGACTGACCGCGCCCAACTTTGCTTAACCAGTGTGATCGCTCGTAGCCCTGCGGTAAAAGTGTGTTTGTAACTATTACACTGGTAATGACACGCACAATGGAACTCGTTAAGCTATGTCAGATCCTTGGGTGGCTTAAAAAACTCTGATAGATGGCCCGCAATATCGTTAGTTCATTGTAAATTTTTGTTAGCCATTACCTGTATTTTTTAAATAGACATTCAGGTTAATATGTTATTCATATTTCATGCAACAACTGTCTATTGAAAACCTCTTTTAATATCAGGTAAAAATGCTTTATATTTTCCTAATATTTACCAATAGATAAAAATTGCCTACGCGGCGGCGCACAGGTCGTAGCACGTAGCACGCGTAGCAGTTTACGTAGCACGTGACAATAACCTTTATTTGGTTGCGAACCTGTTATCTACTGACCTAGTTTTATTACTTCATTTACCTGATAATATTCTATATAAGCTGAGGTAGATGCTTTATTTTTGACCAATACATGGTAATACATTTTTTTTGTAGTAGCCGGAAATTGCTTTAGTTACGTATGGACTCTTTGGAGCTGTCAATAGAAAATGTTTTTTTTGTCCATAGGTTAGGGTTGTGACGTCAATTCAATTCGTTTATTCATAATAAAAATGAAATGTCATGTTTATAATGCTATCGGAAATGTCAGAATGCATAATGAGAATTAGTTTATACAATTACTAGTTATATCAAGTTTTTTTACACAAGGCAATATTAACATAATATGTCATACAAACAGTTGTTTTTCTACGCAGATGAGTCAGTGATCGAGAAAGTTTTTATTGTGAGCGTTGTCTAGGAATTCACCAACCGTATAACAGGTCGCATTCGTAAGGAATATAATAATAATAATAATAATAACCTTTATTTTTCTTCTCCACATATACTTAATTTAAAGGTACAATTGTATGGATCTATACTATGGTTCGTACACGCGGAGACTGGCACCTAAAATAGGCGTTAGCCTGTGCTTTAGGATCACCAGAACCCCAAGATGTACTTCCCGGATGTCTACAATGTATATTAGGGCAACACATTTTTATCACATAATTTCATATATGGAGTGGGTGATGAGTGGGAGCATATTAGGTATGTCTGAATGTGAGTATGTGTCTGTTTTTGGGGGGGGGGGCTACCAACTAGCCCTACGATGCCGTAATGGTGTCTTGGGTTGGATATCCGTCTATATGAAAAAACATCAGTAGACAGCTATCCACTAGTTGGTAGGTACCTATGTAAGGGTAAGTAAATGGGTTTGTTACGTGTGGGTTTTGAGTATGGGTTTTTGTGTTATTTTTAAGAAACATGGGATAGAAGATCCTCTGTTTCGTGATATGACCGACTATAGAGAAATGAAGTTACTTTATTTTTACATATATATCTATTTAGTGAAATAATGTCTTCGGTTTTATTAATTTGATTATAGAGATGTGGACCGAGGTAACAGAAGAACCTGTGAGCGAAGGTGGTTTTCAGATTTTGAGCAGGAATAATCTGTTTCCTTCTGTTACGGGTCTGACTTATGGAATAGGATGAGGTTGTGTGTTGAAGAAGTATGGTGTGGAGAATGAATAATTGTCTTACAGTTAAAACCTCGCAGTATTGGTATAGAAGTGTAGTTGGGAAAAGAAATGGTTTAAAGGTGGCAACTTTAAGTACAGCTCTTTGGGCTCTTTCTAGTTTTATAAGATGGGTACGAGCGGAACCTCCCCATGAGGTGACGCAGTAGGACAGTAGGGATTGGCAAAGGGCTAGGTAAACCATTTTAACTGTTTTTGGTTCAGCAACATGGCGAAGTTGCTTAAAAATATAAATGAGCTTACGCACCTTAGAAGCAAGGTAATTTATATGGTCAACAAAACGAAGTTTCTCATCAATGCAGATACCTAAATACTTAATTGAGTTAACTTTATCGATGTGGGGGCAGGAACAGTTAGAATAGTGGGGAGAGTGCAGTCTGTGAGCCGAAATGGAGAGAGATTCTAGGTAATTGAAGTTTTCTCGGATAGAAAAGGTAATATATTTCGTTTTGTCTACATTTAAAGTTAAGAAATTTGTATAAAGCCACGTTGTAATAATATTAAAGCCAGATTGTGCAATACCAAAAACAGTAGGCCAGGAGTCCGCAGTAAAAATGAGTGCAGTGTCATCTGCAAAGGAAATAATTTTTCCCGAAAACAGCTTTATGTTACACAACTCGTTAATAAATGTCAAGAAGAGCGTGGGGCCAAGGATACTGCCCTGAGGGATACCGAAATTGATAGGGACTTCAGAGCTAACCACACCATCCAAAACGACACTTTGGACTCTGTTTGACAGATAGCTTTGGAAGAGGGATAGTTGAGTGTCTCTAATACCAAGTTTTTGAAGTTTTGTTAGGAGCAGGGGAATAGACAAGGTATCAAATGCCTTGGCAAGGTCGAGGAAAATTGCAAGACATTTCTTACCTCCATCGAGATTGGTTGCTACATAATCAGTAAGAGAATGGACAGCATCCGATGTTGACTTATTGCAACGGAAACCAAACTGATTAGGGGAAAGAAGGTTCTTGTCTTCTAGGTAAGATACGAGTCGAGAGTTAATTATTTTTTCCAACACCTTAGACATAGCAGGGAGAACAGATATTGGACGATAGTTGGAGACCACACTTTTGTTGCCAGATTTAAAAATTGGGTGGACAATGGCTTTTTTAAAGGCAATGGGGAAGAAAAGGAGGTTTTTTAATCTTTCTGTAAAGGTGTGTAAGCTAGCGCATCTGTGACGCTGGGCGAAAGCTTGTTGTAGATGGAGGACCCAGCATCGTTTCACATTCGGCAACCCCAAGCGACAAAAAATCATTTTCCGTTCCGTATAGTCGGCAGTGAGAGTATAACGTAACTAAAAATGTCATTGACTTTATGTTCACCTATTATAATGAGATTATTATGCTACTATTTTTATGAGAGCTAATAAAAATATTTTGTTACAGAACTGAATCCATCAACAACCCTGTAAACCCATTGAGGGAAGCCGATTCATTGTTTATTAAAAAAAATGACATACGTTGTAAACACAACAAACACGGCTTACATCTTACGCCCCCGCAATTTAATCCACTGAGGGGACGAAGAAATATTAGCTGAAATTGCCTACAGTCTCGCGGGCATATGTAAATAAGGCACGCAATTTCACTGGTATTTTTATGCGCTTATTATTTTTCACTTACCACCGTCTGGGTGACTAAGGCGTAATCTAGAAAGAGGTAAGAATGTTTTTTATGGCTGGCAACTCGGTGTGTTGTAGGAATTTAGGAAGTAGGTTAGCCATTTCGGTGGCATTAGCGACGATTTTTTCGTGGCGCGATAGATAAAACCAAGTACTATGTATTTTTTCTTAAAATATTTGTCCATATCTCAAACGCAATGAGTTTTTAGGGGTCAATATTAATAATCCTCAGCTATCCGTCTGTCCATCTGTATATCGGTGCTCTGTATCTCATAAACGGTAACAGTTGAAATTTTCAGATAATCTTTATTTACACTATAACAACAGATAATATAAAGTTTTAAATAAAGGGTTTACAAGAAACTTGTTTCTTTATTATTGGCTTACACTTGGCCTAGTTTATTTCTGATAAACTGTCTAGTGCCGCGCTATTTACAACTAAATTTTGATTTATTACCATAACAACTTCGACGGTATTATAGTCTGAGCGCTGTAAAGCGCCTTAGGCGCCCGATGAGATGAGCCATCAGCGCACGCACCCCTTCAGTTAAGGTATAAATATTTGCGTACAGCGCGCACGCCTACTCGATAGTCGAGTCGCAAGGGGCACCCGTCGGCGACAAACTGCCAAGCGTTGACAGTGAATGCACACGTATATTGCTGTTATATTCATTATTATCTTACTAACAGTCTAACGAAAGTACTTGAGTCGGACTTCTGTACGTTAGTACTATTATATATTCTGTGCCTCTGCTCTATCTCAAATCCCCTCCCTGTAGTGCTGTAGTATTAGAATATTGGTTATTAAATTCTCGTTTAATTATATATTATTTAGAAATTCATTGATTTATCATTGATCCAATTACCTTTGTAACCCTATTAAATGATATTTACATAAAATGAGATTCAGTTACTGGAATACTAAATTCAGCAAAAGCCAGAATTTCCCGGCATTACCACTTAATAAAATTGGCAGAGAAAATGAGGTTAACAAAATGGTTTGGAAAAAATTTTTGTATTAAACATTTTTAGTATTTAACAGTATTTCAACATTGTTAATTTATATTCTGAAGAGCAAACATATGTAGTCACTTACATAAATGACGATATCGCATATTAAAAACAAAAGGAATTTAAGAAATGATATATTTTTTTTTTGAAATTATTTTTTCCATATTACTATACTTTTACTTCGTCAAGGTACATACTTAGGCTTAACGAGCAATCTATAAACTAAACATTCGACTAAATAGTCGACGAATTAGGTTTCAATCACACTTGTTTCGATTTTACATTGGTAGCATCGATACATATTATTAAGAGGCTTGACGGGCAGTCGATAAACGAATATTCGACGAAATAAGTTTCGACGAAACGTGTTTTCAAAATGGCGTGTATTCTTACAGATATACTATGAATATTCGACGAAATAAGTTTCGATGAAACGTGTTTCTTAAATAGTAGGTATTTTAACAAATATACTGACCGACAACAGTGAGTCTGAACGAGAGACTGATCTTGGGTTCGGTGGAGACCTGGCACTCGTATGCGCCGGAGTCGCGAGGCTGCGCGGGCGCAACCCGCAGCGTCCACTCGTCAGAGCCATCTGCGTGCAATGCCGCAAATCGCGCGTCACTGCTGTATGTGTGTACGCCCACAGTTAATATGTGGAGGTCCCGTTTGCGGATCCAAGATACCTGAGGACAAGGAGTTTGTTTAATTTATAAGGTTTACGAAATATTTAAATAAACGCATTGTACAAATTAGTTTTTTTTTATTTTTTTTATGATAAAAAAAGGGGGCAAACGAGCAGACGGGTCACCTGATGGTAAGTGATGTCCGTCGCCCATGAACACCTGCAATTCAAGAGTCACAACTGCGTTGCCAACCTTTGAGATGGGAGTAGGGGGAGGGAGGGGAGGGGAGGGGGAGGGAGGATTGGGGCCTCCGGTTACCTCACTCACTCAACGAAACGCTATGCATTTCTTTACGCTGGTTTTCTGTGAGGCCGTGGTATCACTCCGGTCGAGCCGGTCCAAGCGTGCCGAAGCATGGCTCTCCCACGTCTAAAACTTTTCAAAAACTTACGTACCTTCATATTCATCACTAGCTCGACGGTGAAGGAAAACATCGTGAGGAAACCCGCAGGTCTCAGAATCATTCTGAGGCATGTGTAACAGACCCGGTCCGGCGATGGGCTCACCACCACGTTGAGGGGTCGAATGTTCTCGTGAAAAGTGGGTATTTCCAGAATAATTTTGAAGCCATTTAACCGGACAGTCGATGAGACCTTCGTCAGACTATGGTGCTGTTACATACCTGCCAGCGGGTTTCTTCGTTGTTTTCCTTCGCCTGTAGCACACTCTGTTTTGAGTTGTATCTTACAATTCCTCTTAAGCCAATAAAATTAGACTCAATAGACTTTTAATTGTTCTGTCGCGCATTGGAACCGCACGGCGTTTGACTGATTGATTATAGTATTTAACCATCCATATTTAGAGCAGTGATAGCATGTATGGCATAATGTCTCGATGCTAGGCAAGTACCAATGAGTTTTTGACAAACTTTTGACGTACATACTTCTCACTAAATCGACAGTGAAGGAAAACTTCTTGAAGAAACCCTCAGGACCCAGAATTGATTCCAAGGCAGGTGTAGGAGCATGCTGGTCCGCCGATAGACTGTTACGTTAAGTGTATAGAAATGTAATGGTGAATAATTGGTATATCCAGGATTTAAAAAGCAAAGGCAAAGGGCCTACCCTCTTGGGAACAAATGGCGTTAGCATATTTTTTATTGTTTAAAGCTGGAAACAAATTATTGGACGCGGCTGACGGACGCGGCAGACAGCCGCGACTGATACGTGTACACAGTCTTTTGAATTCGGCACGCCAGATTTCTGTCGGACGTCGAAACGGTCAAGGTTACGTCCACGACTTGCGTCCGATAGTTTGCACAGCTCTGTATACATTCATTAATCGCGTCCATAAGCCGCGTCCGATAATTTGTTTTCAGCTTTACTGTTGGAATGTTGATAAGTGTCAGTTGATTTTTCCATCTTGAACGCAGCTTAGGATCGATATGGTTTTTGTATAGAGATTTACAAAAACGGAAAGTGACATAGGATATTGCATGGTTTTTCTTGTTTCTTTTAAAAATAGTAAAAATAAATAAAAAATGTCACGCCTTTTATCATCGTCGGGGTAGGCAGAGGTATTCCATTTTTGGAAATACCGACTTTTCAAGAGAATATTCAACCCATAAACGTGATAGGTGGTGAGCCCATTTCCGGACCGGGTTGGCTATCACTGCTCTTACAAATAGTATACAATTTACAATTATTATTTTAAATTACACTCGCCAAACTACAATGCCATTTGTCGGCGAGATGTGTGTCGTATTTGCTCTAGTAAAATATTTTTGAATTTCGCAAGTCGGTAAAAGATAAATTCATTACGTAAATCCCTTTTCAAACCGAAGGCCTTTTTTGCGGTAGCTGTAAAGAGGGATGACATTGAATAGACTCGAAACTTTTTCTTACTTCGAAACGAAATTCGTATATCGAATTAAGTAAGTACTAGAAAACATTATTCGTTTTTACTTAGAATGTCGCCAGAAAATTTATTTCAAATGATTGTCGTCGGCGTTAAAATTAAACTATATTTGGATTACATTTTTTGTTATCTATATGTTATGATATTATTTTAAATTTGTTACAATTGTAAAATGAGAATTGTTATAAATTTTTTAAAGTATTTGAGATATTTGTTTTAGATAGTACTTGCAGATGCATTTCGATATTTTAATACGAAGAATAAAAAAAAAGAAATAATAAAAGTATCGAAGAAAAGCCAGATAAAAAGTATCCGAAACCGACGAGCTTGTTTGAGTTGTCTGATGAAAGTAGACAAAGCACTAGATCTACCGGGTTTATATCACGTGTATCTATTGAGTCTGCCTACCCCAATAGAGTAATGACGTGATATTACATACATATATTAAACTCTTTTAATTAGTCGTAACTCACCAATTTATTGCTGATCTAAAAGTAGTAATTGTTCCATTTTCTTAGACAAAAATCTGCCATCGATTACATAACATGTGCAAGCACCCTTAGTCAGCCATGCATGTTAGACGTTCGCGACCTAGTCTACACGACCCTTTAGCACAGAAAGAGTTTATACGGATTTGTATTCTGCACGCTTCGTCGGGTTTAAAAACTTTCTTGCGACACGGTTTAAAGCTTGCCAGAGACAAAACTAACTGGGTTCAGTCGGATATATACAGATATATCCGGACCAGAATTTCCCGGTGAAGTTTTTATGGGTCAAGCCTAGATCAGCGCAGAGCTCATTGTGAAATAAAATAAATCCGTATTGAGAGTTCTTTACCCGGATTGCATTGGGGAAGGAAGTTTAAAAAAAGTTCTTTGGAATTTGTGACAATATACTCGTATACCAGTTGACGCTACGTAGTGTTAGATAACAATGTTTAAATTGTGAAATATTTTTGTCTAATGTACTTTAAATGAACTGTATTACTTAGTTCTTATAAGAAATAAAGTTTCTGGCTGAATGAGTGACTACACCACAACATCTTTTGTAAAATCAAATAGAAAATAATAATTACTTACTTCTGCTCGTATGACGCCTCGGACTCTACTTGTTTCATGTAACATGTGGTCCAAGTGGACTCGGACGCCAGCAGTCAATAAATATGGATAATTTTACGAGCTGACTCTTATTATAATTTTGTCTTGCAATATTTCGACTATTACCGATAAATAGTATAACATAAATATCCCCTATATCTGAAATTACGAACAAAATGTGTGGACTAGTGAATCGGCGCAATCTGCCACGTTCTTCAGTGCGAATGAGTCAGCCCCTTCACTAGCAATTTGGTGCCCATTCATTCACTCATTCGCTACTTCGAGCATCGGAAACCACATAAAAGGTCGGTAGTGTCTAGAATACGGGTCTTAGTGAAAAGCTAAGTTAATGGGCCGCGCTAATGCGGAATCACTATGTGTTGTGTTTACCTACTAACTTTCTTAGTAAGTATAGCTTTTCTACGGGCCTTCGTGCGTATTCTTAGATAAGAAGTAGGTATCCTATGTCACTTTTCAGTCTTCCAGCTATATAGATATATATTATATATATAATCTCACGCCTTTTACCCCCGAGGGGGTAGGCAGAGGTATTCCATTACTGGATATACCCACACTTCATTTCACATTTCACGAGATACATTGGACCCCTAAATGTAGGTGGTGAGCCCATCGCCGGACCGGGTCTATTTACACATGTCTCAGAATTAATTCTGAGAGGGTTTCCTCACGATGTTTTCCTTCACCGTCGAGCTAGTGATAAATATGTACGTAAGTTTTTTTAAAAACTTATTGGTACATGCCTCCTCGTCCAGCTATCTCTGTGCAAACAAATATACGTCGGATGCTCCGTTGCTTTGTGAAGGACAAACAAACTCACTTTCGAATTTATAATATTGATGTAAAAAGTAGGAGTTTGGACAATACCTCTTGTCCTAAATCCTACTTTTTACCACTTGATCCGTATTATATATTATGATCCCTACAAATATTATGATCCCTATAAATATTATGATCCCTACAAATATTATATATTATGTGAAAGTAACTCTGTTGTTACTTTTTCACGGCTATCGGACTAAACCGCTAGCCCGAAATTGTCAAGACAATACCTAGCATCTTGATTAAGAACATTGACTAATTTTCATCCTGGATCGCGAACGAAGTAGCAAAAAAAGGCTAGTTTGGATAAATAAATAAAAAACTTCTACTCAAAACCCATCTCTTGCTATTCATAATCTCTGCGCTAGTTAGCAAGACTACTTCGGAGTCGATTCCACTTATCTATTCAATTCGTGTTCCAAAGTACGAGTGTCCATGACTGGCATTAGTTATTCACCTCGCTCTATCTTTGGTACCGGACCCGGCAGTAAAGGTATGAAGGCTAACCAACGACGGTACTCGCTTCGCGCTTCGTAGTGTTGTCGAAGTATGAACAATCACGTCAGTGATTGGAATCACTCAGTACCGGCGAGGTTCCAAACCCACCGGTGAAGGTACGCGGTCTGGCTGAAGGGATGGATTCGTACTATAGTCGAATTATGAGCAATGACGTCAGTAGCTGGCACACACTAATCTTTAGAAAACGTTCTGGACTCAGTAGAAATATACACAGCCTGGCCTACGGAGGTGGTGGATCGCTCTTCTTAGTATTAAGGAAGTATACATAATAACGAAGAGATGAAAGAAGAGTAACGCAAGAGATTTAAGGTGCGAATTTTTAAGGATGCAAGGAAAAAGGACGCCCCACAAGGACGTTGTGACGGTTCCCACTTTCTAGATAGGATATTTTATGAGTAAAATTAATAACAATTTTAATTTAAATAATAGATTAGATTTTAAGAACAATTAGAAGCGAAACCTAGTCTTAAAAACAATCCATCTAATAGCAAGTAGCATTATTAAGAGAAGACAAGAATGAAAATATTGTGTGAGAAAGATATTACTAGGAAAGCGGTAGCGGGAAAAAATTATATTGCTTTTTGCTTGACTTGGCGGGGGCACTACCGTGCCCCCAGATGAGCCGCGTCGGGCCCGAAAACATGTCCAAATATGGTCCAGAACCGATTGAAGAGGCTCTGATTGGCCACCGCCTGTGGCGTGACTAAGGCCGCGTCCGCCCTTCCGGGGGAATAAACGAGGTGAATTTTAGGCGTTATTACAAAGACAGAAGGGTGAATGATGTGGAGTGATAGACAAGTAGTTAGGAAATTGAATGAAAGAAAGATAGAGAAAGAACGGTAGGGGGATAGGGAACGAAGGAAAATCCTAGAACATTGAATGGGATTATAAAAAGACGCCGATTGGGGAAGAGAGGGAGTTCGGGTTTAGGAGTCGTGCGAGTCACTATGGTAGTTTTTGGAGAATCGGAGAGATTCGCAAGATGGCTGCCGACGCGCTTGCCGGTTTTGCTAGAGAAATTAGGGATTTACATGGTCTAGAATAGGAATATTATGTTCTATCGTGAAAAGTAATGCGTTTCAGTATTTCTGGAGTATGGTGAAGTCGATATTTGTGTGAGAATAGGGAATTAGCTTCGATTAGGTAGTGTCTAGCGTGACAGACTCGTGGGCCCCGAGGCGCCAGAGCTCTGGGAACGCAAGCGGAGTGCTGGAGTGGTTCTTGGTTTCTTTGTGTTTAGCTAGTTGATATCCATGGCCTTTCAAAGTGAGTGTTAGTGACGAGCGAGCTTCGGCTCCTACGATGGAAATGGGCAGGTATGAATCTCATAGCCTGCAGAAGGTAAGTGGAGTGTTCTTATGGGTAGGCGAAATTAGGTCATATTGAAGCTCAGGAATTTGTTAGGAAATATATATCCTAGGGTCCACTCAACTTGTTGTATTTTCTGTGTTCTGTCGCCCTGCGAAATGTCTTGTCGTAATTTTATAAGTAGAAATAAATAAATAGGTAATAAATAGGCAAATGCGTACCTACGTAGGTACGTATCTAGACTAAGATCTGACTGACACATAGTTTTAAGGTGAAAATCTACTAAAATTTGAGAGAGATTGGTTTAGATCGGAGAGATTTGAATACTGGGGCATAGAGGGGGCATTGGGAATATTTTCATACAAAACTTTGAAGCCTAAGCGTCAGTGCTGGTATCTAGATTTCAATAGCTGAAACAAGTATTCAAACAATTAGAAGTTGTTTCAGCTATCGACCGGTAGAGGTCACGCTGATTAAAAGGGATGTTACTATTTCATACCAAGGTATCGATAATATCAGTTTATTGACCAAGTATAGATATATACAACAAAATCAATTTCTATTATACCTACTACACTCCCGGACACATCTATCGGGCCACCTAGTGTTTTTTAAGTTTTAATGGTCCCTAGCTAAAAACGTTGTCACACGAGATCGCGGTCTTCCTTGACAACAAACGAAGCCGCCAGTCTTTAAGTACCTTTAATAAACTCTTCGGACAGTAGTACGGCTTAAATTTAGTTGCGCACTCACATTTCTTTGGCTATGCCCGGCCTGCAGAAGTGCCACAGCTTTGGCGGCAATTTCAGGCCGAGTATCCATATTTTTTGGTCAAAACTTTCTCAAAGTTTGCAGTAGCCATATTATTGAACCAATAATCAGAAACATAAATAAAAAAATCCAACTTTCGCAAAATTAAAAAAGTTTTATCCTCCCTTGCATCATTGAAAACAATGAACAGACTCGAATTTTCTTATTTTTTTTCACAATTCTGTATTCGAAATAAAAAAAAAACATACCACAAGGTTGACCAATAAATCAGCTTTATTAATTACTGCAGGAAATCTATAACATTTTTGAACCAAAAAATATATGTTCCTATATTGATATTAAATTATTTATTAAACTGTTTGTATTCTTAAAAACAGTATGCCTATATTTTCTACCTAATAAATAAATATCGATAACAAAAGTCGATAAACAGCACCACATCACTAATTAGTAGTGAAGTAGTGGTATAAGCTAGTCAACAGCAGAGGGCGTTAATTTACAAGATCAGCAGAATGTTCTAGAACGAATATAAGAAAATTATTAATTTTGTTCTTTTTTCTGAGTAAATATGAAAAATACTTACGAAAATAAACTAAAATCCCTTCCAGGCGTTTTGCCGTAGCGTGATTTGCAACCTAGCAAGGCGCATCTCGGCATATTTATTTATTTTGGCGAGATACGAACGAGAGTTGTTATTCGGACGAGTTATTCCACTGTGGAATAAGTTTTGACTTCAATTTTTTCGGGCTTTGTCCCCTCTATGCCCTAGTATTTGGATCTCTTTGGTTTAGATGTACTGGCTGTCGTATTGGTTCTATCACTAAACTAATCTGTTCAACAGAGAGGGTGAGTTGCGTGGTGGTGGCCAGGCTGCTTGGCTAAATTCTTACATAATTGCATGAGAGTGCGTAACTGCGTAAAATACAGCATAGCGAAGTCCTGGCCAATCAGTTTGCTCATTATTCACACACCCCCATTAAGGTTGAGTCATTATATCTACATAAAATCTGATCAAACGGACAGACAGCCTTATATGAGATGTTGATGTAGGTATGATAAGGCAGTAGGTATAAAATAAGGCAATTTAAATGGTCTAGGGCCTAGAGTATAATACTAAGTACATGTCTATGCGGACTCAGTCAAATAATCTAGGTTTCAATCTATGTTGACAGCCTCATCAAATTAATTAGGAATACTAAATTAAGCTTTATGATTTAATTTATGTTACTAGAAGATAAGTTACAAATAATCTGAGAAATTCTTAATTTCATGGCTCTTAGGCTGAATAGGTATCATATGAAAGACTCAATACTACCAAAGGAATATCTAGGCTAGGAAATCTTTGATTCACAAAATTAGGCAGGGGTTCTTTATTTCATTATTTATAAGCTAGGAAAACCACTGGGTCATAATACTCACCATTTATCATCAATTACATTCTAATAAGAAAATACTAGAACTTTAAGACACATGAGTACCGATATCTAGAGGGATATAAGTTGATAAATATATCTAGCTGGGTAACTACTTAGCTACAACAATATCTGAAATTCTATTGCTATTTATAGTATCAACCATTTATGTGAATATTTTATGCTTTCCATCCAACAACAACAAACTACTGGCCGATTTGCCATAATATGGTAGTGCCGTTTCTACTGTATGGTTAGGTCTGTCTTTTAAAACGGTGGTAGAGGCAGCTAAATGCTACTGGCGAAGTCAGTTCCTCATATACCAATCAATATACCTACCATTTTATTATGGACAAACAAACTACTGGCCGATTTGCTATATGGTAGTGCCGTTTCTACTGTATGGCTAGGTCTCTCTTTTAAAACGGTGGTAGAGGCAGCTAAATGCTACTGGCAAAGCCAGTTCCTCATATACCAATCAATATACCTACCATTTTATTATGGACAAACAACAAACTGACTGATAGTACAATGCTACGGTCTCCTCTTTAACTTCATGCTAGTGCTTTCATTGGTCTAGTGTGGTTGGCTTGGATTAATCATCTAAAACCATATTTTAAAAATGATTATACGCTGTATGGTGACAACCTCTTATCGGAGAGTTTTATTGTTCCAACAACAAAACTAAGCTTGGTCGGTTCCTCTTATTGGTCATCCCTGTCTTTGCACGGCAACAAGTCCAGTGGGTGGCTATGGCAAAACTGTCGACTATTGGCTCCCCTGACTGTCATCCATACCATCGTCACACTCTATCTATATTTCTACTCCATGGTTGACTTTCTGGCTGAGTTTGATTCTAGACAGCTCCCCTAAATGCTTACTTCACTGAGTCTTGACGCCCTGCATCACAGCTTGATGAACCATCTGAAGTTCTATCCTACGCTTGCGCATCGCGCCCTCATCACTGGTCCTTGTGGCCGAACAATACCTGCTCAATGATGGAGTATGTTGCTATACAGCACTAAAATCATTATATATCATACAACTTATGTATTTGAATACATACCAAACAATCTAGACTATATGTCTGCTCAAATGCTCTTATGAAGTCTAAACAATTTTACTGATGCTTGCATTGTATGGTGGAGCGCTACCCCAGTCTTGGCTGAGGCGCACAGGATAGTACGGGGACTCTCTTTTGCTCCATTACAAGATCTGACTTGGTTTGGAGGGGAGAGTGTGGACATCGATCCACGGGGTACTGTCCCCCCCTTAAGGGGCCAATAATCATAATAGGATAGGGAGTAGGTAGCATATTATTAGTTTTATAATATTCATATATATAGATAAAATAAAATATTTATTTATTTATTCAAACCATCTTCTTATTTCATCATTCATTTTCTTATTGGTTTCCTTCTGTTTTGTTCTAGGTAAATCCAAAGGCATTAGGCTACTTCTAGATACACAAATTATGAAGAATGTAAAATTCTATACTTATTTAATTCATTGTTTTATGTTCATAGATACTATGTTTTCAGTAGATGCTTCTAGGAATAAACTTTGTTCAATTTAATATTAATTTTTGGTTTTACTCAAAATCACCTCTATAGATACCTGCTACCTCTTAAAGAATTGGGTTACTACGATGTTACACAATGTTAGGGGTCCTACCAATTACTAGACGATCACATCATGGCTTATCATCAACTTTTCTATCCATATATTCATCTATCGGTTCTCCAATGGATTTGTATGTATGGTATGTTTAATTATGGAATGTGTATACATGGGTTCGATTCCCGTGTCGCTGATTTAATTCAGTCTTTATTTTTAAAGGCTATAGGTTGTCGAAATGGGCAATGGTACAACGTTCACGGATCAAATTAGTGACGTCTTTAAAAAAGCTAGGTTCCGGAGTGCGAAGAATAAAAGGATTATGGAAATCAAGGAAGCGAATATCGATAAACGAGGTCAAGCAAAGTGGCGATCCATCGTCTCTGCCTACCCCTGTGGGATAATGGCATGAGCAGTATGTATGTATGTATGTACATCATAACGTCAGTAGCTATATGAGGACACCGCTCTGTCAGTGAGGTTCCAGACTCGGCAGTGAAGGTACGCAGGCTGGCCCACGGCGGACGTGACTTGACCCTTCATGCTATCAAAGTAGGTATGAGCAATTACGTCAGAAGCTATGTGAAGACACTCACCGCTCTGTCAGCGTTGTTCCGGACCCGGCAGTGAAGGTACGTGGGCTGGCCCACGGCAGACGTGACTTGACCTTAAATGCCGCCGAGCGATAGGACCCAGAAAACACACTACAACGTAGAACTTACGGCAGAGCTGAATGATCACCCAGGTCCAAAAAAGCTAAGGATCTACACTGATGGATCAAAAACCGCCATTGGAAGTGGAGTCGGAGTCTACTCCGATAGTAGCGCATGTACTTTTTGAGTGCGTTGGCGTGTTGCCCAGATCCTCAGGAAAGTTCTTGGAACACCAGAATCCCTTGCGGATGCCCTGAACAGGGAGGTGGGCTGGTTGGAGTAGTTGGCCGCCATGGCTCACGCACAATGGTCCAATTTTTTAGGACTAAGTGCGGAAACCAAAACCCTTAAGATAGAACATAGACCTTTAATGCTCTCAAAGTATGAACAATGACGTCAGAAGCTATGTTGAAACACTCACCGCTCTGTCAACGAGGTTCCGGACCCCGCAGTGAAGGTATGCGGGCTGGCCCACGGCAGATGTGACTTGACCTTTAATGCTCTCAGAGTATGAGCAATGACGTCAGAAACTATGTGGAGACACTCACCGCTCTGTCAGCGAGGTTCCGGACCCTTGATGCTTTCAAAGTAGGTATGAGATGACGTCAGAAGCTATGTGGAGACACTCACCGCTCTGTCAGCGAGGTTCCGGACCCGGCAGTGAAGGTACGCGGGCTGGCCCACGGCGGCGGTGGCTTCGCGCTTCGTGCTATTGTCGAAGTACGGCTGCCCTAGCGGCTCCCAGCCCCCGCCGCCGGCCGATACACCTGCAAGCAAAATACTGCTTTTAGTAATTACAATATTAATAATAAATAGTGGGACACAATTCAACAATATAATCTATATCTACACTTCTATATTTAATATTATAAAGAGGAAAGATTTGGATTGTTGTATGTTTGTATCTTTGTTACGAATAAACTCAAAAACTACTGGACCGTTATTTCATTTTTAAAATTGGTCATTTCAAGATTTGAACCTGAGCCTCACGAATGAGAAGCCGGCTCATTAACTGCGAAATGGAGTATCTATACTAATATTTTAAAGAGGAAAGATTTGTATGTTTATTCGTAACAAAAGATATAGATAAACTCAAAATTACTGGACCGGTTTTAAAAATTATTTCACCAATTGAAAGCTAGAACATCCCTGAGTAACATATTCTATATTTTACTCCCGTATTCCCACGGGAACGGGATCTACGCGGGTGAAACAGCGCAGAACCGCTAGTGAACTATATGTTGAATGACAATGAGGATTGGAGCAGATTCCTTCAGTATATGTGACGACGAAATACCATATTCTGTAACATTTTTTTATTAAAATAACGAATGAGTATCAAATAATAAAGTATTTATAACAATTACAACTTAAAAATATTTTTGTTGTGAGATTCTAGCGCTGTCTCTTCTCCTCAGCTAGAACATTTTTAAGCGAGTCTATGGTATTGATATTCAATAAGTGTATTCCACATTTGAATTCCAAATAAAAGTATTTGATTTTGAATAAACATGTATTTTGTACCAAAAGACACAGACACAATAAATATGCATTGAACAAAACAGAAAATAAAAGCGAATGACAAAAAACCTGGAGAAGAAAGAAATAACAATAACTGAAAATAAGAAAGTGGGCAGTATTGCTCAGAATGGGCTGTGGCTCCATGTGGAATAAGATAAAAGGGCAAAATAAAATATTAATAAAAGGAAATACAGGAACGAACAGAATAGAATATTAATTTATGAACAAGGAATTATACTCGTATGATATGAGGCATTAATAAAATATCTTGTCTTTCGCTTTGTTGAATGATGGCTGTGTACTGTGTTGATTTATTAATGAACCGACGACCCGCCCTTGTTACGCTCCGATTTCACTACATAGTATAAAACAATGTCGCTTCCCGCTGTCTGTGTGTTTGTATGCTTATATCTTTAAACTACGCAACGGATTTTGATGCGGTGTTAATAGATAGAGTGATTCAAGAGGAAGGTTTATATGTATATAATACCTATTGCACCCGTTCGAAGCCGGGGCGGGTCGCTAGTATATGATAAAAAAAAATTTCGTCGTTTATCGATATTTATATAAGTAAAAACCGCATAAAAATCCCTTATATGGTTTAAAAGATCTAAGCATACAGACGGCGGAAAGCGACTTTGTTTTATACTATGTAGAGATGTAGAGAAACGTGTAGTCTACAATAACGTTGCGTACGTAAGTGCTGAAATGAATTATAACAAAGATTATTCTTAACCAGATTAGCGATGTATTGAAGAATAACAATTTAATTTAAATCATTCATTATCCGATTCCAAAAAAGTAGGAGGTTCTTAATTCCTCACAATACAATACAATACAATAACTCGTTATTGTACACCAAAAACAACACAATATGGATACCAACAATAACTAAAGTATTGTTTTTTGTTGTTTTTTTTGGTATGTTAACTCATATTTTCGTCTTTGAACCAATTTCGATTCTTTTTGTTTGAACTGGTAACCTTGAGAGTAGTCCCATATTATTTTTGTAAAAATCTGATGAAGAACTTCAGATGGACAACGGAACTTCACAACGGATAACGTAATAGGTTTAGTAACAGTCGGTAATGGATGTTATCTACATATACATATAGAGGATCTTTTTAGTGCTATTCGTTGAATTCGGTTTGTATTTTATTTTAAAATTCTTATTATTTCAGTAGTATTACATACGAATTATTTTTCCACCATGGATGTAGTGAGGGTTCGCGGTGAAAGGTACCGCAATTGGGATGGCGGGCACTGGTTACTTGCTCTTCCATAACATGATAGCAAGACTGTAGAACGAATTCAACTAGACTTCGAAACTCGCAACCATCGCTAATGGGCTTAGAAAATTCAAGGGACAGTAATTTTAAATTTTAAATTCTGGAACGTAACATTCCATTTTATTTAAAGTTGCGCTTCCGTCTGCGAATGCTGTTATCGTGTGTTCAAAATGAAGATTGTAACATGAATTTCCAACGTAACAAAAAGGAACCATTTGAATAAGTCGGGTTTTCCTTCCTGACGATTTAACTCGAGAACGGCCGGACCGATTTTGATGAAACTTTTTGTGTGGGTTTGAGTGGGTCTGGGGATGGTTTATAGCAAAGAAAATTCAGCATTGCACCCGTGCGAAGCCGGGGCGGCTCGCTAGTTGCACATATTTATTGGTGCACAATAAATAGTGGTTATTTACTCCTTACTCGCCTCCAGCTGTCGATTTGCGACGACTTGACATGGTTTAAAAACACACAATTTCCTATGTCGTATTAATAGTCATAGTCACGAGTCAAATGAAAAAATGAAAATGGATTTATTTCTGTAGGTAATTGATAATTACACTTAGAAAAGTCAATAGTCTAATAACAAGGCATTGGCTAAATGTTAAATAGAGCTCCGGTACGATATATATTTATAAATATATATAAATATATATATATATATATATATATAATATATATATCGTACCCTTAAAGGCAAAACCAACTAACTGCAGTGAACATAGTTTCGAGTAAATGAGTTTTTAATATTTGATGAGAAGATTATATACCTAAATAGTGCATTTTGACTTTGTGTGTTGTTTTTTATATTACGCAATCTAATCAGCTATTGTATAGTGTAATAAAAAATGATAAAAAATATAAAGATCCCAAAAAAGAATCGGGAAATCTATCGCAGGGGGGTCACTTAGTTGGTTTTACCTGAATTATGTAAAATAGAACATATTTCTGAAAGGAAGCCCTGTACGCTTCTGAGTCGAATATTAACGTTTTAATTAAGAAAAAATAGATTATTTACAAAAACAGCAATACAAATATAGCAAAGGAAGCAGCCAAAATAAAAATAAAATAATTTTCATAGTTGGTTTTGCCTGAATAAAATTAAGACTGGTGTGCGGTTATCTACAGGTCTGTGCCGAATCTATTAGGGCTTCATTTTCTTTATTTTTGTATGTAGAGCTAGAGTTTGCGTACCTCTACATACTTCTATCTTCCTAACATTATAAAATCTGTAAAATATAATGTTTTTAGTAAAATTCACATATTTTTACAAAAAAAAGATAGACAAAACAGTCCTCTAGAGCGTAATAATGAAAGTATTAAAAGGGGGTTCTGAATGGAGTGTCGGTAGTGGCTGACCTAGGCCTACATGATCTTCGGAACTTCGATATACTGAAGACAGCTAGATACTGGCTTATATACTGAAGACAGCTAGATACTGGCTTGAATGAGTCACTTGGTGGAGTACATCTTTTGGGTGAAGCGCAAAACATGTACAAGTTCATAGCAGGCAACGTTCTATTATCTCAACCTACCCTGTGACCTGAAAAAGGTTTTATATCAATTAAAATATCAGAGGATCACATTATAAACGTTAATTATCAAATCAATTAAAAGTCCTTAATTATAAAAATCAACATTAAAAAAATTATTTTATTTTTATTTTGGCTGCTTCCTTTGCTATATTTGTATTGCTATTTTTGTAAATAATCTATTTTTTCTTAATTAAAACGTTAATATTCGACTCAGAAGCGTACAGGGCTTCCTTTCAGAAATATGTTCTATTTTACATAATTCAGGTAAAACCAACTAAGTGACCCCCCCGCGATAGATTTCCCGATTCTTTTTTGGGATCTTTATATTTTTTAACATTTTTTATTACACTATACAATAGCTGATTAGATTTGGCAATATAAAAACAACTCAAAAAGACAAATAACTATATATCGTACCCTTAAAGGCAAAACCAACTAACCGACACTTTTCTCAAAAATGAGTTAAATATACCAATCGATTCGTCTTTTTGAGCTCTATCTACTAGTAAAACCGGTTATCCGCTATCCCGCTTAGTTTCAAAGTTAGCTAGGTGAAAAACCAGCTAAATGCAAACATATTCAGAATTTCTACAAGAAAAAGCAACTAACGTTACTTTAAACTATTGTTTCCCCGAACGTTTACCAGTAAAGAGACTTTATCTATAGATGCAATACAGACTAAATAACTTTATTTGTTTTTAACTGATGACATAAACATGTATGTTTTGAATTTGTATACTGGTAAAACAATTTATTCTCACTTTAGTTGCTTTTTACTGTAGGTCCCGCAGTTTTGCAGTTTTGATAATTGCTGCAGCTAAAACCAACTATCCGCGTTTAATAGTTTTTTTCGCTCACACGTTAGTGCGTGCATCGCGCACTTTTGTCTTTTTGAGTTGTTTTTATATTGCACAATCTAATCAGCTATTGTATAGTGTAATAAAAAATTATAAAAAATATAAAGATCCCAAAAAAAAATTGGGAAATCTATCGCGGGGGGTCACTTAGTTGGTTTTACCTGAATTATGTAAAATAGAACATATTTCTGAAAGGAAGCCCTGTACGCTTCTGAGTCGAATATTAACGTTTTATTTAAGAAAAAATAGATTATTTACAAAAACAGCAATAAATATAGCAAAGGAAGCAGCCAAAATAAAAATAAAATAATTTTTATAGTTGGTTTTGCCTGAATAAAATTAAGACTGGTGTGCGGTTATCTACAGGTGCCGAATCTATTAGGGCTTCATTTTCTTTATTTTTGTATGTAGAGCTAGAGTTTGCGTACCTCTACATACCCCTATCTTTCTAACATTATAAAATCTGTAAAATATAATGTTTTTAGTAAAATTCACACATTTTTACAAAAAAAAGATAGACAAAACAGTCCTCTAGAGCGTAATAATGAAAGTATTAAACGGGGGTTGTGAATGGAGTGTCGGTAGTGGCTGACCTAGGCCTACATGATCTTCGGAACTTCGATATACTGAAGACAGCTAGATACTGGCTTATATACTGAAGACAGCTAGATACTGGCTTGAATGAGTCACTTGGTGGAGTACATCTTTTGGGTGAAGCGCAAAACATGTACAGGTTCATAGCAGGCAACGTTCTATTATCTCAACCTACCCTGTGACCTGAAGAAGGTTTTATATCAATTAAAATATCAGAGGATCACATTATAAACGTTTATAATCAAATCAATTAAAGTACTTAATTATAACTGCTACGATGAAATAACGCTAAATATCCAAAGAGTAAAATATGACAGAGACTAGGAGTTATAGAGTTCTGTGGACAGAGAGGCTGAAAGGAGCTAGACTCTCTTTGGTGCGGAAGGCGGTTGTCATGGGATTGTGTTTTGTTCAAGAATATAAATTGATATCGAAATATTTGTTGGTCTCATTCTGAACCATTCTAACAGTTCAGAAGTGGGATAGTGCGAATGTTTTGCTATCCCTTATAGGATAAACCTAACCCACAAAGTGAAAACGGGAAAACGGTCGCCATTTTCAACGTTCATCTAAGCGACGAAAAACGAACGATAAGAGGATGGAGTCTCGTATAAATAACCTGGAGAGACTAATGGAGAAAATTGCACAGTTTGCAACGATGACCCAACAATGTTGTACCCCACCTCGATCGGGTGCTCTTCGGTTTGTTCTGTTACAGTGGGATCGGGAAACAAGCCTACAGCTACGTGCTTGAGTATTGTAGAGGATCGCCGCGATTCTGCCGTCAGTCAGGTGCCAGCTAGCGCACCAACGTCGCTGATGTGCGTAGCGTTGGTGGCGCCACCATGTTTGGATGCGTTAGGCGACTGCAGATCTGACGCACCGACGACAAGTGCAAATTTGCCAGTGGTTTGTGCCTCCTATCAAGGTCAGATAAATAAATTATTTCCTGAATTCAGTAAAGAACAGAGTAAGAAATAAAACAAATTGTTTGCTTTAAAAGAGATACGGCATAGTCAGGTTATGACATAATCATAAAGGGGAAAAGTATTGGTTGAATATGCTTGAACAGTTCGCGTCAAGTTATTGTTTAGTTTGGTATTTTAAAAAAAATATTTGCGAGAGAAACTCGTGGCTCAGCTAAGGGCAGTCATGGATGATAACAAATTTGGCCTCGTGAGCTGTATCAGATAGACGCAGCTTATAGTCAGTTAGATGAAGACCAGTAAGGTTAGAGGCCTGTCGAATTTTCAGATCTCGTAAATCAGGTCAGATAGACTCGATTTATAGTCAGTTAGACGAAGACCAGTTCGGTTAGAGATCTGAAACCATTTTGATGAGAGATTCGATTTGCAGTCAGCAAGGACCAGTTCGGCCTGACAAACTTTCAAATTTCATAAGTTCAAGTCAGATAAACAAAGACCAGTTCGGTTCAAGCAGGTTCAAGTCAGATAGACTCGATTTTTAGTCAAATATACGAATACCAGTTCGTTTTAAAAAAAGGATTTTGAAGTTAGATTCGATTTACAATCACTTACAATTATAACAATCCAGTTCGGTCATGTTTATAATGTCATAAAAAAAAAAGAATTATTAAGAATACACAGTATTGCTGATTTATATTTGTTCATGCTTGCAGATAATACGAGGACGTATTATGTGTCAGGATGGTCGACTGTGAAAGAAGTTAGAAGCGACGTATGCGCCATTCTATTCTTCGGCATGTATTTGTACTACGCTCAGACCATGGATGGCGTTTTTCGTTGAGTTAATGCTGTAAACTAAGAGATGGAGCTGCTACGATGAAATAACGCTAAATATCCAAAGAGTAAAATATGACAGAGACTAGGAGTTATAGAGTTCTGTGGACAGAGAGGCTGAAAGGAGCTAGACTCTCTTTGGTGCGGAAGGCGGTTGTCATGGGATTGTGTTTTGTTCAAGAATATAAATTGATATCGAAATATTTGTTGGTCTCATTCTGAACCATTCTAACAGTATATATATATATATATATATATATATATATATATATATATATATCGTACCGGAGCTCTATTTTACATTTAGCCAATGCCTTGTTATTAGACTATTGACTTTTCTAAGTGTAATTATCAATTACCTACAGAAATAAATCCATTTTCATTTTTTCATTTGACTCGTGACTATGACTATTAATACGACATAGGAAATTGTGTGTTTTTAAACCATGTCAAGTCGTCGCAAATCGACAGCTGGAGGCGAGTAAGGAGTAAATAACCACTATTTATTGTGCACCAATAAATATGTGCAACTAGCGAGCCGCCCCGGCTTCGCACGGGTGCAATGCTGAATTTTCTTTGCTATAAACCATCCCTGGACCCACTCGAACCCACACAAAAAGTTTCATCAAAATCGGTCCGGCCGTTCTCGAGTTAAATCGTCAGGAAGGAAAACCCGACTTATTCAAATGGTTCCTTTTTGTTACGTTGGAAATTCATGTTACAATCTTCATTTTGAACACACGATAACAGCATTCGTAGACGGAAGCGCAACTTTAAATAAAATTGAATGTTACGTTCCAGAATTTAAAGTTTAAAATTACTGTCCCTTGAATTTTCTAAGCCCATTAGCGATGGTTGCGAGTTTCGAAGTCTAGTTGAATTCGTTCTACAGTCTTGCTTATCATGTTATAGAAGAGCAAGTAACCAGTGCCCGCCATCCCAATTGCGGTACCTTTCACCGCGAACCCTCACTACATCCATGGTGGAAAAATAATTCGTATGTAATACTACTGAAATAATAAGAATTTTAAAATAAAATACAAACCGAATTCAACGAATAGCACTAAAAAGATCCTCTATATGTATATGTAGATAACATCCATTACCGACTGTTACTAAACCTATTACGTTATCCGTTGAGAAGTTCCGTTGTCCATCTGAAGTTCTTCATCAGATTTTTACAAAAATAATATGGGACTACTCTCAAGGTTACCAGTTCAAACAAAAAGAATCGAAATTGGTTCAAAGACGAAAATATGAGTTAACATACCAAAAAAAACAACAAAAAACAATACTTTAGTTATTGTTGGTATCCATATTGTGTTGTTTTTGGTGTACAATAACGAGTTATTGTATTGTATTGTATTGTGAGGAATTAAGAACCTCCTACTTTTTTGGAATCGGATAATGAATGATTTAAATTAAATTGTTATTCTTCAATACATCGCTAATCTGGTTAAGAATAATCTTTGTTATAATTCATTTCAGCACTTACGTACGCAACGTTATTGTAGACTACACGTTTCTCTACATCTCTACATAGTATAAAACAAAGTCGCTTTCCGCTGTCTGTATGCTTAGATCTTTTAAACCATATAAGGGATTTTTATGCGGTTTTTGCTTATATAAATATCGATAAACGACAAAATTTTTTTTTATTATATACTAGCGACCCGCCCCGGCTTCGAACGGGTGCAATAGGTATTATATACATATAAACCTTCCTCTTGAATCACTCTATCTATTAACACCGCATCAAAATCCGTTGCGTAGTTTAAAGATATAAGCATACAAACACACAGACAGCGGGAAGCGACATTGTTTTATACTATGTAGTGAAATCGGAGCGTAACAAGGGCGGGTCGTCGGTTCATTAATAAATCAACACAGTACACAGCCATCATTCAACAAAGCGAAAGACAAGATATTTTATTAATGCCTCATATCATACGAGTATAATTCCTTGTTCATAAATTAATATTCTATTCTATTCGTTCCTGTATTTCCTTTTATTAATATTTTATTTTGCCCTTTTATCTTATTCCACATGGAGCCACAGCCCATTCTGAGCAATACTGCCCACTTTCTTATTTTCTTTTTATATATATATATATATATATATATAGAGAGAGAGAGAATGTAAAGGATAAAAAAGGGTATGTTACGCTGGTTTGGTCATTTAGAACTAAACTAAACTAGTTTGGGACTAAATAACCGTGTGTGAATTGTGTCCTACAATTTATTATTATTATATATATATATATATATATATATATATATATATATATATATATATTCCAATTTATATAAATTTTGAAATATTGTAATAGATTTAGGGAATTTGACATTGAAAATTAATGTAAAAATTATTTGCACACCAAGTTGGTTGAATTCTTGTACTGGTATAACATTTAAGATCTAAGTATTGATATGACATTGTAATTCCAGCAAATAAATGATTTATAAATTATTATTATTATAAAATGTCAACGTAATGCACGTTTTGTCTCTTCCCCATGTACAGTCAACAAAGCTGTTAGGGTTACATGATCAAAAACTAAGTTTCAGTTTTCTCTTAGAGCCTTAAATGTATTTATAGTATTTTTTGGTAAAGTATAGGGATCAAAGATACCTTTTGAAATAAACATTTATCAATAAGACTTATTTATGACTTCCCCAGAAAAAATAGTTCTTAGTTACTGGCCATGTAACCCTAACAACTTTGTTGACTGTACCAGCCAAATACAGTCCACATAATAAACTTGTCCTAGGAACCCGTCCGGATGTCACAACAGTATGTAACATCACAGTAAAATAGATATATGACAACAGTAACCGCGATGCCAACGGCGCTTTGGGAAGGAATGTCTATCTGTCTGTACAAGTTTATCCACTCTTTATGTCACTGAATTAGCCTACGGCATTATTTAGTATTGAAAATGAAAATGTATTTATTTCTGTAGCTCAATAGTCTAATAACAAGGCACTCTAAACTCGTCCATGAAGATTGGCTAAATATAAACAGCAGCCCATCTCCACCGACGAGTTGCTGGTTTCAAATGCAGAATCCCGAGAAGAGCCAGCAAGAAACTCAAGGGCAGCTCTTTAATATCCTCTTTTATTCTATTATTTCAACGACAATTTAAAAAAATATGTAAAAAGTAGTAAATAATTATTCCTTACTTAATTTAATAAGGACTTACGTAAAATTACCAAGCTTACAGCTGACACTTCCCATATTGTGTAATTTAAAAATAACGGTCTCATTAATAATTTCAGTAGTAAGTACAGACGCTTAGCTAAAGGGGAATGTCTATATACATAGAAAAATACCGGCCAAGTGCGAATCAAACTTAGGAACTGAAGGTTCTGTGCTCAATCTATGGGTGGTATTAGTGTAAATAAAACTATATTACTTTTTGGGTTATATGCCGAAGTTGTTGTTTTTTGTTTTGTTTTGTAAAAAATCTTTTATCTCACATAAAAATAATTACAATTTTATAAAACAGATGACATACATTATAAAATTATCTTATTTTTACAAAACACTTTCAGGCTAAAGCACCCATAAAAGTTTACAAAACTGTTATTTGGGCATACTCATTACAACTTAAGGTTAAACATAGTTTTATAATCAGTAGTATTTACGTAAAATCTTAATCATTTTATATATTTCTCAAACTCGCTTCACAAACATTTGGGATAAAGACTGCGGCATTGCATTAACATCGCTTAGATCTTTTATAATTAATTCTGAGACATGTGTAAACAGACCCGGTCCGGCGATGGGCTCAAAACCTATCACGTTTAGGGGTCCAATCTGGATATACCCACATCTCACGAGATATTCGTGAGATGTGGGTATATCCAGTAATGGAATACCTCTGCCTACCCCCTCGGGGATAAAAAAGGCGTGAGATTATATTATTATTATTTATCTTTTATAATACGCAACTGATTTTGATGCTGTTTCCATTAATAGACATAATGATTCAAAGGAAGCTATAAATGTATAATAGAGAAAATCCGAATCTTACTTATTTTATAAACGCGAAAGTTTGTATGGATGGATGTATGGATGTTTGTTCCTCCCACGAAATTACTACTGAACGGATTTAGATGAAACTGTACAGCGTATAGAGCAGAATGACACATAGGCTATATTTTATTCCCGTATTCCCACGGGAACGGGAACTACGCTGCTGAAAATATTTGTAATGTGATGTCGTAAATACCTGTTTTTGTGCGCATGAGCCAAAGCGAAGCGAAATAGTATTGTAATAATTGTAAGAGTACTGAGTGTGACTTCCGGGGGTAGTCTTTTAGAATACATTTATTTAACTAGCTTTTCTATTGATAAACTAAAATGATATTACTATTTTTAAAATTGATATTTAAAATTAGGATTTGAATTATATAAAGCATTTTTATAAATTATTAAATTTCCCCACCCCACCCCACTTCCGGTCAGCGCCGGAAGTGGCTAAGAAGTATTTTCGCATTGAGTGGGGGGGGCTCTGCCTTCGAGTGGCAGCCACGGCACGAGTAGCGTCATTAGTGTCTCAGATCTTTTACGGTTCGGACGGGTCGTGAAAGTGATTATTGTAAGTTCACAATACAAGTGTAAAATATATAAAATAGTGCTGAGTGAAATAAAAAGTATAATTTAAAACTTGGATTGGATATATTATTGCCATAACCCGAGTGAGAGGTGTCTACATAATATTGTAAACACACTAGAGTGATTATTATAATCGAGAACTAATTTTGCAACAGACTTCTTCTGCTTTCCGAGATAAAAAATATGCAATATATCTCTCTGTCTTTCATGTATTACATTAGTTCTGTATTTCATGTATGTGTAACGTTGGCGTTTAAAATATTACTAGTTATAGATATAGAAGTATAAATTAGTGTAGACTACAAATTATATACTCAAGGGATTTTATGAGCCGTGATAATATCGTAATCTGATATTACGGTGTGACCGACCTGTGGTTGAACAAAGAAAATTACTCGACCATAAGCCTTACTGGGGTGAGGTAATTTTAATAAACGATTTCATGTAAGTACTGTTAAAGGAATAGGGCACCAACAAACTTTTGTTTGCTCTATAGAAGTAAGTGTATCCAATTAGGTATACCATGTGGTGGTCTGTAAAGTCGGTTTAGGGACGATAATTTTACGTGATAAAGTCATAAGAAAACAGTGATGGAAAATAATTGCATAATGGAGTGAGCAGTTATAGCCCGGACGGTTAAAGAGCCGGCCGAAAATCAGTGAGGCTCGGGTTCGAATCCTGGCATGTACCAATGAGTTTTTCAAAACTTACGTACATATTTATCACTAGCTCGACGGTGAAGGAAAACATTGTGAGGAAACCCGCAGGTCTCAGAATTAATTCTGAGACATGTGTAAATAGACCCGGTCCGGCGATGGGCTCACCACCTATCACGTTTAGGGGTCCAATGTATCTTGTGAAATGTGGGTATATCCAGTAATGGAATACCTCTGCCTACCCCCTCGGGGATGAAAGGCGTGAGATTATATATATATATATATATATATTGGAGTGGAAAAGAGATAGATGCGTCACACGCCGAACGGTTGCATATACTCGGCTCAGGTGAAACGTGACACTTTTTCGTGCGTGCAGCCGGCGTTTATCGGTTTATAAGACGTTTTCACGTCAAAAATAGCAGCCCTGCAGTAGGGTAACTGCCTAGTCAAATGAGTTAGGTAGTTTTTATGATCTGTCAAAATGAAAAACTGTGGAAAATGTAGGTGTAGTGAATAATTAGCTGTGACGTCATAATTTTTAGTACCTACTCAATTGCTTAGTTTTTTTTCTATTTGTAAAATTAAATCTTAATACATCATTTTAATTTCAATTCAGCCAGCGATATTGTTACGGTAAAAATACTTTCTGGCAGTACCAAAAAATATTTGAAATAAAAAAAAAACCTAATTCAATATTTACCTTTTTGTTTCGTTTTCGGCGAAACATGCATTCAACTTCCACTAGAGTGGAATCCTGTTTTTCGGTACTACACGTTAATGATCGCCCTAGGATAGATGCTTTGAGCACTTTGCCCTGCGGCTTAAAAAATACTTAATAGCTACAAGAGAAACGACTGACTATTTCCTTATACAATATACATGCAAGCCTTCATGCCTTGTTCAATACTTTATAAATACTACATACTTCTCATGAAAATCTAAATCTTTTTCTCTATTATATGGTCATTTAAAATTAAGTGCAAATATTAAAAGGGTAAATAAAAATAATAATGGAAAACTATTTTCTTCATTGATTTTTATTTTTTACTAGCTTTTAGTCGCGACTTCGCACGTTTATTTCACCCCTTTAAGGGTTGTATTTTGCAAAATCCTTTCATAATGGATGCCTAAACTATTTCAGCTATCTATGTGCAAAATTTCAAGTCTCTAGACCCAGCGGTTTAGGCTGTGCATTAATACATTACCAATCAGTCAGTCAATTTATTTGTTTGAAAAAAAAACAAGAAAAAAAACTAACATTTTCTGTCTATATATATATATAGTAAAGAATAAAAATCAATGAGGTTATATATATATATATATATATATATATATATATATATATATAATCTCACGCCTTTTTATCCCCGAGGGGGTAGGCAGAGGTATTCCATTACTGGATATACCCACATTTCACGAGATACATTGGACCCCTAAACGTGATAGGTGGTCAGCCTTTCGCCGGACCGGGTCTATTTACACATGTCTCAGAATTAAATCTGAGACCTGCGGGTTTCCTCACGATGTTTTCCTTCACCGTCGAGCTAGTGATAAATATGTACGTAAGTTTTTTGAAAAACTCATTGGTACATGCCAGGACTCGAACCCGAGCCTCACTGTTAAATAAATAAATAAATAAATTTAATGTTAAATAAATAAATTTACTAGTCATTATATTATATTTTTTAATGTATTTAGATTCATTATATTGTTATATATTATATGTTATAGAGCAGTGATAGCCCGAACGGTTTAAGAGCCGGCCGAAAATCAGTGAGGCTCGGTATCGAATCCTGCTATGTACCAATGAGTTTTTCAAAAATGTACATGCCAGTATTCAATTCCGAGCCCCACGAATGACAAAAGTGCTCTTTAAACACTGAGCTATCACTGCTTTTTCGAGGACGAGGTTTTCTGTCTATTTTATATGTTAATTCTTTTTCTCTTACATATTACACTTACAATATTTGCACTTGACTTAAAATGATATAGAAGATTTGTTTGGTGACTGTGACAAGTGGTCTGTCAAGACTCAACGTCGTCTTAATCTTAGTAACATGTAATTGCTATCCAAATTACTTGTCACGTCACTTGCCATGCCACATGGATGTGACTCGCCTCTATGACGAAGGACATAATAATATAATTGTGTAGATGCCGATCGACTATCAATCATCCGAAACCATTATAAGTCACTTAGAACGCGATGTAAGCGATAAAATTCAATGGAATGCATTCAAATTATTATATTTTTTTCTATTAAAACTATATTTTATCACCGAAAAAGATATTATATTAAGATAAGAGCTTAACAAAATTTAAATTTATTTATTTATTTATTGTTTATTCGGGAAACAAACAGTTATAATACCACAAATTAATCTAACGTAAATAATAATGAATAGAACCAGTAAAGTTTCCACTATTATACAATACAAAGAGTGAACAGAAATATTTATATATAAGTAAGTAAGTAAGTACATAGTATGTAATGATTTCCGTCTTTTGAATTCAATAAAACCATAAATATAAAATGATTACGCTTATGCCTTATCCCAGAAGGGGGTTGGCAGAAGTACCTATTCGATTCGCGGAAGTGCCCACTTTTTACCAGTATATTTTTAACCCCACAAACGTGATAGGGGTAAGTTATTCGCTGGATCTGTGTGACTTTTGTCAATGCCTTAAGCTTAAGTTCGCCATGTGTATGGCTTTTTTGGTATATACATGAAGTTAAATAAATAACATTAGACATGTTTAAGGTTTAAGGTTTAAGATATTTATTTCTCTTTAAGAATACAATTCACTTAGCAAGAGAAATACAAGAGAATACTTTATGTGCACAACTTAACTTAGCCTAGTAAGCGTCTTCGAACGGACTACTTTATTCGATAACATACTCGTATTTAACTACACATAAAGAATGCAAAAAATAATTATGACAATATTTGAGTCAGAGGTGGGTAGAACTTAAATAAATGCAAAGTTGAAAACTGACCAAGATGACAAAAGCACTTATTAGGAAACAGTTCCCATCACAAAAGGCGATAGCAATTGTTATTGATTAACAAATTCAGAGAAATCCTTCAAAATGTGAAATTTAAGTTTGATTTTAAACAGTGAAAACGACTGTATTTCTTAGATTATTTCATTAGACATGTTTCCATGTGGCTTAGTAAAAGAATAACTTGTAGCTCGTTAAAAAGTGTAAAAGATATAAAATGTGAAATAGAATGTTATCTCTGTAAAATAAATTTATATTCTCCAGTAGCCGCTCGCATTTCAGAAGCATCCGTTTGCAGAGTTTATCCAATACAGCCCCCATTAGGCCGATTCGTTTCACCGATAAAAACGTACTTTGTTTCGCGTCACGTCTGTTATTTTTTACACCCCGCGTTTTATTCCAACTTTTGTTCTCCCATTTTTCAATCATTAACCCGTTCCGTAAATATTTCATTATGTAGTCGGGCTATTGAAAGGCATTTGTATTGTTGTCGAGATAAAAGAGATTCATTTGTTTAAATTGGAAACGAAATTGTGTTGGTCACGGCTGCTTTTAGAGCAACAATATTGTTTTGTCGTATTTTAAGCTCAAGGGTCAGTTCACAACGAGACGCGACGCGACGTGACGGGGCGCGTACTTTTTAAGATTGCGATACAAAATACATGATATATCAACTCCCCTACTTCCTACTACACTAATGAGTGCCATAGCGCCCTGTATTCAGACCTCTGGCTCAGAAGGAAAGGTCACTACCGGCTGAGCCAACACGCCCGTAAGAGCCGCACGGCTTTGAGAGAAGAGCACCTTTGAAACCACCCGTCAGCCACGAGTACCTACGCATCGGACCTTTATCTTTAAAATACGTTATGAAGGATTTCGGATACTCTTCACACACGCACGGTTAAACAGCCTGATTCACATGATGAAAATCAGTGAGACTCGGGTTCGAATCCTAGCATGTTCCAAAGAGTTTTTGAAAAAACTTACGTACCTACATATTTATCACTATCTCGACAGTGAAGGAAACACATCGTGTAGAAGCCCGCAGGTCCCAGAATTAATTCTGAAAAATGTGTAAACAGACCCGGTCCAGCGATGGGCTCACCACTTATCACGTTTAGGGGTCGAATATTCTCGTGAAAAGTGGGTATATCCTGTAATGGAATACCTCTGCCTAACTTCTCGGGGATAAAAGATGCGAGTTTAATATTATCGTTATATTTACACATCAAGACGCATATCGTGACGACTGACCAGACCATCGACGCATTCAACGCATGACTTTGCGACACAGACCTACGCACAATTGTCTGCAAAAGTTACTTCAAGCCCTGTGATGTAGTGTGAGGTTTTGCTTTTGTATGTCTACGTGATTACATATTAAAAGCCACTACATTCCAATTACCGGCTTCGTAGAACTTATCTTGAACAAACAAATGTAGTGTTTTACTGGCATAATTAATATTATTGATTAATGAGCAACCCATTCACAGACTACCCACGTTGCGAGAGTATAATTAGATTTATTCCTAAGTTAATCTCGTAATGGATTTAGGTCATAAACAAACACTAACTCTGATAAAAATACTAAATTGCTTCCTGTGGGTTTACGAGCTCTTTTTACTACTTGGAAACATTTCTTAAGAGCAGTGATAGCCTTACGGTTAAAGAGCCTGCTTTACATGATGAAAATCACATACACTACCACTGACTCACTCACTCACTCACTCACTGATTGACATAATTGTTCTCCCAGAATCAGTCGTTTTGGAGTAAAGTCATGTAGGAGACAAGTGTACAGTGTGACGGAGTGACCCCGGGAAAATTCTGACTTTTCAAAAACAAAATGGCGGCCAAGCTCGCCTATCGCATCTCTTTTGTTTTCCGGCCGATCCAATTGAAATTTTTGGAATCTGTAGAACTGTTTAGATGATTAACGAAAATAATTTAAAAAGTTGAAAAAAACAAAATGGCGGCCGCGTAGTAATATTTCAAAGTTAAGGCTTTTGTAGACCCCACTTGACCCGAATTAGTCGCATGGTTGCCGACATCGTGCAGTTACAAGTACCTAGCACGTCATCTTTTTAGACACATCCCGTAGTCTACCATAAAAATCTGAAAAACTGAAAATCCAAGATGCTGCCCTGTGATTGGCTCTCAAAGAAAGGGATGGATTTTACCAGATTTTGAATGTCTATTTTCGGCAAGATGGCGATACCTAAGCGAGTTCACTTGTATAGCAGCGTTGGAGGTCTCACTACGTAGTGTTGCCATGTTTAAGATTTTTTCCAAAATTTTTTACTTTTAATGCAAAATGTCAAACCTCTAAATTTTATTTATTGTGCAAAAACGAGTGACAGTCAAAAGTTACTGTCGATGGAACATTTTACTACTCCCTATGACCTTTTGTAGGTTTTTAATTTTCACATGGCAACACTGAAATTTATAGCTAATTTAATTCTTAGGGTAGACCTCAAAAGACCTGAATTGATCTCCCAGATGCCAATATGCTATAGAGAAGTGATTGGTGTCATTGCATAGGACATATCCTGTAGTTTACTAGAAAAATCCGAAAAACTGAAAAAACAAGATGGCCGCTCCGGTATTTCCTCTTAACTAAAAAATTAAGATTTTTATAATTTTCATCGGCATTTTCCAGCATGTTGGCAACACTTTAGAAAGTTGGCTTGTAAGCAGCGATTGTGGGTCTCAGTAAAGAGTATTGCAATGAAAAGTAATATTAAACAAATTTTATTATTTTTTGACTAAAAAATTACATAGATATTCACATATGGAATATGCTGTAGTTTTCCAGAAAATTATCAAAAATGGCTAAAACAAGATGGCCGCCCCAAAATTAGACTTTATTTCTTTGTCACAATCGAACCGCACAGAGATACGTGTGGTGCGACATCTAGTTATTATTATATAGCTTACACATCAGAATAACACATAGGCCATATTTTATCCCCTTATTCCTACGGGAACGGGAACTACGCTAGTGAAACCGCGGGGCACTGCTAGTAAACTATAATTTTCCCACGGGAACGGGACTGGTGAAATCAGGGAACCATTAGAGCTATTTATTGAACGACTTAAAAAAAAGGGCCAAGATATTTATTTTATTCTGTTTTTTAGTATTTGACGGTTCATGTCACGGTCTGGTGACAGATGGACAGACAAACGGACAACGGAGTCCCGTTTTACCCTCCCGTAGGGTCCCATTTTACCCTTTGAGTACGGAACCCTAAAAAAGAAGAAAGCTAAATTATGATGCCATCTCAGTTAAGTAACGGGCTTTAATATTTATATTAATTAAGCCTCTAATAAGCGCATCGAATATTCAAACTACGTTATTTTCATTATTCTAATCGGCGCAATTTCTGAACCGAATACATTTTCAAAATGGCGTCCCGTGTTGTTACTCGACTTGCTGTTGTTGACGTGAAACTGTTAACTAATTTGTATGTTGTTGGGCCTCATTAATCTAGTTTACAATATTGCTTTGGTGTACGTTATAAAGTTTTAAATTGTCCTCATAATTTGGTAGTATGTATTATGAACATGCAAGTCTATTCCGTAGGCCATGCTTGTAGCCTCCTCACATGAACAAGATTTGTCGGTTTTGGTCTCTTGGCGATAACATGTCTAAATAATTTTACTAATCATTATATAATAATAATATAATCTCACGCCTTTTTTATCCCCGAGGGGGTATGCAGAGGTAGGTATTCCATTACTGGATATACCCACATTTCACGAGATATATTGGACCCCTAAACGTGATAGGTGGTGAGCCCATCGCCTGACCGGGTCTATTTACACATGTCTCAGAATTAATTCTGAGACCTGCGGGTTTCCTCACGATGTTTTCCTTCACCGTCGAGCTAGTGATAAATGTGTACGTAAGTTTTTTGAAAAACTCATTGGTACATGCCAGGACTCGAACCCGAGCCTCACTGTTAAATAAATAAATAAATAAATTTAATGTTAAATAAATAAATTTACTAGTCATTATATTATATTTTTTAATGTATTAAGATTCATTATATAGTTATATATTATATGTTATAGAGCAGTGATAGCCCGAACGGTTTAAGAGCCGGCCGAAAATCAGTGAGGCTCGGTATCGAATCCTGGTATGTGAGTGTACCAATGAGTTTTTCAAAAATTTACATGCCAGTATTCAATTCCGAGCCCCACGAATGAAAAAAGGGCTCTTTAAACACTGAGCTATCACTGCTTTTACTTTTTATTATTATATGGGGACACATATACCCGTAAAATGTATTATATAGGGACCTTAGATATTCTAACGAATTAAATTTAATAACAATATAAAATAATAAGAATAATATAATCTCACGCCTTTTATCCCCGAGGGGGTAGGCAAAGGTATTCCATTACTGGATATACCCACATTTCACGAGATATATTGGACCCCTAAACGTGATAGGTAGCGAGCCCATCGCCGAACCGGGTCTGTTTACACATGTCTCAGAATTAATTCTGAGACCTGCGGGTTTCCTCACGATGTTTTCCTTCACCGTCGAGCTAGTGATAAATGTGTACGTAAGTTTTTTGAAAATCTCATTGGTACATATCATTTTTTAAATAGATAATGGGTTCAATTCTACAACACCGTCTAAACCTCTTAATTTTATTTGACAGCTGCTAAAGCATTTTGCTATTCTAGGCAGTACTGTCAAAATCAAATGACAGGACTAAAAATGAATCTGACGTTCCTAATTTATCTGGCCAATTCAATTTAGGTTTAGCGACCTTATGGCTATTCTGTGGACGCCATTTTAAGCATTTTAGAAATGTCATCACGGCTAAACCTCCTAAATTTAGCGGCGATTAAAATGGTGTCGCTTAAATTAGATTATAGGAAAAATCCCGACATATTTGTGTTTGTTCAAGTTTCAAGATATGTTCCATATTTTTAGAAATAGTCAAGAGGGTTTTTGGTGGAAATACGAAAAGGGGGATCATGTTTTTTTGTTAAATTTATATTTTGCTGTATATTTTGGGTTTTGACTAATAATATTTTGTGTGGCAGGTGTCTGTGAAGGTGTGCAGTGAATGGAAAGTTTGATAAAATGCATAGGATCGACGTTGTTAGATTGCCGAAGTCATTTAATAAAGTCTTCAGTAAAAGTACTATAATTTTACTGTCGATGATCCAAAAAGGGGTGTTGATGACTCAGTATTTTTGTACATGGACTCCAAAGCAGAGCCGTTTAACTAAGAAATTTGAAGATTGCTGAAGATGTTATTGAATTAACAAGAAAACAAAGACTGAGGACGAGGCACATATCCATTTAAAGATAAACTTAACTGAAGACGAGGCAGTACGGTCTATGACTCTAGCCCGTCCAAAGAAAAAAAATCTATTTGATAATACCTTTTCAGTGTTGCCCGAATAAAAGTGACTTTATTATTTGAAGTAAAACAAGAAAATATAAATTAAACCTATGTTAAAATGATAAAAATGGCATCGAAAGTAATCGTTGAGAACTTTATTTACATATTAATAAATATATACACATTTATTATTGTATTTTTTTTAGATTTCATTCATTCGTTCACTCAGCTCTTTTTTTATTTGTAATTGCAACACTATTCAACTTAGGCATTTTACGCTGTGGTTATAGACTATCTAAATTTAGTAACCATGGCGTTTTAGAATTGCATTTGGCTTAGCGGCTGCGTAAAACTAAATATAATTTAAGAAATTTAGTTTTAAGCTATTTAGGCAGTGGACGCGTAGAATTGAACCCAATATTATATGTCACATAAATACTCACCGAACAATAAAAAAATACAGCTCAGCTCCGCCGCCCACATAATGTCCGATGTCCTTTCACATTGCGTCACACTACACTCCGCATTAATTCAGCACAACACTCACTAGCATAACTTGTCTGTACATCGGTGTGTGCATCGCATGGTGTCGCGATTGATTGATCAATTGATTTTGCCTGTGAACAAAGAAAGCTATTGTTAGTTTCTTCGGAAGGGTTTTTTGGCGCACTACCTAACGACAGTCACGACGATTTGAGCATCGCACTAAATGTTAAAATTCGTCGCAGTCGACGTGCTTAAATCTTGTAGAGTTCTGTCAAAGGTCGCTATGTCATGAAAATCCTAATTATGAATCGGAGTACGCAAATTCTTTATTTTAGAACAGTGATTAAAGGTTAAAGAGCCCGCCTCTCATGGTGAGCTTTCGAGTTAGGGTCTTTTTAAGTATTTTAGTTTTTATGTAGTATTAGTAATAAGCTTTAATAAAACTTACGAACACATTTATCACTAGCTTGACGATGAAGGAAAACATCGCGAAGAAAAGAAGTGGTGAAAATTTCCTGTAATGGAATACCTCTGCCGGGAGTGAGATTATTTATTATTATTCTATTTTTTATTTGGGTCGAAATTTTTATTTAGAAAATTACTCAACGGAAATGTAGGTACCCACTGTTCCCACCACCCTATACGTGACAGGCGGTAAACACGCTGGACTCCGGTGCTAGTGTAATAGCCACTGAGTCCAACTTATTGTGCCTCTATACTTTTTCTTCACCTTTGGCGAGTAATAATTGTGTTAAAAAATGATTTTTGTATTCCTTGCACTCACACTCAGAATTTCAAAACGGATCTCCTTAGAGGGGATGTAAAAAGGACGATTAACTTTTATGAGTATTAGTAACTCTCCCCGAAGTAAAATAATCTTGTTTCAAATATGGCCCGAATAAAAACTCATTCAGCTATACAACATTAAACATAATTTGTAAAATCAATAAAATTAACTTATTCTTTCGATACTAGTAATCGTAGTAATTACTATCGACCCATTATTTTACCTTAATATGTAGATAAATGGCACAATAATTATATACTCATACAGAGAAAGAAACATAAAATGTAATATACTGGTATGACGTGTATGAATAACTTTACATAGGTACAACTACATATAATGACTTCGTAAAAACTCTCTCTATATCTATTATTTTACATTTACACTTCTATATTATATTATAAAGTGAAAAAAATTGTATTTTTATGTTTTTTTATGTTTGTTACGAATATACTCAAAAACTGCTGGAGCGATTTTTAAAATTCTTTTACCTATGGAAAGCTAGAAGATCCCTGAGTAACAAAGGTTATATTTTATTTCCGTAATCTCACGGTAACAGGAGGGATCCAGTAATGGAATACCTCTGCCTACCCCCTCGGGGATAAAAGGCGTGAGATTATTTATTTATTTCGACTCAAACACTACTGGACCGATTTAAAAAAAATATTCAAGAATAAATTGTAGAGCAGTGATAGCCCGGACGGTTAAAGAGCCGGCCGAAAATCAGTGAGGCTCGGGTTCGAATCCTGGCATGTAGCAATGAGTTTTTTAAAACTTACATACATATTTATCACTAGCTTGACGGTGAAGGAAAACATCGTGAGGAAACCCGCAGGTCTCAGAATTAATTCTGAGACATGTGTAAATAGACCCGGTCCGGCGATGGGCTCACCACCTATCACGTTTAGGGGTCCAATGTATCTCGTGAAATGTGGGTATATCCAGTAATGGAATACCTCTGCCTACCCCCTCGGGGATGAAAGGCGTGAGATTATATTATATATTATATTATATTCAAGAATAAAAAGCTTATATTTTAAAATATAAAATATGCTAGTAGTATCGTATATTATCGTACAGGAACGGGACTTACACTAAGTTAGAACGAAAACAGTACAACTGTAAAAACCGCAACCAGTTTGGTATTGTTGTTTGATACGCGTTACAAGCATACCGATAGACAGACAGACCAATCTAAATCCAACCGCAGGTCGTCACTAATGTGAGTTGAATCTATCCTTTTCAAAAGAAAATATAATGATAATTATATACCTAATTATAATCAAATTTATTAAGATAGTTGAAAGTTATAATAAAAACTATTACCAAAGAAAAAGTTTATAATGTATAACCTTATTATGTAACCTTGTATAAGTAATTAATTAAATATTCAATTTCAAAGTTAATTACCAAACTAAATATCGACGGGCCCATGAAAAGGGGGCTGGGGTTACACATGCTTCAGAATCAATTCCGAAGTCTGCTGGTAATTTTTTTTTCCTTCACCGTCAAGCTAGTGATGAGTATATACATAAGTTCAAAAACTCTTTGCTACATGACCTCACCAGAAACCATGGGAGGATGGCTGCAACAGGTCTCAGAAGACCTGTCTTGGTCTTTATGTTCAAAGAAATTAACAAGAATTTAAACAGGTATGGAGGTACGGTATACAATATACATACGAAGCATCTATCATTTTCAAGTGTACTCACAGCAACAAATGTCAGTGATTCGACCATTTTCACAAACAAAAGCCTTCACAATAGCGGGAACTATTGCCGACAAACAAAACACTATCCAAGGTAATGAAAATCTGATAATTTTCCTTCAATCAATACCTTTATTTCTAGGTGTCATGATATTTTTGAAGTATTTTCTGAGCGACTTTTGAGCTTCAAGCCGAAAACAGAATTACTTAAGTTATTTATTCCATAACTGATCCTTTTTTTTAAAGTAATCCATTTTTTGATATGGTATATTTACTATATATAGGTATTTAATCTAATTTGTTAAAATGACAACTCCAGTATAGAAAAATTACAACTATTATTAAAATTACAACTCTAGTATAGAAAAATGACAACTATTCGATAATCAATCGAGTACATCATGAAATGGAATCGTACCTACTCAAACATTTAAAAGTCATGCTATCAAATTAATCGTGGTTACCAACTATTTGTATGATATTTTTATGTTATGTTAACAGCTTTACCGTAACTTCGTTGTCGTGTAATTGTATTATTTAACATTATTGAATCGGCTCGCTTTGTTTCAGTTTATCAAAATAAAATATATCTTCTAAATTTTCGTATTTTCATTTCGTATTCCGCAGGGCAAGACATAACTAAAATTTAAGCGTTTATTCCCGTTAAACCAAAAAAAATATTAAAGTCCTTTGAGCAATTTATAAAGCCTATTCAAGACACTTTCAGTCAAAGAGAAAAATTCTAATAACGGTCTGTTGTGTATAAAATTCTAGTAACTGGAGGTATCTACAGACGAACAATAGTCATAGAGAAACCAGTGGATTAGCAAATTACGGTAGAGGCAGTCAATCTTCATATAAGAGTTCAGAGTGCCTTGTTATTAGACTATTGACGTTTCTAAGTGTACCTTTTTTTTTACCTACAGAAAATAAATGATTTTGAATAACGTTTTATAAATCGATGAACGCCGGCTGCGCGCACGAAAAAGCATGACTATTGTCACGTTCCACCTGAGCCGAGCGTGCAACCGAAAGCGCGGAACAAGCAAAAGAGAGGCACGATCGGCCTAATTCGGCTTGTGACGCATCTATGTCGCTTCCTCTCCAGTATGAAATGTTTTCTTATGATTTTAGCACGTAAAATTATCGTCCGTAAACCGACTTTACAGATGACCAATTTTTTTTATAGAGCTCATAGTAGAGTTGACGACCGATGGTGCAGAAAGGTTATCGAGTTGAGATCACTCAGTAGCAAGCACAGTACGAGTTACAAACATTATAAAGGTCACGGAAAGCCGTTAGACGCAAACCGCTGATCGGTTCTGAAAGACAATAGCGATGCTAACTTCAACAGTATATGACATTGATGAAGAATATTCTTTTTATAAATGACAACATTTCGACTTAAAAAATATACATGTAGGTAGATGCCTTTATACCTAAGGAAGGCAGAGGTTATTCCATTCCTGGAAATACTCACTTTTTATCAGTTGGTTAATTTTTTTGGGTCCCATAACGTAACAGGCGGGGGATCCTATCGGACCTGGTGGTGGTTCATTTCGATATGTTTATTTATCAAAGCGTCTAATATTATTTTTTCTTTTCTTTGATAAAAGTAGTTAGCTCTCAAATTATTAACGTAACATTCATACATCCATTGAAAGCCACTAACGTTTTCAATACATTGATGATAAGTGAGGCATTGTATGAGCAAACAAAAGACATCCAACTTTTGTAAGGCAACATTTACACACCGTCAAAGTTACTGAAGGACATTTTGTTCGAGGAAAACTCGATACATTATTTGGAAACTTTTCTAATCAGTCCAAGTAATGTCGCGTGGCCTGTTTATAGACAAATCTATATTTACTTCATACAATCATAATAATACTACTGATGGCCCTGATGGAAGAGCGACCGGCTCTGATACACGAAGCACAAGTTTTTCAGAAGGTTTAGGCGCAGAACGTCCTATTCGCAAAACGTCCCATTCTCAAAAGGTCCCATTCGCACAGAGTCCCATTACGCATGATACCAGTAAATGTAGGAGAAATAAAATGTTACTCATAGTTATTACAAAAAGTAGTTTTTTTGACAAATTTTCTTTGAAGCTTACGGACATATCTATCACAAGCTCGACGGTGAATCAGAATATTGCGAGGAACCTGCAGGCCTTTGAATTGGTTGCAGACGATGAACTCCCATATCACTTTAGGGTCCAAAAATTACAAAGGTGAAAAGTGCCTTCCCCATATAATACGTGAGCGTTATTTATCAGTTTAAAATATTTTTAAATCATAAAAAATACATGCATGTTAAATTTGTATAAGACTGTTTACATATACTATACAATATTTTAGCTATATTTGTTCAACGACTGTTCCTCGTCCTATTTTGTTATTTGCCATGTTTTTCAAGACCGAAAAGATTTATGGGTAAGTAAAGAACCATATAAAACCTAAAACATTTATTGGTGACGCCATATGGAAGCCATAAACATAATTTCATTTGCGAAAGCATTCGCACGTTGCCTCGTAAAATCATTGTGTGACTCCGGCATTTTTTGTAATTATACCAATTAAAGTGCCATAATTGGTTTTATTGGAAAGAGCCAGAAATTATGGGCCTTGAATGTGCTTGAGAATTGCTTTTGTGGCACGCGCTTCTTGCCACCAAGCCACAGCTCGAACACGCAATGAACAAGATTTAGTAGGGCCACTGAATTCCGCTAGTGAAAACTCGCAGAAACTAATTTTCGTAGACATGAGACCTGGATGGATGGATTTTTTGCCCTCAAAAACCTGTCTTAGTAATAAAAAATGTGAAAAAAATATATATTGATATCGTTAGAAGATTTTTCAAGGCTGCGATCACGAAATTCATATAAAATAATCTAATATACGTATAATAAAATATTGCTCATTTAGTTATGGATTTTCTGAAGTTTTTTTCTATATTTGTAGGAGGTAATCTTTGAAAATACTGATCTAATTCAGATTTTTTTAAGGTTAAGAAATTTACAAAGAGCAGTGATAGCCCGGACGGTTAAAGAGCCGGCCGAAAATCAGTGAGGCTCGGGTTCAAATCCTGGCATGTACCAATGAGTTTTTCAAAACTTACGTACATATTTATCACTAGCTCGACGGTGAAGGAAAACATCGTGAGGAAACCCACAGGTCTCAGAATTAATACTGAGACATGTGTAAACAGACCCGGTCCGGCGATGGGCTCACCACCTATCACGCTTAGGGGTCCAATGTATCTCGTGAAATGTGGGTATATCCAGTAATGGAATACCTCTGCCTACCCCCTCGGGGATGAAAGGCGTGAGATTATATTATTATTATTATTAAATTTACACAGTTCTTGAGTGACATAGGGTTTTATTGACTTCGGTGAAATTGGTATACAAATCCAACAATAATAACGAATAAAACGTAAAAGTATAATTAGCTATCTTTCCAAAGTAAATAAATAATCTCACGCCTTTCATCCCCGAGGGGGTAGGCAGAGGTATTCCATTACTAGATATACCCACATTTCACGAGATACATTGGACCCCTAAACGTGATAGGTGGTGAGCCCATCGCCGGACCGGGTCTATTTACACATGTCTCAGAACTAATTCTGAGACCTGCGGGTTTCCTCACGATGTTTTCCTTCACCGTCGAGCTAGTGACAAATATGTACGTAAGTTTTTTTAAAAACTCATTGGTACACGCCAGGATTCGAACCCGAGCCTCATTGATTTTTCGACCGGCTCTTTAACCGTCCGGGCTATCACTGCTCTAAAATTTTATTTATATTCATTAATTTAGGCTTATCAACCTTTGTATATTCCAGAAGGTGAATAAAGTCGCCGAGAAAAACTACTCCATATACTATTACTATTATAATAAAATGAGAAAACTAATGACTGACTGACTGACTCATCAACGCACTGCCAAAACTAATGAAGCTCTACTTGAAATTGGGACAGTAGATTCATTTTATATCCTAAACGACAGATAAAAAAGGATTTTTCGGAATTCCCACGGGAATGGGAAAAAAGGGATCAGCTGCGCCACCACTGGGTGCCTGCTAGGATTCTATATATTATACTCCTTCTGTGAAACATTTTACTTATGTGAAACGTTTTGTACGAATACAAAATTTTAATAATACTCGTTCTAAAAGGATTCCGTCTACGACGGGCTTTTTGTTGAGAGAGGAATAGTATTCATCCCCAAAGTGAAGTGAAGAGGTATTCCGTTTCTGAAAATATCTACTTTTTGCTTGTGTATTTTTTCGATCCCTACAAGCGAAAAATATTTGCCATTTTTCCTAAGAAATTTTCATTATTATAATAATTACAGGTATCTATTTGTTATGCAAACTATGCAAAGCTGCAAAGTAGATTTTTGGCGCGAGTACTTGTATTGAAATCTAAGCAAGCGAAGGACTAGGATTAATCGAGTGAAGTGGTTCAAATAGAGCATCGTAGCGACGGTTTCAAAGGTATAAGACGCAGAATAAACTTTGCTGCCAAGCGAAACACACAAGTTTTCACCTCACTACAGCAAGAAAAATAATAAGTGCAACGGACCACTACGATTACGACATGAAATAATTATTAATTTGTTTTCAGTAAGCTAGCAGAAAGGATTGAATTTTAAAAACTCTTTCCATGCTATCGGAAAAAATGCACTTTTGCACTCAGATTTCGAACGAAACAGAATCTTTCCAAGCTTATGAGATGAACAGATATTTAATAAGGACTCACTTAAATGTTTAGGCATTTAAGTGAGTCGCTTAGTTCAAGTGTGCGGCGGGTACTCTAATTATGACCTAAATCACGTGGCCAGAGTGGTTAACCGCAGCAGTGCCGTGATGTAAGCCTTTTAATCTCATCTCAAGTCTGACTACAAGAGATTTTCATTTGGAATAATTGAACCGTTTTAAAACATCTTGGAGCCTACAACCCTTAATTTTGTCTATATTTGCATGTTTGAGTAATGAGATAATTATAGGTAATAAGGCACACTAAAGTTAAGCTAAAAGCTAAGCCTATGGCTGTATGATACCATTCACGATGGCACTATGCACAATAGATTTTTTTTGTATTTTAAGACATTGGACATATTCTGAAAGTAAGGTGACGTCTGTTATACCAAAACAAGTTCTACAAGAACTCGGTTATTGCTCCTTATATTAGTCAGGGGCCCAACCTTATTTATTTTATTTATATGTCTAGTAGGCTATAGAATATAATAAAATTGTAGCGTCGCTGCATAGAACGCGCCAATAGACGGCCGAGTTCTATACCGCGCTATCGAAGTTTTCTAATGAGTTTGTATAAATAAAACTGTCCAACATCAACTAATTGGACCGCGGTCTCCAGGCACGATCATCTGGCCTGGTTGAAGATCTTCCCCTTTCACGATGGATTAGCTTTCTACCTCCGCTCCTCCATAGAATGATAAATGAATGAGATTGGCATAAGTTGCAGAAAAGTCACTAAAATGAAGTCTGATGCATATTTTTTAACAAAAAAAAAGGAAGGTTTTCTGACCGACAGCTGTATGTTTGTATACGTCACAGTGTTATTGTCACAGCCATAATATTATTATTTTACTAGTGGTATTATTATTGCTCCCACTTTGTACACGAATACAACATCGGAAAGACAGTAATTATTACAAAGTTTCCTATTATTTTGATTTTGTAATTAATGTATTCCTTAGTAACTAGTATTATATTAATTAAGCGTTTGTAGGAATGAAATACAAATTTATAAAACTAAAACTTATATGATTTTTATTTTATTTCGATTCCAAAAAGAATACAAAAAAAATGGCTGCGTCTTTTTGTTTAAAGTGGATTATATGTTTCGTTTCCCACTTCTTAAAGGGAGAGAACCCACTATTATCCTACAACCTAAAACTGCCTACTTCCACGTAGTGCTATGTTAGCCTTTCAAAAGTTCAGCGGAGACTGCGGACGACGGTCGTCTCGGTAGAGATGCCAAGCCGAGCTTCCGACTGGGAAGTCATAACATAGTTTTCGGACAGTCCGAACTCTATCCCAAGTAAAGGCAAACAAAGGAAAGTTATTATTTCTTTTCATTTATACATGTGTAGTTTTCCGTTGGAGTATGTAAAGTAAAACATTGACTGTTCACTTCCCGGTTTTACCCATCAATAAATAGGATTGTTTTATTTGACCCTGCCTTCTAAGTCGGAGGTCGCGGGTTCGATTCCCGCTCTTGGCCAACATTTGTGTGCATGAACATGTCTGTTGGCTTCGTGTCTGGGTGTTTAATATTTATTTAGTTGTTTTTCATAATTTCTTACTATTATTATTATTATTTGGTGCGCTGCTTGAACTAAAATATATTTACGCTGTACCTCGACGGATAGAGGTAACACTAGGTCTAATTACAATAAATAATAAATAAATAAATTGGGGACACAATTCACACACTGTGATTCAGTCCCAAACTAGGCAGGCCCTGTACTATGGGTACCCAACAACTGATAGACTTACTTAAATAAATATTAAACACTTAGACACGAAACAGACATGTTCATGCACACAAGTGTTGGCCCCGAGCGGGTATCGAATCCGCGACCTCCGATTCAGAAGGCAGGGTCACTACCAACTGAGCCAGCAGGCCTGTAAAACATAATATAATTGTTTAACGTACCCTCCGAAGCATAATAGAGGCTGTAAAACAATGCCACTAGGTAGTACCTATCCATTGCGGTCAGCCGGCCTCCAACATTACAGGCCTGTCGGCTCAGTTGGTGATGTCACGGGTTCGATTCCCGCCCGAGGCCAACACTTTTGTATGAGTATGTTTATCAGCTGTTTAGTACGTAGTATGTATAGGTTCTGCATAGATTGGTTAGTGACATAACAGTATGTTAATACGATATTTGACAGCTTAGTCAAAGTAATTACTTTTTATGATCTGTCAAAACGAACATTGACTATGGATAATGTACTGAGTACGGAGTTGTGACGTCAGCATTTTTTTATACTCAATTTCATAGCTTTTTTGGTTGTTCTATCAACCAAATTAAATTTTGTTTTTTAAATGAATAAGGTAATTACGTTTGTTTCAATTTAATTGCGATAGGCATCCTTTAAGAAAGCTCGTACCATGGCCCCGTCTTTGCCTTCGGGCTAGCCTAACAGTCAAGATACAAATATAAGACGACCTTCACCGAGCTGCTTATTTGATGAAAAGTATTTTCTATCAAATTTAAGATGTTAAAAAAGATATCGCGAGTGGGTTGGCTGGAAAAATTCAGTCCAGGATATAATATAATCTATTATTTAAAATATTTAGTGTATCGCTATCCTTTTGTATTTCACGGCAAATAGCATGCGCACTCTCTTTCATTCAATGATGGTTCGCTGAGGCTTTTCAGTCGTCCGTCTTAATCACTCGCAGCAATATTTTGATTCTTAACAACCGGAGTTCATTAATTTCAAGACTGTTTTCATATTCTATAGACTTCAGACTTTCGATTGGTATGTAATTTGTCTATTTAACAAACCAGTGCAAAGTTAACAATTTTTTATTGTATCCTGGACTGAATTTTTTCAGCCAACCCACTCGCGATATCTTTTTTAACATGTTAAATTTGATATAAAATACTTTTCAACACACTTGCTCATAAAGTGGCTCTAATTTCACTGCAATTAGGCACATAATGACACCTATAATCAAACTGAGACTTTTTGTTTGCTATTATTCACTAGTGAGTTATAGATTTTTTTTTTCAATTTTGTTGCTAGAGTTGCTTTGTTCTTAAAAAAGTTTCGATACAAAAAAGATCGTATTCAATCGTACTAATAAATTAATACACAAATATGGCTTGCTCATTTCATGCAACTTCGTATTTAAATAGATCATTTCAACTTGTACGTGTTTAATAAACAAAACTTTCACTCAAATATAACTTTGGTTTTCTCTGTAAAAACTTTAAATACCCCATTTTGTACGTGGCTAAAACGCTATCCACGACAAACCAAAGAAAAAGAAACCTAATTTTTTTAGTCCATGGCCGATCGCCATTGTAAGATGCGAGCGCATAGGAAAACGAGGCTGTATGGGCCTAGATCCTTTTGCCTTTTCCAAATTATATAAATAAAAAATTGGAAAACCAATTAATTTTCCCCGCCATTGCGAATGATTATTTTAAAATGATTTTTTAGTATTATTTATTCACAAGTGTGTTGAAAAACGTCGTATGATACACGTGTGTATTGATGATTACCGTCCTCGGCTCTCTTATGACCCTCGCCTACGGCTCGGGTCTCAATGGCGCCTCAGCGGTAATCACCAACTTTACTCACTTGTACCATAATGTACTATTTCATCAAATAAGCAGCTCGGTGAAGGTCGTTCTTATATTGGGGTCCTCTGCTATAGGGTCTATAAGTATAAGCCCATCATTAACAAAAAATGAGTCTAGCTTTATCTTTACAAATACACCGAGCATTTTCCTCCAAATATTTAGTGTTCCCATATTGATATTGAGAGTTAAGTCTATTCAATCAGACAAAGATATATGTGATACCAAAAGAGAACAACGGTTCATGTTTACGAAAAAGATTTTCTTTTTCCTCATAAGTTTTCTGTCCAATACAACTAGCATTTTCATAGGAGATAAATAATAAATATCTGCTTCAGATTTGTTGATTCTATTATGTTATGGTTTCGTAACGATTGCAGAAATACTGAGAATATTTATTTTGCGATGTATGGATTTTGTGTAGTATTATCCGTTTTATGATATAGACATTTACGAGCTAATTATGTATGAACCTATTCTTATGATGATCTGAATATAATCAGATCCTAACTTATTACGTACTAGCAGCGCCCCGCGGTTTAACCCGCGTAGTTCCCGTTCCCGTGGGAATAAGGGGATAAAATATAGCCTATGTGTTATGTGTTATTCTGAAGTATTTATCTATACATATAATAAAACTCTAACGGGGCCGTGTCTGTACATGAAATATTTTTTGAAAATTTTAACGGTAGTGTATATAGTTATCGATATAGATACCGAAACACCAATTTTTGGGATTTTTGTCTGTCTGTCTGTCTGTCTGTCTGGTTGTGCACGCATCACTCAAAAACTACTGAACGGATTTTTATGAAATTTGGTATGGAGATAACTGATTACCCGGGTCAACATCTAGGGTACTTTTTATTCCAGGAAAATATCTCATTCCCACGGGAAAATATAAAAACTGGTTAAAAAGAGAAATACGTACTACTCCGAAACGATAACACTTACAAACTTGAAATATGGTAAGTAGGTGTCTTATAGACGTATACAGGCAACTACTATGAAATGATTTTTGGAAATTCCCCCGGGAACGGGAATAACGGGATCATTGGGAACCTAATAAATTGGGTCTGCTAATTGCTATATCCATACTCTTTTCTGCTTTACTGCTATTTTATTTTTCTTTGACACTGTCTTAGTGACGTTTTTGATATTTGTTCAATGCAAATGTGAATTGAGTTTTGTATTTATTTGTTACAAAATGAAGAAGCTAAGGAAAAATTTTACCAGAAGATCATGTTGAAACTGAAATTACAAAGAAAACCTAATAAATACCAATACAGAACAATACAAATGTCATGCAAACAGAAGGAATGCACGTACCAAGGTCAGTCATCCTTTACACATTCTGTTACTCCAATTAAAAACTGGTTAAAAAGAGAAATACCTACTAGGTACTCCGAAACGAACACATTAACTTGAAAAATGGTATGTAGGTGTCATATGTCGTAGGCAATCGCTATGAAGGGGTTTTTGAAATTCCCACGGGAACGGGAATACACTAGATCCACGTCTGTGACGCCGCTGGGCACTCGCTATCTTAAATAAAGAGCAACAATACTACGGTTTCCATAGGTATCCCTAAATTCAGTTACGCTAATTCATTTTTCGGAAAAAAATCACACATATTAAAAACTAGCGGTTCTGCGCGGTTTCAGTCGCGTAGTTCCCGTTCTCGACGGAAAACATGGACTATATACCCTATGTTACTCAGGGATATTGCAGCTTTCCATTGGTGAAGTTCAGTAGCCTTTGAGTTTATTCGTTACAAACATACAAAAATACAAGAATAAACCTTTCCTCTTTTTAATATTGGAAGATTTAGATTAGTGTAGATGTAGATAGCTAAAACCGATTAAGTAGTCGAAACTGAACAAACTAATTTCAGGAATTGCACTTATCCTATCCTATCCTACTAATATTATAAACGCGAAAGTTTGTATAGATGTGGATGTTTGTTCCTCTTTCACGCAAAAACTACTGAACGGATTTAGATGAAACTTTACATTTATATAGCTTATACATCAGAATAACACAAAGGCTATATTTTATCACCGTATTCCTACGGGAATGGGAAGTATTTTATCCCCGTATTGCTACGGGGACGGGAACAACGCGGGTGAAACCGCGGGGCGCTGCTAGTAAGCTATATAACTGTAAAGTTTCGTCAAAACCCGTTCATACATCCATACAAACTTTCGCATTTATAATATTAGTAAGAAGACTAGGAGCTCAGCAGCCCAAGTCTTGGCTGTTTTCCCGTTCCCTTGGGAATTTCTCAAAATCATTTCACATTCACTGCAAGCCCACATCTGAGTATGTTACATTTATTTACAAAGAGCAAATACATGTTATATTTAACCCTCCGCTGAATTTCAAATTTCTAAGTGTTTTAGCTATATAATATGTAACAGAATAAGCGCAATTCTTGAAATTAGTATGTTCAGTATCGACTACTTAATCGATTTCAGCTATTTTTAATATGTGTTAATTTTTTCCAAAAAATGAATTAGCATTGCTGAATCTAGTGCTATACCTATGGAAATCGTACTGTTATATTGATCTTGATTTAAAAAAAAATGTTTAGACACAAGTAAAGTACGAAGGCATTATATTTTTTTCAACACACTTGCTCATAAAGTGGCTCTAATTTCACTGCAATTAGGCACATAATGACACCTATAATCAAACTGAGACTTTTTGTTTGCTATTATTCACTAGTGAGTTATAGATTTTTTTTTTCAATTTTGTTGCTAGAGTTGCTTTGTTCTTAAAAAAGTTTCGATACAAAAAAGATCGTATTCAATCGTACTAATAAATTAATACACAAATATGGCTTGCTCATTTCATGCAACTTCGTATTTAAATAGATCATTTCAACTTGTACGTGTTTAATAAACAAAACTTTCACTCAAATATAACTTTGGTTTTCTCTGTAAAAACTTTAAATACCCCATTTTGTACGTGGCTAAAACGCTATCCACGACAAACCAAAGAAAAAGAAACCTAATTTTTTTAGTCCATGGCCGATCGCCATTGTAAGATGCGAGCGCATAGGAAAACGAGGCTGTATGGGCCTAGATCCTTTTGCCTTTTCCAAATTATATAAATAAAAAATTGGAAAACCAATTAATTTTCCCCGCCATTGCGAATGATTATTTTAAAATGATTTTTTAGTATTATTTATTCACAAGTGTGTTGAAAAACGTCGTATGATACACGTGTGTATTGATGATTACCGTCCTCGGCTCTCTTATGACCCTCGCCTACGGCTCGGGTCTCAATGGCGCCTCAGCGGTAATCACCAACTTTACTCACTTGTACCATAATGTACTATTATATTAATATTCTAATTGGGGTGTATAAGGAATTGCGCTGATTCTGTTTCGTGTTGTATAATAATATAATTACTTAGATCAGTCTAGGATTTCTCATTGTTTGAATGAAACATAGTAAATAAACCCGCAGGACTCGAATTCTAATCTGCTAGTATATAAATAAATTAGAATTCAAACTCTCTAATTTACTATTACGTTTTGAAAATTACATTTTTATTTTATTTTAATAACGTTGCCACAAACACTAGAAACTTAGGTTACATAGAGTTTACCTATCACCATTATTGCTACAATGATCAGTGTAGAATTAACTTTTTTTAAAGATTTAAAAACAAGACCAGTAAAATAGCACATTAATTTTGAAGAATAATATTTTTTTATAGATATAAAAAAGAGTCCGTAAATTAATTTTAAAAATATAACTATTCCTAAAAGACAATTCAAATAATAAAAAAATTTAGCCATACATGTCATACACTCTGGAGGTATGACAAAGCTACCGACCCCTCACACTTCAAAACCCGTCGACCCGTTTACCCTACAGGCAGCGCCAAAGAAATACTCACATACATACATACTATGTATGAGTATGTATTTCATAATGTAAGTAGGTAATCGTGGATATTTTGTCATCTTACCGCCCGTGTCAATCAAAAGATGATCACCATAAAGTATGTGTCTATTATTGTGGTTAATATTAATTTTATAAAGTACTAACTTTTACCCGCGGCTTCGCTCGCTCACGTTTATTTAAACGTAAACGTAATTTCACATGTGAAATTTTACATACAAGTCTTTTTAATTACGATGAAATCACACTTGCTACTGGAAATGAAATATGATAATAGCACGACTTGTGAATTCATTGATTTTAAAAGTAGAAGGCTAAGCGACGTAGAGTAGCATATGCGATGGGTAAATATTCATTTCATGTGTTTTTTCTAATGCTACTTTTAATAATAAAATACGTACACCCTGAACACATTACACACATTCTACTGAAGTCGGATAAAACAAAAAGGATGAGAAGAATTATGTTTGCGGTTGTATAGTTACCCGACTCTATGTACCTAAATGTAAGTATGTGAATTTATTTCTTTGCCACTGTTCGTAGTAACGGTTTGACAATTTTAAAGTGAGTTGTCACTAGATTTCTATATATATATATATAATCTCACGCCTTTTTTTATCCCCGAGGGGGTAGGCAGAGGTATTCCATTACTGGATATACCCGCATTTCACGAGATATATTGGACCCCTAAACGTGATAGGTGGTGAGCCCATCGCCGGACCGGGTCTGTTTACACATGTCTCAGAATTAATTCTGAGACCTGCGGGTTTCCTCACGATGTTTTCCTTCACCGTCGAGCTAGTGATAAATATGTGAGCAGTGATAGCCCGGACGGTTAAAGAGCCGGCCGATAATCAGTGAGGCTCGGGTTCGAACCATGCATGTACCAATGAGTTTTTCAAAAACTTACTAGATTTCTAATCATATAATATGTAGTATTATAGGGTATTTTTTTAACCCTACTGAACTAAAAAAGGGTAATATATTAACAAATAATCTGTTCCTTTTATATGAATACAAATTTTTGGCTTTTTTCTGATGTAGGTACTTTTATAAAGTCAAAATAATGTTGTAACATTATTTGCGTAACATTATTTTATCCCAATTATTTTTTAAGGTTTATTTAAAGACATTTATATTGATCCCCTATTCAGGTAAATATTTGGACATAAACATGACACGACAGGATACCAAAATAAAACCCAGATTAAAACAGATAACCGAAAAATAAAATCTAAATTAAAAATAAAATATAATGGCATTCAAAGTTATGTGGCCATCTAAAGTATTTTCAAACAAATTATGAACAAAAAATTACAAAGCTGGACAAAATTTACGGCGGTTGAACGTTCAAAAAGCAAGGTTGTACGTTGCGTGATAACAACGCTGATTAATGCCAGCAATTTCACTGTAAATGTAATTTTTATTTCGTTCTACTGTTTTATTTTATTTGCCTAAACCGGATCCGATCCTATACTCCACAATCCACAAAACAAATTGGCATTTCCTTAGACTTACACTAAGCTTGGTAAACTTATAAGAAAACTAACTTAAATAAGCCAAAAAATCCTTCTACAATAACTCTGATTTCAAATCACAACTTTCTATTAATATTGCCTGTATAATTAATAATTTACAAGGTCAAAACCGCGGTCAAATCTTATGCATACTTTAGAACCTCAAAATAATCCAATAATCCAAAGTTTACGTACACTGTTCCGGCAATCCCAGCTGCTTAACTTTCAAAACTTTTTTCTTTTAAACATATCACTGGCTGTACACGAGTTATACCTTTGCACAATTCAAAAACGCAAGGCGGCGGGAATCCGAGCGCGGGCCGTAGACGCGCGACCGTGGCAGCGAGCGGACTGAAGTGACTTGGCTGCGATATTCCGCGCCATCGTACATGCGCACAATCCTTTCCTTTACCATTGTGGATTGGGATAGCTTTAGAAATTGTGCTTAGCTGCTATTTTTAAATTAAAACTTTGCAAAAAAGAAAAATATTTCGCACCTATTTTTGCAAAACAATCATTGACTGTTTTTTTTTTTGCTTTGCATTGGCACGCCGTTCACCGGACGAAACGGATTTTCTTTGTGAATATTCCAGTGGCGCTGACAGCTCTCAGTTATCGGCATTTTTCAAAAATAAATTCGTATGATCCTACAAAATTTAAATATAAATATAATAGGTACTAACAGAGCGGTCATTGGGAATATTGTAGGTATACAACTTTGATATCAAGCGTCAGGTCCGTCTCTTTCCCACGTACTGAGCAGTTTAAGTTTTTTTAAGTCATTTATTTATTTATTTATTGAGAGTTTTGCGACAAACATCATCAGAGCAGTTTAAGTTGATCAGCGGGTATTACTGATAATAGCTCAAATATTCATAGTTGAACAATTATCAGTTGAGCCGTTGGTATTACCCCCTGCTCAACTTTATGCAGTTGAGCTGAGGGAAAGTCACGATCAGTTCATCTATATAGTCTATTTCACGTTGCATGGGTTCGATGACAGATCCAATTTTTCCCTTTTAACCTCTCATGAATCACAGACACAATAGATTTTTAATTGTGTCTCGGTTCCAATTGGAACCGGCGATTCTTAACTGATTAATCATGCTACTTTCGACTAATAAAAATATTGTATTTTTGCAATAATTAACTTATAAAATATATATATTTTTTTTTTAATAAAATATTATTATTAGTCGAAAATAGTAGGCGTGGAACGAAAAAATGGGAACTGTCACCGAATAGGCCATTTCACGTAGCATCCCATGCTACGTGAAATTTCCTATAGTTTTCTATAAAATGTGAGCTGTCATTCGGAATTATCACACTAGACTTATTAGTCTTATTATCTTCGGTAATTAGCTTTGAATTACAATAGTTCGCTTTGGCTGATCTATGGCTTTGGTTTGATAAGCTATATAACTGGAGAGTTTCATTAAAATTCGTTCAGTAGTTTTTGCGTGAAAGGAACAAACATACATCCAGACATCCATCCAAACAAACTTTCGCATTTATAATATTAGTAGGATTGGTATACAATAAAGAGGTAATTTCAAGTTTTAAACTTACTCCAAAAAGGTGGAGTTTGTATTTATTACTTTAATTAATGTTGGTATCCATATTGTGTTGTTTTTAGTGTACAATACAGAGTTATTGTATTGTATTGTGTTGAATATTTTTGTGATGATAATCTATATTTTTCTCATGAACCAAGTAGTTTCGACGTGTTGTTGTATTTCTTAAAATTGGTCTCAAAACATACAATGAATTTGTCGAAGAGGTGAACCCAAACATTTTACATATTACCTCTACAACCGATAAAACAACCAGTTTAGAAAGCTTTCTCAGGTAACTTAAGAATAATCTATCTCTACATTTAAAAAGAGAAATTGACTAGACAGTCAATTTCTTTTTTGTGTTGTTGTTTCTTTTTTGAGTTGATCGATCAGACGATCGATCAACGTACAGCCGAAAACGCTAGGTCTAGAAACATGACGTAAGTGAACATTAAGAAGGGATTTTTAGAAATTCTCACGGGAACGGGAATGAAGAGGACCTTCGCGGGCAATGCCGCTGGACACTACGTAGTAAGTAAATAAATTGAGTAAAACAATCTTAGTGCGATAAAATATACTTATTTAGATACTGCACAATTTATCTGTTTATCCAGCTAACCTTTAAAAAGACCTATAAAATCGATAACTCAATAAAATTTATCGCCGCGTCCCAAACGTTCATGATTATTGACCCAAATAACGTTCAATCTTATTATCTGTTGCGATAAGTAGCAATAAAAATTGTCGTATACGACCCGAGGGTGGGTGGGTGCTATTTTCATTAGAGCATTAAGTCAAGCTGCTGGGGGAGTAGGGGGAAGCATTAATCTGTTTACGAGATATCAAGTTATGTAACCATACTACCTGGAATTGCCATGTATCAGAGTTATTACATGTGCGATAGGGATGGGTGACCAGGTAATTTTAGGAACTAAAGCTATCGACAGTTTTTTTCTTTATTTATACTCAATCATCAGATTCTCACGATCTAATAAGAACTTCTGTACATCCTGTTGTGTCTGCAATACGGTACGGTCCGGGCTAGATTATCTTTTCATCATATTTTTTCGTGTCATCGTGTTTGGTCTACCCGTCGACTTGTATAATACAATCTGGGAAGTTTGTTATACAAACATTTATTATAAATTTGATATCAATAATTTTGATTTTAAATTAGTACAAAAATTTAATTAACAAATCAAAAAGTTCTAAGTGACTTCTTCACCATCTAAAATGTATGTCTAATAAATTGATTTGCATTAAACTGACCCATTATTATCCATAGGTAACCCAATAGGGTAAGCTCATATCTTATATATAGATTTATCGATAGATTTTATACCTAAGACTGTCACATCCCTACCGAAGAGTACGTGTCACCGTTTACACGAACAATATACGTTGCATATTAATTAATTAAATTATCATCCTTACTCAGCCTTATTGTAATAGCAATTTCTACATCGTTCTTAGTTATTGCCATCTAGTAAAATATTTTCTTGTTACTTCTCGAGCACATTTAATTTAGGAATTTTTTGAGTCGCCAATATAGTTAAGTTTGGCGCCCAACAAGGGGCCTAAATAATTTTGAAGCATTGATCTAAATTCATTGATAAAAACTTATTTTTTTTGTAACTTTATTTTATCCAACCCGTGTAGCATAAATCCATATTGTAATGTAATAGCATTTATATTTTTTATCATACCTAATATTATAACGATTTCTTTGTATTTTGTTGGTGTCGTTTTGTATGAAAAGACAATTTGTAGCAACGTTACCAGTCTGTAAAAGTCCGTTGCTGCCAGCATCTACGGGACTAATAAATGCTCAATTTTCATACCACATTTATCACTTTCGTTCTTAGAATACATTAATTAAGTATAGGATCGAAATATTAATAATTTACGAAACTGTGTGATTTATTAATCCCAAATTTTTTACAAAGCACGAACTGGCAAGGTAGTAAAAGGACGTATTAACACCTGAAATAATTGCGTAACACTCCGCGATAATTACACACCTTGTGAAAATGACAGTCTACTTTAAACTCTAAAGAACTTTTACAGAAATCCGTCTAGAAGTTTCGCACAATACAGGTTTGAGTGCAATCAAAGTTATCGGAGTTGCTGTGGCTTTGTCGTACTCCCACAGTTTAATTTACTTTGCACTTGTCTCTTTTGTTCACGTGTAGTGCCTTCTTTTGTTCACATTACTTAGTTTCCGCCTTCAGACCCTTTCAGGGACTAATTTACAATATTATAGTAATTGTGCATTGGTAATAAGCAAAAGTTATTCCTGGCAAAACAAAAAAAAGTACATTCACTGCAAAATGATAAAGGTTGCCTGTTTTTTTTTAATGCTTTTGAAGGTTAGGTTGGTTGAGATTCTTATTGAATTCAGAGGTTGCAGATTTCATTCGGTCTGAGTGAGACCAACAGCATTCCTAAATCTGCAATCAAATGCATTGTAGATATAATAAAAAAAAGGTGTTCTTTTATGGTACCTATAATAATTAGTATCCTGGCATCTAAACCAATATAATGTAATTTATTTTTAACGAATGTTTCAAAATGGTCTTACATATTTTTTGTTGTTTTTATAACCTAATTTAAAGATACAAATCTCAAAAACTGCGAATAATTGTTTTAGACAAAATCGGAGTAAATTGATGGTTATCACCTTGCAAACTTTATAGATAATAGATAACATAATGGATTAAATTTTATAGCAAATTCAACAAAAAACATAATATAGTTGAAATTCTAATTCTTTATCATTGGCGATTAGTTTTTCAAAGCTCCAATTTTGTCGATAATTTCACCAGGGGGACAGATTACAGAAAGTTTCTGTTATCTAGAAACGATAAAATGGCTGGAAACATAATGATGTAACTTCACCAATACATTCCTCTTTAGATTACTGTTAAAACGACTCTCCTATGTATTCTTGTACAATATGTAACAGAATAGGCGCAATTCCTGAAATTACTTTGTTCAGTATCGACTATTTCATTGATTTCAACTATTTTTAGTATGTGTATTTTTTTCCTAACAATGAATTAGCATAGCTAAATTTAGTGCTACCTATGGAAATCGTTCTAATATTGCTCTTTATTTAAGAAAATTGGTTAGACACAACTTAAATACGAATTCATCATATTTTTTTTATTGTTTTGTGTAGGACGTGCCAAAGAAACCTCGTGATGGACTCGTACAAAATAAAAATAAAATAACTAAGGTAAACGCAGCTATTAACGACCCATCGAAAATCTGCAGGTATTGCCGACCCATTCTGCTTATTCTTATTTTTATCGGTTTGGAACGATTTGAGTCACAAGAGAGTATAATATACACACATGTTTGTATGTTTTCTAATAAATTTACTGGTGTTAGTGTACATAGGTTCACGGGAATGTGACCAAATACGTTAGTTTCTGTGAACGTAGCGAGTGCGCCGATCGTGTCATACTAACCCTTACTTCCTCAGGTAAGTACTCGATTTTTTTGCTTAAGATATTTTATATATAAATATTTACGTTAAATTTATTCTGAATAACTCAACATATTCCTTTATTTGTATATTCCACATTTCGCAACTAAATTATTATGTTTAAAGGAATTTTAAAAAGTATTTTTGAAATTAAAATAGAACGGCAATAGCTGCAGTGCATTTTAGTAGTGCAGTCATTGCCGACCCATGGATCGGCAATGGCTAAGAGGTTATGCTTTATTTTTATAATTTTTCGTTAATGCTTATAATAATTAAACAAGTTTTTATAACACCATTTCAATCTTAAGTATTCTAAAATTATAAGCATCTATTAGCGACATACACCATGTTATATTATAAACTTGTTTTTCCACGATAAACTGCCACGCATTATTAAACATTTAGACGTGGGATATGAAAGAAACTACTTAGAGTTTTCTTCGTATTTATATGAAAATGGTGTATTTTTTTATAGTTTAGGACTAAATCAACAAATTATTGTATTAAATCGGATGGGGAAATAAAAAACAATTAATATCGACTATTTTTCGTGGCTCGTTAAAAGATTTGTTTACTTTTTTATTGAACACTAATTACCGATCCATATGAATCGGTGATTGCAACAAAGAGAAGCTATCACCGATTCTATACCGAATAATTGGTATTTTTGGATTAACGGTATGTAATGTCTAAAAGTAAAGCTACTAATTTGTTTCAATAAAATGATTTGATTCAATAAGTTAGGTTCGGTTTAATTTCATTTCATGTCATTAGATAAATTTCATTTTCATTTCATATCCATAAAAAAAATACTGAAGACTTGGCTGTATGTATAGTTCCCTTTGCCTACCCAGAATGGGTGAAGAAAACAAAAAAAAACTCTGCTTTTAATCTTTTACGGTTGGCGCGATTTTCCAAAAATGTTAGTCGAGTTTATTGTATTTTTATTATTTTATTAAATTGCTTAATTTTTTCGCAACTGTATTAAAAATAGTTATTAAGTAAACGTGCGGAACCGTCATTGCAACTTGTTCCGACAGTCAACCCTTACCTTCGGCTGCGCTAAACTTGGGAAGTTCGAAGAAAATTTATAGGTTTTTTGGGAAATAAAACAAAGGGTTTAAGTAATTTTGAAATAAAATTGTCTAATTATTTTTATTTAAAACATGTAAATTATATATTTATAATATTTTTTACTTTTATTTTCAGGTTTGTGACTCTGACTTAAATAGTAGATATAAAGTATTAGTGCTAGCCACGGTGGAGCAAATCATGATTCATGTGTGTAGAAGCACCAGCCACTATCCCAACTTGAAAAAATCTGTGCTGAAAATAAAACAGTTTGTTTTTATTTTATTAACATCTACACATTTACAAAATTATATCTGAATTTTGATAGTGAATATTTATGTTTCAGGTGATTCAGTTATCCCCTATGTCAAACACAATTGACACTACATGGAACTGCATTGTGAAGTAACAGCATTGACATTGTTTTAAAAAGTAATTACTATTAAGCAGGCTAATCAATTAGAAAGAAAGGCTATGGTAACTATGGTTTGCACTACCTGGCCAAGCAGCAGGTTTCCGGGGGCGCAAGATAACAATACATGACCTATGTTCTCAATTTGATTTAATGAATGTTATTCTATTTACCATTTCTATTAAAGTCTATTTTCTTATATTACTAAAATTTCATTTATGTCCACCGAGAAATCAATACCTTTATTTTTATTTAGGTCCAAATGTGAAAACAATCTTTTAAAGAATCCACAAGCATTCCGAGGTTCACTGCGATTAGTTAGAAAGCATGGGCACTAGAAGAAGAAATCTACATAACAATGAATTTCACGTTGGTTCTATTAATTTTTTTTTCACCCCTTACAGGGTAGTCAAAGGCATTACGCCATGCAGCCTCGTCATTACTTAATGATATCCTTGAGTAAATGGCTCTGCTTCAGAGTCCATGTACAAAAATACAGTGTCTTCAACACTTTCTACATCCTTAACTTGGTTATCAACAGTAAAATAATAGCATTTTTACTGAAGACTTCATTGTGACTTCTTGAGGCAATCCAAAAATGTCCATATCTCGCATTTTATCGAATTTCCCATTCACTGCACACTTTCACGGACACTTGCCACATAATAAACTATCACTATTATGATGAGTCAAAACCCGAAATACACAGCAAAATGAAAATTATACAAAAAACATGACGTCCCTCTTCGGATTCCCGCCAAAAAGTTTAAAGTCAAGTTTATCTCCATTTTCAGATTATTTTAGTAGGTAACTATAATTATTGTAATGAATCAAGTACAAAAATGAGAAGCAAATAAAAGTAAACGGGACATTTCGAAACGGGATATTTTGGGAAAGGGATATTTCGCTCAAATTCATAATTATTTTGAGAATCGAACGTGTAGGTAGATATTCTGTAAAAAAAAGTATGCTTTATTTACTTACGGTCGGTGTTAGATTCATAAAAATCGGTAATAGCTTCAAAGCGTTTCGGGTGGGTCGGTGATAGAAACAATTGACTTCAACAATCCTTTGATTATTTTTTCAATGAAAACATGATATTTATAAACAAGTGAAAATATAAATATAAAATATACAATCTATATTTAAATATAAAATAAAATAATCTGGTGTGCTTGCAACCACTACACTTAATTTTATTAATCAATTTCAAAACTTGCTTAAGGGGGTCGGTAATAGCTGCGTTTACCTTAACTAACTAAAGTACATAACACATATTTATATTTTGTATATTATCAAAACAGCTGTTCTCCCGTAGCTTCATAAGGCATGAAATTGCTACGCGGGGCTACGCTGCACGTAGCTTATTCCATATTCCGGATTTACTCCAAATAGGTAATGAGTTTTTGATTAAACCAACTTTATGTGGCGTTATGTTTTAGGGTACTTTTTACAAATGCAATAATTTCATTGGTCAATAAAGCTATACAATCAACTGGCACTGGCTACGAACCCGATAAATTATTCTTGTGCGCCACATCTATCGAACGACTCATGCATACTGCTGGTCAGATTCTGATACTCTTTAAATGCTTTTTCTGTTTATTAGGCACCAAAACAAGTAAGAAATATTTTATAATGTGCAGTAATAGGTATTCCGTTTCAGGAAGTTTTCACAAGTAGGTATAATATTTGCTCTCTACGCACAATGACCAATACGCAAAATGACAACTTCATTTCTAGCTTTGAATACTTAGAATGACTACATGAGTACGCGTAGTGACCAAAACGTATAATGACCAATACGTGAAATATACGCATAATGACTCATACGCTTAATGACCAATACGCGAAATATATTGATTAATACCTAAACATCATAGGCGGTGAGCCCATCGCCGGACGGGGTCTGTTACACATGCCTCAGAATTAATTCTGGGACTTGCGGGTTTCCTCACGATATTTTTTTACCAATTTCATCCAAAATATTAAAAACAGAAATTATTTAATGTTTCGTCATATCAACTTCACTCAGTATCATAATTTAACAATACAAACAACCATATATGCCACCTAAGGGTAAAAAGTTAGCTTGACTGCTTTACCCTTACCCTTAGATATCTTTGCTTTATCTTTACCCTTAGATGGCAACCGAGGCGAGAAGGGGAATATAGTCAAATGAGTTACTTTTTATGATCTGTCAAAACTAAAATTTTGAATGGAAAATGTATTGAAATAGCAAGGTGTGACGTCATAGTTTCTAGTACTCAATTGCTTGTCTTTTATTGACAGTTTTATCTTTTTAAAATTTGATGTCATTGTAAAGTAAAAATCAAAATTCATGATTAGAGCTGTTTTGGGATAATCTTTTTAATGAATGACTACTCACAATTTAATTTCGATACTGTCAACGGCGAGGTCTTGCGGGAGGCCTGCGGGCGTATTCACGGAGATTCGATACTCGATATTCGACTGGGAATCGGAAAATCTGTCGAAAGGTTCCGAGATGGGCTATACACAGATGTCACATTTGACATAAGGATTCTACAGATTTTCCGATATCGAGTATCGAATCTCCGTGAATACGCTCGTTGATCTACTCCCCCGCCTCACCGCGCTGCTTACTAAGGCGAGGTACAGCGCTTGTGGTCTTACTATAGATTTTATTTGTACACAGTCAGTCCTACTGCTCATACTTATACGTAAGAAAACACCCATATCTCAGCAGTTTGCTGTTATAGGCCTAACTTCTCCTGATAAGAAACTCATACCCACATGGCAAAACGTGTAAATACCACATAGGTCTAAAATTACGCTTTACTCGCCGTGTTTAAATTTATGGCGCGATCGTGTGGTTTAATATTGGGTCCCGTATCACATTGGGCTGTACCCGCCTATATGGAGCCAGTAATTTGCATTTTGAGTAAACGCTGTGCAGTTAAAACTTTGCCCGCTAAAAGCCGCAGCGTCTGCTCCATGCCTAAACTTTGTTTGACGAGGTTTTTAGAGTAAGATATATTTTGATGAGTTATTGTGCGGTTTGGTGAGTTTTTTTACCTGCCTGCTCCAGAAAGAGGGTAATGTTGTACAAATATGTATGTACCAGCTTTGGCTATGATTTTGTCTGCGTTTTGGAATAACATCGAAATTTAAATAAAATTTACAAAACCCACGAATAGACTTTCGCAGTTTCATTACGTAAACATATGTATATTACATATATTCAAGTTGGTACAACAAATTTGATAAACGTTATGGAACTACAATATACGCTAGAATTATATTGAATATACATAAAATACAAATTTCTATGTGTCTATGAAATAAATGTATTCTCTTATTCTTATTGGCAAGATGTAAGTATGTAAGTTCCATTTCCAAGGAATGTCGCTTATAGGAGTTTGCGGATTTCAGAGTGCAACTCTCTAGATATTTCTGTGAACTAAAAGTATCAATAAATCGATTTAAATATTTTCCAGCTCAATACGTATAGTAATATTCTTAAGACATGTTTACTTATTGGATATTAGCTGCTTTCTTTCTATGTCCCGTTCCCGTAGGAAAATTATAGCCCATGTTAAAATCGTAAGTCAAAATAGTAAGCTTTCTATTGGTGAAAGAATTTTTTAAATCGGTCCTGTAGTTTCGGGGTCTGTTAAAAACAAACAAAAAAAAATCAAAGTAATCTACACTAAATGTATAGTGTAAATTATTTGGTGTAGACAATAGAGTAGTGGAAAGCACAAGCACGAGCATGTGGTGGAAAGTGTAGAAAACTATTCTCAAATTAAATCCATTAATGATTATTTTATCAACTCAACGACTTCTTTGCAATAATACTTGCGTATTTAAATTCAATTCAATACGTGATAAAAAAAGGAATTGCTGTTTTTATAAAAACATTTTTGTTACAGTTAATTTAGAGGACAGTTTTTTTGTAATTTCGGCAATCTACAGAAGCCGAAACAATAAGTGTGACACATACAAATTGTGTTATCTAGCCTAAAAACTTAAGAGATTCAAAAGTTTGGTGACGTGACCGTGAAATATGTTACCACGGAGCGAAGTTGGTCGAAAGAAATTCTGCCGGGACTCAAAAGGAGGCAGGGTTAACGATTTTTTTTTAGAAATTATGTACAGAGTTTATAAAGAAAACTAATTAAAAGGATAATAATGATAATAAATAAAAATAATAATAATCTCACGCCTTTTATCCCTGAGGGGGTAGGCAGAGGTATTCCATTACTGGATATACCCACTTTTCACGAGATATATTGAACCCCTAAACGTGATAGGTGGTGAGCCCATCGCCGGACCGGGTCTATTTACACATGTCTCAGAATTAATTCTGAGACCTGCGGGTTTCCTCACGATGTTTTCCTTCACCGTCGAGCTAGTGATAAATATGTACGTAAGTTGAAAAACTCATTGGTACATGCCAGGATTCGAACCCGAGCTTCACTGATTTTCGGCCGGCTCTTTAACCGTTCGGGCTATCACTGCTCATCTATACATATAATAAAACTCTAACGGGGCCGTGTCTGTACATGAAATATTTTGGTTGATATACCCGCAAAAGAAATGCAAACTAATAAATAAATAATCTAACGCCTTCTATCCCCGAGGGGTAGGCAAAGGTATTCCATTACTGGAAATACTCAAGTTTCAGGAGAATATTTGATCCCAAAACGTTAGGTGTTGAGCCTATCGCCGGACCGGGTCTGTTACACATGCCTCAGAATTAATTCTGGGACTTGCAGGTTTCAACAGAAATCATTTGTGAAAATTTCAGCTTTCTAACTATCACGGTTCGTGAAATACAGCCTGGTGACAGACGGACAGACAGACAGACAGCGGAGTCTTAGTAATAGGGTCCCGTTTTAGGTACACTTAGGGTACGGAACCCTACTCCGAATCGATAACACCTGAAATATGTTATGTAGGTAATATGTCGTATGCAACCGTTCTATGAAGGATTTTTTTACAAATTCGCACGGTTACGGCAATAAACTGGTTCCGTGCGGGCAACGCAGCTGGGCACCGGCTATTTAAAAATAAAAATAAATAAAATTACACTTATATCTTGCATACATCTAGGTACGTTTATCACAAAATGTTTAAAAATAATTTTTCACCCGTGCGAAGCCGGGGCGGGCAGCTAGTCTATCAATATAATTAAAAAATCATTTTTGTTACAGTTAATTTCGAGGAAAATTTTTATGTAACTTTGGCAATCTACAGAAACAATAATTGTAACACATACAGATTGTGTTATCTAGCCTAAAAACTTAAGAGATTCAAAAGTTTCGTGACGTGACCGGGAAATATGTTGCCGTGGAGCGAAGTTGGTCGTAAGAAATTCTGAAGGGACTCAGGACGAGGCAGGGTTAAGGATTTTTTAGTAGAAATTTCGTACGTAGTTTATAAAAAAACAAATGAATAATAATGATAATAATAATAAAACACTTTATTCACCAATGTGTACATAATGATAAATATTATATTGTAATTTTAAGTTAATTTAAAGGTTAGATTCTTCTTTACACCGACTAAACTTATTTTAGCTTAGTCCTGTCAGAGGCTGTATTTTAGTCGTGACTTCTTTACTTATGCACTAAACACAATCGTTACGAAATTCCGTAGTTGACAGGACTAATTTTAATTTAACAGGACTAAATCTCTCGTCTCTTTTCTTTTCTACGATAAAGAAAATGACAGGAGCAAGCTAAAATAAATTTAGTCGCTGTAAAGCAGACTCGGGACTTTACATAAGTAATGCAGATAAAAAGAAGGATCCTCAGCATCAATGCTGGTTTTCAGTATCCTCCTTCGAGTTGCTTCGTTGAATTGAGAACCTCCAAACGTTTTTAAGTAGATTAAAGAGACTCGGGTACCAAGAAGTGTGGTAAACTCACATCCATCATGGCTATTACTGTGTATCAAATGTTTTGGTATACCTACAACCAACCTCGTAGAAAAGCGAATAACGCCAGAAGTATCGCCGCGACAATACGCCAGTTCAAAGCAATAAATGTTTTTTACTACCATATTGTAATGTATAACGTATATTTGAAAAGTTAAATACCTTTTTATGACGTCACGAAATGACGTCAACAACTTCGGGTCGCCGCAATGTTCTTTCAAACAGTGTCGCTTTGTTTTATGAGCCAAGTTGCGGAGTTTGATATGGGTGAGACAGCTTCGATATACGTGCCTTGTGAAGTACAATATGTTGGATGCTCAAGTTCATATCTTTACAGCGTCGATGGAATCAATAGGTCCTAAAATAAGTCTGGTTGGTGAGGCAGGCTGCAATGTATAGGCTGATAGTATTTTGCCCAACTGCAGCAATGTTAGAATGGTAGTAAATAAATAAATTAATTGTGGGACACAATTCACACACAGTTGTTTAGTCTCAAACTAGGCAGGGCTTGTACTATGGGTAATAAACAACTGATAGACATACCTACTTAAATCAATATTAAACGACCAGACGCGAAGAAAACAAACATGTTCGTACACAAATGTTGGCCCCGAGCGGGGATCGAACCCGCGACTTCCGACTCAGAAGGCAGGGTCACTACCAACTGAGAAAACAGACCCGTAATGCTTTCGGTCTGTATACATACATATGCTCACGTCTTTTTCCCGAAGGGGTAGGCAGAGACAACAGCCCGCCACCTGCTACGATCCTGGCATACCTCACGCGCCTCATCCACATCCATCAATCGGTTAATACAAGTCTGTATACGTATTTCTAAAATCTAAATGATATTTATCACTAGCTCGACAGTGCAGGATTGTTATCGTTTCTTCCTCAGAATGATTCCTGAGGAAGAAATGATTCTGAGGCATGTGTAACAGCATCCTAGTCGGGTCGATGGTCTCACCACCTGTCACGTTCAGGGGTCCAAGAAATATGTGAATACTGGTCGAAAAGTAGGTATTTCCATTAGGAATACCTTTGCCGACCTTGGGGATAAAATGCGTGAGGATCTATTTTCGTCTTAAAAGATGACACCTTAGTAATATGTTTTTTAAAATAAAAAAATTAAGACACAATTTTTAAGCACGGAGTGTGTAGAACAGCTAAAATAGAAGATTTGCAAATTAAAATTTAAGATTTGTAACCACAATGTAGAATTAGGATATTTACTAAGAAAAATTCTCTTGAAAACTTCGAGTTTTTCCAAAACGAGACCTTGCTATTTGAGTGAATTTTTAGCCCCAAAAATTCACACACTGTAATTGGTTTCCAAATAGAACTTGAACTCGTTTTTAAGAAAGCAGTAATAAACTTAACAATAGAATAGGATACAAATAACACTCTTTATTACCAACAAAATGTAATTATGTTTTCGCTTTGCGGGTTTTGTGCGTGAAAGTTTACGTTCACTGTTCTATAACTCCAAGCGAACACGACTGAATTTCCTGACCTTTCATTTCATAGCCCATATTAATCTGGGCCGTACAGTAATATGTTAATTTCCCGAGTGCTCCAAATGTGAAACATAATTAAGTAACAATTTACAAAAGATTTATTCGTACACAATAAGCAGTAATCTCTTTTCGGATTGTTCTGTTTAATCGTGCTGCCATCGCAGCGCCTGGGACAGGAACGGACGTGCTGGTTAGTACCTACTATTACATATTTTGTAGTGCTAGTGCACTAAAGACGCCAAAGCATGGGTCTAGGGTTTTGAAACCCCTTGTTTTTAACTTCAAAACTACATTGTACGTATGTTTATAGAATTTTGTTTATTAGAGTAGTTGATGCCTAATCAAAGGAGTTATGTTTTATATGTCAATACAAACTTTTCATATAGAAAATGAAAATCTGACATCATATTTTTTATTACTTAAAGGCATCATCTCTTTCATTATTACGTAACTCTTGTCTGTCTATCTGTTACCATTTCAAGGCTACATCGCTGAACCGATCTTGATGAAATTTGACAGGAAGGTGGCATGCATCTTCGAGGAGATCGTATTTTTTTTCTAAAGGAACATAGGCATAATCGCTGACTAAAGCTAGTTAAGATAAAATGTACTTCACATTTTGAATCAAATAAATATATGAAAACCGCCAGAAACAATGTAAACATGGTAAACATGTAGTCTACAGACTGATAACTAAAATCTGGGACGGAATAGAATTGAGTGTCTTAGGGTCACAAAATAATATAGACACAACAATCCAATCAAATCGAAACATAGACCCTTATCGAGGTCGGGAGTTGAACGCGTGACCTCTCATCCCGGGAGGTCGTCAACAGATCCCGCACGGCAATTGAACAGTTGATTTCACTCACATTTAGCGACTGTTCTTGGCTTTGTCCGTATTTTTTAAGCTTTTTTGTAAACAGGAAAATATAATGTCTTCTATACAGGAAATTATGAAATATTATAATGCTGATTAATAAGTTATAATATTATACATATTTAAACAACATAACTTATTTAATCATATATCAAAATTATGTTACCCATATTTTACGAAAATAACACTAACACTTTTTGTTCGTTAGTACGAGTACTATTACAAAATATTAATTACAAATTATAAACACGTGACGTAGTACACAAATACAATAGGTATAATTATAAATAAAATACATCATCGAAAGCGTCCCCTCGAGGTGGCAACTTACTTATAATAATAATCTTAAAAATAGTTTTTTTGGAAGTTAACATGTTTAAAAAACTGCGTTAGTTTCCCTAAGAGCAGTGGTAGCCCTGTTGGTAGTGAGTTTAAAACCCGGTTAGGGCACGTGACGTTACCTATGAGTTTGTCAAAACCTTACGTAGGTACATGTTTATCTAGCTTGGATGGGAAATGACTGTTATAGGCCCAAGCGTTCAGCTTGTGACGCATCTATTTCTCATGACGTTATCACGTAAAATTATCGTCCGTACACCAACTTTAAAGACCAATTGTTTTATATCAATACTAGCAGCTCCCCGCGGTTTCACCCGCGTAGTTGCCGTTCCCGTTCCCGTGAGAATATCGGAATAAAAAGTATCCTATGTCCGTCTCCTGGTTCTAAGCTACCTCCCCACCAACTTTCAGCCAAATCGGTTCAGCCGTTCTTGAGTTATAAATAGTGTAACAAACACAACTTTCTTTTATATAATAAATATAAAATACCCAAATTGGTATCTATATATTATTTAGATACCAATTTGGGTGTATGAGGAATTGTGCTTATTCTGTGGCGAGTTGTATTAAAAATAATGTTTATTGGGATTGAAGGTAATAATATTATGTACCTGGCATGATATAAGAATATAATAAGTAAACTAATACCTACAAATAATATCACAATAAATAATTACATCAATCTTAGCTCTATTAATTATTATTATTTTGCGAGATTCATTATACGTACATAACTAAAGACATTGACCTAAACAAGATAACATTTTCATGATTAGCTCAATAGATACTCGTATGTTCATTACGGTTCTTAAGTAAAATCCTACTTATATTATAAATGTGAATGTTACTATGTTTTGATGTTTGTTACGCTATCATGAAAATCAGCTAAACAGATTTAGCTGAAATTTTGAACACATAATAAAGTTTACTAGCTGTTCTAAGCAATTTCACCAGCGTAATTCAAGTTGCCGGTGAAAAATTATAGCCCATGTTATTGAAGAAAAGTAATATTTCTATTGGCGAAAGATTTTTTTTGCAATCGGTCCATTACTTTTTGAGTTTATTCGTGACAAACATACAAATCTTTCCTCTTTATAATATTAGTGTAGATGTAGAAGTGTATATGTAGCTATAGATTATCTAGATTAACATATTATTAAAGGATACTTATTAAGGTGTTACCAAAATACCTATATACGAGTATGAGACATACTCGAAAATTTATGTTAAAATTCCTGGTACCAAAAATTTTCAAATCCACTGATCGTTCCAAGCCACTTCAAGACAAGCTTTCAGACAGATAGACATACTAAAATCCTAAAAACGGGCATTTTGATTACACTTCAATTTTGGATTGGCGTTTCAAAACACTGCTTGAGAACAATGGAATTAAAATCACAAATTTGAATATTTTTTGCGAATGGATACATTTTCTTTCCGAGGCGGAAATCAAAGAAGATGTCAGTTGCAGTTAATAATGGGGTCGAAACGCGGAATTTCGGAGATCAGAATGAATTTTGACACTTTAGTGGCTTTTCCATTCTGTTATGACGTGTTATCTCAGCTTCTGACAGGAAGCATTCTCAAAAGGTTTCTTGACACATAAATACTTTGGTAGTATTTGATAGAGGCTATTTTAGGTAGGTATGTAATAATCAGCACATAAATAATGCAAATTTTGTCGTGAGTGCATGAACTATAAATTTGAGAAATTCAAAATGTGTTTTTAAAGAAGTATGTTAATTACAAAAATAAATATATACCAGCTAAAATCATAACCCTCTTTTTTGCTTCTCCGTAGTTGTCTGTTGTTGACTGTTTCTGAAAGACACTGAAAAGATTTAAATTTACTAATTATACAACGTTACTCTCGTTCTAAAAAAATTGGCATTGCCGGAAATAAAAATTAACATTGACATTTCGCACTTACAATCTATCAAACCATTTATGTTAGATACAATAAAGAAAAAGGACTCGCACACATAAGTATACCCGGTATAAAATACTATCCTCTTCCTAGTCAAAGTCAAAGTCAAAATACATTTATTTCTTTAGATATGGAATATACACTTAGAAACGTCAATAGTTTATAATAACAAGGCACTCTAAACTCGTCCATGAAGATTGGCTAATCTCCACCGACGAGTTGCTGGTTCCAAATGCAGATCTAGATCTAGATCGACTAAAAAGGAAAGTCAATACCTATTTCGTAATCGGGGCTAGGATAAATTATAAACAGTGGCCTAGGAAAACGTTGTCCTGCCACAGACAAAAGCGCCATCTGTCAGGTTCAAATATAACTAAACCATCCATGGACCCACTCAAATGATGAAAAATTTCTTCAAAATCGCTCGACCCATTTTCGAGTTTTTCGAGATTACCGCGAATCCATAAGATCCGTTGGTGGTGATGCGTCCGTTATGTATGGCGCAATGCGGAATTTTTTTCCATACAAACGTACTCTCCTATTTCTTCACTACATTATGGCACTAGACTTTTTTGAACTGTGTATAGATATTAGCTGATTGCATGACCCTTACCCCCTCATGTGTGAGGAAGGACCCTTAGCTCAGCAGTGGGCTGTTATGGGTTGATGATGATGACGAAGAAGACCCCTACACATTCATAAAACGGCGTATTTAGATCACTGTCGCAAGACTTTATCTAATGCATTTCGCAAAAGTCTTATAGCCCGCATTTTTAAAGCGTATCATTTAGTCTAGGCAATGAAGCGGATTTTTGTATGAAGACCCCAACATTAATTCCTCAGTCGATAAAACTTTGCAGGATTGTAGTATAGTATGAGACAATACTTGCATAAAAAAATCCAAAAAAAAAACCTAACCGAAGTTAGGTATTTTTACTGAAATACTTATTTATTTGATATCTTTGTTGGGAAAAATGCTCAGTCTAAGTTTCTTCTCCAGCAATATTCATGTGTGTTAAGAAAGCTATATGCGAAATATCCAAAAAAATCTCCTGGTAGAAACAACAAAACTCAGACGTATATGTACCTTGCTCGAGAAAATTGCTCAGTCCATTTTTTTAACTGGAATGTCATTTAATGGTCGCTGTGGACTTACAATAGGAAAATCCAAAATAAAAACCTTCTGGCTACATTATTTTTATAAATTATCAAATTATCAACAAAAAAAAAATTTTTTTTTTAGTATAAAAACCTAACTTCGGTTAGGTTTTTTTTTTGGATTTTTTTATGCAAATATTGTCTCATACTATACTACAATCCTGCCAAGTTTCATCAATTGAGGAATTAATGTTGGGGTCCACTACCTTTATTGCCTAGACTAATTATAAAAATAATGTTTAGTGGCCTTCCGCACCGCACCAGTGCTAAAAGTGGATTCACTTTAGTGTTAAGGAGATCTCGATCTACTTAAGAAACAAAACACAATCAAATTTTCAAAACCGTATTTCCAACTGCAAAAGAAAGCCGGTATCCGAGCCAGTAAAATAAAACGAAATTACCTGAAAAGCCTATAATGTAAGTGCGTTATAATGTCCAATCTGCCGCCGAGATTTGGAGTAAATTTTACGTCGAGTCCATTCCGAGTGTCCCCGAATGGTCGCCGACGATTTTTTATTATTGGCTGAACGAATTTAGTATCTGGGGAGATATAAAAGGAAATGAAGCTAAGCCCTTCGGAAATCTCAGAAATTGGTCTTTTTTCCTCCAAGTGCGTATGAGAGGACAATGGTGCGACCCGGCCCGAATGAAACACAGCTACTTCGCCGCTCTGGGGAACAGTTTTTACGATCGACTCCGAGATTTACGCTTCAATGGCAATTCGAATACTTGAATATTTTAATGGGTAATAATCATACGCGCGCCTGTGTAAATTTTGCGCTATTCGTGTTTTGTTTTCATTACTTTTGTCTGTATTTGCGGAGAGAACATTCAGATTTCATCGTCTGTTTTACTTCGGATCTTTATTTTTTACTGACAAAAGAGATGAAGCTTATTTTATGACTTTTCCATTTTTGGTTGCAATCTGCATCATTTGGTTTGTATAGTAATTTGAAGGGCTTTTTGGCGGTTGTCAGGAGAGGGACGTAATTTTTTTTGTGATTGTTTCGAGTTTTGCCTCATGTTAGTGATAGAGTAGGTATTATGTGTGTCTGTAAAGGTGTGCAGCGAATTGTAAATTACATAGGATACGCGGAATGAACATTTAAAGAAAGTCACAACTCAGTCTTCAGTAAAAGTTACACATTGTTTTACTGCCGATGACACAATAATGTTAAGATAGTTGAAGAGATTGTATTTTTGCGCTTGGACTCAGAAGCAGAGTCATTTAAATAAGAATATTTATAACTCCTAAGACATGGCTGTATAAGACGAGATCTAAGTATATATGCCTTTTATTGAATAAAAAATTAAGTTATCACAAGATAGGTCTATGCATGAGGAGGTATACAAATACTGTGTCCATGCGGGTCTATATCATATAGTTTACGCACATGGTTGCTAGCACAGAACACTTTTACTCCTGTCGCTAGACTCTATAAACGACCCATTGCCATCTATGAAAAAAAGATTATATGCGCAAGCAGGAAGAAAATGTAGATATGACGGTTGATAGGAATAAATGGCAGGAGAAGATATGTCAGGCCAACCCCAAATAATCGGAAAAGGGCAAAAGAATGATGACGATGTCACAATATTGGATCGTGGCAAATGGCGTTACAAAGGGGACGCCTTTTATAATACTAAATGTAAAAATATTATAACAAGCAGCAAAGAGGAAAAACATCGATTCTCTTTATTAATGTTAGTAAGTAGGTATAGGTACTACAGTTACACAATTGTTAGTTTGTTATGCGTACTTACATCGACCAGATCGGCGATGTATTGAAGGAAAGCCAAATAAAGAGTACCCGAAACCGATGAGCGTGCATGAGTCGTTTGATGGATGTGGATGAAGCACGAGCGATCTGCCAGGTTCGTAGCAAGTGGCAGTCTATTGTCTCTGCCTACCCCAATGGGAAAAAGGCGGAAGATTATGTAAGTATACATGTAACAGAATTGCTGCATATTATGTGATCCCGTGTTAGTACGAGTATAAGCACGATCTATTTAAGAAAAAAGAAGAAAAAGCTTCTTTTGGGAAAGTTTGTTCCATTGTTGGCCTCATCTTTGTCCTCAAGGTCAAGAGCAAGCCCAAAATAAAAAAGTTATAATAAAAAAGACCACTATAAAGCCTTTGCTATAAAGAAGGCGTAGTTTGAACCAGCAAAGCTCCCGATCGTTCACGGAAAATTATTTTAGTTGAGCATCAAATTTTCCAGTTCTTGTTTACTGCAGGATGCAGCGTTTAAACCTAGTCGAGCTGATGTGGCCTTTGTATCCGGGTAGCGAGTCCGGCAGCTGTCAAAACTTTCCTAACCTCACTAAATCTACAGAATGGAAAACTTTCAGGTAAAGTTACCAAACTCCAAATTCAACAATTAACAGAGCGTGTGCTCGGCACAAACTTTCATATTTCTGCATAGGTGAGCGGGCCATAAGCCACCTAGTTTTGCCGGCAAGAGATCTGTTCAAATGTGTACTGAGCACTACAAAGGCATCTGCGTAACATGAGAGAGAACAAGTAGTGACTCGCCTCTCTGAGTCTGCTGACATAGTGAGCTTGACTTGGTTCAACGAGAATGTATTACTCTGTGAAACAACGTACTTTCATGTTCATAGAACCCATTTTCACTTTAAGTTAAAGAGTCATCCAGTAGCCTTTGCTAGTGACCCGTTGAATTATTACCATTTAATATTACATACTTTTTATTCTAAATCTCTTTAATCTAAAATCTTACATTGTTTTTTTTTTTCAATAGATTATGGTGTTTTTTGGTAAAATACAACGGCCTATATTTAATTATAGGAAGAAGGATGATGCTATGAAATCAGAAACCAAACCTACACTATTCAACTTGTCTATTGTTTTTTGTTTTTCATATCATTTATTATAAGTCACTAGCGACCCGCCCCGGCTTCGCACGGGTGCAATGCTGAATTTTCTTTGCTATAAACCTTGCGGAGCCCTAGACCTTTCCAACGAATGCAAAACCATGGAAATCGGTTCGTCCGTTCTGGAGTTAAATCGTCAGGAAGGAAAACCCGACTTATTTTTATATAGTAGATGTCATTAAGTGTCGCACTATTATCCATCGTTAAGATCCAAGCTCCTCAGTCTTGTGTATGGTATGTACACTTGCAATGTTGTACTTAGCATTCCGTACCCATAAGATGGGAACGGAAAATTTTGTGCTTTTACGATCTCCATTTACCACCATCGCATAGTTTATGAACGAACCTAAGCACCAGTTTCTAATATGACTGAAAATATATGAGGCTCCCGTTTCGTAGAGTTTTACTCGAACTTAAAATGAGACCCTCGGGTGTCGTCTGCCATTCTCCGGGTTTAGTATCTGGCTTTTTGAAGTCAAGGTTCAGAGGAAACACAGCCACGTTAAATTGGGAGAGTTTCTGCAATTATGTCCTTTTGGAGATTGATAATAATAGGTTTTTTAAACCAATCTCAGCATCAAATTGGGTAAAACATTGGAAAGAGAATGTGCATGTATAATTTTACCATATACCTAGTCAAGTTTAGAATCAAGTAATAACTAAGGAAAATTATACCTAACTAATTTGTGAAATATGTACCTACCTATAAAAATACCATTATACCTGGTCAACTATAAAAAGAAAAAGCCGAATCATTGTTTCAGTGTAAAGTGATCATGAAAATGTTTTTTGAATGTTTTGGATAATTTCATGCGGAGATTAATGATTTTAAAAACTAAAATTGGTTCAATCTTGAAAAAATATTAAGATTTTGGGTACCATTCTCTTTTCTTAAAATTGGTCTATTGTTTTTGAATACCCAGCTATGTTTGACGGGGAAATTGTCACAAAATAATACCTATATTCACTTTATACCAGTTTTACGACATTGCGCGGTGCTTATTAACGTTGCGTGGTGCTTAGCAACGTTGCGCGTTGTTTCGCAATGTTACTTGGAATTTTAAGTATCTCATCAACTAACGGAATTCAGACACAATAGCATTAAATATTATACTATTATTAAAAGCAGTGATAGCCCGGACGGTTAAAGAGCCGGCCGAAAATCAGTGAGGCTCGGGTTCAAATCCTGGCATGTACCAATGAGTTTTTCAAAACTTACGTACATATTTATCACTAGCTCGACGGTGAAGGAAAACATCGTGAGGAAACCCACAGGTCTCAGAATTAATTCTGAGACATGTGTAAACAGACCCGGTCCGGCGATGGGCTCACCACCTATCACGCTTAGGGGTCCAATGTATCTCGTGAAATGTGGGTATATCCAGTAATGGAATACCTCTGCCTACCCCCTCGGGGATGAAAGGCGTGAGATTATATTATTATTATTAAATATAGAGGCCGTGAAGATGCTGAGGCTTGATTGCGCGATATTTGGTTACTCGTAACATTACCATAGAAAGGAACACGGTAGAAAACAGATTGAATTATTAAATTTACAAGTCAATACACAACATGCAGACACAATAAGATTATTTATCTGGGGGCCAATTCCACTAAACGATGGTGTTATTTGCTCTGAAAAGTGCCAAAATAACACCAATAACTGACCATTGACATGTCATGGTCATCCAACTGTAACCGTTGACATTTAGTGGGATTCTCCTTCTGTTGCCTTTGTCCGCCGGTGCGTAACTACCATATGACTGATAGTTTGTCTTAGCACGGTGTGATGTCTGTTTGTAAAGGCATATTCAATTCATGCATGCAAATAACCCAAGCGCACTCGTATTTCTGGTGGTTTCGACATATATGTTAGCGATCAATAACCGGTTCGTATGTCACGGCGGCAGATTGCGGCGACATCGATCAGAACAGTTTGCTTGCAAATTTGGCAGCTGCTCCCGTTCGGGAATTAGTGAGACTGCGCTGTAATCTGATTTATATACCGGATTCATTGTGGCGCTATCGGGAAATTAGGGATCTTATTTTAGCTTACCTAATACTTGGTCATATAATGGCTATGGAGAAACTTGGTCTTTAATTAATAAATAATAATAATAAATTGTGGGACACAATTCACACACGGTTATTCAATCCCAAACTATAGGCAGGGCCTGTACTATGGGTACTAAACAACTGATATACATACTTAAATAAATATTAAACGACCAGACACGAAGCCAACAGACATGTTCACGCACACAAATGTTGGCCTCGAGCGGGGATCGAACCCGCGACCTCCGGCTCAGAAGGCAGGGTCACTACCAACTGAGCCAACAGGCCCGTCAATTATGACTAATTACCAATTATGGCGAGGGTATATTAGGTTTTTGGTATATCTATACATATAATAAATCTCTAACGGGGCCGTGTCTGTACATGAAATATTTTTTGAAAATTTTAACGGTAGCGTATATAGTTATCGATATAGATACCGAAACACCAACTTTTGGAATCTTTGTCTGTCTGTCTGTCTGTCTGGTTGTGCACGCATCATTCAAAAACTACTGGACGGATTTTGATGAAATTTGGTATGCAGATAACTGAGTACCCAGGTCAACATCTAGGGTACTTTTTTTGGAAAAATATCTCATTCCCACGAGAAAATATAAAAACTGGGTAAAAAGAGAAATACGTACTATTCCGAAACGATAACACATAGAAACTTGAAATACGGTATGTAGGTGGCTTAAATGTCGTAGACACTATAAAGGGATTTTTTTAAATTCCCACGGGAACGGGAATAAACTGGATCCACGCTTGCAACGCCGCTGGGCACCCGCTAGTTTATTATAAACTTGTAGAAGTGACCATAGCTTCAGAACCAGGGGTTGCAGGTTCTATGCCCTACTGAACATGAGTATTTTGTTGGTTGGTGGTTCCACTTACTTAACTCTTAGATCGTAGTCTAGGACTTTCTTTATACTTACACTAGCTGATGCCCGCGACTTCGTCCGCGTGGAATTTGTTATTCCTTTGCGTTTAGAAAATATATCAAGAAGGATAATCTACACTATCTATCTATCTACAATAATATTATAAAGAAGAAGGATTTGTATTTTTGTATGTTAATAACGAATAAACCGATTTTAAAAATTCTTTTACCATTAGAATGTTACAATATCCCTGAGTAATATAGGTGTAGCGACACTACATGGAACGCGCCAATAGAAGGCCGAGTTACATAGAACGCGCCAATAGACGGCTGAGTTCTAAACCGCGCTATCGGAGTTTTCTAATGAGTTTGTATAAATACAACTGTCCAACATCAACCGTTGGACCGCGGTCCCCAGGCACGATCACCTCGCCTGGCGGAAGATCTTCCCTTTTCACGATGGAGGAGCATTCCACCTCCGCTCCTCCATACTGGTGACCCTCGACACCTGGACATCAGCGCAACCTTCTGGAACACCTGGACTTCAGAAGCATCATCGCATCGCCATCACACATCACTCCCACAACAACCTTCACTCAAGGTCAGCAGCAGCAGTCGCACAGCAAGCCAGACTCCGCCCAATCAGGTCCATACGCAGCCGACGCACCGTGCTACCTGGTCCTGCAGGCTCACCACTCACAGCGACAGCACTCGGCCCACGCACAGTTCACCGCAGCCCACGTCCGGATCTACAGCGGCTGGTCACCCTCGCCGGCGTGGCGGTCTCTGCACACTGAACTACGGGCACTTCAACAGTCACAGCAACCCGCTCAGTCTCGACTCACCGCAGACTTAGAGCAGCACTGGCACTTGCAAGCTATCTACGAAACAACGACGCAGCACAAGAAATCGAATCGACCTCCGGTCTTGGAGGGGGAGTGATGTAGCGACACTACATGGAACGCGCCAATAGAAGGCCGAGTTACATAGAACGCGCCAATAGACGGCTGAGTTCTAAACCGCGCTATCGGAGTTTTCTAATGAGTTTGTATAAATACAACTGTCCAACATCAACCGTTGGACCGCGGTCCTCAGGCACGATCACCTCGCCTGGCGGAAGATCTTCCCTTTTCACGATGGAGGAGCATTCCACCTCCGCTCCTCCATATAGGCTATATCTATGACGAAAAAAAATTAAGGATCCTTACTAAAACTTGACTGTACATGTCGGGATTGGAACCCGAGCCTCGCGAATGAGAAGCGGGCTCTTTAGCGACTGGGCTATCTTTGCTATTTATATTTTTGTTATTAAAACACCCTATATACAACGAGTCACAGAATAAGCGCAATTCCTGATACGTACCCCGATTAGTATACTAATATAAAAAGATGGTGATGCATTCGTACTTTAGTTTTGTCTAACGAAATTGCTTAAATAAAGAGCGATAACAGTACGGTGTCAATAGGTAGTCCTAAATTTAGTTATGCTAATTAATTTTTCGAAAAAACTTGACACATATTGAAAATAGCTGAAATCAATTAAGTAGTCGATACTAATTTCAGGAATTGCGCTTATTCTCTTACGTGTTGTAAAGCCTAGGACACTCTCTGGATTATGATTTTTGAATTAGTTCTTGATATCAATGGCTACGCATGTGGTCATAATAACAAATAAATTTCCATAAGGAACCCATAGTGAATTCTCAAAAAAAGAAGTGGGCTTTGTATGGAGATTATTGAAGAATATTTGTGCCAAGTTTCAAGTTGAAGATAATGAAATCTTGTTGTTTGTTTTGAGGAGTATTTTTACAATATTTCGAATTGATACACCCAAAAATGAAGGTTTTCCGTACATACCAAACTCAACCCCTACTTTCACCCTTTTAGGGGAGGACTTTCGCAAAATCCAAAAATATGTATCTCATCATTTATTTCTAAGAGTATTTGTGAGAAGTTTCACGTTGATAGAATAAAAAAAACAACACGTCTCCATACAAACTCCATCCCCTGTTTCACCCCCTTCGGGGGGGTTTTATGAAAATCCGGAAATACTTTTCTTGTTGTTTGTTTTGAGGAGTATTTTTACAAAGTTTGGAATTGATACACCCAAAAATTTAGGGTTTCCATACACATAAAACTCAACCCCTACTTTTACACCTTTAGGGGTCGATTTTAGAAAAATACAAAAATACGTATCTCATGATTTATTTCTAAGAGTATTTGTGTCAAGTTTCAACTTGATAGACGTAAAAAACAACACGTCTCCATACAAAATCCATCCCCCTGTTTCAACCCCTTAGGGGGTTTTTTTGGAAAACCCAGAAATACGTGTCGTGTTTTTTGTTTTGAGGAGTATTTTTACAAAGTTTCGAATTGATATACCCAAAAATTAAGGTTTTCCATACATACCAAACTCAACCCCCACTTTCACACCTTTATGGGACGATTTTCGAAAAATCCAAAAACATGTATCTCATTATTTATTTCTAAGAGTATTTGTGTCAAGTTTCAACTTGATAGACGTAAAAAACAACACGTCTCCATGCAAACTCCATCCCCCTGTTTCAACCCCTTAGGGGGGTTTTTTTGGAAAACCCAGAAATACGTGTCTTGTTATTTGTTTTGAAGAGTATTTTAACAATGTTTCGAATTGATACACCCAAAAATGAAGGTTTTGCATACAAACTCTCAACCCCTTTTTCACCCCCTTAAAGGTTGAATTTGGAAAATTCCTTTCTTATTCCTAGTCTACGTCTTCAAAATAATCTATGTGAAAAAAATCAGCTTTCTAGGTGTAAGGTTTTAGGCTGGGCGTTGATGAGTCAGTGAGTAAGGACTTCTCTCTTTATATATATAGACTAGCTGATGCCCGCGACTTCGTCCGCGTGGAATTTGTTATTCCTTTGCGTTTAGAAAATATGTCAAGAAGGATAATCTACACTATCTATCTATCTACAATAAAAAATATTTGTATTTTTGTATGTTAATAACGAATAAACTTAAATACTACTGGACCGATTTCAAAAATTCTTTCACCATTAGAATGATACATTATCCCTGAGTAACATATGCTTTATTTATGACGAAAAAAAATTAGGGATCCTTATCTGGGGGCACGGTAGTGCCCCCGCCAAGTCGAGCAAAAAGCGACATTAAAACTTGACTGTACATGCCGGAATTGGAACCCGAGATTCAGGAATGAGAAGCGGGCTTATATTTTTGTTATTAAAAACACCCATAGGTATATTACCTACAACGCGTCACAGAATAAGAGCAAATCCTCATACACCCCAATTAGTATACTAATAAAAAAGATTGGTAATGCATTCGTACTTAAGTTTTGTCTAACCCATTTTTTCTTAATTAAAGAGTGATAACAGTAAGGTTTCCATAGTTAGCCCTAAATTCAGTTATGCTAATATTTTTTTTGGAAAAACTTTACACATATTAAAATTAGCTGAAATAAATTAAGTAGTCAATAATGAACAAACTAATTTCAGGAATTGCGCTTATTCTCTTACGTGTTGTAAAGCCTAGAACACTCTCTGGTTTATAATTTTTGAATTAGTTTTTGATACTAAAGGCTATGCATATGCTCATACTAAGAAACAAATTTCCTCAAGGAACCCATAGTGAATTCTCAAAAAAAAAGTGGACTTTGTATGGACACTTTTGAAGAATATTTGTGCCAAGTTTCGAGTTGATAGATGCAAAAAAAACACACTTCTCCATATTAACGCTTCAACCCCCCCTACTTGCAGTCCGTTGGTGATTCGCGAAAAATCCAAAAACACGTATCTCATCATTTATTTCTAAGAGTATTTGTGTCAAGTTTCAACTTGATAGATGTTAAAAACAACACGTCTCCATACAAACTCCATGCCCCTGTTTTAACCCCTTAAAGGGGGTTGTTTGGAAAATCCAGAAATACGTATATTGTTGTTTGTTATGAGAAGTATTCCTATAAATTTTCGAATTGGTACACCTAAAAATTAAGGCTTTCCCTACATACCAAACTCAACCCCTACTTTCATGCCTTTAGAGGACGATTTTAGAAAAATCCAAAAACACGTGTCTCATCATTTATTTCTAAGAGTATCTGTGTCAAGTTTCAACTTGATAGACCTAAAAAACAACACGACTCCATACAAACTCCATCCCCCTGTTTCAACTCCTTAGAGGGGGTTGTTTGGAAAATCCAGAAATACGTATATTGTTGTTTGTTATGAGAAGTATTCCTACAAAGTTTCGAATTGATACACCCAAAAATGAAGGTTTTCCATACATACCAAACTCAACCCCTACTTTCACACCTTTAGGGGACGATTTTAGAAAAATCCAAAAACACATATCTCATCATTTATTTCTAAGAATGTTTTTGAGCCAAGTTTCAAAACAACACGTCTCCATACAAACTCCATCCCCCTGTTTCAACCCCTTAAAAGAGGTTTTTTGAAAAATCCAGAAACACTCATATCTCATCATTTATTTCTAAGAGTATTTGTGTCAATTTTCAACGTAAAAAACAACACGTCTCCGTACAAACTCCATCCCCCTGTTTCAACCCCTTAGAGGGGGTTGTTTGGAAAATCCAGAAATACGTAGGTATATTGTTGTTTGTTATGAGAAGTATTCCTACAAAGTTTCGAATTGATACACCCAAAAATGTAGGTTTTCCATACATACCAAACTCAACCCCTACTTTCACACCTTTAGGGGACGATTTTAGAATAATCCAAAAACACGTATCTCATCATTTATTTCTCAGAGTATCTGTGTCAAGTTTCAACTTGATAGAAGTAAAAAACAACACGTCTCCATACAAACTCCACCCCCCTGTTTCAACCCCTTAGGGGAGGTTTTTTGGAAAATGTAGGATCACGTGTCTTATTGTTTGTTTTGAAGAGTATTTTTACAAAGTTTCGAATTGATAGACCCAAAAATGAAGGTTTTCCATACAAACGTTCAACCCCTTTTTCACCCCCTTAAGGGTTGAATTTCTAAAAATCCTTTCTTATTCCTACTTTACGTCTTAAAAACAATATCCGTGAAAAAAATTAGCTTTCTAGGTCTAAGGGTTTAGGCTGGGCGTTGATGAGTCAGTGAGTCAGGACTTCTCTCTTTATATATATAGAAGATAGATTAAAACAGTTCCAGGAAATTATGCAATCGAATACCAAAAACGTCATCTAAATGGGATCAGTAGTTTTGAAGATAATCTAGAACATAAATTTTGTCCAAGCCTCCTTTTTGAAGTCGGTTAAAACGGGCGAGTTGTTTCCATCTTAATCTTGGGATAAACATTGTTTTTGGTAAAACTTTTTTCAACAAGTATCCCCCGGGTAGAAAAGACTAATGCATAAAAGCTTTCCACGTTTTCAAACGCAAAACTGTTTTTTTTTTAAAAAAAAGCTTTAGCTTTACCGAATGTCATACACAGGGTTGCCGACGCTCATTAGCATGAAGCTTGCGTAATGGGCGGCTCGACAACCCTACCGACAAAGTACTGTTTGCAGGGAAGGAAGTGCAATCATAAAGAAGTCTTCACAAGTCTGTGAACTAAGGGTGAAGTACCCGAGGTGTGAGTTATTTTTTACCCTTTTGGTAAACTTAGGCCTTTATCACACTGTACGTACCGCGCTCCGCGACATAGCGCGGTACAGCGAATTTTGACACAATAAATAATGAGAATAATAAAATAGCCCTGACGGTTAAAGAGCCGGCCGAAAATCAGTGAGGCTCGGGTTCGAATCCTGGCATGTACCAATGAGTTTTTCAAAAACTTACGTACATATTTATCGCTAGCTCGACGGTGAAGGAAAACATCGTGAGGAAACCCGCAGGTCTCAGAATTAATTCTGAGACATGTGTAAATAGACCCGGTCTGGCGATGGGCTCACCACCTATCACGTTTAAGGGTCCAATGTATCTCGTGAAATGTGGGTATATCCAGTAATGGAATACCTCTGCCTACCCCCTCGGGGATGAAAGGCGTGAGATTATATTATTATTTATAATAATAAATTGTGGCACACAATTCACACACGGTTATTTAGTCCCTAACTAGGTGGTATCTTTCTATAATAGTAATACACACTCGTGCAAATTTCTAATGCCTACCTATTTCAGTTCAAAAGATACTACCTTGTGACAGACGGACGAACAGATAAACACCGGGGCTTCGGTAATAGGACCCCGTCGGCACTCTTTTGGTATAGAACCAAAGAGATTAAAATATAATAGGGCATAGAGGGGACAAAGCGAGGAAAATTTGAAGTCAAAAGTTATTCCAAGTGGAATAAGTCTAGTACAATTTCGACCGAATGACAGCTCGCGTTCATACTAACTGACATGACATGGACATGACGCTTAGGCTTCAAAGTTTTGTATGAAAATATTCCCAATGCCCCCTCTATGCCCTATTATATTTTAATCTCTTTGTATAGAACCCTAATAATTAGATCTTTACAGCGCCATTATCAAATGCCGTAAAAAGCCTTCTAGTTTGTGATTCGTCAAACAAACACACATCCAGTTAAATAAATAAGCATTTAACTTCTCCTTCCATCTAATTTAACATTGAATTTTTCGTTGACTTTGCTGCTAATGCATTTTTATTTTTCGTATTTCAGACTCGTAGATGAATGTTTCTCACCTAATGAGCTTTCACCTCTAGTTTTTGCTTGAAGAATAAAAGAATAGAAAATCTTGAGACTGTCAGGCTTTGATAAGAAAAAAAAAGTAATAGATAAGTTTATTGCGTTCGTAGCCTTATGTAACGGTTAGATAAAATAATCAGACGGTGATCATTGTGACTTTGTATCATTGTGTCTGTGTTTTGGAAAGCACGATAAACCATTCGTTCCAATTTTCTTTGTGTCCAAGCACAATGAGAATCGTAAAGTCAGATATACCGTTAAAATCTGACATTTAGGTGGTCATTAGCGTAACACCATAATTATATCAATCCACGGTGGGCTCGCATTGGAGAATATAAAACCATACTAAATTAGTGTAGGTCTAGTCAAAGTATAGGTCTTTCAAATTAGAAGTGGATAGCGTTCAAAAACAGCACCATATACCTTAGGTTCCAATTTTATTTGTGTCCATGCATAGTCATGTCAAATATTCCGTTCCTGAAAAATTTGGGAGTTGAGAAATTCACACAATCTCCCCATACACGTTGGACTTAAGGGGAGTATATATAGCCCACCCTTTTTCAAATGTGAGGAACGACGTATAGCTCAGCAGTGGGCTGTTACGGGTTGACGATGTGAGACAATTTAAAAAAAACATGACATGTAAAGGGACTTATAATCTACTCAATATGCGACAAAATTAAATACTTTTACATATAGGGTAGAACACCCAATAATTGACACGATATTTCACCCAACCAATCAATTAACACCCTAACAGATTTTTTCAAAATTATAAAATTACGATGCACAATTATATTTGTGTTTGTTAATTTCTTTAGTTTTGAATAGAGCTGTTGGGGTGTTAATTAATTGGTGGGGTGTCAATTAATTGGTACGGTGTCAACAAATGGGTGTTTTACTAGATTACCGATGGCCATCTCGTTAATTCACTTAGGCATGTCTATTCATTCTTTTATCGATGGATTCATGTCAGGTGAACAAGCGCGGTGCCATTTTCGTCAGGTGTGGGCGTACAATAAAACTTTCTAGTTTATCTCTATTAGCTTGGATGAAATAGAATTTTTATTTTCGGATGTTTTGTTACTAGTCTCCTTTATTCACAGTCCGCAGTGTTCTATTCAAAGCATGTATGTAGGTACGTGTTTATGTGCTTGCATAATACTGTAATGGACGATTTCTGACAAAAAAAATTGTACGCGTGCATTCTGTCCGAGCACGCTCGTATATTGAAATGCGGCTTTAATCCTTTAACCAATTAAATTACAAAATATTCCAGATACAAAAAAAAAACATTTAATTTTGTCTTCCACTACAATTGTATTTTTCACAAATTAACCGATTTAATTCATTTGGAACCTAACCCGAATAATATCGAATTTATTTGAAACTAGGTGTTCGTAGAGGTTTCAACCGCGTAATTCCCGTTCCCGTGGGAATACGAGTATAAAAATATAGCCTCTCTTACTCAGGGATATTGTAGTATTCTAATGGTAAAAGAATTTTAAAATCGGATCAGTAGTTTTTAAGTTTATTCGTTACAAAAATAAAAATCTTTCCTATTTATAATATTTTACAACTTAAAACTTTACAATTTAAACTTTAAAAATTTTTAAATACAAATATTTCTTCTTTATAATTATTATAGTGTAGATGAATACAAAATCAATACACAAACAATTAAAAAAAAACAGTTCTTCATAATTAATAATACAGCCAAATAGTAATATACTCAAATAGTTTTAATAATTTTGAGAAAAAATGCCTCAAAATTTCATTTGTACCTTGTTTGGCGTCTGTTTGATAGGTACCTACCAATAGAACGCTTTGATGAAATGTAATAGAAAATTAAGAAACACTTAAAACAACGACCTTTGAAAAATAGATACCTACTTAGGTACATCTCATCTCTCATTTTATTTATATTTTATTTATTTGGATAACCAGCAAGCAGAGATCAGTGATAGCCTTACGGTTAAAGAGCCGGCCGAAAATCAGTGAGGCTCGAGTTCGAATCCTGGCATGTACCAAAGAGTTTTTCAAAAACTTACGTACATATTTATCACTAGCTCGACGTTGAAGGAAAACATCTTGAGGAAACCCGCAGGTCTCAGAATTAATTCTGAGATGTGTAAATAGATCCGGTCGGGCGATGGGCTCACCACCTATCACGTTTAGGGGTCCAATATATCTCGTGAAATGTGGGTATATCCAGTAATGGAATACCTCTGCCTACCCCCTCGGGGATAAAAGGCGTGAGATTATTTATTTTATTTTTTGTTTAACTGTTGTCTCAGTAGGTAGTGACCCTGTCTTCTGAGCCGGAGGTCACGGGTTCGATCCCCGCTCGGGGCCAACATTTGTGTGAGTGAACATGTCTGTTAGCTTCGTTGTTTAATATTTATTTATGTATGTTTATCAGTTCTTTAGTACCCATAGTACAGGATCTGCCTAGTTTGGGACTGAATAACCGCGTGTGAATTGTGTCCTGCAAATTATTTTTAATATTTATTTCAAAGAATATTGGTTTTATTGACAAAGGATTAAAGTAATAACTAATACAAAAAAAGAAAAAAAATAAACTTAACTAAAGGAAATTATTATAAAGGAAATGGTATACAATAATAATATACATATGTAATAAGTAAATAATTATATATACTAGCGGGTGGCCCCGGACCGAAGGTGCCCATTACGCTGACCGCATTGCCGCGTTCTTCTTTGAAATATATATATATATATATATATATATATATATATATATATATATATATATATATATATATTTATTTATAAGTGCGTTTGGTCGAGGCTTCAGGTGATCAGCTATCTCTGTCAAAGGATCAGCCTAGCTATCCAGAGAGGGAATGCGGCCAGTTTTCTCGGCACTGTCCCACATGGTTCCTCTTTGGACGTCATTTTTTATCTGTAATTATTGTGAATGAATATATATTTTCATTGCCACAGAGACTCGTTAATTTGAATCGCTTAGAAAATGAAACAAAGGATATTAAAATTAATTGTTAAAATGCGCAATAAACGTGAATTGAAGAAGTAGGCGGCTATTAGGCTAATTCGGCAGCAATCCGCACACGCCGCAATAGCCCATTCAACGGGCGTTGGATTTACAAAACATTGCTCCGTAAGCCTCCGCGCGAATAATGTTTATTAGGAAAAATGTGTTTGCTCCCACACGCTCGGTTATTTGAATAAGAGTCATTATGATTAGAGGCTGGCGTTTACTGCGTTTCGACAAATTGAATCGTGAGTCCTAGATTCTAATAACGTCACGAGTATTTTCATATTTTATACCAGCTCTTGCCTCGATTATTTCCAGTTTCCGGGATAATGACATATAACTCTAAAGAGTAAAAACCGACTTCAATGAATTATACTGAAAAATTACAGTCGAATTGAGAACCTCTTCCTTCTTTTCAGTCGGTTAAAAAAAGAATCATCGAAATCGATTGGCGTGATATTGAGTTATACCTAGGTACGTCTATTTGTCGCGCACATACTTATAACGCAAATTTAAGACTTATATTATGGTTTTTTCGTGGATGTCATTGTCAGAACCGGACGAAATAAAAATGGGACCAATCTAGAAGCACCAGGTTTAAAATAAAAAATAATCATCAAAATCGGTTCACCCAGTCGAAAGTTCTGAGGTAACAAACATAAAAAAAAAAAAAAACAACAACATATACCGTCGAATTGATAACCTCCTCCTTTTTTTAAGATGGTTAAAAAGTCACCAGGAAGTTACGTACTTCCTGGTTCTCCTACTATCTGTATGCAAATGTGGAGGAGCGGAGGTACAATACTCCTCTATATTGGAAAGGGCAGATCTACCGCCGGGTGAGGTGATCATGCCTAGGGTGATCCAACTGTTGATGTTGGACCTTATATAAGAGCGAAAAAGGGAGATAGGTAAGCTTCTCGCGGGTGGACCTTAAGGCGGTTCCAATGGCGACAGAACAATTAAAAATCAATCGTGTCTCATTTTCTTTCCTTGAGAGGTTGTTCCAAATATTTTACCCTAATAAATATTTCAACCTATAGTGATGTCAAATAAGTCCATATGGCATTTTTTTTGTATATTCATAGCTTTAAAATAAAATTTTTGTAGAATAAATTAAATATTTTAAAAGCTAAAAGGAATTCGAGAGAAGTTTGATTTATTTTTCGGCTCACAATGAATAAACAACAGTCAAAGACAGAAATAACACAATGGATCTAAAAAGTTAGTATTCGATACTTCACAGGAATTTCCATGAAATCATGAATTTTATAATATTAACGGCTTTGATTTATTGTTCTACCGAAACAAAACTTTTACCTCCTTTAAATGTCGGAACAACTTCAATTATTACGCTCTGTTTCGCTTCTGAATTGTTTTATTTAAACATTAGCACACGATGAGGGCTACAGGTAAATACATTAATTAAACACAAATTATGCTTGCGAAAGATGCGCGTAAAAGGCATCAAAAAGTTTAAAAACATTCCCCTTCTTCCGGGCCAGTCGGGTAAAATTTTAATGAGTTTACCATAGTCTAAAACGGGGCAAAACAACGAAGGAATTTTATGTGATTTGAAAATCTTGCCGAGGGGGTTTAGACATACTCAGCGGTAAAATGTGTGTAAGGAAGTAAGAAATTACATTTATGAGCGAAAAGATTAAAATATTATCATTTAATCTCTTTCTTTATGAGTATGAGTGTCGAGTTGGTGAAGGGCGATGTAGTCGTACTAACATCGAGGACCCATCAAAATTTCCTCACTTAAAGTCGCCAGGTGCTTAAAACAAACACACACACAAAAGAGTATAAAATCTTTTTTGACTTAATTGTCATAATATCAACCTTTTATATAAGATATTTTTGCTAGTAGCACTCTCTCTATCTGTCATTTGGGCTTTGTAAAGGATGATTTGCATTTACGATAGAAGCAAAACCAAATTCTAAATCTATGGGTCAAACCAAAGTGATTTAATACCTAGTACATTATGATACAAGTGTGCTAAGTTGACCATAATATACAAGGCGATATTGTGTGCGCACGAGCGAAAGCGAGTGCGCCATAAGAAAGCCGCGTATATTATGGTCACAGGCACACGTGTTTCATACGACGTTTTTCAACACACTTGCTTAAAACGATGTTATTCTGAGAAAGAATGAGCGTTCTTGCCGGTTTTCCATTTAAAAAATTTTTCATACTTACATTCGGCAAAAGACTATCACACGCGTTTTTCGCCTCGTTACGTATATCTGGCGGAGTTAATAATAGGTTTTCTTCATTTTATTCTCTTGAAGTAGACATTTTCGTTAATATTAAACTTTACAATTTAATCCAAACTTACGAAAAATGGCGCGTTGTTTTTTTTTCTTGCCGCGATACCGATGCGCGCGCAAGGCTAAGGTGCGAACTAGATCAGCCAACAGCCAAGATTAAAAATATAATTAAATTTAAATGTAATGTTTAAAACAGAAATAACAGACAATTTTAAATGAATTTAAGTTATTTTTTAATAATAAAGCTGGATTTACCATTTACTGTTATTTTTCGCATAAATACTGTTTGTTGCTAAAATAAAAAGTTATAACCCGTCTAAATTATATCGCTTCTTCTTCTTCTTACTTACGACTTGGTACTGGGGTACAAATGTAAATTGGTCGGGTTAATAAACTAAAGGCACTAGTGCAATAATATACTGAAAAAGCACGCGTGTTTAATATCTAGGATTATGAGCCAAAAATCAGTGGAATAAAAACGTCGTTTTGAGCAAGTGTGTTGAAAATATAATAGGACATCTCTTTGGGTCAAACTATTTTTAAATGTCAACCGCAACATTTTTCTGCTCAATTGCAGCCTATTTTCTATAGTAAACCCTACTTGAAGCATCGTTTGTAATAGGTTGTGAACAAATAAAGATTATTATTATTATCAGTTCGGCAATGTAAAGACTTACGTGTTAAAGAGTAACTAAAACTGACAAACCTGAAGGAGTCCGTTGATGGATGAGGATAAAGAGAGGTACCTACGCGTACTAGCTTCGTAGCAGCCTACTATCGGAAAAATGATAAGTTTTTGTACGTAGGTACAGAGACCAGTTTAAAATTAATTTTACACGTACAAATTGCAAAAAAGGTATATACATGAAACCACAAGGGTAACTTTATTAAGGAGGTAACATAATTTTTTTACCAACTAACCAAACCGCTCATAACATCGTATATAACTCTTCTTAGCTTTTATTAAAGCTGAAATGTGTAACCCAATTTAGCTAACCAGCTTGGTAACGGTGGGATACCGTAATTTCCTTAAAATACTTAGATCGCTCATCACATCTCAAGTTTACTAAACAAAATTTTCGGGAAAGGTAAGAGGAAGCAATTAATTAATAAACTTTTGATAAGATTCGGTTCGAGAGGCTTCTCGATCAATTTTGGCGGCTCCCGACGTGATATTTCGTGGATTTATTAACGTCACTTGATGTTTTTGTGACAGGTGATTTTGTGATAACAGTAATTGGAACGCTTTATCACAAATTCAGGACACAATTTTGACGGATCTGTTGGCTCAGTTGTTAATTACCGAAAGATGATTCTTCACAACGCTCATTCATTTGTTTGCTTTTGTTCAACGCACTTGTTTGTTACTCCTAGCTGAGTCATCAACGTAACAGCCCACTACTGAGCTGAGGGTCTTTCCTCACACATGAGGAAGTATAGGCTATAATCTGTTAGAGATTATATGAATATGAATTATATGAATGAAGTATACTATACTTTACTTTCAAGCATGAAAAATAAATAAAATATTAATACGCTCACGCTTTTATCGCCGAGTGGTTCGTTAGTTTTACTTTTTTTCAACCCCTAACGTGTCAGGCGGTGAGCGTTACCGGACCGGGTAACACATACCCCAAAACCAATTCTGATTCCAGCTGGTTTCCTCACGTATTCCTTCATTGTGATAGTGGTAAATATAATAAGTTTCTGATAGATTCATTGGTACAATCCTACGCCAGGATTCAAACCCTAGCCTCACCCTATCGATATATAGACCTATCTTATGTTTATCTGCGCGTGGACCTAAGATGAAGTAACTACTTTTATAATTCGTTTACTACCAGTCGTACGAGTTATACCTACATACCGTACCTAAATAGGCGCCTATGAATAGTCAGTTCCATTTACAATTGGGTAGTGGACAGCATCGAAATTAAATTGCGAGTAGTCATAAATTAAAAAGATCCCAAAACACCTCAAAATATGTATTTCGATTTTCAATTTACAATTATCGCAAATTTAAAAATAATAAAACAATCAAAAAAAGTACTGCAATTGAGTACTACAAACTATGACGTCACGGTTTGCTATTTCAGTACATTTTCCATAGTAAAATTTCGTTTTGACAGATCGTAAAAAGTAACTGGGGGCCAATTCTACTAAATGTCAACGGTCTTAATTGGATGACTATGACATATCAATGGTAAGACAATGTTGTTATTTTGACACTTTTCAGAGCAAATAACACCATCGAATGACCATGTTATTGTCATCCAACTGTAATTGAAATTTAGTAGAATTGGCCCCCTGATTTGACTAGGTAGGACACAATCACACAACCCTATTACTACGGTGAAATAACAGCCAGGTATCTAACGCCTAAGATATATAATAATATTCCATATTTAAGAGAAAATCACATTAGTTGTAAACAAACGCTTAAACATATAATCTTAAGGACGTATTTCCTATAATATGCTCTGACAAACAGACTGACCATTGACACATTTTTTCTTTGCAAGAGTTTTTTAATAAATATAAGTAAGGAAGTAAGTAAATAGATAAATGTAAGATTGGATAATGCATGCATACCTACAATCTATGATAAATTAATAACAAACGAAAAGTGCTTTATTCTCGCCGACAAACTGCATTGTAGTTTAGCGAGTGTAATTTAAAATTGTAAATACTATTTAAAAAAGGAATAATAAATTAAAAAATATATATATTTATTCGACCAATTTCTCTACAGACAATAAATGAAAAACGTCCTGTAAAGAGGAACGTGTGGAACAGTGCCACGAAGGCCGTGTCCTGTCTGGATAGCTCTTTGGAGAGCTGCCACGCTTCGATACCCGCTGTCCTATAAAACTCATAGTACAGTACCCTCTTGGGAACAAGGAATGCTCCTTCAGCATCGTGCCTTTCACGATCCGATGGGCGATATTGGACTGTTTTATTTATACAAACTAATGGTATAACTTTGATAGCGCGTTTTAGAACTATGTAGTAGTCGCGTAAATAAAGTAATCATGAAAATTTTAACAAAACCATTAGGATATTAAAACAAATCTTTTTAATACTTCCTCAGTGAACCCGCCCTACTAAAACTTTTTTTTATCTATTTTATGTAATAAATAAATAATTTATGTTACTAAATACTCAGTTTCACGCTTTGATTCACTGTCTAAGCAGTTGTTCTATTTGTTTGGTCACCTGTACACCTATTATAGGACTTCTGTATTGAGTGTATTTATGTCATGTGCTCACCAAAGACATCTTGATTGATGTGCTTGTAATTGGCGTGAAATTGAACATATAGCAATGCAGGCGGAAATTTTGGTTGAATATACGTAGGAGTTTCTCCAGCACAATTAAAGTGACAAGTCACGCAAGTCCACACTGTTACAGTTCACTTATTGCTAAATACAAGGGTTGATTAGAGAAGAGCTGGAACGAGAGAAGATTTCGTATAAGTCATCAAGTAAGTATAAGACATTTCGTCAAGTATATTACACATCTAGGGAAGTAAGTAAGCTCCCGAGGTGTGTATACTTTTTCTCTGCACGACGGAGGTGGAAACCGGCAACTTTGTTTAGCGCAGCGGGCCGAAATTTGCCGTTTTGCGCCCGGAGAGATGAAAAAGAAATATTATCATCATCATCAACCTGTAACAGCCCACTGCTGAGTTTGGGGGTTCTCACACTTGAAGATGTATCGGCCATAATCTCCCACGCAAGCCCACCGTGGATTGGGAGATGGTGCTATTAAAAGAAATATACATAGTTTAGGCTTTTCTCAAAATGCAATCGATCACTCTGCCAAATTTCGTTAATATTGATTCAGCGATTATTCGGCGAAAAGGTTAGATTTACTGCATTTATAATAAAACATGATTTACGACTCCATCAGCGTGAACAGTCAGCAACGTATTAAAACCATGTAACTTGTACTTTGTGTTGTATCGATTGTTTAAAAGAATAATGTGTTGAGAAGTTTCTTGCCCCGCTTCTTCTCTTTAACTAGGTATCCGAAGCCGTTGGAGTCGCAACGACTTTCAATAAGTGGACTTATAAGCTCCTACATTGAATAAAAACATTTTTACTTGACTTTGACCTTCTTAGCTGTGAAGGTAGGTAAATTGGGTTGCCAATTATGTTTTACTAGCGGACCGACTCGACTTCGCACGGGTGCAATGCTTATACCTACTAAAACCTTCCTCTTGAATCACTCTATCTATTAAAAAAAAACGCATCAAAATCCGTTGCGTAGTTTTAAAGATTTAAGCATACATAGGGACATAGGTACATAGGGACAGAGAAAGCGACTTTGTTTTATATTATGTAGTGAAGTACATAGTAGCAATATGAAATACTCAGTGCCCCCTCACAAGACAAAACCCGTTCCGCAGCAAAGCATCTTCAAAATCCTGGTAAAAAGCCTACATAAATTTAAACAGTGACTTATTTACGAACGAAAATAAATAAAAAGGTGTACCCGCACATAAAAATGGCGGGCACATTTTTATCACGTGAACTAAACAGTTTACGATCGTGTAACAGACAGTCGTAAACACGCTTCCGATGCCGCGTTGTCGCTTAGCGGCATTAAGGTCTGTCACTGTGGAATACTAATTTGGGAGCCATTTGTTTACTACAGAAATAAATATTTATAAAAGTATACTTGAGGGGCTCGTTGTCGTATACTTGCGGTAAATAAAAGAAACAACAAACACTTCTCTTAAAGATGAAGCGTGGGAACTATAATATGGGTTATTGGTTTTGGCGGGATCTAAACGCAAAGCGACGCGGGCGTACGCAGCGATGATTATCATATGACATTTCTTACGCGATCAGTGCTTGCTCGTTTTTTACTGGCTGTATTGACAAATGTACGAACGAAGCAACCTTCGTCAAAATGAAGACGATTGCGATTACAATTTATAAATAAACAATAGGGCCTTTCTTTCTTTCCTTACTGGGCTCTCCTGCAGGCGTATTCATGGAGCTTCGATATTCGATATTCGATTCGGAATCGGAAAATCTGTCGAAGATGGCCTATTCAGAGATGTCGGTATCGAAAACGAATGTCATATTTGACATAAGGATTCGGAAAATGACCACCGATGTATGAGTTAGTTCTAGGTTAGTTAAGTCAACTAGTTTCTATCTATACAATTCATTTCATGTCAACACTATAAGCATTCTCGTAATCTGAGATACCCCCAGTAACACCGAAGAATTTACATAAATAATATTTACAAAATTCTTCCACGTAAAAACAATGTACAAACAAAATTTCTGCTAACTTTCGATTCGACGAAAGAATCTGAAATTAAAATTAGAATGAGCAATTCATAATACTTCGGAAAGAGAAACATCTGAATCACGTAAAACCTTGAGAGGGGAAAATTTAAAGTATTCCTCCACAATACCGCGGGAATGTCGCGGTTGATAAACGCGCCAAGTTCGGCTTATCGGCAACTTTGCCTTTGCTTGAGTGTTTTTTTAATTACCCGCCCGCTTCGAATAAGTTTATTACGCTTATTTGATGTCGAGAGTTTAATTCTCGGTCTTTTTTACCGTTAAATTGTTGTACTTTAATATCAAACTGAAATATCGAATTTACACTGACGAGATAAAATATGTAGTAACTTAAATAAATTGGTATATTCCCTGAATTAGTCTAAATAGTTAAATTGGCCATGTGCGACACGGATTTTTAAAGTTTTTTTATGCAAACACTACCTATTTTTTTGCTTAGTCAGTTTAGTTAGTGTAGTTCTATCTCCGTATTCAATTTCTTCAAAATTAATTTAGCATCTTGGTACTGAAAAGTGGTAACAAATAGGCATACAGAAGTTTACTTTCTAATTAATAATAGTATATATTACTAGACATTATTATTGTGGGACCATTTACGTAACTGCACTTCAGTCCAGCAATCGGCTCAGCACCATTAGAGTTCCGTAAAGTGAGTACCTATATGGATGAATAGAAGACCTCTGCCGATGCTCTCGAAGATCAGTGGTGATCACATTTTTTTTACAATCTTATGTAGATACTGTATTAGGATACTGTATTCCCAAAGTAAACGAAACCTATATGTAGGTACTAAACAACAGATGCAAACCGCCAAACACGAATACTTTGGTCTGGTTTAGTATCGAACCCTGAGCCATTCAACTGAGCCAAAAGCAAATCATCTCTTAAAAGATGCTTTTAAGGGCAAAGTTCAATTCCGCGACAATCACAGCCAACAAACACAAACCCATTTAATAAAGAAATAACAATGCTTCCGTTCATTTTAATCCCGCACAAAGTAAAATTAACTTTACCCAATTTGGTTAAAGGAGTTTTCTTATCAAGTGTAATTAGAGAGTACAAATAATCGCCAAATCTCTTCCTACTTCCCGCCGCTGAAACAAGAGAACAATATATGCAATTATATATTCCGGGAGCGAGTGGCAATTAACATGGAAATTCTCGTTAACGTTTCGCAAGCGAAACTTTTGATGTTAAGGAAGAGGAAAAAAATTCAAGAGTTGCTGCGAGCCTCATTAACGAGCCTTTACTAGTGAGACGAGCGCTGGGAAGGAATTTTTTAACCCTTGCATTAAATGTTGCTTAGAATGCACTGTTGGTTATGAAAAGTAGCTGTAACACGCATGCAGTATTCATGTGTTTTATTAGAAATGCAAATTTTGTTTACACTAAGCGTGCAGATGAATCTATTTCAGTCGCCATTAAAATATTTGACGTATACTCGTAAATCGCCTTATCAGGCCCCCCTAGCCAAGTGGCATTGCACAATCTAATCGAATTTTCTTTTAGATTGACATGTATGGGATTGACATTAGCGTTAGCGCTCGTTGGCAAGTGCTTATGTCAATCCCATACATGACAATCTAAAAGAACATTCGATTAGATTGTGCAAAGCCACTTGGCTAGGGGGGCAGGTCTCACTACCCTCAGTACCCTCTCCCGAGATCCAGCAAACTTAGATCTTGGAGGAGCTGGATCAGAAGATATAAATAAGTTAGAGCACAGGAACCACGAAGCAAGAGAGGAAAGAAAACCATTGATAGAAATAATTGAATTTAAAAAAATCATTATCGTTCGATGGTAACTATATACAACGATATAAAGACGATGAACCTAAAGCGGGAAATGACACACGAAGCCCAGAGGGCTGCAACATAACTAGGAAGGCCGATCCCAAGTGATATGGGTAATAGGCTTATGGGGAACCCTACGGTGAAAGAAATAAAATAGTCACTATTCACTCGTAATAAATATGTCTATATTGAACAAAGAGTTCCCACATATAAAACAGCAAATACAATGTTCTAAAAAGCACATACACGAAAGAAGAAGAGATAGAAACGCGCACAGAAGGTTTTTGAAGCGAAACATCAGTGTATAGAATATAAAGAAAGTGAAACATAAAATACAAGCAAATTGGAAGTTAAAGCGCGTAGTTATAAGGGTCGCGAAAACAAGCGTGCGTTAGCTGTGGAAGCGGAGATCGGACTCCAAGCGAATGAATTCCAAACTGCTAGGAGCGCTGCGCCGGCGGCGGCTATTGTCCCGTTAGGCGAGAACAAAAGATCGCCTACGTCACAGCGGTCAAGCGCGAGTCAAATTATTATACAAGTTCGCACGCTCGGTTTTGCTTGTGCAATTAAATTTAATTACATAAAATTATATAATGAAAAGTTTGATACAATAACAATAAATACTAATATTAGGAATGGACTTTATACAATAATAAATAACTTTTTACAACGATAAATAGGGACATGGTCACTACACTACCCCCCCGCTGAGACCGAAGGTTACTGAGGTCGATAGTAGTCCGGGAATCTGACCCTTCTACCGCTTCTCGTCCTTTTAATGTTGTCATCAGTGGCAGGAGATGGTATGGGAGCAGATACATCCGCTGGGTTGTCGAATCTACTCCTGCTGTCATCTTTGGCTGCAGTCTGGTAGGTGTCGTCATCTTGGGTGACATAGGCTGGCTTTACTCGGTCAATTGATACTACCGGTTCTCTATTTTGTATAGCCAGTTTCAAGGTTTTGCCCTTTCGCTCCAGCACCTTGTATGGACCTGTGTATGGTGGTTCAAGGGAGCGCCTGGATGCGTCTTGACGAAGAAAGACATACTCAGCTGTTGCCAGGTCCTTAGGGATGAAGAAAGTCTTCTTTTCATGTCGACTCGATGGTTTTGGAGCCAATTTTGCCATATGAAGACGGAGTCGCGAAGTGAAGTTTGTGATGTCGTGATTGACATCCCTTGCAGGAACAAAGAACTCGCTAGGTAGCCGTAGTGGCTCCCCGTAGACTAGTTCTGCTGTAGACGCCCCGACGTCGTCCTTCCAGGCGCTGCGGATACCCAGCAGCACCAAGGGAAGAACCTCAGTCCAGCTTGTTGTGGAGTGGCACATGATGGCCGCCTTCAATTGGCGGTGGAAGCGTTCCACCATGCCATTGCCGGCGGGGTGATACGCCGTTGTTGGGCGATGCTCAGTACCAAGCATCGACGTCATGGTGCGGAAGAGCTCGCACTCGAACTGCCTGCCCCTGTCCGTGGTAATCTTCTCAGGGCAGCCAAAGCGAGACACCCAGCCAGCGATGAAGGTGCGGGCGCATGTCTCGGCGGTAATGTCAGCCAGTGGGTACGCCTCAGGCCAGCGGGTAAAACGATCGATGGCTGTGAGGCAGTACCTGAAACCGCAAGAATAGGGTAATGGCCCTACGATGTCCATGTGGACATGTGAAAAATGATGGGAAGGAACAGGGAAAGGAGAGGTGGGAGAATGGGTGTGCCGGGAAACTTTACACTTCTGGCAATCTGTGCATTCTCTAGCCCAATTTCGGCAATCTCTCTTAATTCCAGGCCAAATGAATCGTTCTGTCACCAGCTTGACGGTTGCCTTAATCCCAGGATGGCTCAACCGATGAAGTGCGTTGAACATATGTTTCCTGAATTGGACCGTCAAGTATGGGCGTGGCTGCTTGGTTACATCACAGAATATCTCAACCTGAGAACCTGGAGTTTTCATTCTCTTCAGATTGAGTGCTGTAGTCCCATCATGCAGAAGTCCTTGCAGCTCCGGATCAGCTTTCTGAGATACAGCCAGTTCTTCGTAGTTGATGGGCGTTGAAATGGCTTCAACCCTGGAGAAAGCATCTGCGACGACATTGTCTTTACCTTTGACATACCGAATATCTGTTGTAAATTGGCTTATGTAGTCCAGATATCGGAATTGCCTTGGAGAGCACTTCTCACGGTTGTACTCGTATACAAACGTCAGAGGCTTGTGGTCGGTGTACACGACGAACGGTCTGGCTTCGACCATGTGCCTGAAGTGTCTAATGGCATCATAAATTGCTAGAAGTTCCCTGTCATAGGGACTGTACTTCTTCTGCGCAGATGTTAAACGCCTAGAGAAGAATGCGAGAGGCTTCCAATTATTATCAACACGTTGTTGAAGCGCATCTCCTATTGACACGTCTGAAGCATCCGTGTATATGGCCAACTCGGTGTTGGGATCTGGGTGAGCTAACATGGCAGCTTCTGCAAGAGTCTTGCAGCTGTTAAAAGCTTCTAGCATCTCCGGCGTCAGGGTGATGCTCTCCGATCCCTTCGTCTTAGGCCCAGACAGGAGGATATTTAACGGCCCTTGGGTCTGTGCTGCACCTGGTACAAAACGGCGGTAGAAATTAAACATTCCGAGGAACCGTCGCAGCTCTTTCACAGTCTTGGGCACTGGGTAGTCCTGTAACGCCTGTACTTTCTCAGTGAGGGGACGAACACCATCTGCGGTTACCTCATGCCCTAGGAATGTTATGTGTGATCGACCAAATTCACACTTAGCGGTATTTATAAGCATACCGTACTCACTCAATCGCTGGAACAGCTGCTGAAGGTGCTGATGATGCAGACTCTCGGATTCGGAGTAGACCAAAATGTCATCAAGGAATCCGTAGCAGAAAGGGAGACCACGAAGCGCCTCATCGATGAACCGTTGGAAAGTTTGAGCCGCGTTGCGTAGCCCAAACGTCATGAACGGGAACTCGAAGAGTCCGAACGGTGTAGTGATCGCAGTCTTCTGAATATCCGCTGGATTGACTGGAATCTGGTTGTACGCCTTTACCAGGTCGACCTTGGAGTATATTTTGCTGCCAGCAAGTTGGTGGGCAAAGTCTTGTATATGCCTGATAGGGTATTTATCTGGGATGGTCCGAGAATTAAGTGCCCGGTAATCTCCGCAGGGACGCCATCCATTGTCCTTCTTGGGCGCGAGGTGAAGAGGTGAAGCCCAAGGACTCTCTGAACGGCGTGCAGTACCGCTGGAAAGCATATCCTCGAATTCCTTCTGTGCTATCTTCAGCTTATCTGGAGGAAGACGGCGAGGTCGAGATGTAACAGGTGGACCAAGTGTCGTGCGTATGTGGTGGACAGTATTGTGCTTCACCACACGATGTGTACCTGCAGGTCTAGTAATGTCAGGATACTCACGTAGTAGCTGATGGAATTTATCATCACCAGTAACAGCCTTGACTGATGCAACATCTGCTGCTGCCTTTCCTGCTGGCCGCGCTTCGGTTGAGATGGAGGTTAATCCGTCGATCAAGCGGTGGTTTCTCATATCTACAAGCAAATTATAAAATGTGAGAAAGTCAGCACCTATTATGGGTTTGGTCACTTCAGCCACAACAAATCTCCAACTGTAGACACGGCGTAGGCCTAGGTTGAGCTGAAAATGGATCCAGCCGTAGGTATTTATGCGTGATCCGTTTTTTTTTTTTTTTTTTTTTTTTTTTTTTATGAGAGAAGGGGGCAAACGAGCAGACGAGTCACCTGATGGTAAGTGACGTCCGTCGCCCATGGACACCTGCAACTCAAGAGTCACAACTGCGTTGCCGACCTTTGAGGTGGAGTAGGGGGAGGGGAGGGGAGAGGAGGGGAGGGGAGGGGGAGGGGGGGATTGGAGCCTCCGGTTACCTCACTCACTCAACGAAACGCAATGCATTGCTTTACGGCAAACAGCTCATATTCCGTTTTAGGACGCGACTGGGTAAGCGCCGTCCGTGGAAACACGCAGAGGTCTGAACCTGTGTCAACCAAAAATGAAACCTTAGAATCATGATCCATCACAAACAAGCGGCTTGGTCGATTTAGGCAGTCATTAGCCGCTACTTCCGGCTGCCGTTTGCGTTTCCCGCTGGTGATGTCGGGTAGGCGCATGGCGTGGTACATTTATGTGCGTTATCGCCGAACCGATGATGGTACCAACAGTAACCATTTTCACGTAGCTTAGAGCTTGACCGGCTGCGATTTCGGTGTGGTGTCGCTTTTCGACTACTGTTATCATGCCCTGGGTATTTATTACGAGAACGTGAACGATTTACCTGACCTCTCAGTGATGCTACCTCTTGTGTCAGCCCCTGGATTTGCTTCATCATCTCGCTCATTATGGTACTGCCGGTACTCGGGTCTACGCTTGCCACCGAAGGTGTACTCGGTGCAATTTCATACACCTTGTCTGCCAGTTCTGCTACGGACTCGAGTGTAGTACTTGTTTGCGTCGCGATCACAGTTTGTATATTTGCGGGTAGACGGCTCGACCATATCGTCTGTATAAACGATTCTGGAACATTCTGTCCAGCCAGAGTACGTAGATGCCGTAAAAACTGTGATGGTTTTCGATCACCGAGTTCTTCATGAACCAAAAGTTGTTTAATCTTCTTTTCTTGAGATTCAGACAAACGCTTGATTAATTCCAACTTCAGTTTCTCGTATTTATCTTCCGTCGGCGGCGAAGTAATGACATCTTTAACTTCCGACGCATATTGATGGTCAAGGTGCGCTATAACGTGGTAGAATTTTGTTGAGTCCGATGAAATTCCAGCCAATGCAAATTGCGCCTCGACTTGCACAAACCATAATGTTGGATCTGCAGCCCAAAATGCCGGAATCTTCATGCCGACTCGGCAAGCTTCAGGCCCACCCGATTCCTTGTTCATTGTTATTTCGAAGTTTCTCGAACGTTCGAGAAAAAAAAACCGTTAAATTGTTCGGCGCGAAGTGTGACGGTAGACACAAATTACTCGCGTGATTCTAACGTTCGGGGTCACCAAATATGGGGAACCCTACGGTGAAAGAAATAAAATAGTCACTATTCACTCGTAATAAATATGTCTATATTGAACAAAGAGTTCCCACATATAAAACAGCAAATACAATGTTCTAAAAAGCACATACACGAAAGAAGAAGAGATAGAAACGCGCACAGAAGGTTTTTGAAGCGAAACATCAGTGTATAGAATATAAAGAAAGTGAAACATAAAATACAAGCAAATTGGAAGTTAAAGCGCGTAGTTATAAGGGTCGCGAAAACAAGCGTGCGTTAGCTGTGGAAGCGGAGATCGGACTCCAAGCGAATGAATTCCAAACTGCTAGGAGCGCTGCGCCGGCGGCGGCTATTGTCCCGTTAGGCGAGAACAAAAGATCGCCTACGTCACAGCGGTCAAGCGCGAGTCAAATTATTATACAAGTTCGCACGCTCGGTTTTGCTTGTGCAATTAAATTTAATTACATAAAATTATATAATGAAAAGTTTGATACAATAACAATAAATACTAATATTAGGAATGGACTTTATACAATAATAAATAACTTTTTACAACGATAAATAGGGACATGGTCACTACAGGCTCATTAGAAGAAGACTTATAATGGCGTTGTTACTATTGGAGTTGCCAACATGCGTAAACGTATAATCTGTTGATTTCGTTATGTATGTAAATTTAATCGTTACATACTCCATATTGTCTAAACATAGTTATTGTCTTATATTTTTAAATTGCAGCTCGGTCCGCCTTTTTACCATCCACTAAAGTAAAGAGTAGAGATGTGGTAATAAAAAAACTAAGTGTTTTTATTCAATATAGGGGCTCATAAGTCCACTTTATGTATATCCTACTAATATTATAAATGCGAAAGTTTGTATGGATGGATGTCTGGATGTATGGATGTCTGGATGTCTGGATGGATGTTTGTTCCTCTTTCACGCAAAAACTACTGAACGGATTTTGATGAAACTTTACAGTTATGTAGCTTATACATCAGAATAACACATAGGCTATATTTTATCCCCGTATTCCCACGGGAACGGGAACTACGCGGGTGAAACCGCGGGGCGCTGCTAGTAGTCTACCAGGCTCCTCAGAAAGTATTGCGAAAAAAAGTTTTTATGTATGGGAGACTGGCCAGTTATAATGATTTTCGAAAATGTGATTATTTATAAGTAAAAATAGGTATGTTCCAATTTCAAAACTTCCCTCCACATTTTTTGCGAACTAATTCAAATTATTGTATCTCGCTGAAATATGAATCTGCGCCGGGAACATTTTAGAGCTATGATTTTTTACGATTTCAAGTGTCACCTGAAACCGGATGAATCGTACGATAGACTTCAAATGGCATTCATGGATGAAGACCCTTCCAAGGCAACCGTGTATCGTTGGTAGAACGACTTCAAGCGCGGTCGACCAACTTTGGGGGATGAAGAAAGAAGCGGTCGCCCTTTGACGGCTGTTACCGAAGAAAACGTGCTAGCAGTGAAAAATTTAATCCAAAACAAAAGGCGAATTACATATCAGGAGATTCAACACATATTGAAGATCGGATCGGGAAGCTTTCACAAGATTCTACACAGCCATCTTCGCGTGAGGAGGATAGTATCACGCTGGGTGCCGCACAACCTCACCGATGCTCAGAAGCAGGCCCGGGTGGAATGGTGCCGTGATATGCTAAACAAATTTGAAGCAGGCTCGTCTCGGCATGTTTACGACATCGTTACAGGTGATGAGTCCTGAATTTATCAATACTACCTAGAAACCAAGCGCTAGTCGACTGTTTGGGTGTTTCAAAATGAACCAACGCCTACCAAAGTCAAGCGATCTAGAAGCGGGGGGAAGAGTTTGATAGCTAGCTTTTTTAATTTGACAGGCCACTTGGTATCAATTCCCTTACGGGATCAAAGAAGCATCAATGCCGAATGGTATACTACCAAATGTTTGCCAAAAGTTTTTTCTGTTGTTAGCAACAAGCGACCAAACACAGGGCTCCGCGGGCTACTGCTCCACCACGACAATGCACCTGCGCACACCGCACTCAAACACGAGGGACTTCCTGGACAGCACGCCAGTCAAACTCCTGGGTCACCCTCCTTACAGCCTTGATCTAGTACCATGTGACTTCTTTTTATTTCCAAAAATTAAAAATCAGCTCAAAAGAATACCATTTTCATCGCCGGAAGATGCGCTGGCTGCGTTCGAGCAGGCTGTAAACGAGGTGTTTGCGGCGGACTTGAAAAAGTATTTTGAAAACTGGTTTAGACGCATGAAACTTTGTATAGAGGCTGGTGGAGAGTACTTTGAAAAGATTTAATAAAAAAATATGTACCTATAGAACATTTTTTTTTAGTTTCGCAAAACTTTCTGAGTGTCCCACGTATATAGCTATGTATAGTCGAGGAGAAGAAGCTATTTGAATAAGTACATCGGACATTTGATGAGCGGTATCTCAAATTAAACTGTCACCCCGCATTCGTTCGTTCCGGTTTTGAATTGGTTATCGGGTTCCAATTTGTACAAATTCAATTATAGCACGGACCTAAAATAGATAGACCAGGCAAATGTAGTTTTTGGTCAAAAATAATTTCAATAAAATTTTAACAATAAAATAAAGGATGTGCCCTTTATCGTCGTAATGAAGGAGTATTGTTTTAAACAAACGCTCATTACATATTTTCATTCGTAGTAATAGGTACCCACTTTTGAATAGTATATTTTTCGGACCCCTTGACAGGTGGTGAGTCTATCCCAAAATCAATTTAGGAGCTTAGGGGTTCCACGAAGTTTGGACCGTTTCACCGTTAATTTTCATCGAATTTCCAGTTCTGGAACTTTCTTTTAAAGTAGGTTTATTAGATCTGGGTTAGCCAGAGTTACTAACAGCTCACAGAGACACGTCACAGATAAAGTTAAGTAAAACGTTACGGCTCCATCATCGTCGGAGTTAAGTTCACTCGGTCGGGAATTATGGCCACGATTTCCTAGAACCGCCATAGCTTAGCAATCTTTTCATTTCTTTTACTTTTTACTTAAAATACCTGTTACAATGTAGGCGGGCTATTAAGTTGTTAGACTGTTATTATGCTAAGTAAAGTATTTTGTGTAAATATCTCAATTACCTTTAATTGTTTAGCCGACTGCGCCAGAAGGACGTAAATTTTTTTAGGGGTTGTATATGTTAGCATTTGACTGGATTTCCATGCCGTCACATGCTTCGCTTGATTTATTGTATACATTGTTATAAATACCGTCTTACTATCTTTATTAATAGGGTTTATTGAACTTTCACCCGAAATCCCGAGGGCACTGAAAATTTTAGGTAACTACAAGGGTCTTATATTGTAAAGGAGAAATGTGATGAATACTTTCTGTATTTAATATTATTTTATTTTTTTAAAAACCAATTTCACCAGAAGGAATATAATGTATTTCAGGTTTATGTATTGGTATGCATATTAATTTGTTTGGAGTCTTTTTTTTTTTCAATTAGGTAGTTGATGTTTTCCCCTTGTCACCTATTAACTATTTAGGTTTCGGAGTCTCGGAACACTAACTTATTCAAAGTCTCTTCGATATAAAATTATTGTTTATCATCACTACATAGTATAAAACAAAGTCGCTTTCGCTGTCCCTATATCCCTATGTCCCTTTGTATGCTTAAATCTTTAAAACTACGCAACGGACTTTGATGCGGTTTTTTTAATAGATTGAGTGATTCAAGAGGAAGGTTTTAGTGTTAGCATTGCACCCGTGCGAAGCTGGGGCGGGTCGCTAGTCTATCAATAAACTTCTTAAACCTTTCTATTTGGTTCCGATTTTTGTGCAAACTTCTACTCAATAGCTCTGTCTTTATGTTATAAAATTTACCGTGCAGAATCAGATGGTCATAAAACTTACTATCAGTGAAATTCAAATCAATGCAGCAAAGTGGAATATGAAGCTAGTAACGAATTGGAAGCTGCAGCTCTATAGCATTTGCACATCCATCGATGGTCTTAATTAAAAGCAAATCCAACGGGTTGTGTCCACTGTGTAATTGGGCAAGTTCTATTTATCTACCATTCGGGATAAGTGTCTGATCTGCTTCCCACTTTGATTCAACAAACCTATTTAGTAATACCAATGGGGCCAATACGACCCTATTCCTAAAACTGACTCCAATGATAATTATGGAGCAAAAATTAGTCTGTTTTTCCCTTAGATTTATTTGACAGTAAAATAGACAAAAGTCAAATTATAAAAGAGTAAAAAGGTTTCAAAGAAATTCCATACAAAACTAAGCGGCCAGCACATCAGCAACATGGCGCCCTCTGTCTGTCAGTGGGCCGTATCTCAAGAACCGTTTTTAGGAAGACAGTTGAAGTTTACACAGAATGTGTATTCGCCGCTATAGTGATAAAAAAATATATTTAAGAAAGGTTCTTATACACGAAACGTGTTTTCTTATTGTACAGTGGTCCAGAATCCTTTGCCTGCGAGTCCGACTCACACTTGACTAGTTCTTACTTTATTTGATTTTTTTTTTACTTCTCGTTGTCCCCATCATGGGGATATGGCCAATGGGGACAACGGATTCCCGGTACATCGAAATAAGGACCAAACTAGGCGAGCTAGTTGAAGTAACAGCATTGAAATAACACATTTTAATAGGTGCAAAAAAATATCCCATAGTAACAATAAATTTAGTAGGTACGTGCTATAAAACTCTTTTCAATATACTATAAAATTCAATGAGCTATTTGATGCAGTGAAACCCTTTTGAATCCATAACTTTATTCCAGTTAAATCACGATATTATTTCAACGTTTGCCTTTTCTATAATTTCTGGAACTCTTTTGACGGAGTTCGTTGCCGTGAAAGCCAGAGCCGCAAAGAGTAGAGGGATTGGGGCACGTACTTCGATTTTTAGCTAAAGGTGTAAAAATGTTTTTGTAGTCTTAGCTGATTTAAACATGTGAATTCTTTAATAAGACACCAAAACACCTAATTGCGTGTAAAATGCACTAAATAGATTATCTTTCTGTCCTTGTCAGGTAAAAAAATATCCTAGATAAAGGAGCTAAAAGCTAATCTAACCGCGCTTCGAAATCTTTCAAAACGTTTTGGCTACCTCGTGTATCCTTAACGGTTTGACAGATTCCTTAGAAAAACATTACCCTCCTTCTGTTAGAAATGCCTCAGAATTAATTCTGGGACCTGGTGGGTTTCCTCACGATGTTTCCTTCACCTTCGAGCTCGTGATAAATATGTAGCTTTTTGAAAACCTCATTGGTTCATACCAGGATTTGAACCCTAGCCTTACGAATGAGTAGCGGACTCTTTAACCACTGGGCTATCAATACTTTTATCCAGTGCATTTTTGGCCTCTAAAAATGACAGGTGGTGACCCCACTGCCAGGCCGATTCTGGGGCCTGCGGGCTTAGACGATATTTTTCTTCACCATCGATCTGGTGATAACTAAACTTTATCGTAGATGGGTAGGTACTACTATCAAATATCAATTAAGATGTAACGATAGTGGCCCCATAACTAGAGGGCCCAAATTCTAAATGCGGCCCTGTGCGGAATCGATTTTAGAAGGTGCGATTCAAAAGGGTGCCGCCTCAGGCTAAATTTCTCCGCAGTCCCATTGAATGCAATAAAATTTTCTGCACAATTGAAACCATTAAAGAGCGTCGCTGCGCCCGCGCCCCTGAATGTTAATCACGAGCTCGTGTGAATAGAACAATCACATTGTGGAAGGACCGCATTTTTTCATGATGGAACAAAAGGTATTTTAGAACGGTTACTTGGGAAAAGGTGTGATTGTAAAAACTATTTAGCGCGTTGTAGTTCGTATTCTATTTACATTCTTAACACAAAATTTGAAACCGTTACAAACTAGGCTTATTATAAACGGGTTTTTAAAACTGGACACTGAAAGAGATGCTTTCGTTTTTAACACTATTGTCATGAAAGTGACAGCAACAGTAACTCCTGTGTTAAACCCTGTCTTGTAATGTTTTGTAATAATCCCGTATATTATGTTTTTGAACTGCAAAAAATATGGTTGAAATTTTAGCATAAATATTTTTGTATCGGATATCCTGTGTATGACAACAACCGTTAGTTAGGGGTTCGAAAAATAAACTGCTTAAATAAGAGTATTTCCAGCTAAGAGGAATTTTCAACACCTCAGTCCTCAGGGTAAGGCATTAGTAGTGAGTTTCATTTTATATCCTACAAAAAATGGAATATTAGCTATTTAAAGTATCACTAGCTCGACGGTCGAAGGACAACCTGTCCAACAATCTTGTTGCTGAAGAAATATTTTTTTTAATTTTATTTTACTTATATATAATAATGTACCTAATGTAAGCATGTTGCTCAGAGAATAAAGGCTTTTATTATAATTATTATTATTAACTTGACGGTGAAGGAAAACATTGTGAGAAAACCCGCAGGTCTCGGAATTAATTCTGAAAATTAAAATGTATTTATTTCCGTAGGTAATTGCTAATTACACTTAGAAAAAGTCAATCGTCTAATAATAAGGCACTTTTGAACTTGTCCATGAAGATTGGCTAAATGTAAACATCAGCCAATCTCCACCGACGAGTTGCTGACTGAGGCTTAGGTTAGGCAGACCCGGCTGCGATGGGCTCACACACGTTTAGGGATCGAATATACTCGTGAAATTAATTCTCTTGTATTTCCAGAAATGGAATAGGTACCTCTGCCTACCCCCATCGAGTATAAAAGGCGAGAGAAAGTTAGTTAAGCTGAAATATTTTGTCTCTGCATTGTTTTTAAACCTGAATGTGTATTATACATGTGAATGTTTATACCTAAGTAGGTACTAAGATTATTGTGACAATATTAAAACACGAAATACAATGTCGCCTAAGCGAAAGAATTTGTCGCAATAAAGCCTTATTTTCCCAAGTCTTTTGTCATTAGAGGAGTAAATTGTTTTTCCTGTGTTGGTATCTTAGATCTAGCTTACGCTGTAAGTCTAGCTAATTTTCTGCACTCGTAGATAACTATACCCTATTACAAGCTTTAGGCAGATTTCACACTTGCGGTGCGGTTTTTCCAAGTTGACTTCACGGTTGAAGGTCGTGTTAATAAGGTTTATTTTTCATTAAAATATGGAACTGAGGAGCTCGGTGTGCGACGCACGTTCTGCTTCTACGTGCGTAGATGCGATGTACAAATTGAGATACAGCCATGATGTATCCATTAGGAAACCATAAAGATACATTAAAGAATTATCTTATCGTATTTAAGACGCAACAAGTAAATCTCAACAAATTTGGCGATGTTTTCAGATGGAGAGAAACATCATTTTAACAAGCAAAAATTATTGTAATAAGCCAGTTGAATACATATTATACATAACGTTAAAACGCAACCCAGCCCCCAGACCGTGGCGTTTGGCAGTGTGCAATCCACCTAAGCACAAGGTCACCCAATTTGTATTCTTTAGGGAAAATTATGGAACTTTTAATGATAATAGCGTTGCCTTTTGTGATGGCGTTACTCGAAAAAGTTGAAAATGGAATTTTTTGAGTCGGTTGTTTTGTACCACGTAAATGGAAGTGAATCTTGTCTTTGCAATCTTCACGAATTCCTAATCTTGTCAAGGAATCTTGGGAGGGATGAAGGAATTATCATCATCTTGAGAATGTTGTAGATGTTTAAAAAATTATCATCAATCTATAACAGCCCACTGAGCAAAGAGTCTTTCCTCACACATGAAGAATTATTTTACGTAAATCGGTTAAGTTATTCTAGTTTTACAAAACCTAATAATCAAATAGACTAGCTTGGGTACTAGCTCAAATAATATCTATTGTTACTTTGTGTACTATTTGTCTATCAATTCAACAATTTAAGCACTATCACATTCAAACAGATCTTTGATTGTCATGATTAACCCATATACCTAATCAATACAGCACCATCGATCACAAACTATTGGGATATGGCCACAGGAGAAAATAAAAGACGTGTGCACAGCTTGGTAGTCTGAATTATATTGAATAATAAATTTAAAAATATGTAATATGTATATATAGACTGAGTGAATGAATGATTGATTGATTGAATGTGTAAATTATCTGTACTTAGTTTGAGGCTTGGATATTTGTTATATTCGAACACAAACTAATACCATATTCACCCGACTTCACCCTCATGGCTCCCTTTATGTGGAAGTCAATGATTGTTCAAATGACGAATAATCGAATGCGATTCCGATCGTTAATCATGGGCAGACGGTTATTGATTGGCTATCAACAGCTATGATCGGTATGACGTCAATGACGTCACAGTTACATGATCTATACATAATATAATCAGCTATCCAATCCCAAGACACCACTATGGCATCGTAGGGCTAGTTTTCCAACCACACCCCTCTCAGACTTACACAGCTCACACTCAACCCCCACACCCCTGTTTGTACAGAGTACCTTGCGAGGACTCTGGTCGTATCTATCCATCCGAGGACCTCTCAGAAAATGTATTTAGGAACGTCGTACGTCATAGTTTCCTAGACGGACAGACTGCAAATTAAATTCTATGCCTGACCAGTTTGGTTCGAATCTTCTATCTCTATCTTTTTTGACCTGATGTTTCACGTTCAATACGAGGACCTAAAATACACATGTAAACAAGACATGCCGCATACAAACCGAGGACGGTGTGTTAAACCATCCGAGGACCCTGCTAACCTGCCCAGTAACACCCATTCGAGGACGTTTTTCTCACACAGAAACCTGCTCTAAGTACTATTCGAGGAGGTTCATGGTAAGTCTAACACAACTGTTAGACTTACCATGAACAAACTGAGAACGTTTTTCCGAGTACAGCTTGTACAAAGCGAGGACTTGAGGGATCCATAGTCCGCATTTATCAAAGACAATGTATGACCTTTTTTTTATGAACAAGCTTTTATTTAGTTTCACCTGTCTTGAGCAGTGATAGCCCGGACGGTTAAAGAGCCGGCCGAAAATCAGTGAAGCTCGGGTTCAAATCCTGGCATGTACCAATGAGTTTTTCAAAAACTTACGTACATATTTATCACTAGCTCGACGGTGAAGGAAAACATCGTGAGGAAACCCGCAGGTCTCAGAATTGATTCTGAGACATGTGTAAACAGACCCGGTCCGGCGATAGGCTCACCACCTATCACGTTTAGGGGTCCAATATATCTCGTGAAATGTGGGTATATCCAGTAATGGAATACCTCTGCCTACCCCCTCGGGGATAAAAAGGCGTGAGATTATATTATTATTATTTATTATTTGATGTTTGTCAACAAATCTTGCAAATTAAATTTGATGCACTTCCAGGTTACCGATTGAGCTGAAATTTTGCATACATGTGTAAATCGCGTGACAATGCAGTATTATGGTGACATGGTGCTGGTCTGATGATGGAGCTCGAAGGTGGCCATAGGAACTTCACGATGAAACGACACAACCTCTTCGAGTTAGGGCTCGTTTGAATCGTCTTGTCTAGTAGTTTGTCTGTCAATGGTAACCAGGGTCTGATAATGGAGCTGGAATGTGGTCATAGGAACTCTGTAATAAAAGGACGTAACCCCATCGAGTTTCGACTCGTTTGATACGAGTACTTTGGTGCAAGATGGTAACCAGGGTATATCGAGGGTTTTAAAAGTACAAGACGCAGAATAACTTTGCTGCCGAGTGAAACACAATTCTTCACCTCACCACAGCGAGGAAAATACGAAGTGCAAGATAAACATCTTAAATATAAAGATATTTTTCGCACTAACACGCACAAAAGTTTGGGCACTGACATGAAATTAGTATTAATTTATTTTCAGTGGGCTGGCAGAAGGGTTAGAATTGTAAAAACTCGTTCTACGCTAGGGTACAAAATGCTTTTGCACTCATCTTTCGAATGACAAACAGAATCAATTGAATCTTTCTTTAAAGGTGAAAAATATATTATTTTATTTTATTTATTTTTTATGTTCATAGGAAAACTAACAGCACATTTACAAATATGGGTAGGTACATAAAATTTTATAACTTAACTTAGAGTGTAAATATTGCCAATTACAGGTTTTCACAAATAGAACTTCAAAAAGAAATGATTATTATTTTTTCTATCCTAGGGCTGATTCAGGCTTACACACACTACACGATTAGGTACATTAAAAATTGATTTTAAATGGCTCAGACTGGAACAAAATAAATCTAGGTTGTATTTAACGCTAAGTGGGTTGAAAGTTGAGCATGCACGAGAATATAATTTAGTATGAATATAATTATAATTTAATTATAATTTATGAATATAATTAAATTAAATTTAATAGAATTTTTTCGATAAATTGTACGACAAAAGGGAATATTAAAAATAGGGCGCTCGCGGAAACGTTTGTTGGGTACATTAAAATTTAATTTTAATAAAAGTTTTGGGCAATCGAACATACCTCTAGCCAATTTGCTAATAAAAACAAAGGTGAAACGTGGGTATTTCCAGAAATGAAATACAGTTCTGCCTAAAAAAGGGAGACGTCATCTCTCCGAAACTTTGGAGGAATTTTTTAAGCTCATGGACTGGGATTTGGCATCAAGATCAATGGCGAATATGTATTCGCCATCGATGCCTAATCCCAGGTGATGTCACCCACCTTCGTTTCGCCGATAATATAGTCATCATGGCTGAGTCGCTGGAGCACATGAACAGTATTCTCAAAAACCTCAGCAACGTTTCTCAACAGGTAGGTCTTACAATGAACATGAACAAGACAAAAATTATGTCGAATGTCCATGTTCCACCCATACCGGTAAATATTGGGAACGTTGCTCTCGAAGTAATTGACCATTATGTTTACCTCGGATAACTCCCCAACTCGGATGGGCAGCGTTGGGGAAACTACTCGATATCTTTTCGTCAAAAATTTCTTGTCTGAGGAGTTGACCGCCTTGCTTTCGCTTGCCCTCCTGGAGTTCAGAAAAGAAGATGCGCTTCGCCACTCGCTCCTTTGCCATTCGTGATACGTGTCCGCATCACCGAAGTTGTTGTCGCATGAGGTAACACTCGATGCCACATAAATTGGCTCGGCGAAGAACTTCCGAGTTCCGTACACGGCCTGACCATCGAATTCTCATAATGTTGCGTAAACACTTGAGGTGGAATCGGTCTAAAGTGCTGATATGGCTGCGGTACAAGCACCACGTTTCAGCAGAGTAGAGAAGGTTTGGCAGCACAATCGCCATGTATACGCTAATTTTGGTGGCTAGTTTAAGGTTATGTGACCGAAAGACCTTGACGCTCAGCTTTCCAAACACTGCCGCTGCAGCGCCGATCCTGCTGTTGATCTCAACGTTAAGGTCATACTTAGATGTGGTAGTGCTATACAGGTAACGGAACTTAACGACCTGCTTCTAAACGTCATCGCCAAGGTTTAGCGTTAGCGTCTCTTGACCATGAATATCCAAGGACATCACCTCCGTCTTCTTGACGCTGATTTTAAGGCCAAACTTACGGCACACCTCGTCGAAAACTGACATTGAAGGCCGTCTGGGGTTTCTGCCACAAAGCACAAATCATCTGCGTACATGATCTCGGTGATCAGTGCATAATATGAGACTTTAGTGCGAGCCTTGAACCCATGATAATTGAAGGTGTCTAATATCCTTAGATTAAATAAGATACGGCTTCCTCTACTGGGCGGTTGGGATATTGGAAATCATTTATTTGGGAGCGCTTAATATAAGCGTGATACATTGTGATTAGGGTTTGCAATATCCGTCCAGTTTTAGTATTCGGATAATATGAATAGTTGAATTCCTAAAATTCGAATATTCGGATATTTTGGATAATTTGAATATTAATAAAAATAATACAAAATGACAATTGAAAGTCCTATATTTTTAATTATACTAAGTAAAAAAATGAAAATCAATATAAATAAACATCTAAAACGTTAACAAAAATAATTTTCAAAATCTTTAAAGACAAGACAAGACAATATAAAAAAAGTGTAAAAGATCAAAACACATAAACAGTAGTATGTTATATTACTGTAATATAACATATTAATGTTTATGAGTGTAAAACGCATAAACAGTATTATGTTATATTACTGTAATATAACATATTAATGTTTATGTGTTTTATCAAAATGTTGGCTATTCTTCTTCTTGTCTTTAATGATTTTGAAAATTACTTTTATTAATTTTTTAGGTGCATCAACATCTAAAAAGTTTATAAAAGTAATTTTCAAAATTTGAAGAGCAGTGATAGCCTTTACGGTTAAAGAGCCGGCCGAAAATCAGTGAGGCTCGGTTTCGAATCCTGGCATGTACCAATGAGTTTTTCAAAAACTTACGTACATATTTATCACTAGCTCGACGGTGAAGGCAAACATCGTGAGGAAACCCTCAGGTCTCAGAATTAATTCTGAGACATGTGTAAATAGATCCGGTCCGGCGATGGACTCACCACCTATCACGTTCAGGGGTCCAATGTATCTCGTGAAATGTGGGTATATCCAGTAATGGAATGCCTCTGCCTACCTCCTCGGGGATAAAAGGCGTGAGATTATTTATTTATTTTTATTTTAGATGTTGATTTAGATCCTTTTTTTTTTCAGAAGTTGATTTTTACTGTGTTTTGATTTAATACAGATTTTGTTGACGTGATTATTTTATTCTATATTTTTGCTTTTGTCTTTTCTTTAATCATTAATACAGTAGTATGTTATATTACAGTAATAACTGTGAAAAAAACATGATGAAATAATCACAACACAACTCTGTACAAGATCAAAACACATAAACAGTAGTATGATCATATTAAACAGAGTTGTGTTGTGAATATTTCATTATATTTTTTTGCTATTGTATTGTCTATAATGATATACCACCATCCCTCACCCGTCTTATTATTAAATATCATTTTAGAGAGTACAATATTTTAACCTGTTTTACTCTTTTATGTTATTTTATTACGTATTTTTAATACTACGTAAATATTAGTGTATTTTGTTTATTATCCAAAATATTCGAATAATTCGAAATTATTTATCCGAATAATTTGGATATAATTTTCGGCGGATATTCGGATAATTTGAATATTCGAATATTCGGATTCTAATCCTAATTGTGATTGACCATTAAATAACATTTAGCATATTTAACCCTTAATTATTTTTTTTTGCGATCACAATGTAACACCCTTTTTTTATAAAAGATTGGATATAAAAAGGCAAAGATTTAATACAATGTGTAAAGTTTTATGGTTTAATAAAAATGTCTTATAGGTATATACCTACTTACGATATGGGATTATTGTGACGTAGACGAATATGGTTAATTATCGATAAAGGTTGCAATGTAGGTACCTATATAATGATATTTTTCATATCAGATTTAAATTGTTATTTTAAAATTTTTAGTTTTATTGTAATAATTTAAGAGGAACATAATGAAAGCTTGTTTTTAAAAAAGTTTTTTTATTTTAATTTATTTTCAACTTTTTAGTAGGTATTATTGGAATGAAGTTTCTTATCGCGCGTTGCGAAAGGGGTCTAGACGGAAAAAATTAAGACCAAAAGTTGTAACGACACTTTTTACAACGCGGCGTGTGCGTGTTTCTCTGTCTGCCTCTCTCTCTTATAAAAAGCAAGTCCCTTGACACCTCTCAAGATTTTTTATTTTTTAATAACTTTACATATCAATTAGGTATGTAATTACTGGTTAGCTGTTTATAACATTTTTCATTCTATCAATTTCATTTAATTCGTCAATATTATAAGGTTTCTTTGAGTTCCTATGGCCATCTTCAAGCTACGTCATCAGACCCTGGTTACCATCTTGCACCAAAGTACTCGTCAAGACGAACCAAACGAGCCGATACTCGATGGGGTTGCGTCGATTCTATACTGAGTTCCTGTGACCACCTTCCAGCTCCATCATCAGATCAGAACCTGGTAACCATCTAAAAACAAAGTACTCGTCAAGACGTATCAAACGAGTCGAAACTCGATGGGGTTGTGTCGTTTCATTACAGAGTTCCTATGACCACCTTCTAGCTCCATCATTAGACCCTGGTTACCATTGACAGACAAACTACTCGTCAATACGATTCAAACGAGCCCAAACTCGATGAAGTTGTGACGTTTCATTGCAAAGTTCCTATGGCCACCTTCGAGCTCCATTATCAGATCAGCATCATGTCATCATAATATTGCATTGTCACGCGATTTACACATGTATGCAAAATTTCAGCTCAATCAGTAACCGGGAAGTGGATCAAATTTAATTTGCTAGATTTGTTGACAAACATCGGGACAAGTGAAACTAAATTAGAGCTTGTAACTTATTAGGTATAGGATACTAATAACAGCTACACATGTGTAATCAAAACGAGGACGTAAAATTCACACTTTGTCCTCAGTTGGTCGGAAAATTACGCTATACACACAATGTCCGGAAAAACTACCAATTCGAGGACGTTTGTGTTAAGTTTTACACATACGTCCTCGATTTGGTACTAAAACGTGAAAAAAGTGTAAATCAGGTGTGTAAAAAATCGACGGTGCTGCCCCCTACATCTCACACTCCATCACACTCCAACCTGACTGGCCATGACCAATCCGAGTACTTTTTCAGATTTCCTTGTTTTTAGTACAGAAAGGTTCAAAATCGCACGACAAATATCGTCATTTGGTCAGGTCAATCCGAGGACCCACCAAAAGGTCCTCGTTTGGGAAAGGTCCTCGGTTGTGCCCTGTGTATTCAGGTCCAAGTCCTCGGAAGGTACTTAAAACAAACACACCCCCTTCCCCTACACATATACACACTCACACACCGCAAACTAATTAAAATTATATTTGACAAAAACGGAAATTTTTTCATTGTACTACGCCATAGCCAGACTCAAGGACCATCTAAGATACAGGATTTTTCCTAGTTTAGGGGTCAGAGAATATTCTCTATTTGAAACTTGTACTGTACAACCACTATTGTAATTCTAAATTGTAAACAAACTTTTGTCTTGAATAAACGTTATTTTATTATTATTAGGGTTCCGTACCTCAAAAGGAAAAAACGGAACCCTTATAGGATCACTTTGTTGTCCGTCTGTCCATCCGTCTGTCAAGACCCTTTTTCTCAGGAACGCGTGGAGGTATGAAGCTGAAATTTATATCAATTACTCAGGTCTACTGTCCCTTGAAGCTGTGAAAAAATCAAACTTCTAAGCCAACGCAATCAAAAGATACAGCCGTTTATGCCGCAAATTTTCGACACTTGCAAGGGAATCAAAACCTACAGGGTGCTTCCCGTGAACTCAGAATCTTGAAATTTGGTACGAAGCAACGTCTTATAGCATAGATAAAGGAAAAATTACAAAAACCATAAATTTGCAAGGTTGTACGGAACCCTCGGTGCGCGAGTCCGACTCGCACTTGGCCGGTTTTTTATTATTATCTATCTTGTTTCTTTAGTGTACCTACTTAAGAAATTTGAATATTAGTGAGGGCACGTATCAATGAGTTATTCAAAAGTTGCGTACATTTCATCATTAAGAACATCGTACGGTCCCAGAATTGATTCTAAGGCATGTGTAACAGCATCCAGGTCCGGCGATGGGCATTGCAAATAAAAATACAATACTATAACTTAATTATATTGTTCGTACTCCAAAAAAAATACAAAAGATATACAAAAATTAAATAAAGTACAATTAGGTCATATCGCTCTCAGCGATCTTTTCCGGACAACATTGGGATGGATGAAACTGAGAGATTAGAACTACGGAGATTTAAAATTTTACACTAACCCTTGTTACTAGCACAATAGAGACTCATTTCGTTCATTTGTGACTGTCTCACGTCTCCCTAAAGGCTATCAGTCGTTACATTTTTTCCTGGACCAAAGTTAGGACTCGCCTCATAAATCAAAAAGCTACGTGACGTCACGTCCAACGTTCCCCGACGTGACAAAACACGATCTATTCTTATAAGACTTGTCCCTAATAAAGGATAATCAAAGGCACTAATGTTCTGAACATTATTTGTGATAATGATTTTTCTTTGCTGATTGTTTTGAATGAATGGATTATAGAAGGTGGGTAAGGATTTTCGAGTGTATGTCACAGTTACAACTAATGACTGGTCAAGATTAAAATCATTGAGGCTCGGGTTCGAGTCCTGGCATATCAAAATGAGTTTTTTAAAACTTACGTACATATTTATCACTAGCTCGACGGTGACCTTTAGGTACATAAAGACCACTTTCCAATATGTCAGTTTCCCAGAATGTCCCTTTTCAAAACGACCGTTTTGCAAAACGACTTTTTCCCAAAATGACCGTTTCCCAAAACGACCGTTTCCTAAAACGACTGTTTCCCATAATGTCACGGAAAAGCTCGTGAGGAAACCCGCAAGTCCCAGATTTTTTTTCTGAGACATGTGTAAAAGACCCGGTCCGGCGATGGGCTCACCACCTATCACGTTTAGGGGTCGAATATTCTCGTGAAAAGTAGGTATTTCCAGAAATGGAATGCCTCTGCCTACCTCCTCGGGGATAAAAGGCGTGAGATTATTTATTTATTTTTATTTTAGATGTTGATTTAGATCCTTTTTTTTTCAGAAGTTGATTTTTACTGTGTTTTGATTTAATACAGATTTTGTTGACGTGATTATTTTATTCTATATTTTTGCTTTTGTCTTTTCTTTAATCATTAATACAGTAGTATGTTATATTACAGTAATAACTGTGAAAAAAACATGATGAAATAATCACAACACAACTCTGTACAAGATCAAAACACATAAACAGTAGTATGATCATATTAAACAGAGTTGTGTTGTGAATATTTCATTATATTTTTTTGCTATTGTATTGTCTATAATGATATACCACCATCCCTCACCCGTCTTATTATTAAATATCATTTTAGAGAGTACAATATTTTAACCTGTTTTACTCTTTTATGTTATTTTATTACGTATTTTTAATACTACGTAAATATTAGTGTATTTTGTTTATTATCCAAAATATTCGAATAATTCGAAATTATTTATCCGAATAATTTGGATATAATTTTCGGCGGATATTCGGATAATTTGAATATTCGAATATTCGGATTCTAATCCTAATTGTGATTGACCATTAAATAACATTTAGCATATTTAACCCTTAATTATTTTTCTTTTGCGATCACAATGTAACACCCTTTTTTTATAAAAGATTGGATATAAAAAGGCAAAGATTTAATACAATGTGTAAAGTTTTATAGTTTAATAAAAATGTCTTATAGGTATATACCTACTTACGATATGGGATTATTGTGACGTAGACGAATATGGTTAATTATCGATAAAGGTTGCAATGTAGGTACCTATATAATGATATTTTTCATATCAGATTTAAATTGTTATTTTAAAATTTTTAGTTTTATTGTAATAATTTAAGAGGAACATAATGAAAGCTTGTTTTTAAAAAAGTTTTTTTATTTTAATTTATTTTCAACTTTTTAGTAGGTATTATTGGAATGAAGTTTCTTATCGCGCGTTGCGAAAGGGGTCTAGACGGAAAAAATTAAGACCAAAAGTTGTAACGACACTTTTTACAACGCGGCGTGTGCGTGTTTCTCTGTCTGCCTCTCTCTCTTATAAAAAGCAAGTCCCTTGACACCTCTCAAGATTTTTTATTTTTTAATAACTTTACATATCAATTAGGTATGTAATTACTGGTTAGCTGTTTATAACATTTTTCATTCTATCAATTTCATTTAATTCGTCAATATTATAAGGTTTCTTTGAGTTCCTATGGCCATCTTCAAGCTACGTCATCAGACCCTGGTTACCATCTTGCACCAAAGTACTCGTCAAGACGAACCAAACGAGCCGATACTCGATGGGGTTGCGTCGATTCTATACTGAGTTCCTGTGACCACCTTCCAGCTCCATCATCAGATCAGAACCTGGTAACCATCTAAAAACAAAGTACTCGTCAAGACGTATCAAACGAGTCGAAACTCGATGGGGTTGTGTCGTTTCATTACAGAGTTCCTATGACCACCTTCTAGCTCCATCATTAGACCCTGGTTACCATTGACAGACAAACTACTCGTCAATACAATTCAAACGAGCCCAAACTCGATGAAGTTGTGACGTTTCATTGCAAAGTTCCTATGGCCACCTTCGAGCTCCATTATCAGATCAGCATCATTTCATCATAATATTGCATTTTCATGCGATTTACACATGTATGCAAAATTTCAGCTCAATCAGTAACCGGGAAGTGGATCAAATTTAATTTGCTAGATTTGTTGACAAACATCGGGACAAGTGAAACTAAATTAGAGCTTGTAACTTATTAGGTATAGGATACTAATAACAGCTACACATGTGTAATCAAAACGAGGACGTAAAATTCACACTTTGTCCTCAGTTGGTCGGAAAATTACGCTATACACACAATGTCCGGAAAAACTACCAATTCGAGGACGTTTGTGTTAAGTTTTACACATACGTCCTCGATTTGGTACTAAAACGTGAAAAAAGTGTAAATCAGGTGTGTAAAAAATCGACGGTGCTGCCCCCTACATCTCACACTCCATCACACTCCAACCTGACTGGCCATGACCAATCCGAGTACTTTTTCAGATTTCCTTGTTTTTAGTACAGAAAGGTTCAAAATCGCACGACAAATATCGTCATTTGGTCAGGTCAATCCGAGGACCCACCAAAAGGTCCTCGTTTGGGAAAGGTCCTCGGTTGTGCCCTGTGTATTCAGGTCCAAGTCCTCGGAAGGTACTTAAAACAAACACACCCCCTTCCCCTACACATATACACACTCACACACCGCAAACTAATTAAAATTATATTTGACAAAAACGGAAATTTTTTCATTGTACTACGCCATAGCCAGACTCAAGGACCATCTAAGATACAGGATTTTTCCTAGTTTAGGGGTCAGAGAATATTCTCTATTTGAAACTTGTACTGTACAACCACTATTGTAATTCTAAATTGTAAACAAACTTTTGTCTTGAATAAACGTTATTTTATTATTATTAGGGTTCCGTACCTCAAAAGGAAAAAACGGAACCCTTACAGGATCACTTTGTTGTCCGTCTGTCCATCCGTCTGTCAAGACCCTTTTTCTCAGGAACGCGTGGAGGTATGAAGCTGAAATTTATATCAATTACTCAGGTCTACTGTCCCTTGAAGCTGTGAAAAAATCAAACTTCTAAGCCAACGCAATCAAAAGATACAGCCGTTTATGCCGCAAATTTTCGACACTTGCAAGGGAATCAAAACCTACAGGGTGCTTCCCGTGAACTCAGAATCTTGAAATTTGGTACGAAGCAACGTCTTATAGCATAGATAAAGGAAAAATTACAAAAACCATAAATTTGCAAGGTTGTACGGAACCCTCGGTGCGCGAGTCCGACTCGCACTTGGCCGGTTTTTTATTATTATCTATCTTGTTTCTTTAGTGTACCTACTTAAGAAATTTGAATATTAGTGAGGGCACGTATCAATGAGTTATTCAAAAGTTGCGTACATTTCATCATTAAGAACATCGTACGGTCCCAGAATTGATTCTAAGGCATGTGTAACAGCATCCAGGTCCGGCGATGGGCATTGCAAATAAAAATACAATACTATAACTTAATTATATTGTTCGTACTCCAAAAAAAATACAAAAGATATACAAAAATTAAATAAAGTACAATTAGGTCATATCGCTCTCAGCGATCTTTTCCGGACAACATTGGGATGGATGAAACTGAGAGATTAGAACTACGGAGATTTAAAATTTTACACTAACCCTTGTTACTAGCACAATAGAGACTCATTTCGTTCATTTGTGACTGTCTCACGTCTCCCTAAAGGCTATCAGTCGTTACATTTTTTCCTGGACCAAAGTTAGGACTCGCCTCATAAATCAAAAAGCTACGTGACGTCACGTCCAACGTTCCCCGACGTGACAAAACACGATCTATTCTTATAAGACTTGTCCCTAATAAAGGATAATCAAAGGCACTAATGTTCTGAACATTATTTGTGATAATGATTTTTCTTTGCTGATTGTTTTGAATGAATGGATTATAGAAGGTGGGTAAGGATTTTCGAGTGTATGTCACAGTTACAACTAATGACTGGTCAAGATTAAAATCATTGAGGCTCGGGTTCGAGTCCTGGCATATCAAAATGAGTTTTTTAAAACTTACGTACATATTTATCACTAGCTCGACGGTGACCTTTAGGTACATAAAGACCACTTTCCAATATGTCAGTTTCCCAGAATGTCCCTTTTCAAAACGACCGTTTTGCAAAACGACTTTTTCCCAAAATGACCGTTTCCCAAAACGACCGTTTCCTAAAACGACTGTTTCCCATAATGTCACGGAAAAGCTCGTGAGGAAACCCGCAAGTCCCAGATTTTTTTTCTGAGACATGTGTAAAAGACCCGGTCCGGCGATGGGCTCACCACCTATCACGTTTAGGGGTCGAATATTCTCGTGAAAAGTAGGTATTTCCAGAAATGGAATGCCTCTGCCTACCTCCTCGGGGATAAAAGGCGTGAGATTATTTATTTATTTTTATTTTAGATGTTGATTTAGATCCTTTTTTTTTCAGAAGTTGATTTTTACTGTGTTTTGATTTAATACAGATTTTGTTGACGTGATTATTTTATTCTATATTTTTGCTTTTGTCTTTTCTTTAATCATTAATACAGTAGTATGTTATATTACAGTAATAACTGTGAAAAAAACATGATGAAATAATCACAACACAACTCTGTACAAGATCAAAACACATAAACAGTAGTATGATCATATTAAACAGAGTTGTGTTGTGAATATTTCATTATATTTTTTTGCTATTGTATTGTCTATAATGATATACCACCATCCCTCACCCGTCTTATTATTAAATATCATTTTAGAGAGTACAATATTTTAACCTGTTTTACTCTTTTATGTTATTTTATTACGTATTTTTAATACTACGTAAATATTAGTGTATTTTGTTTATTATCCAAAATATTCGAATAATTTGAAATTATTTATCCGAATAATTTGGATATAATTTTCGGCGGATATTCGGATAATTTGAATATTCGAATATTCGGATTCTAATCCTAATTGTGATTGACCATTAAATAACATTTAGCATATTTAACCCTTAATTATTTTTCTTTTGCGATCACAATGTAACACCCTTTTTTTATAAAAGATTGGATATAAAAAGGCAAAGATTTAATACAATGTGTAAAGTTTTATAGTTTAATAAAAATGTCTTATAGGTATATACCTACTTACGATATGGGATTATTGTGACGTAGACGAATATGGTTAATTATCGATAAAGGTTGCAATGTAGGTACCTATATAATGATATTTTTCATATCAGATTTAAATTGTTATTTTAAAATTTTTAGTTTTATTGTAATAATTTAAGAGGAACATAATGAAAGCTTGTTTTTAAAAAAGTTTTTTTATTTTAATTTATTTTCAACTTTTTAGTAGGTATTATTGGAATGAAGTTTCTTATCGCGCGTTGCGAAAGGGGTCTAGACGGAAAAAATTAAGACCAAAAGTTGTAACGACACTTTTTACAACGCGGCGTGTGCGTGTTTCTCTGTCTGCCTCTCTCTCTTATAAAAAGCAAGTCCCTTGACACCTCTCAAGATTTTTTATTTTTTAATAACTTTACATATCAATTAGGTATGTAATTACTGGTTAGCTGTTTATAACATTTTTCATTCTATCAATTTCATTTAATTCGTCAATATTATAAGGTTTCTTTGAGTTCCTATGGCCATCTTCAAGCTACGTCATCAGACCCTGGTTACCATCTTGCACCAAAGTACTCGTCAAGACGAACCAAACGAGCCGATACTCGATGGGGTTGCGTCGATTCTATACTGAGTTCCTGTGACCACCTTCCAGCTCCATCATCAGATCAGAACCTGGTAACCATCTAAAAACAAAGTACTCGTCAAGACGTATCAAACGAGTCGAAACTCGATGGGGTTGTGTCGTTTCATTACAGAGTTCCTATGACCACCTTCTAGCTCCATCATTAGACCCTGGTTACCATTGACAGACAAACTACTCGTCAATACAATTCAAACGAGCCCAAACTCGATGAAGTTGTGACGTTTCATTGCAAAGTTCCTATGGCCACCTTCGAGCTCCATTATCAGATCAGCATCATGTCATCATAATATTGCATTGTCACGCGATTTACACATGTATGCAAAATTTCAGCTCAATCAGTAACCGGGAAGTGGATCAAATTTAATTTGCTAGATTTGTTGACAAACATCGGGACAAGTGAAACTAAATTAGAGCTTGTAACTTATTAGGTATAGGATACTAATAACAGCTACACATGTGTAATCAAAACGAGGACGTAAAATTCACACTTTGTCCTCAGTTGGTCGGAAAATTACGCTATACACACAATGTCCGGAAAAACTACCAATTCGAGGACGTTTGTGTTAAGTTTTACACATACGTCCTCGATTTGGTACTAAAACGTGAAAAAAGTGTAAATCAGGTGTGTAAAAAATCGACGGTGCTGCCCCCTACATCTCACACTCCATCACACTCCAACCTGACTGGCCATGACCAATCCGAGTACTTTTTCAGATTTCCTTGTTTTTAGTACAGAAAGGTTCAAAATCGCACGACAAATATCGTCATTTGGTCAGGTCAATCCGAGGACCCACCAAAAGGTCCTCGTTTGGGAAAGGTCCTCGGTTGTGCCCTGTGTATTCAGGTCCAAGTCCTCGGAAGGTACTTAAAACAAACACACCCCCTTCCCCTACACATATACACACTCACACACCGCAAACTAATTAAAATTATATTTGACAAAAACGGAAATTTTTTCATTGTACTACGCCATAGCCAGACTCAAGGACCATCTAAGATACAGGATTTTTCCTAGTTTAGGGGTCAGAGAATATTCTCTATTTGAAACTTGTACTGTACAACCACTATTGTAATTCTAAATTGTAAACAAACTTTTGTCTTGAATAAACGTTATTTTATTATTATTAGGGTTCCGTACCTCAAAAGGAAAAAACGGAACCCTTATAGGATCACTTTGTTGTCCGTCTGTCCATCCGTCTGTCAAGACCCTTTTTCTCAGGAACGCGTGGAGGTATGAAGCTGAAATTTATATCAATTACTCAGGTCTACTGTCCCTTGAAGCTGTGAAAAAATCAAACTTCTAAGCCAACGCAATCAAAAGATACAGCCGTTTATGCCGCAAATTTTCGACACTTGCAAGGGAATCAAAACCTACAGGGTGCTTCCCGTGAACTCAGAATCTTGAAATTTGGTACGAAGCAACGTCTTATAGCATAGATAAAGGAAAAATTACAAAAACCATAAATTTGCAAGGTTGTACGGAACCCTCGGTGCGCGAGTCCGACTCGCACTTGGCCGGTTTTTTATTATTATCTATCTTGTTTCTTTAGTGTACCTACTTAAGAAATTTGAATATTAGTGAGGGCACGTATCAATGAGTTATTCAAAAGTTGCGTACATTTCATCATTAAGAACATCGTACGGTCCCAGAATTGATTCTAAGGCATGTGTAACAGCATCCAGGTCCGGCGATGGGCATTGCAAATAAAAATACAATACTATAACTTAATTATATTGTTCGTACTCCAAAAAAAATACAAAAGATATACAAAAATTAAATAAAGTACAATTAGGTCATATCGCTCTCAGCGATCTTTTCCGGACAACATTGGGATGGATGAAACTGAGAGATTAGAACTACGGAGATTTAAAATTTTACACTAACCCTTGTTACTAGCACAATAGAGACTCATTTCGTTCATTTGTGACTGTCTCACGTCTCCCTAAAGGCTATCAGTCGTTACATTTTTTCCTGGACCAAAGTTAGGACTCGCCTCATAAATCAAAAAGCTACGTGACGTCACGTCCAACGTTCCCCGACGTGACAAAACACGATCTATTCTTATAAGACTTGTCCCTAATAAAGGATAATCAAAGGCACTAATGTTCTGAACATTATTTGTGATAATGATTTTTCTTTGCTGATTGTTTTGAATGAATGGATTATAGAAGGTGGGTAAGGATTTTCGAGTGTATGTCACAGTTACAACTAATGACTGGTCAAGATTAAAATCATTGAGGCTCGGGTTCGAGTCCTGGCATATCAAAATGAGTTTTTTAAAACTTACGTACATATTTATCACTAGCTCGACGGTGACCTTTAGGTACATAAAGACCACTTTCCAATATGTCAGTTTCCCAGAATGTCCCTTTTCAAAACGACCGTTTTGCAAAACGACTTTTTCCCAAAATGACCGTTTCCCAAAACGACCGCTTCCTAAAACGACTGTTTCCCATAATGTCACGGAAAAGCTCGTGAGGAAACCCGCAAGTCCCAGATTTTTTTTCTGAGACATGTGTAAAAGACCCGGTCCGGCGATGGGCTCACCACCTATCACGTTTAGGGGTCGAATATTCTCGTGAAAAGTAGGTATTTCCAGAAATGGAATACCTCTGCCTACATCCTCGGGGATAAAAGGCGTGAGATTGTTTTTTTTTTTTATTTATATTCACAACATCTTCTTTAGATACAAAGTTACGTTGTTATTATAAGCAGAAATATTTTTAAATCTGGGTACCCAATGTCTTAATCTTACGACTCAGATAAATCACGTATTTCCGCAGGTTATCACCGCAGCACTGGCGCTCGTTAATCAAAGCGTGATGACACGTTCGAGTAATATTTTTGTTTTATGTTAATAAAGAATTATTTCCTTAAATCGAACAATATTTTCAGTAGATAGCACATTTCTAAAGTAAGATAATTTAATAGGTATAATTTTTAGCCCACTTTCAAGATTTTGTGATATATGTGCACCTACGCTATTCTGGGCCAATTGGAGGACTATTTAGTATTATGGTTTCATTACACATCTTATAGCTTTTGTAAGAAAACAAATTTATTATGGCATGAGAATAATATAAGAAACAGTTTATAAATTATTTTAATAATTTTGCTTATGTAAGCTTTAATGTCGTAAAAAATGGAAGAATTATATTTCTATTTTATTTTTTGTATTTCATTATCAAAACATTTCTTACATCCATTTATTTACAAGAAGATCCACAAAACAACTGAAATTAATCTAAACAATTGTAAAAAAAAACCTCCATTGCAATAATGCAGCCAATCAACAGATTTTTAAGCAATGTCTTGTTTTGCGAAATATATATTTATTTAAATAAATAATCTCACGCCTTTTATCCCCGAGGGGGTAGCTAAACGTGATAGATGGCAAGCCTACCGGACCGGGTCAGTTACACATGACTCAGAATTAATTCTGAGACCTGCGGGTTTCCTCACGATGTTTTCCTTCACTGTCGAGCTAGTGATAAATATGAACTTAAGTTTTAAAAAAACTCATTTGTACATGCCAGGATTCGAACCCGAGCCTTACTGATTTTCATTATGTATTTTTTTAAAGTATTGCAGTGTAATTCCACTTATATGAAAGACCTCTTAATGTTCTTGTAGTACATCAGTCAGTAGATAAGAAAGAAAACTCAGTTTACATTGCGTACCAAATGTAATAACAAACTTTCATTTCTTACACGAGTTATCATTGTGTTCAAATTCCTTGAACTTAAAACTTGCGTCTTTCCACAACTTGCTTATCCATTCTCGGCTAAGAGGTTTGCTTTAACTTGGCATACCTGTGCTCTTCTCTACTGAACAGTTGAACAGTTCTCATGTAACGAGTTATGTATGTGTGCACAGCATTTGTTTCAAGTTTATGCAAATGTTTGAATAAATCTTTTTCGCTCCGTTTCGTATCTTTACAATGTATGTTGAGCGAAACCTCTTGAGAGTTCTTGCTTCGTATGCTCTGAATTTTTACTCCCGTATTGTATGTATTTATGTAGCAGGTATTTACGGAATATCTATTATGTTAACAGAGCAATCGAAATTTTATTCAAATGGAGGAAATTCAAATTCTCTTGCTATAGTTTGTAACTACTCCTGATTTATATTGTATTTGTTTTGAATTAAAGGGAAATTGCAAATAGGTTCTTGTAAAGGTTTTGCCTGGTTGTTAAATAATTTATTTAATTATGTTTATCAGTTGTTAGAGTCCTTGACACAGACTGCCTAGTCTGTGTGTTTTTTTCCCTAGAAGATTGATTAAAAACATGCTAAAACCACCAACCAAATTCATAGAAATACCTACATGTACTTAGGGTCTGCTGAGCCTCAGCACATAATTTTAACCCCTATGAACGCGGAAGGTTAAGAAAGATCTCACTTCTTATTTTCCGTGTCGAAAACAATATCTTAGAACCATTTCTCCTTTTCTGGCGCCACCAATTATTTGACACAGATTTTCAAACTTTCTAACACCCCCAAAGCAGATCTCGAACTTTTCTGACTTAGGACACTTTGCACTAATAAATTGAAGGCTACAAACAACTTTATTGCCCCACAAACAGTCTCGGCATTCATAACAAATTGCCGTTACGACCTCGCAGCGAAAGCGTTGAATTATGTTGAGTACGAAGCTGGAAAATTGATATAAAAATCGCTCGTAAAGCATAAAATTAAAACGCTCGCGGACGGTGTTGCAACAGCTAAATACCTGTCGTATTTCAGGCGCCATCTGTCGGCGACGGCCCGACACTGCCGCTTTTAATTTATTAACCAATTTGCTGAACACCCGAACCGCGTTCACTCCAGTATATTGTTTCTTGACTTAATAAATGAAGTCATAATCCGAGAAGAGTGTTTTCATGACTGTGAAACGTAATTAAAGATTAATATATGCAAATTGTAGGTGCTCATATTAACTTAAGAGTATGGTTGAAGCACAGGAATCTCGTTATCTTAAACATATTTCAGAGGGCGAAGTATTTTTACTTTTAATTTCAAATACAAAAATTGTGTAGGAAATTGACTCAAGTATTTTTTTTACCCGAATTTTCTAAAGTTGATAAAGATAAAGAAAGCCTTATGTTAGATAGCTAGGTATATTATATAGTACATAATATATAATTATTCTATACCCATAAAACAGCAGCGTGGCTGACTGACTTACTGACAACGCGCAACTTAACCCTAGATATTGTTTTTAACGAAATATTCTTTGAATAATGGATGGATTTTCTGAAATTCCCACGGGGACGGAAGCAAAACCGTTTCTGCGTGGGCAATTCCGATAGAAACCCACTGTTTCTTGCATAATAATGATTCAAATTCAGACTTGTTTATTTGCAATTTGGTATGTTGTTATTCAATAATTACTGAATCTGTTATCAATTAATCTATTTCTACATCACTACAAATACAAAGTATAAAACAAACTCGCTTCCCGCTGTCTGTCTAATCCTATATTGGGTTCGATTCTGCATTACAGCGCCTAAACTTATTTTAGTTTAGTCCTGTCATTTTCTTTCTCATAGAGAAGAAAAGAGACGAGTGATATTTAGTCCTGTCAAATTAAAATTAGTCCTGTCAACTAAGGCATTTCATAACGTGTTTAGTGCTTATGTAAATAAGTCACGACTAAAATACAGCCTCTGACAGGACTAAATTCGGTAGGTTATCTTCTATCCCTTTTATTTTTTTGAGGTAAAATAAAGACAGGAATAAACTAAATTAAGTTTAGTCGCTGTAATGCAGAATCGAACCCATTATATGCTTAGATCTTTAAAACTAAGCAAGGGATTTTGATGCGTTTTCTTCAAAAAGATAGAGTGATTCAAGAAGGTTTTAGTATCAGCATTGCACCCGTGCGAAGCCGAGGCGGGTCGCTAGAAAATTATAAATGCGTAAGTAACTGTGTTTGTCTGTTACCTTTTCATGAACAAACCGATAGAATGACGAAAGTTTACATCTCAGGAAAGGAGACACTTTCCAATAAAAAAAAACATAGTTTCAAAATTTTAAGCTAGCAGAGTCGCGGGCAATAGCTAGTTATAACTTGTACACTCTTATTGACCGATATATTGGCCTATGAAATTACTAAACAATTCTAATAAATGTGTTTAATTACAATTTCTGTAATTTTTCATTTAACCCAAAGATCGATATTCAATTCAAAAGTTGACCGTATCGTTAAAATCATGCACAAAAAGTAATATTTGTTTGAGTTTAAAGTTTTTTTATTTAAGCTAGAAACATGATAGTGCTGGGTGTTGCCCGATTCTTTTCTTTAATTATTTTTATAACTGCTCCAGTTAAATTTTATATTTTATTTTATATAACCTACCTAGCTTTTACCCGCGACTTCGCTCGCGCACGTTTATTTCACCCCCTTAAGGGTAGAACTTTTGCAAAATCCTTTCTTAGCGGATGCCTACACTGTCTAAGCTATCTACTTATGTGCAAAATTTCAAGTCCCTAGACCCAGCCGTTTAGGCTGTGCGTTGATAGGTACGTCACCAATCAGTCAGTCAGTTTATTTAGTTCAGTTTATGATATTGCTGATTAATCTCAATGATTGTCTCTATCATACATCCACAATCCTATTGAATTTTAATCTTTCAAATCATTAATGTTTCCCGAAAATAACAATAAAATGTTAGTATGGCAAATCAGTTTTCTTGAAATTCTCCTAACAAAACGACAATTTCATAGGTAAGGAACCAATACTACCAATCTGTTAGCAAACCATATAGGTATACCGAAATACTAAGGTATCTAAAACAAAAGACGATCTTCGACTCTCTTGGGTAGGTAATAAATCGATTAATAAAGAGATTTAAATATAATAGGACATACAGGGGACAAAGCAAGGAAAGTCTAAATCCAAAAATTATTACATGTGGTCATAAATCTAGTGTGATTCGACCGAACGACAGCTCGCGTTCATACTAACTGACATGACCCTTGAAATAAATTTTTTTGTATGAAAAGATTCCCAATGCCCCCTCTATGCCCTATTATATCTAAATCTCTTTGGTAATAAATGAATACTTAAAAATTCCTCAAGGAATATAACCGTTTACGTTGAGAACGAAATGGCTTGTGAAGAATTCTTTTGCGCATCGTTTTGGGAGACAAAATGACAGAAGTAGCTGTTACGTTTCTGCGAACAGTGGAATTCCATGTTAACAATTCGGTATCTCTCCTCAAAAAGGGTTGAATTGCCATACCTGTGGAAAGTATTGGAAAAGTGCGATCAAATAAAATAAAAATTGGAAGAAATGATTTTTCCTTTTTTTGGTAGTGTAGTGTACCTACCTACTTAACTGTGATTGTAAAGAATACCTTATTATATATTATTGTTAACTGCGCCCTGCAGGGTTGCTCGCGTTTTTTTTCGATCGTTTGTGGGAAATATGTATAAAATAACAATACGGTAGATCCGCAAATTCTCGGTAATGGCCCGAGAAAATTTCAAATGTGGCTCGAAACCCCGATCGAGCAGCAGATCAAACTGGATTGGCCATACGCTCCGAAGGGATCCCAACCATATACCTAAACATTCAATGGATTGGAACCCTCAAGGAAAGCAAAAGCGGAGCCATCCCAAACAAACCTGGAGGTGCACTGTGCTAGATGCAACGAAGAAGATCGGGAAGACTTGGAGTGAAATCAAGCGCAAAGCTCAAGACCGAACGGGATGGCGAGTCACTGTTGATGCCCTCTGATTTATAATAATACTTAATAGGATTTACTACATAAAATGATCAAAAAGCTACAGTGGATTGTCTAACCATACTTAATACATCTTACCGTTATGTCTGAGCGTCCCAGCGTGCCTCTGACATCTAAGACCTGCCTCAAAGGAGCTCGGTTGCTATAAAATATCTTTACTGCCTCTTGTAAGTCCAAAGTGTACTTTGAAACGATTTCTTTATTGTTCTTCATTGAAAACTTTATTGGCTTTGAAGTTTTAGTTCTGTTGTACAGTCAAGAGCACGTGGAGCACATCGGACTTTGTAACGTTCTTATTACAATCGCCTTAAAGGTCAGACTCTCGCACTACAAGTGTAAAGCTTCATGTGCTCTTGACTGTACTAGATATCCTGTTGTCCATTATTGCGCAAAAAATAAATTCTGTTTTGTTGTATCTTTTCATGTTTTATATTTATTTAACAACTATCAGAATCTATCAGAAACTAACAAAATTTTAGGATGAAATGTATTTTTGAATTTTATGACAATTCGGAAAACAGCGAAAAAATCTGATAATTGAGGGATGTGGATGAGGTGCGAGTGGTGTGCCAGGATCTTGGCAGGTGGTGGTCTATTGTCATTGCCTACCTCTTCGGGAAAAAGGCGTGAGCATATGTATGTATGTATGTGAATCTGCCAAATCGGTTGAGCCGTTCTTGAGTTTTACATTTACCTAGAAGATGCGTTTCCGATTCTTCCTCATTCGAATATAAAAATTTGCCTAGGTAGGTAGGTATATCTTTCTCAAGATAGGTACCTAAGTACCTACAAGCTATTTCACTGCCATTTATAATCGACATCATTTCAGTGTTAATCTGGGAAAACAGACTTACTTTGTGGGACAGAAATGATTTGTCATTCTCATTTAAGATATACTTAAGTATAAATTTTTGTCCTACATGGTTTCTCTTTGGAGACCTTTTTTTATCTGTAAATATTGTAAATAAATGTAAGATATTTTCTTTGTCATTTATAATTACATAGGTATTAGGGATGTTTATTACAAGGTCCTGGGAAGCCGATGGATGCGGAAAGCGGTGTTGTGAAAATCTGGGCCTATGTCCAGCAATAGCATTTGGTGACTGAGACGCTGATTACACATAGTATAGGGCTACACAGCTTGGGATTCTATGACAGAAATTGAATTTTTCGCAGTGGTAATTTAGGTTAAATAAAAATCTACCGATCTGACTTTTGTCCGATTTCTTGCTTACCATTTTTAATTTAGTTTCCCTAATAAGAAAATTTTAATCACTTTGATTGATTAACCTAAATGTAAATTGCAAAACGTCCAAATTAAGTTCAAGGTTATACGTAAGTAATTATAATTTGTAATACGATTTTAAATGGTGTTGGCACGGATTTATAATACATTACATTCCGTAATGTTTTTTTTTCCTCAAGGATACCGAACCCAAGGTTGTACTTTTACTATGTGGTAATATTTTGTAGAACTGAACAGATTAACACTAATTTGTGGTCAGTGGCGATACCGGCGAAGATCCCTTTATCTGGTTTCCATGTGAATTTAGGAACCTGTTTTCTTTATGATTATACAGGTTAGAACAAGGAACCAACGGTAAAATTCAATTTCATGTATGTGGAGATACACTAGGGTTTATGTCTGAGTTAGGTAAAAGTTATCGAATATTTTCACATTACACCATAATTTGCAATATTTATGATAGATAAAAAAATCTGTTGAAAAACTAGGTAGGGTAAAACAACCAATTATTTACACCCTAGTTCACCCTAAAAATTAATTGACACCCTCACATATATTTTCAAAATTAACGAACTTACGATATTTAGATAATTAGATAAAACCACCGTGTTTATATATTATTTTGAATAAATAATAATAATAATAATAATAATTATTTATTTAGCGGACTTCTTAGGTCCATACAGGTTAGTAACAAAGTATCTTATAGACTATGTTAGTTACATAAAACATTACACATCTATCTTAACCTATGTTAGTAAACAAAATATCCTTAACCTATGTTAGTAACTTATAACTAATGGAGATTTGGTCCGACAGATTAGAATCCATAGGAATGGACTGTCAAATCTGTCGGCCAGCGCTCGCAGGATTGTGTTGGGGCTCCCGCGCAGTCTGCTTAATAGCGACGCCGATTTTTTACGCCAGATGGCGTCGAAACCATCGGTGCGCGCCTCCGCGAACATGGTGGAAGCGCTGCAGAAGCGTGGGAGCCGCAACAAAGCCCTGAAGGCGTTATTAAATTGGACACGCAGAGCGTTGCATGACCTTTGAGTATAGCTGAACCACAGGGCCCCCGAGTACAGTGATGTGCAGTATGCTTTAAACAGAGTTATTTTAACTGGGGCTGTACATCGGGAAAACCTGCGGGCCAGCATGTTCGCCCGGACCGACAACGCTCTGCGCTCCCTCTCCATATCTACATTGTCTTTCAGGTCGTCTGTTACCAAGTGTCCCAGGTACTTAAATTGGTAAACTCGCTTTAAAGCAAGACCGTTCAGTAGTACAGGCGGAACGGTAGATGGACACCTGGTACCAGCCCTGAAGACCATGTACTCCGACTTCTTCGCGTTGTACACTAGCCCATGCGAAACTGCGTATGACTCGCAAACCGCGAGCAGCTCCCGGAGGGCGCCTAATGAGGGGGCCAACAGCACCATGTCATCTGCGTAGCTGATGTTGTTGACACAAACTCTGTCGATAACACAGCCGACACGCATGCTGCTGAGCCGGTCGATCAACGCGTTTACGTACAGGCTGAAGAGCAAGGGCGAACTCAATCCACCCTGTCGCACCCCACACTCCAGCCTGGACGGCTCCGATAGAACTCCCGCCCACCGCACACGATTTTCCTGATGCAGGTACCAGTACCTGAGAACCGATGCAAGCTCCGGCGGCACCGTCGTCTCTTTTAGTTTCTGCCAAAGGTTATCATAAGACACCATGTCGAAGGCTTTGGATAAGTCCAAAAAACAGGCATAAATGGGCGTTTTTCTATCCGTGTAGTACTTGACAGTGTGCTTTAAACTAAAAATGGCTGCTTCAGTTGACAGGCCAGGTCGGAAACCAAACTGACCGTCGTGCAGCTTGATATGCCTAGTAAGATATGAGTTCAGCACACTGTCAAGCACCTTCGCAACGATGGTTGCTAGCGAAATTGGCCTGTAGTTTGAACCGTCCGACACATCTCCAGTCTTGCTTTTGACTATCGGAACCACCAGAGTGCGCATCAGATCATCAGGGAGGTAGCAGTGGCTCACGCACAGGTTATACAGGAGGGCGAGGACTCTCGGCAAGTGAGGTCCAGCATGCCGCAGATGCTCGACGCTGAGTCCATCGTGACCTGGAGATTTCCCTCTGGTCATCTTTTTTAATGCGTGACTGATGTCTTTAGCGACTATGACAGAGGTAACCTCAGCACCCTGGGTCCCAGCATCGAACGCCCGGCACGGGGGCCCCAATGGCGATTTTACATAAAAGCGACTTCTGAAAACCTCCGCGATGTCTCCCGGACTAGATACACCATCGACACTCACCGGAAGGCCAGACTTAGAGTTTAACTTACTCGTGCATTTCCAAAAACTTTTAAAGTCTAGGCTAGTATGATGCTTTGCTATCAAATCCAATTTGATTTGTTCTTGGTGATTTTGGCACCACTTCAATTTTCCTTTAAAGATCTTACGTGTTTTGGTCATAGCTTCAAAAAACGGACCGGAGGTGGGTTTCCCGTACCACACCCAATTAGTAAACTCCAGCCTGGCATTCCCGTGAGCCTCACTGACATGTTTGTTCCAGCCGGCTAAAGGTTTCTTACTTTCAGTATTTCTTATATAAGATGCCCTGGCACTCATAATTAAAATATTTATTAAATCTCTATATAAGTTATTTATAATATCTATGTGGCAGCTATTACTACAATACTTTCCACAACACTCTTGCAGCTCTACAGGTAGATCAATGTGCTTTAATTTGGAATTACACATGCTTTCATAGGCACTACACTGTTCAGCATTTCTTTCGCCCCATAAAATGTCATTACATATAGGATCTTTTGCTAAGGTTTTCTGTCGAATAACATCAAGATTACAAGTCAGTACTAGAGGTGTATGATGTGACCAGTAGACGCCATATTTAACATAAACGTCCGTGACGCACTGCAAGGCAGCGTTGGTAGTGACACAGTGATCTAGCCACCTCTTACACCCATGGGCTTCGCTAACGAACGTGAAGGTATTTATTTATTTATTTTTTTAACTTCATGTACCAAGAAAATGTACACATGGCGAACTTAATGCCTAAAGGCATTATCTACCAGTCAACCATCAGGCTAAGCAGAAATAATTTGGCGGAATTGGCCGCAAATAGTAAAAAAAATCAATTAAATATAACATTACGGTAAATATAATATATATATATATATATTATTACGTAAATCCTAATACACATATATGTTGATAAAATAAACTAATACATACTATATATCGTAACAAACATAAAACAAAAATACTTACATAAAATAATCTAAAGATGATGATTTTCTTTCAAACAATTTATGTTTGACCTGATAAAAACGCACGAATTTTCCTCTTAAAAGAAAACTTGCATTGGGATTTTCTAATGCAAACGGGGAGGGTGTTCCACAGCCTGATGGCATGCACAGTGAAAGAGTTGGACACAAAACCAGTACGGTGAGAAGGCATATGTAATAACAGATGATTGCGAAGACTTCGACTGTGGGAGGAGCCCAAGAGCTGGAATCTACATTTCAAGTAGTTAGGAGAAAACGGATCGTTGAGAAGTGAAAAAAGCATGCAAAGCATCCGAAGCTGTCTTCGCTTTGGGATGGGTAGCCAGTTAAGCTGAGAACGGAAGGTAGAGATGTGGTCATATTTGCGTAAACCGAAAATAAATCGGATACAATTATTTTGGAGGCGATCCAGTTTATTTATTTGTGCCTGGGTAAGATCGGAACAACACACATCAGCATAATCAAAGATAGGAAATAGGAAAATAGAAAAAATAGGAAAGATAGGTATCTGAGTTTAATATACTAATGTCCACACAGGTCCATTCCTGCTCATTTGAGAAGTCTAAAAGTTCATTATAAAAAGGCTCACCTGGGTGTGCATTATAGTCCCCGAGGATGAACACAGACTCGATAGCACTTTCCTCGATTATTGCACTGATAACACTTAGGCAATCCGTAAATTCTGATAGGTTTTCTACGCAATTAGTAGGCATATACACGCTTATCACTAAAACTGGCCGATCGTCATAAAGCTGCTAGGGTGTCAGTTAATGGGGGGTGGCAACAATTGGGTGCCCCTATTTCCCAATGGTTGCTGTATACTAAATGTATAATTTTGTTAAAAAAATGGTTTAAAAACTACATATGTGTTTCTCAATTGTTTGATGCAGCAAAAAGACCTCAACTTAGTTTGTTACCCTGAAGGCGGTGCGCTGAGTTTGGTTGAGGCGAAACAACTTAAAAACCTTTATATTTCCTTTTAATACACATTCTCTCATACTCGAGTTCATATTATAAAAGATGATACCTATTGAAATTGTATATGCATCTAAGTTTTTACTCATACCTATAAGTATTTAGAATTACCTTTTAATGCCGCAATATTTAAGAAAATTAATTGTTCTTCTTAACCTAAATAATTGATAAAAGAATTCCGGAAAACAATTCAATAATCCTTGACCTCAATCAGTTAACTTTTCAGATGAAAAATCCTGAGCATCAAAAAGCTACTTAATTACGAAAGGTACTTGTTATACTGTTAAGTATTTCAAAAGAAGCGGAAAACGACCGTAAATCAGACGGTACGAACGTTGATGCTATTTAAAACAAATTTGCTCTGGAAAAGCGTGAAGTGAGTCAGAAAACAACATTAGCATTCATGTCGTTAGGTTTTAATTTATGTGGGAGCTCTGAGCGAGGCGGTAAAATTTATTAAACGTATCCCCTAATATTACAAGTCGTAAAACAGGAAAGCGCGTCTCCACTCTTCTGGGGGATGTTAGAAGACGCAAGTAGAGGTGGTATCTTGTGACGTTGCGGAGCGACGGAGGAGGAAATTTAAGGGCAGGTAAAATAAGGACACCATCAATTAGAAAAATAAATGTTTTGTTTTGCCGAACTGCGATTTTTTTAAAGTATGAATTTGGCAGGTAGAAGGCGCGATATAGTAATTTTGAAAAGTGGCCAGTACGAAAAGGAAGGATGATGGGATCCGCTACCTTGTTATAATCTACTTGGTAGTAGCGTCTTGTTCAAGTCCATAAAATCAAATGAAATATTTCTCGGCTGGAATAATGTGATGATTTTCTTTGCCTTAGTCATTTCAAAAATAAATCTATTTATCTTTATGCAGAGTACCTACTCATTTCGTCAAACTCATTGGTTACATAGGTTCATATAATATCATATATAAAAGTCTTTTGGACTGATATATTCCAATAGTTCCATGATTTTAATATAACTTTTAAAACGTCATCATTTTCAAAAGCAAAACACAGCTGGACAGTGCTATGTAATAGTTCAGTTTCTTTTAAATTATGTTATAAAAATGTCAGGTGCAGTTTGTTTATATTTTATCTGTTGATAGGTACCTATGTATTGTTGACCGTCTTTTCATAAATCGGACTGATGATTTAGGAAAAGTTTCTTTTTCAAGCTTAATTAAAACTACATAATTAACTCAGAATTATTATATATCGATCTCCTTAAAAAATCTATCCTACAAGGGACCACGAGTCCGAAGCGAAAAGAACTAATGATCGTCTTATTATTGGGTACCTATACCTTTGTCACTTTTGCGCTATTGAAAGCTAATTATTGAGTTTTTAATAAATGTATTAAAGGATGTCATGGTACAAATAAAGTAAGACTGAAGAAATACTGTTAAAAAAAGATGGTAGTACAGTCAAGAGCACATGCAGCTTTACACTTGTAGCGAGAGTCTGACCTCTAAGGCGATTGTAATAAGAACGTTACAAACTCCAATGTGTGCATTGAGCCCACACGCTCTTTGGTCCACAGATACAGCTTAAGATATGCCTCAAGGTATATACGTACCTTACTGAAACAGGGTGTTCTTTATGTATCAACATATCAAACTAATTATCTCTTCATAGCTCCTGTACCTCGCTTCAGATTTGAGCATAAGCCATATCGTATCTCGTAATTGTTTTATGAAATTTTAAATTAATCTCCATTTTGGTGTTATATCTTTCATATTGTACGGTTTTTAGATACTTTCAACAATATAAACACAGCTGGTTCTTATTAAAAGTGAATCTATTACCTTTCTGTTAAAGTAGAAATTTCTGATACAGGATTAAATTTGCTGTAAAAATACATTGTTTATTAAAGTAAAGGGGAAAATATCTGCAGTTCGGTGAACTTTCAGGGTGTGGGTATATTGAACTCTTTCACTATATATATATATTTCACTTGTAACTAACTATGTAAGTCAACAAATCTTGGAAATCGACTATATCTTACATCTAAATGTCTTGAAATTTAGCACATGTAGTGTAGTTTGGATGACAATATAATAATTATTAATAGTTTTGAAGAGTGGGTTTGATGGCTCTTATTTATGTGTTGGGTGGTAATGAACTTAACACTAAGCTGTACGTTTACTGCTGATCTTTAATGTTAGATCCAATGTCATTACTGAATTTAAACCTACATAGGAGCCTACAAAAAAACATAACTTTCATGTAGTTTTTCAAAAATATACTATCAATCTTGTATTTATCTTTATAACGACCCGTTATTATTACTAATGCCCTAATTTATCACTTGGTCCACTATTACAGACCCAAATTAATATAATTTCGAAGTGTTTCAATTGAATTACTTCGAGATTCAATTATTTCACTGAAACTCACGTCGAAAGTAATTTTTGAGCTGAAAGTGAATGTGCACTAAATCCAGAAAGGCTTAGCTTCACAGAGCTCACTGTAGTGTCACGCTCGCAGCGGATCGAGGGATTTTCAGTTTGCTACAATACACGAGTGCTCGATATCCAGGGCCGTATCGAGAAATGAAAATGGGGTCATTAAAAACCATGATTTTGTTTTTTGTTTTTTTTATGTGTAACTACCAAATTGCTGTGATTGTGTAATAATAATAATAATTACTTTTATAGGTATACATATTGTAAAAAGCCTAGCCTAAGACCAAAAATAAATAAAGATAATAATAGTAATATATTTATTAGTAGGTACAACGATTTGCGCAACAAAAAATGTACACAGGGCATTGAGTACTTAAACTATAAACAGTTTAGATAAAACTTCTGACTTCCAAACTAGAATAAAACCGTATTATGGAAGTCAGAAACAAATACTATTTTCATCATCACCTTCCAAACGAGTTGATAATGGATAATTTTGGTATGTACCTACCTTACTACCTATTTTGGAACTTATGTCAATGGTCTCAATTTAATACAACTTGTTTAACATGGCACGGTGATCAATGAATCGACCAATCAAAACTGACCTAGGTATCTTACCACATCCAAGTGTTGCTAGTATTGACATGTCCTGTCCATGTCGTACAATACAATACAATAACTCTTTATTGTACACCAAAAACAACACAATATGGATACCAACATTAACTAAATTACAATGGCGGTCTTATCGCTTTTAGCGATCTCTTCCAGACAACCTTGGGATGGATGAAACTGAGAGATTAGAACTAGAGTAGACGGCGCACTATATATTATTGAACATACTCTTACATACTATTACATAAATAAATATATTGGTATAAATATGTACATAATATTAATTAAATAAATTAACAAGAATAGAAAATACTTACACACATTCACACATACTTGAGGATAATAAATTAATAATAATAATAACATACGTCGTACCTACATTTCACTTTTAATTACGTACAACGTGTCACTAAGCACCACATTCAAAAGTATATTCATTATTCTTACTTATTTACCAATTATATTACTGTACTGTACTCTGTGGTATTGATAATTTATCTACAATGTAACAGGATCTGCTTAGTGAAATTATAATGTATCTAATTAATAGTGTCCCGTGATATCAATGAAATGTAGACTGACAACAGTCCTAAACTTGCGAAATTACATTAGCACGGATTTTATAATAACCTTGTAGCATATGCAACGCGTAACAGAATAATCGCAATTCCTCAAGGAGTATATTAATATAAAAAGAATATAATGCATTCGAAATTTAGTTGTAAGTCTAACCAATTTTCTTAAATAAAGAGCAATAATAGCACGATTTCCTTAGGTAGCACTAAATTCAGCTACCTATGATAATTCATTTTTCCGAAAAATTTTACATTATACATATTAAAAACCGGCCAAGTGCGAGTCGGACTCGCGCACCGAGGGTTCCGTACAACCTTGCAAATTTATGGTTTTCGTAATTTTTCCTTTATCTATGCTATAAGACGTTGCTTCGTACCAAATTTCAAGATTCTGAGTTCACGGGAAGCACCCTGTAGGTTTTGATTCCCTTGCAAGTGTCGAAAATTTTGCGGCATAAACGGCTGTATCTTTTGATTGCGTTGGCTTAGAAGTTTGATTTTTTCACAGCTTCAAGGGACAGTAGACCTGAGTAATTGATATAAATTTCAGCTTCATACCTCCACGCGTTCCTGAGAAAAAGGGTCTTGACAGACGGACGGACGGACGGACAACAAAGTGATCCTATAAGGGTTCCGTTTTTTCCTTTTGAGGTACGGAACCCTAAAAATAGCTGAAATCGATGAAGTTGTCGATACTTAACAAACTAATTACAGGAATTACGCTTATCCTGTTACATATTGTATATTATTATGCTTTTATTAAGAGACGAAATGGTCATTCCCTTAACAGATGTTTAGACAAAGGACTTAATCTAATCGAGCGTATACTGAAACTGCAGACGTATTCACAGAGACTCGATACCGTTTCCGTTCGATTCGAGTCGAATCTATCGACATCGGAAACGAATCTATCGACATCGGAAACGAATCTATCGAGATGGGCTGATGTTGGTATCGAAAACTAATGTCACATAATATGACAGTTGGTGTCACATATGTCATTAATTTTCGATACCAACATCAGCCCATCTCGATAGATTCGTTTCCGATGTCTATAGATTCGACTTGAATCGGACGGAAACGGTATCGAGTCTCTGTGAATACGTCTGCTGATGACAAAATGCCCACCCGGGGGCGCCACAAATATAATAAATAGGGAAATAATTATAAAACCGACATCACGCACAGGATATTTATTTGGCAGTAAAACAACAGACATTCGTAATATATAAAAAGGTATTCAAAAACAAATCTCCAAGGAGGTCATTCTCTACAAAAGTGTCTCGCCTTATCATCTATTTAAGGTAAGCGTCCACTTGTACGCATCACACATCGGCAATGCCGACACCGTTGCTCCGAGAGGCAACTTTTGCGATGCCTGCCGATGACGTCAGAGCAGTGAACGCACTCTGCGCCAATTCTTCCTCTTCTGTTAACAAACAAGCTACAACGACAAAATGTTCTTCATCGCTTTCTTCCATTCTCACAGAGTCCACACGTGCGTTCACTACGAAAATCCGAAAGAACTGGCATCGTCAATCCGATTGCTGGTACTTACGTCGGCAAATCCGATCGCTGCCGATACATTGGACGCATTATGAAAAATTAATCCGCTTCATGCGATCCGTCCGCTGCGTGCGATGCGGGCCTGTGGACGCTTACCTTTATAGGGCGCAATTATGTTCCTGGTGACGTCACTGGTGCACTACGGCTTCCGCCTCGATTTTCCGCTCCGCAAGACTATTCCAAGGTTACTCGGTATCACCTGGAAATACAGTTGTGATAAAATAGTACAGTCACAGAAACAACTTACTTTACAGTATTAAAGATTCTGCAAAGTGTAGGTACAAGAGAGAAATCGACGTAAGAGGAATACCAATCTTGTACGAGCAAAATGCATTTTTATTTGGAATAGAATTTTTAGGGTACCGTACCCGAAGGGTGTAAACGAGACTCTATTACTAAGACTCTGATATCCCTCCGTCCGTCCGTTCCTCTGTCTGTCTGTCTGTCTGTCAGTGGGCTGTATCTCATGAACTGTAGTAGGTAAACATTCGATTTTTTTACAGAATATGTAGGTACTATTTCTGTTGCCGCAATAACAGCAACCACGAAAGATTCCAATCTTTATCTCAATCTTTATATCTTTAGGACCATATTTTTTGGCCTTTTATCTCACCATATTAATAATGGCAATAGGTGGGCTACTAAAAATGTTCACACATGCCGATGTAAAAAAAAAAGTTAAAAATAATATGCCCCGTTCAAAAAACCTGTATTTTTGGCTTGAATTTGTGACACTATAAATAAATAAACTAGAAACGTAAAAACGGGTAGCAAAACTCTATTGGAACAAAGGACTTCTACACAAGGAATGTTCACCGTCAACAAATACATTACGAGGAGGCAATGTAGGCTCACGCAATTCATGTGATTGGAGGAAGTTTTCCCGGCAAAGTAGCGTGCAGGTCGTCAATAAGAATCGGCAAATAAACAAATTACAAGGCCTTACTACAAGCTCAAAACATGATAACAGAACTTTTTCCATTCAGCGAACTGTCATCAATAATCACAATAGAAGAAACTAACTTATTGACAAGTCAGCCGACAGTCAGCTTTAGCCGAAGACTTAGGACCATAGACCTATTAATAGGTCTATGAGGACAGATTAATTTCATTTGCTTCGTCCGGTAGATAAGGACAATAGGCAGTAAGTCCGCCATGTATACATTTTTCGTGGTTCATAAAAAATAAAAATAAATTATTTCTTTATTACATCAACCGGAATACAGCCCTTCGCTGGTCTGGCTGGTTATGTTATATTAATATCTGAGTGTTCTCGTACAGCCTAATTTCAAATTACAAACTTGATCTGGTTTGGGCCTAAATTTATCGACTGTGAATAAAATATTATAGTTCCATAGGATTTATAGCCACTAGTAGCGACAATCGCCTCGAGAATACCGCTTTTTCAAGATCATGAGGGGATTTAGATAAACCCTCTCTGGGTGATTGCCTACGACCTAGCTACTAGTTTAGGTGGTTGAAGTGTAGGTAGATCAGTCAGACCTCTTTTCCGTTCCTAAAGGGAAATAGAATGAGAAATGAGACATCGCTCACTTCAAACGTTTAACTACTTGGCTGGTTTGGGACTAAATAACCGTGTGTAAATTGTGCCCCACAATTTATTATTTAAACATTTGAAGTGAGCGAGGTCGCATCATGTTTTAGGCCTAGATTTGATTCGATATAATGGCATGTAGCAATAACTTTTACAAATATATCCATATATCCATATTCATTAATAACTGTTTCCACTACACTACATTGAGAAATGTTTATTTTCACCTACTTCGAGGGACAAAAAAAATCAATAAACGGTACTGTATTTAGAGTCGCTCCGGTGTGGCCCGGCACGCCTACAATCACTGCAATAAAAGCCACCCAAAGGAAGGCGTTAAAAGGTATTTATTAAATGCGCCCTCACAAAGGAACTATCGAACAATGAAAATGGCCAACAAAACAATGATTCCGTTGAAACAGGGCAACATTTTCCTTACACACGAATTTTCTTTGATGCAAGGAAATTAACAGTTAGTGGTCCCATAAAGCGGCTGGCGCGACTTTGTGAGCATTGAGTGCTTTTAGCTATTAGGTTAACTCGTCCATTAACCGCCTAGATTCGTCGTCTGGGCGAATACGAGTATTCTACTCACACTCCGGTATTCTGTTGGACAACGCCCGCGAACTGCATGCAAGACGTTGCCAGTGGGTTTAATTGGAAGCTATTTCACTACTAATTTTGAATTAAGAAAGAAGATTAACTTTAAAAGAAATACTAAAGTTTTTTCACAAGAGTGCCAGACTTAAAAGTAAAATACCGATGTTAGCGTACATTTGATTAGAGTACAGCCACTTGCGTTGCGGTCTCTATAGCCAGTAACATTACAACACAAATTACCCAATTCCTTACCAAGCGTGAAAATTATGACAATGAGGTTATTAAATAAAAAAAGTTAAAGTGTCCTATTTAAAAAAAGAAGGAATTGCTCTGACTCCGTAACTTCAATACGGTTAGAAAGTCATGTCTGAATAGTGTCCTATCATGTTTTTCCTCGTGTTCCTGGGTAGTTTCTCGTGGTATACTTCTAAAATTCAAAGATAAACCACACCCCTTTTTTTTAGACACAATAATTCACACACTGTTATTTAGTCCCAAACTAGGGAGGGTCTGTACTATGGGTACTAAACAACGGATAAACATACTTAAATAAATACAACCAGACACAAAGCCAACAGACAGTTCATGTACACAAGTGTTGGCCCCCAGCGGGGATCGAAGCCGTGACCTCTGACTCAGAAGGCAGGGTCACTACGTCAAATATGAATTGAATAGTAGATGCCATACACAGTTGTATGGTAATGAAAACTAAATGACAACAGCTCTCACTCAAAAGAAACATGCATCAAAGCAGAACGAAGTCGTTGAAGAATAATAAAGGAAATTCCTTCGCAAAGAAGACCTGTTATACCATCGGAGCGTTGCGACGTGACACCTCCGAAGATTTATTCGAATGGAATTCAAAATCGATCTAGTTTAAAAGTTAAATTTCCTCGTCCATCATACGTATAATAGAACTGTAACGGGACCGTGTCTGTACATGAAAATTTTGCTGTAGTGTAGTTCTTTATAGATTCCAATATCAAAACACCAATTTTTGAAAATTTTGTCTAGCTGTCTGTAGGTATGTGCGCACGCATCACGCAAAAACTACTAAATGGATTTTGATAAAATTTGGTATAAAGACAACTGAGTCAACATCTAGGTTACTTTCTAGTACAGGAAAATATCTTATTCTAACGGTAACAAGTAAAAACTGGTTTAAAAGAGAAATACTTACTACTCCGAAACACTTAGAAACTTGAATGGTAAGTTCTCGTAGGTGTCTTCTAAATGTCGTAGGCAACCGCTATAAAGGTATTTTTTATAAATTCGCACATAAGCCGGAATAAACTGGATTCGCGCGGCCAACGCCGCTGGGCACCAGCTAGTCTTCGATATTATACAACGTAGTTTATAATGTCCTTTAAATTCTTGTGTGTGATGACTGAGCAATGTATTCGAAGGAAGCACAGTGAATCTTTCTTTGTTGCTGTAGTAGAGAAATTGGGTAAATTTTCAAACCGGCCTTTTTTACGTCATTGCGGTGGTAATTTTTTTTTCTCATATTTCATTAAATCTAAATGCTTTAGATAATAGATTAAAATACTGTGAATCTAATAATTTGGGAGGCGCCCTTGGAAACACAGTACTTTCCGAGAAATATATATTTTTAAATTTTTGCGCCACCGTAATGACGTTTTATTAAATATTTCAAATAAAAAAGCGATATTAAGTACACACATGTGTTATTTTGTATTTAGTCAACTTGTCTGGTACCCAAAACATTACTAACATTATTTATTTCTTTAATGTATATAGCCTTATAGGGTTACCACAGTTATACCTAGACAGTACGTAAATTTTACTATTATGCTATTATCACGTTTAAATACTTACAACACAGTAATAATATATGAAAAACAAGTACTATGTCTTAATATATTATTAGTAATAGTATTGATAATACAGGCATTCATCATTACGGTGGCCCACTGCGCCACCGCAATGACGCCACCGTAATGACGACCAAATGTTTTTTTTTTCATGATAACTACCCAACTACCTAATTAATTTGGAAAATATTAGCAGGTCGTAATATCGAGGTAATTATCCACAACATACTAACTTGACGATACAATACTACTGTTAGTCGTTTTAATGCTGGTTGTTTACCGTAACTCCTAGTCTTAATGCATGTGGAGTACATCTATAAGTAGTTATTACACTTACGACTGTATGTATAAATTTAAGGACTAAAATGTAAGCAAGATTAGTGTAAATAACTGTTGATGTACCAAATAAAATAAATAAATAAATAAATACATCACTCTATTCATTATCTAAAACATGCCACCGAACTGGCAGCTCACGGTGACCAAAACTGATTTCAGGAAAAAATTTCCTCGGGAACATGTAAAAACCTGCGTATACGCGATCCTCTTCACACACAAGTTGGGGTCCAACAAACGCTTGGGTGCTACGATCCAAAAATTTGGCGTGAAATCGCTTGACTAATATGAAACAAGTAGTCAAATACGAGCATCAAAAGAGCAGTTTTACGCGGGACAAAAACATATTAGCTTCTCAGTTTTTTTATTTAATAGTTAGTACAGTTTTTGTGATTTTGAATATGAAATGGAGTAAATATCTTTAAAATGAGATATTTTGATAAAAGATACATTAAAATTTCGAGTTACAGTGAGCCGTTTTCTGAGCGCAATTTGAAGTGGGACAAGCCTCCCAGGGGTAGGCCGCCATACAAGTCGGATTATTAAACGTGGGATTTCTTTTAAGTTTTTAATATTAATTGTAATTGGTTTATGTAAATAGTTAAGCTACAAGGTATATTTTCAACAAAGCATGTGTTTAGTCTGTTTTGAATGATAGTTTCTCTATAAAGGGCATAGGACGCCTAAAAAAGTACGTTTGAAAATTTACCCTCAGAAAATGTTCTAGATCTATTGGTTTAACACAAGTAACTTAAGTTCGTGTATTTAAAGAACTATCAGATGCATACCACTTTTTATTTTGTTTAGGCATAACGTACTGAAGAGCTCATTTAGCTTTACACTTGTGGTGCGAGTTTGACCTCTAAGGCGATTGTAATAAGGACGTTACAGAGTCCAATGTGGCCTCCACGTGCTCTTGACTGTACAAGGTGCCGTCAGCTTTCCGTACCGTTAATATTACTCGTCGCTCAAAAGTCGATGGTTTGCCTCCAAGCTCCATTTACCTGCCACTTTTGAGATCATTATAAGTTGAAAACTTGTCTTTAAAGCCTCTTCGTAACATGACCGAGGTGTCTTTTTTCGTTATGCAAAAGATTTAATATTTCTGTTACTCGTTCTAGAACTTCGTCGAACATTTTCTGACTTTATATGATAAGTATGTACCAATGTCCGTACAGTATAATGTCCTATGGCATCTTGCTGTGGGGCAGAGCTGCTGATGCAGAATCTATTTTTATTTTACAAAAAAGGGCTATACGCGCCATTTACAAGTTAAGATGTCGTGATTCCCTAAGAGAACTGTTCAAAGAAATTAATATTTTAACAATGCCTTGTCAGTACATTTATGAAAACATTATGTATGTACGGAAAAACATATTACTGTATACTAAAAACTGTGACAGGCATAATTGTAATCTTAGGAATAAAAATAAACTAGAGCAACCTCAGTCACGATTAAGTAAAATTAATAATTCCTTTGTGGGGCTTTGCATACGCTTTTATAATAAAATACCAGAAGATATTTTGAAATTGCCTGAAACTGTGTTCAAAACTCATGTTAAACATGTACTTTGTAAAATGGCATATTACAAACTAGACGACTATATAAATGACAAGATGCTTGGAACAGATTTCCTCTAGTCCAGCGCAATACGATAGCGAAAAACAAACGAAATTATGTAACCCAATTTAGTATTAAGTAACAATTGATTAAAAGAATATTGTGTTGAGGAGTTTCTTGCCCCGCTTCTTCTCCTCAACCATACATGCTGAAGCGGTGGAGTTGAAATGACGTTCAATAAGTGGACTTGTAAGTTCCTATTTTGAATAAAACATTTTGACTTTTGACTTTTGACTTTTGAATGAATTTTTCAAAACTTACGTACATATTAATCACTAGCTCGACGGTGAAGGAAAACATCGTGAAGAAACCCGCAGGTCCCATAATTAATTCTGAGGCATGTGTAGATACAGACCCGATCCGGCTATGGGCTCACCAGCTATCACGTATATGGGTCCAAAGAATATCTCTTGAAAAGTTGGTATGTGGGAAAAGTAAGACACTTCTTTTTCACTTTGTAGTTTTTTTTTTTCATTCATACTTCTGAGTCTTTTGCCTTTTTCAAATTAAATAAAATGTGATTTTATGACATGTTGCCATTCAGTAGTACTAACCATGTTAGCTACCATGCGTACCTATATCGTACGCACCTAATCAGCCTTTTTACGTAATTGCTAGAACTTAGACCTCGTCTGACCTCTGTTAAGATTAAGCTAGATTTTCTTAGGTCATCGACCAACCTAAATACCATTGATACTCGCATGGTGCTCGTATGGTATGCCAATCTCATATTTCTTCTAACATCTATGAAGAAGCGGTAGAATGTTACATATGTGTGACATGTTTGTCCGAGTGAAAATGGAAGAAATTCCGCCAGGCGAGGCGATCGTGCCTGGGGACCGATCAAACGATAGGTGTTGGACAGTTGTATTTATACAAACTCTCGAGCGAGAGAACTTCGATAGCGCGGTTTAGAACTTGGTCACGTGTTTACTCTAGTATGGCTATTTGTTCTATATTAGACAGAGATCACGCTACACATGCAATAATTATAGAATTTCGCATCGCAATAAACCACAACTTTCTTAACGATGATCAATATTGATATTTATTGTTTATTTGTTCTCACACCAAAGTTGTTTATATTACAAAACACTGTTTAATAAATACTGTGATACATTCTCAAACCTTTTTGCCTGAAAACAGTGAATAAATCTAAACACAGTCTAAAACAAATACATTTTACTTACTACTTTTTATGCGACTGAAGAAGAGTGATATTTTTTCAAGTTTATGTATTTTGACCATATTTTGACAAAAATGTCCAATATAGACAAAATATGTTATACAAGACCATTGCTTGTTAAGGCATTTTATTATTTTTAACCGACTTCAAAAAACGAGGATGTTCTCAATTCGTAACGGACCTATATATTTTTTTAAGTTAATCCATATTTGTAAAATCTGAAAATATTTAGAAAAACAAAACTTTTCGTTCGGTCGGGTAACTATAGGTACCTCAGGGGCATTTCCATATATTATGTACCTATGTTTTGTGAAAATCCGATGAAGAATTTCTGATGGAGAACGGAACTCCTCAATGGACATCATCAAATCACTCACTATCAGCATAATAGGTTTAGTAAGGTGTTGAATATGCAGAGAATAAGTATTTCAGTGTTATTCGTTGAAGTCGGTTTGTATTTTTGTTACAAATTTTTATTATATTTAATCTATCACTACTCAATCACCTACCTACTCAAAAATTACTCAAATGGATGATCTTTCCGGAATCGTCCGTAATGGTCTTCGAGATTTTGTAATAACTATATATTATAAACTAGGTGTTTCTCCCGCGTAGTTCCCGTTCCCGTTAGAATATGGCAATAAAACATAGCCTATGTTACTCAGTGATAATGGCGATAACTTTCAGTGATAACTTTCAATTGGCGAAAGACTTTTTAAAATCGGTCCAATCGTTTTTGAGTTTATTCGTTACAAACATAAAAAATAATGGTTGGTATGAAATGGAATACCTCTGCCTACCCTCTCTGGGATAAATGGCGTGTGTTATTTTTTTGTGTTAAGTATTAAAATTAGCTTAAGCTACTTGTGTCTATGTAACTGAACATTTGCATGCCATTAGAGCAATAGTTATCTATTACAGATTAAAATCTATTTTATGACTCGAAACAAGTTAAACCATCGACACGGGCCCTTTGACTTTCTGTACTTACCCTGCCTTTTGAGTCGGAGGTTGCGGCTTCGATTCGCGCTCGAGGCCAACATTTATGTGTCATGAACAAATTGAACATATCTGTTGGCATCGTGTCTAGGTGTTTAATATTTATTTACGTATTTTTATCAGTGGCTTAGTACAAGGTGTTGCCTTCCACCAGCGTTGTACGCATGGAGTCTTCCAGATTACCAAAAAAGGTATTTTACTCTGAGCTTAGCTCAGGTAAACGAAAGCCTGGAGGACAGTTTCTGCGTTACAGGGATGTCTTAAAACGCCACTTGACTGCAATTGGCATGTCTAGTGAGTCATGGGAGGAGCTTGCAACGCAGAGGTCGGAGTGGCGAACTGCTGTCAACACGGGTATTGAAAACTTTGAGCGTTCCCGTCTTGAAGACCTTGACGCCAAACGCCTGATCCGAAAAACTCGACCCAAGCCCTCCTACAACTATACTCGCAATTCAAGTGGGTCTCTTTACTGCGCTTCTTGCAATAGGACCTTCAAAACAAAATTTGGTTTTGCGAGTCATGCTCGCGCTCATGCAAGAGCCCAGGCGAAGACGAGCTAAGGGTGTCGCCTTCGACGGATACGTCTGGGAGGACATCATCATCATCATCAGTGGATTAGTACCCATAGTACACGCTCAGCCTAATGTGGGACTGAATAACCGTGTGTGAATTCTGTCCCACAATCTACCATCTGTTGTTTTAAAACTATTCAGCAACATTTATTACTGCCCCAGCAACATTGTTCTAAGCTACACTAGAAGAATATAAAAATGACAATGCAAACGAAACAGATAATAATGGATGAAATAAATATCTTTAATGTAAACAAATATTTACAAATCAAAAAGTTCTCCAAAGAGGAATCATGTGGAGTAACTACTTAGAAGGCAGCAATTCCTGTAAATATCATCATTATCAACCCGTAATAGCCCACTGTTGAGCTAAGGGTCTTTCCTCACACATGAGGCGCGATTTCAACGCAGCAGTGTGTTAACTGACCTGTAAATATAACTTTGTTGAATCTTAGTTGTTTCTATAATTATTGTGTTGAGAAGTTTCTTGCCCCGTTTCTTCTCAACTACACACACCGAAGTGGTCGAGTCGCAATGACTCAATAAGACGACTTATAAGCCCTTACATTTATTAAAAACTTTTGTCTTTAAATTTTCTTAGAGATCACTTGATCGCGAGCTCGCTAGGCTTCAGGTGTTATAGCCTCGACTAAATGCGCTGGCAGCTCTTTGATAAGGGCATCGGCCCCACCGCCCGATAGTCTTATCTACTTACCCCAAACGGCACGAACCTATCTTCACCACTTGAGGCCACTAGCACCTTTTTTTTATGATATAAAAGGGGGCAAACGAGCAGACAGGTCACCTGATGGTAAGTGACGTCCGTCGCCTATGGACACCTGCAACTCAAGAGTCACAACTGCGTTGCCGACCTTTGAGGTGGGAGTAGGGGAAGGGGGGATTGGGGCCTCCGGTTATCTCACTCACTCAACGAAACGCAATGCATTGCTTTACGCTGGTTTTCTGTGAGGCCGTGGTATCACTCCGGTCGAGCCGGCCCAAGCGTGCCGAAGCATGGCTCTCCCACCTATAGTGGATGTAATAAAAAACGCAGATATATTTTGTTGTAAAAATGCAGAACTGATTTAAACTCGTGTTAACCGGAATCGTTCGCCCGTACCGCGCCGTTGTTTGCTAACCGGAGTGTTGTTTGCTTACTCATGGAGTGGCGAAGATTGAATTTCGAATTAACCAAGCGATGCGTGCAGTCGGTATTGGGCCTGATAGCTAGGGTTGTTACACATTAAGTTAAACTCCAGACATTTGGGGAACTTTTGCTACCCGTTTATGTTTGTTTATTTCTCGTTAGGCTTCGGAATTAGTAATCAGGTTTTGAGGATTCCCGTCTCGCTTTGCTAGGTTAAAATTACTTTTCATACCTTCTATTCGAAAAGTGACGTTTTGCTCCTCAATAACAGGGATCAAAGTAAGTCTTTTCCGATAGGATTTTAATAAGTGCGAATAAAAGTGTTTTGAATTTGGAATAAAAAATAACCCTCAACATTCTTAGCCAAAAAGATTAACAAAATAAGTTTGCGTCTAAGGTTGGCGCCACTGTAGCTTAAGTACTATAACAAAACATGAGTTCCATTTTTCGCCGCATTAGGCTGACAAGGCTGAATGGGGTTCGATGGTTGTGCCCCACTGTCAGAAAAATTGCTGTGGCAATGCGCGCGCTTTCATACTTATTTTTCATTCATTTACATTTTATTTTACGCCAAATTTTCTAATTCCAACATCGAATTGTTTGTGTATTTCATATTTTAAAATGAATTCAAGTAGCAGTGACTGCAGTGATAGTTGAACAACGGAAAATATTAAAAAAAGAAGCAAACGATGTCATCAACAATTTTTCTCATAGAGAGGTATGAAAAGCAGAGTGTATCATTCGGTCGCAAAATTATTTTTACCTTGGGCTACGTTCTTTAAACCCCTCACTTCGTTCATGATTCTACATTAGAATCCCTCACTACGTTCAGGATTCTATCCTAGAATCATTCACTATGTTCGTGATTTAAAAAAACGCCCTCGCCGTAAAAATATAGTTTTGCTCCCTTATGACACAATCTACTATTTTTAAATAAGTGCTGGGGTCAAAGGGATGTAATGAAAATACGTATTTTGAAACGAAAGTAGATATCGGTGGCAGCAGCAGGAACGTGCGCTTATTACGTTTAACCGACCATTAGGGAGGGCGCGCATGCGCAGCCTCGATTTGTATAGTCTAGTCGTCAAGAGCACGCTAAGCTTGACACTGTATTCTTTGGCGCGGAGCATAAATCAGAGTTCAGCTTAAACTGGTAGTGCAGCACGCTTTAAGTTATTTTTGTATTCATGTCATTGTTCATTTATATTTTATTTATTACATAATAGTATTTATTAAATGTATTTTGTGAATGTATGTTTATGTATATTATTTAGTATTATAGATATTTAATATTATATAGGTACTTATATTTTAATGAATGAGTGGGATCACTAGCCCATCAATGGTGAATAATATTAAGAAGTCCCACTCCTTACCAATAACACTCCTGTCTACGATGGATTTTCGTTTGTAAATCAAACAGCATTTTCTCGAAAGCAAAGTGTTTTCTCATAAAGCATCAGCTTGGGGCACTTCGAAACTAAGGAAAGATGACAGCCCTACTGATAACATGCGTTCACTCACAGAAGGTAAACTTTAGCTCATATTGTTAAAGGAAATAAACAGATACTTTAGTTTAATCAAAGTCAGTTGTATCTGACATGGCTTAACGACTTCCAATGTGCGTAAACACAACGAAAAAGTGTGATTTTTACTGTAATTAAAAATAATTGCCTGTGAAATTCGACATGTGAAATAACGCAAAAAAATATATGAATTTCATATAGTTACTTAGCATTAGCAATATTTTATATTTTATTTATTTGGATTACCAGCAGGTTTTACAATATAAGCTATTATATACATAGAAGAAGACTTAAAAAGACAGAGTGAAAACCCAATTACAGGCAAACACAACATGTAGGTTAAAACATTTTTGCTCAGGTCTATTTCGCTTAGTGCTATTTTGTAACATTTTGTACTAAATACAATACATATTATTATTTCAATAAACTAAATTAAAAACTAATAAACATCCCTATACTATACAAGTTCACAATTTCTTTCACTTTTAGTTATTGTAGATGAATGGAATAAAAAAAAAAGTGATTGATTGATTTGTCTATCTATATCCTATATCAACTATCCTCCCCAAGCGCTCGATTTAGAAAGTACATAATTTCTTCCTATTCTAACAGTTTGAAGATCTGTATAGATATATTGTAATTTTACTATATTCAATTTGTAAGTGAACTGCAATGGATTTAAAATGACTTTACCCTGAAATAGCTAATAAAGATAAGCTTTAATATCAAAGCATTATAATTCTATACACAATAGTCTGTCGCAAAGTTTGTCGTTTACAGCTCGAGCTAGCTCAAGCTGTAAATTCCTATAAGACGGCTCCTAAGAACTGTTTGAAACGTGCTTACGCTTCTCCTGAGTGCTTTACACTTAAACTACGATACTGGAGTTTCTGTTATTGTGTCATTTGTATTTTAAAACACTTTTCAGTAGTTTTCCGAACTAGTTTTTATTGCAATCAATAGATTTTTATAATTGGAATGTGCGGTAACCTAACAAGCAGTGAAATTGGAATTTAATATTCACTCACTGTGGTGTATAGCTTAACGTAAAGTTGTTCTGAAGATACATAAAAATATCATTTTATTTATTTATTTTAATTATTTATTTATAAATTTAAGAAAAATGTAGCCATCAATATTTTAGGTGTATTTTAAATTTTATAATAAACTCGTGTTTGTAATGCTATGGATTGTTTTACATTGCAATGTTCCGAATAAAAAGGAAACTATAGGTACTGCAAAATGAAGTCCATTTGAATAAAACTATGTGCGGCTACGATGTGCTGTGGTGTGCTTATTACGCACATGCACAGGCGGTAAGAATGACGAGCTATCAACCTAGGTACTCAACTCAGTTCTGAAAACTATTTCAGATGCTGACCTATAAGGATCTAAGCTTATAGTGTTTTGGCTAACTGCTGTTAACTATAAATGAAAATAAATAAATAAATTACACTGGGTTCGATTCTGCATTACAGCGCCTAAACTTATTTTAGTTTAGTCCTGTCATTTTCTTTCTCATAGAGAAGAAAAGAGACGAGTGATATTTAGTCCTGTCAAATTAAAATTAGTCCTGTCAACTAAGGCATTTCATAACATGTTTAGTGCTTAAGTAAATAAGTCATGACTAAAATACAGCCTCTGACAGGACTAAATTCGGTAGGTTATCTTCTATCCCTTTTCTTTTTTTGAGGTAAAATAAAGACAGGAATAAACTAAAATAAGTTTAGTCGCTGTAATGCAGAATCGAACCCACTGTATTACTATCTACCATCAGTCACCCTGCCAATATGTCGATAAAGAGCAGAACACTAATTTGTAACCGCCCACGCAGTTACGTTGTGGTGAGCTCGTGGGTGTGATGTGGTTACTAGCTTAAATACACCGACTGTAATCTATATACGTATTTTAAATTGTAACTGGCTAATTTCTGTTCGCTGGGGATTCAAGAAAACTTCACTTAAGAGGTGTTTCTTTGTACACCAAAACAAATAATTTTAGAATTGTTGTCAGTCGTCTGTATGTTTTATGCGCATCATTCAAAACTACACGAAATTTGATACGCTTTTTACAATTGCAGTGTTTCAATTCTAACATAAAATCTAGAATATGTTTCATTTTGATGATGGAAGCTGAGTTATCTAGACATTTTTTTAGTTTTTATAACTAGGTCAGTATGAGGACGAAGTCGCCGGCTGAAGCTAGTATACACTTTAAAAATGTACGCTTTTATTACTTAGTAGAATTGCGTCACACCTTATTGATCTAGCGTTGCAATTTCTCAACTTTAGTGCTTACGGTGTATAAATATTTTCGTTCAATCTTACTTCCACCGCACTTCGATTTCCCGTCTTCGAGCTCTGCGAATTTTCTAAAATATATTTTCATTTAATTCTAGTACCACTTTAATAAATAAAGATTATTATTATTATATATATTTAAATAAATATTTTCATATCTTCTATCTATAGGTACATATAATAAAACTCTAACGGGGCCGTGTCTGTACATGAAATATTTTTTGAAAATTTTAACGGTAGTGTATATAGTTATCGATATAGATACCGAAACATCATTTTTTGTCTGTTTGTCTGTCTGTCTGGTTGTGCACGCAACACTCAAAAACTACATGACGGATTTTGATGAAATTTGGTATGAAGATAATTGAGTACCCGGGTCAACATCTAGGGTACTTTTTATTCCAGGAAAATGTATCATTCCTACGGGAAAATATAAAAACTGGTTAAAAAGAGAAATACGTACTACTTCGAAACGATAACACCTAGAAACTTGAAAAATTGTATGTAGGTGTTTTATATGTCGTAGGAAACCAATATGAAGGGATTTTTGGAAATTCCCACGGGAACGAGAATAAACGGAATCCGCGCGGGCAACGCCGCTGCGGGAACCCGCTATTTATTTATAAAAAGATAAACTGACTGACTGATTGGTGATATATCAACGCACAGCCTAAACCGCTGGGTCTAGAGACTAGAAATTTTGCACATAGATAGGTAACACTTATACAGTGTAGGCATCCACTAAGAAAGGATTTTACAAAATAAAGGATTTTACAAAATTCAACCACCATGGGGGTGAAATAAACGTGCGCGAGCGAAGTTTATTATAATTACCATGAAATTTTAAAATTAAAAGGATGTATCTGTTGGCAACATTGGAAAAAAAACGGGCAGCCGCAATTACTGAAGGACCGTTGCACCGGTAAACATTAAAATTGCCAATCGTGAGTAAATAATAGTTTGTGTACACAAAGTGTCTCATTTCTATTCCTGGAGGATTATTTCACTTACCATGACGTTCTTATAAAGTAAGTTCGTTTTAATATTGTATTATGTAAAATCAAAGAACTTGCTTTATTGAAATTTGTGCTTGTTTCAGAACACGATACGAAATTGGTGACGCTACATGAAAATTACGCTGTATCTCGTTTTCTGTATAGAAGGAAGGGAATAAACAATGAGACAATAATTATGATTTATTAGATTAGAGCAGTGATAGCCCGGACGGTTAAAGAGCCGGCCGAAAATCAGTGAGGCTCGGGTTCGAATCCTGGCATGTACCAATGAGTTTTTCAAAAACTTACGTACATATATTTATCACTAGCTCGACGGTGAAGGAAAACATCGTGAGAAAACCCGCAGGTCTCAGAATTAAGTCTGAGACATGTGTAAACAGACCCGGTCCGGCGATGGGCTCACCACCTATCACGTATATCTCGTGAAATGTGGGTATATCCAGTAATGGAATACCTCTGCCTACCCCCTCGGGATAAAAAAAAGGCGTGAGATTATATTATTATTATTATTTATTATTATAATATTTGATTTATTTTATTTTGATAGGAAACCAAACAGAAAACCAGAAAGAAAAAGAAACTAGCATCTAATAATACCTATATTTTACAGTAAAAAACTATAATAACTGCTTTTTGCAAGACAGTAGGAAAGACCTTCTTATCTTCAAAGAACTCTTTACCTATATTGTTAAATAATCAAAATAGGTACTTCAGCTTCTCACTAAAAATCCGTCGGGTCTTCCCCAAACATTTGTGCCCGGTGTTTGATAAATTTAAAGCCGTCGAGAAGAGCTCGCTTTACAGAGTAAATACTCCCTTTGTACTGTTGAGTCGCATTTATATTTGAAACGCGTTTTATTACCAGACCGGAGGTACGACCATATAAGAAATTCCGCGAATAACTTTTAATATTCAAAGAAATTTATTTATATACAGCGCGTCACAGAATAAGCGCAATTCCTTATACACCCCAACTGTAGTCTATTTCACGTAGCAAGGATTCGGTGACAATTCACATTTTCCCCATTTAATCATGCTACTTTCTAGTAATAAAAAATATTGTATTTTTGCAATGATAAGATGATAAAATATTAATTATTTTTTAATCAAATATTTTTATTCGTGAACTGTCACCGAATCATGCTACGTCAAATAGACTATAGTAGGTATATTAATATAAAAAAATATATGAATTCGTAGTTTAGTTTTGTCTAACCAAATTTCTTAAATAAAGAGCAACAGTAAGGTTTTCATAGGTAGCTATAGCCTAAATCCAGCTATGCCAATTAATTTTTCGGAAAAGTTTTGTGTCAACATATCAAAAATAGCTGAAATCGATTAAGTAGTCGATACACACCCCAAGTAGTATATTAATATAAAAAATAAATAATGCGATCGAACTTTAGTTATGTCTAACCAATTTTCTTAAATATCGATCAATAATAGCACGATTTTCATAGAAAGCACTAAATTCAGCTACGCTAATTCTATTTTCGGAAAAACTAAACACATATTAAAAATAGCTAAATTCGATTAAGTAGTCGATACTGAACAAACTAATTTCAGGAATTGCGCTTATTCTGTTACATATTGTATAGCCGCAATTTTCTTCGCGTGAGGCTGCAAGTTATTGTTTACAACGACCTTAGAAGTTGTTTAAACTTCAAGCAACCCTCACGTTAGCACTCAACATAAAATCGTATACTAGTGGGTGCCCAGCGGCGTTGCCCGGTCCAAGTCTAGTTTATTCCCGTTCAAGTAGGAATTCCTAAAAATCCATTCATAGGGGCTGCCTTCGACATAATATAAGATACATACCCTATTTTAAGTTTCTAGGTGTTATCGTTTCGGAGTAGTAGGTACTACGTATTTCTATTTTAATATATTTTTTTTATTTTCCTGTGGGAATGAAACGTTATCCCGCTGTAAAAGTACTCTAGATGCTGACCCTGTTACTCAGTTATCTCCACATCAAATTTCATCAAAATCTGTCTTATAGTTTTTGCGTGATCCGTGCACAGACACAGACAAAAATTTAATAAAATTGTGTTTTTTTTAAAATGTGGCATCTATAAATCGAAAACTATCTACACAACCGCAAAATATTTCATGTACAGACGCGGTCTCGTTAGTTTTATTACGTACCATCATATTACTAGAGCTAAAGCACCTATTTTGGGTGTTCAAAACACCCGCCGCTCTGTTTACACCTATAAAGTAAGATATTACGGTAATAGGCACCTATTAAGGGGTGTCGTAAAATTTGGTACGTTCTCGAACGGTTCCAGAATAGATTCTTATTGAAAATACTAAGGTTATAGGAGATAAAAATATACGTGCCTGGAAATAATGGCGTAGCTACAAGGAACATGCCAAATCGCGAGGAGGCGCTGTCGTGTTCACGGTTCAAAACAGCTACGATTTTAACTTCACACCTCAATCAATGAAATTATATACCTATATCCAAAGACGTTTAAAGAAGAGGTTTATCTCTCCTAGAATGATTTTCTTTCAACCTCTTTGCCTACATCGAAGAATCGCAAAACTAAAGTAGCAATGGGCAAGGCACATTACTCGCAGAACTGACGGCCGTTGGGGCAGAAAAGTTCTCGAGTAGCGACCACGTTTAGGGAAGGGTGGAGTGGGCAGGTCTCCCACCAGGTGGACCGACGATCTGGTTAAGGTCGCGGGAAGCCGCTGGATGCGGGCGGCGCAGGACCGGACGTTGTGGTGAAACTTGGGGGAGGCCATTATCCAGCTGTGGACGTCGATAGGCTGAAATGATGATTACGAAAATGCGAACACGCGTTTAAGCTTGATGCCCAAGATTTTTGCGATACACCTACTTCTTTTGATTTTATTTACAGTTCTGCACCTTAAGTGCTAAAATAATGCTTTTAGCGAAGTATTCGGGCACTAATATTTCAGCAACATATTCGTTGTTGGTGTGCTTTGCGCTTTTATTTGCTGAGTCACTGCGTCGACTAAACTTAGGAATTCACGCGAGAAAAGCGTTGCAACTAAACAGTTAATAAAAAAAAATATCAAGTATGAGTCGGACTCGCGCATCGAGGCGAGAGGGTGCTGTACAAACTTTACTACTACTACTACTACTAATTGTACAGATGTATTCACCAAAAGAATTAGGTACGAGTAATATTACTGGAGTTCATAAAATATGAAAGCACCGAACCAAAGACGTTTAAAGAAAAAGTTTCTCTCTCCTATAGACTGCTAATGTTCTAAAAACACTATGGAAACCGCTTCAACCAAAAATCGGGGAGCGGGGGGCGAAGTATGAGATGACGTACTAAATGTCAATCAATTTACCAATAGTATTTAAAGGACATTTTGCGCTCGGCCAATCAGAAAGCTCACGTATTATTTTACTTTTGAATTTACTCCAATAGTGACGGACTAGTGAAGTAATCATATACCACACAATCGATATCGATAAATGCTGCAACCTGTACTATAATTTCATTTGATTTCAAAAATTTACAAATTTGAATTATAAATATAAATTATCTCATTATTTTACTTCCTTCTTTAAAAAAAATCCTTCTGTACTATAATATAAATGCAAAAGTAACTCTGGCTGGCTGTCTGTCTGTAACATTTTTACGGCTAAGCCAATGAACCGATATCGATGAAAGGTAAGAATATAGGCTGCACCCTGAGGACGGATATAAGTTTTATTTTATTCTGCAAAGCGGATGAAGTTGTGAGCAAAAGCTAGTATCTCAAGAAGCTTTTTAGACTTTAGGTAAATGTTATTCTATTTTTAAATTCTAAATGAATAGTATGATTCGATCTTTAGAACACTAAATTTTTTTTGAGGTTGGGATCTCTTGGAAATCTGAAAATCATTTCGAAAAAATATTGCAAATTTTATCGACATAGAATTATTCTATCGATATTGTATATTTTTTGTCAAGCACTAAGGAAATGTTTATAAATAAAAATACAAATATTTAAATATATTTTTTGTGGTGTAGTCTGAACAGGAAAATACTAACAGGTGATAGGTAACGCCTGTATTGGATTTCCGCGAATTTACTGTGGAGTTTCCGCACCAGACAACTACGCAAGCGGGCATATTTTTGTCAAAACCGAGAGCTTGTTTCGATCTGACTTCCAATATGGCATTGTGTTGTCAAACCAGCGGCCACGTGAAAATACGGTCTGTCAACCGAATGTTGGCGAGGATTCACTAGGGCGAGATTTCCTACATTGGCACTCTATAGGAAAGAGAATGATTTTCTTCCAACCTCTTTGTATCTATGTATCGGAGTTCGTTTGTTTTTTGGGTTCCATTTGATTTATATTTTCGTTATAGCAATGTTCGGTGCAAAGAGGTTGGAAGATATAGGAAAGAGAATGATTTTCTTCCAACCTCTTTGTATCTATGTATCGGAGTTCGTTTGTTTTTTGGGTTCCATTTGATTTATATTTTCGTTATAGCAATGTTCGGTGCAAAGAGGTTGGAAGAAAATCATTCTCTTTCCTATAGAGTGCCAATGTAGGAAATCTCGCCCTAGTGAATCCTCGCCAACATTCGATTGACAGACCGTATTTTCACGTGGCCGCTGGTTTGACAACACAATGCCATATTGGAAGTCAGATCGAAACAAGCTCTCGGTTTTGACAAAAATATGCCCGCTTGCGTAGTTGTCTGGTGCGGAAACTCCACAGTAAATTCGCGGAAATCCAATACAGGCGTTACCTATCACCTGTTAGTATTTTCCTGTTCAGACTACACCACAAAAAATATATTTAAATATTTGTATTTTTATTTATAAACATTTCCTTAGTGCTTGACAAAAAATATACAATATCGATAGAATAATTTTATGTCGATAAAATTTGCAATATTTTTTCGAAAAGATTTTCAGATTTCCAAGAGATCCCAACCTCAAAAAAAATTTAGTGTTCTAAAGATCGAATCATACTATTCATTTAGAATTTAAAAATAGAATAACATTTACCTAAAGCCTAAAAAGCTTCTTGAGATACTAGCTTTTGCTCACAACTTCATCCGCTTTGCAGAATAAAATAAAACTTATATCCTTCCTCAGGGTGCAGCCTATATTCTTACCTTTCATCGATATCGGTTCATTGGCTTAGCCGTAAAAATGTTACAGACAGACAGCCAGCCAGAGTTACTATTGCATTTATATTATAGTACAGAAGGATTTTTTTTAAAGAAGGAAGTAAAATAATGAGATAATTTATATTTATAATTCAAATTTGTAAATTTTTGAAATCAAATGAAATTATAGTACAGGTTGCAGCATTTATCGATATCGATTGTGTGGTATATGATTACTTCACTAGTCCGTCACTATTGGATTAAATTCAAAAGTAAAATAATACGTGAGCTTTCTGATTGGCCGAGCGCAAAATGTCCTTTAAATACTATTGGTAAATTGATTGACATTTAGTACGTCATCTCATACTTCGCCCCCCGCTCCCCGATTTTTGGTTGAAGCGGTTTCCATAGTGTTTTTAGAACATTAGCAGTCTATAGGAGAGAGAAACTTTTTCTTTAAACGTCTTTGCATAGATACTTTATCCTCATCAAATTCCGCCACATGGTGTATTATTATTATTTATTTATTTATTTAAAAAGAGAATAATCTGTGTGCAAAAATTGTTTGCTTAAAATTATTTCTCTACTACATTACAAAATTATGAGGTCAACACAAAAATAATCTATTAACAAAATAATAATAAAAAATTCCACCAAATAATACAATAATAATAATAAATCAAAGAATGACAATTAAATCAACGAAAAACAAAAAAAAGCAACATAAAAATCATCAAATGTAAACACAGGATCGTTCGTTCACCACACATCGTTAACTTGCAGCCCGAAAGCAACCATTTACCCAACAATTTATTTCGCGAAACTCTTGCCACCCGCATTCCCTTTAAGACGTCTCCCAAGCGTTTTGGCAACTCCAAGACGATATAATATTCAGGCTAAGCAACTGTCACCTCAGCTAACAGCGCTAAGCATTATTATTAGCCAGTTGTTTCAGTGTCGTGACACTGTCTGCTGGGTAACAAGATAAGCTGCGCTGTGTCCGCCGCACGCGAGGGCCGGCTGTCCACTCTAATCTTCTAGCAAGACAGTGCTATCGAATCTAGTTAGGGGTTAGGTAAGTAAACACAATGCTAGTGCGAACGTTGTAAGAAAAGTGAGTAAAAAGCCGGCTTGGTGTGAATCGCGCGAGACGGGTTCCGTGCTACCGCAAAATAAAAAACACGTCTCTTCCATGGAGACACAGTGTAGTTTTTACAGCGGCTAATAGTAACACAGTAGCATGGTTTTACAGTCTTGAGATACCACTAGCCCACAGACGAACTGCGGAGGAACCAAATAGATCCAAGGAGATTTCAGTGTTCACCTGTTCACCCATAGATGAGACGTTTGAATTGGCCTTTTGTTTATTTGTTGACGGGTCTATAATAATTGGAGGTCGAAATTATTTGTGGTTGATCCTATTATTGGTGGTCGATTTAATTGGTGTTCGATATTATTGGTGTTCGATAATATTGGTGGTCGCTATTATTGGTGGTCGATATTATTGCTAGTCGATTTGATATTATTGGTAGTCGATATGATATGATTGGTAGTCGATATGATATTATGGGTAGTCGATATTGTTGGATGTCGATATTATTGGTGGTTACCCATCAATAATATCGACCCATCAACAACAAAAGGCCAATTCAAATTCAAAAACGTATCCGGTCGTAATTATTTACAGAAGCTCAACACTATTCCGAAATCCGCGTAAATATTCATGAAAGTGTTTTATAAGGATCCCCTTGCTGTTTTCAACAACGTAACCGGATGTAGAAAGAGTTTTGGTCCCTATGCGCTCCCGGAACGATATAGAGTGCAACTTATGAACTCTTGAGTATAATGTCAGGATCTTTACAGTTTCTTTGCTTTACTTTACTTAATGTTTTGTTTTGAGCTCAGTGTATCCCGTATGTAAAGGAGCTGTTTTTATAAGTAACAATTTTTGCGTGTATTATCAAAATGTGAGTTTGTGATTGTAGCTTCGCTTGATTTGTATTTTTTACATTATAACTATCCTGCTTCTATGTTTTCCTGTCCAGTAAGAAGTTCTCAAAATCAGTTCTTAGCGGTCACTTCTTTCTATGAGGACTACACTTGCCTTTTAAGTTTGTAGCATTTATACTTCCCATTTAGGAAATTACTGTATGTACTTATTTTTTTTTGTTAAGCTATTGCATAGCTTCTATCGAGGGCCTTGAGCGCGGGGACCGAATCCAGAAATTCCGTAACGAAAAAAAACCTCACGCTCCCCACTCCGACAGGCACGGAGGTGTGGCTTGAAGGCCGTGCATTGTCTAACGTCGTTTCTTTTCGGCAGTCTTGTTGATACAAAATGCTATGCAATAGCTTTACCGCGGCAGTCCCCGAGTGCCACACGTCTTTTTTTTGGTATTTGTATTAACTAAAAGCTACATTATTACTGAGTGACAATATATTTTATTGAAGCGGAGGAGCCCATGGAGTGCAGTTTTTTTAATCATATAAAAATAAATAAATAATCTTACGCCTATTATCCCGGAGGAGGTAAACAGTGATATTTTATTTCCAGTAATACCCACTTTGACCCCTAAACATGGTAGGTGGTGACGATATAGCCAGACCGGGTCTATTACACAATCATAACTAATTCTAGGACCCACGGGGTTTCCTTCACCATCGAGCTAGTGATGAATATGTAGTGTTTTTGAAAATCTCATTGGTACATGCCAGGATTTGAACTTGAGCCTCACTGATTATCATTATGAGAAGCGGGCTCTTTAACCGTAAGGCGATCACTTCTCATTTAGTTATATTTAGTTCCTATAAACGGATTGCTGGAAGACTGGTCATTGTGGCGATGCTTGGCTTATGTTCAGCAGTGGTCAGCAAGTCTTTCGGCTGATATGATGATGATAATATCAACCAAATATAGTACCTACCTAAAAACTTATTCCTTTACTGAAATTTTGGTCGGGAGGTCCTTACTCAAACAAACGCCCGAAAATTAAAATATATTTATTTTCTGTACGTAATCAAAAATTACGCTAAGAAAAGTCAATAGTCTAATAACAAGCCACTTTAAACTCGTCCATGAAGATTATAATATAATATAATAATAAATAGTAGGACACAATTCACACACGGTTATTTAGTACCAAACTAGGCAGGGCCTGTGCTATGGGTACTAAATAACTGATAAACATACTTAAATAAATATTAAACGACCAGACACGAGGCCAACAGACGTGTTCATGCACACAAATGTTGGCAGAAGGCAGGGTCACTACCAACTGAGCCAACAGGCCCGTCAAAATTGACTAAATGTAAACAGCAGCCCATCTCCACGGACGACTTGCTGGTTCTAAATGCAGTACCCCGAGAAGAACCCGCAAGAAACTCAAGGGCAGCTCTTTTTAATCTCATGTCTAATAGCCTTAACTAGCGTCTAGCGTATATCCAAAGCTTATGTAAATAGTTAAAATACCACCACAACTTATCCTGACAAGTGCGGCTTCAGTTACTAAACCTAAACTCAAACAATGCGAACATCAGCTAAGAAAATTGTGTTTGCCGTATCAAAATATTTGCTTAGATAGTGAGAGAAAATAATAGAGGACTATTTAAATAGCCGAGTGGTGGTGTCGGGGAACACACGAGACCGCGAATGACGAGGGTTAGGGTTCCTGTTTGTGTCGTGACACTAGATGACATTTTAATATCCTCAAACAAAAGTATACTACATATCTGTGTACCCATCTATAGGTATGCCGATAAGGTTTGTTCAACAATTTTAAAGTTTTGGAGTGAAATAGTAGAATCGTTTGATTACCTTTCTATACCTCTATACTAAAATTATAATGAGGAAAGATTTGTATTTTTGTATGTTTGTGTGTTTGTATCTTTGTTACGAATAAACTAAAAATGTCTGCTGCTGGGCCGATTTTATCATTTGTTTCACCAATTTAAAGCTAAAATGTCCCTGAGTAACATAATAGGCTATATTTTATTCCCTTATTCCCACGGGAACAGGAACTACGCGAGTGAAACCGCAGATCGCTGCTAGCAATGTACAAATACTAATCGCATTGTGTATGGTAGGGATTCTTATCCTGACTCAATAAGACTTTTGAGGAAAATTCTCGGAATAACTAACAAGCAAAAAAGGAACCAAATCTGCTTTACAAACTCGAGGAATGTTTAATTGGTATTAAGTTACACACTGATCGCCTTATCGGAAAAAACTACCACTAATAATTACTGAGTAACTGTAGTAATTCCTTGTTATTTTCTCTTTGAAAGATGAATCAAAATAATCCGCCAAAGGATTCTCTTGCCTGTTATTTGCGCTGTTTTCCGTAGACTCTACATATACATACTCTGATTTACATTTATCCAGCCCTTCGATTCAGAATCCAGTGTCACTGTATCTTTATGCTCTGTATTTTAGACAACACAAAAATAGTGCAATTTATCACAATACGTTCAGTATAGTTTTTGCATGAAAAAGCAACCAACATCAATCCTCGCCAACTTTCACGTAAGTAGTTAACAACTCTTTATTATTGTACACTGCAACAAGTGACACAATGATGCAAAAAAAGTATACTGGGCAGTCTTATCGCTTTAAGCGATTTCTTCCAGACAACCCTAAGATGGATGTAAATGAGATAAATAAATGAAAGTAGGTGGTGCACTGAAGTTAACAATGGATTAAGGTACTTACATACATAAACCGTTTCCTATAAATTTATAAAAAATAAAATACACAGTACATACATAAAGTAAATATATATATAATTATATAGATACCATAGCATATTATAATAACATGAAAATATATTATATTATCAGTAAATTCTTAGCTAAAAGTCCTTAAGACGACATAGAAATGCAGGATGCAAACCCAAACCTTACAATGGCCAAAGATAAACAGCACGCAAAGGTCTTAACTTGATGATTATCAGGACGGAGCATTTGTCTCGCCGGTCACGTAACTCCCAATCTGCTTAGCGGGACACCTTTGCGACCCTGTTATTTGGGGCGCAAACCCCTTAGGTACACAGAAACAGATTCCCAGATAAACACTCCTATCTTGAGTTAGATAAAGTTACTTTAGTTTTATTTCAGTTGGGGTATTCCTTAGATTATCTAGTTTGAGTTTGGTGCTAGTAAGCTCTAACTGGATAAAGTGTTTATTAACAAAACATAGCAGATTAAAGAAACACACATAACGAAGCCATGGAAAGTGCTATGTTCTAATCAGAAATGAGATCGCGGACGAAAAACACATACTTAAGTAAATATCTTCTATCCCTTTGAAAAGGGATAGAAGATAACCTACCGAATTTAGTCCTGTTAAAGGCTGTAATTTAGTTGCAACTTCTTTACCTATGCAATTAACACGTTATGAAATGCATTAGTTGACAGGACTATAACTTTTATTTGACAGGACTAAATATCTCTCGTCTCTTTTCTTTTCTAGGAGAAAGAAAATGACAGGAGTAACCTAAAATAAGTTTAGTCGCTGTAAAGCAGAATCAGCACCAGTGTTATATTAAAAGTCGTCGTCCTCCATTTCATAAGATATCATGCCATACTGTTAATTAACTTTAAAAAAAAAACAAAATTATTTTAGAGGCGTTTTTGGTTTCTTGAATGATTTATCGCAATAATTGGCACTTTAGTCAACCCTATACCTATAGAAATAAAATTGGTAGTTGTACCCTATTGTGTAATACAATAAAGTTGATAACTGTCTACAGAAAAACAACGTCTATTCTAATTTCGCTCAAACAAAACTGCTCAGAAACGCTAGTTTTAATCATAATCATAAACCATTCATCCTAAAACTTGGGACGTGTTATCGAACCACAGAATCACTCCAAATGAACGAAGTCGTAATCGCTGAGGTATCTGAATGAATAATGAACACGAGTTAGAGGGAGCCAGTTATAGTTTGAATCACATTCTGAGTCCTCGTATATCAATTATGAATGAAATACGAATGTAACAGGGACTGAAACCTCAAAGACTGAAACGGAAATGATGACAGGCAAATGGGATCTGAATAGACTTTATTTGACTACATAGTCAATTCAGTCGCTTTAATCATTTGTCTGTTATTTATTACGTAAATAATAATAATAGATTGTGGGACACAATTCACATACGGTTATTTAGCCCCAGCCTAGGCAGAGCCTGTACTATGGGTACTAAGCAACTGATAAACATATTTAAATAAATATTAAACACCTAGACACGAAGACAACAGACATGTTCAATGTTCATGCACACAAAGAATGGCCCCGAGCGGGGATCGAAACCGTGACCTCAGACTCAGAAGGCAGAGTCACTACCAACTGAGGCAAAAGGCCCCTCATATGTCAAATGTATTAAATATTAATACTACAATATGACATCACCATTTTATTACCTATTCAAATGCTTCTCTTTTTGGTTTTATTATATTACTGGCTGCTCGCGTGGATCCAGTTTATTAACGTTCCCGTGAGAATAAAATCTAAATATCCCTTCGTAGCGGTCGCCTACGACATATAAGACACCTATAGAGATGGCTTCGGATCTGACTCTAGAAATTATACCCGTATTGAAGATAAGGTGTTCAATGTCGACGACAAAAACCTTTTGTGTGTACCTACTTCCGCGAATCCCCACTCCGTACAATTTCTCAAGTAGGATATTAAATTGGACCATGTCGTATGCCTTCGTCATATCCAGTAACAGCCCTATAGCATAATTTTTGTTGTTAATTATTTCGATAGCTTTTTGGACGTAATTGAAGACGGCCAAAGTCGTGGATCTAGACTCGAAAGACTATTTCATGTACAGAGACGGTCCCGTTAGAGTTTTATTATATGTATAGATAAAATTAATTATCTATACGCATGCGGACTGAACTTGCTTCCAAAATCAACCCCGAATGAAATCCCTCGCTACGTGCCTGCACTGAATCATTAAAATGCGGGATCAGGGTGGGAATTTCGGTAAGATCCATCAGAAATTAATATCCGAGACGTCAGCTGTTCCGCACCTGGAAATTGTCTAATAAAGCCGCCTTATGAACTCGGCTTTTATAAAGTTTACCTAAGCCGACTACGACTAAGAGCCCCATCTCACCGGAAAATTCAAAAAACTCCCTTACATTTGTTGAGATCCACACCGGTTTACAAGTTAGCCGGTTTAATAAGTCGAGCGTTCCATTTAAAATTTATATAAATTAGGAGGAATAATCGGCGGATAACGATGAAGATAAAAAGTAATTTCCGTGTTTGAAATTGGAACGTCTATTTAATTTTGTTTCCATGGATCATACTAAATGAGGCATATTTACCTAAGGATTTTAATAAAAGATTTTAAAATTAGTGTTCTTAGTAAATATATTTTCTTTCTTTCGTTCATAGCTACCACCGAATAGCTACATACCTATATTTGTGTCCTAGCAAGCTGCGGCGGTATATTATGATAACTGATTTATTATATTCTAGTATTACGAGCCCCTGTTAAGTAACTAAGGATTTTTCATTCTAAGCCAAAGAGATAACATGCTTCAAAGTTTGGTATGAAAATATTCCCAATGCCCCTTCTATGTCCTATTATATTTTAACCTCTTTGTTCTAAGCTGATCCAAACGACGCGTAGCTGTCTCTTTCCACATGCAGTTACTCTACTTTTTTATAGTGTTGCCTCAATTTTATTTCGAACCCTTATGTCAATCCTACTTATCTGTCATTCTATTTAATCAGTTAAGATCTGCCGCCGGTTGAAATTGGAACCGAGACACAATAAAAAATCTACTGTGTCTGTGATTCATGGTCTGAGAGGTTAAAGAAAGAGTTACTTATTGGACGGAAATTTACGTTTTAGAAAACCCTTTTATTGGCCCTCTGGTTTTTCCATTGATCCAATAACAGTCTAGTGTTACTAGATCGAAACACCGAAAACCTCTGTGATCTGCTTTGGGATATGGCGTGAGTTTATTCTTATTTGATAGCTTGTTGAAATAATTTCTCGTAGCTCAGTGTTTCTCAGGTTCATTTTGTCGACTGGCAAACACACGTCGCGTACGTCTATACTCGTAAATGCAGATAATTTGACAACTGCAATGCAATCCACAAAAGTTTGGTGTTGAGCGTGGAATTTCAGTAAATAAATGGACGGAGCGTCGAGTGTAGTATAGTCGACAATTGCTTCGTCTCCATTTCGGTAGACAAATTTCCTAGAATATTATAAGGTGCCCGAGGGTAGTTCGTGCAGGAACAACTTGGAAATTGCACCTCTTTGCGGGATTGCTTACTTTCTCTCCTTTTCTTTGAACTTTGTGCACTCGCAGTATATGAAATAGCAGTTTTGGCATTGTAGAAAATATTGTTTCTTCAGTGCAAAGCTCAAGAGAAACAGTCTATATAATTTGAATACCGTTAGTGTCGTAAATTTTGACCGTTCTACATAAGAGCTACTGTTGACTGAAATTAAAATTGTTTTTCTTCTGTGTAGGTAATTAAAAATTACACTTACAAAAGTCAACAGTCTATTAACAAGGCACTTTAAACTCGTCAACGAAGATTGGCTAAATTTAAACAGCAGCCCATCTCCACCGACGAGGTGCTGGTTCCAAATGCAGTACCCCGAGAAGAACCAGCAAGAAACTCAAGGTCAGCTCTTTTCAATCTCATGTCAAAAGTAGTTATTTGCATCTAAAAGAAAGAAAGAAAGAAATATTTATTTGTACTATTAAATCTTAGAGAACAAATAACTAAATGTAAATACTTTTATAACTTGGACAAAAAGGTCTATGACTCAGCATTAACTGTGGACAGTAAAGTAACCCACCTTACCATACGAATGTGATTTAACGGTGTGTGTTAGCTAGGTAACCTAATAAATAAATAAATAAATAATAATCTCACGCCTTTCATCTCCGAGGGTAGGCACAATCTTACTAGTATTATTTTGAATTGTTCACGTCGGAAAGTTTGATTTCACATTAATTTGGTTAGACTATTATCACTAACCAATTGGCTTATTATCGGCTACTAGACCGAGGCAATGGAATTAGTTTGACATTTTAATACTGAGAAGTTTTTTCTAGTCCTTTGAATTGTCATTGGACGTTGGTCCAATGACAATCTCTACTAATAATATATAATAATAATAATCTTTATTTCAGGCAATATTTACATTAGTATCTCTTAAATAACGTAAACAGAGGCCCATATTATATATACCTTATATCTAACATACGTATATAAAATAACCTACTAAACTACTTATAACATATAACAGTAGTCTATCGCCATTATAAAAAACCTGACGAGTATGGGATGCGCAAACCCATTGTAGACTCTCACGCCTTTTTTTTTTTTTTTTTTATCCCCGAGAGGGTAGGTAGAGGTATTCCATTTCTGGATATACCCACATTTCACGAGATATATTGGACCCCTAAACGTGATAGGTGGTGAGCCCATCGCCGGACCGGGTCTGTTTAAACATGTCTCAGAATTAATTCTGAGACCTGCGGGTTTCCTCACGATGTTTTCCTTCACCGTCGAGCTAGTGATAAATATGTACGTAAGTTTTTGAAAAACTCATTGGTACATGCCAGGATTCGAACCCGAGCCTCACTGATTTTCGGCCGGCTCTTTAACCGTCCGGGCTATCACTGCTAGATAGATTGTAGACTCGCCCCACAGTATAGCATTTCGGGACATTCCTTTCACGCGTCTCCTACATAAACATTTTCGTTGGGCTACCGCATGCTTCTCAACGGCACCACAAATCAAATCAAAATCAAATCATTTATTTCTATAGGTATTCAATATACACTTAGAAACATCAATATTTTATAATAACAAGGCACTCTAAACTCGTCCATGAAGATTTATGAGTTATGTACTTTTAGAATAAATAATAGTCCAGTCGACTTGTAGAATCGACTAATGATCCAATAATTATTCACTAAGGGCTTTACCCTGTACGCACTCAGACATTCACGGGCCGCCTACTCTCTATTATTAATAGACGACATACATCCATAGAGACCTTTAGTACACTAGGGCCGCGTTATTTTTCATCGCCACTGGTCCGCCCGCTAGATGTCATCATCAATTCTAATTTTCTTTTGGGTTTAGGCTACCGATATGTGTTTTTTTCTAATAATAGAGTTCTACAATATGTAAATATCATACTAATAACTTTTAGGTATACTAGCGGATGCCCAGCGGCGTTGCCGAAAATCCCTTCATAGTGGTTGCCTACGACATATTTGAAACACCTACATACCATATTATGTCAAATAGCGGGTGCCCAGCGGCGTTTTCCCGCGTGGATTCAGTTTATTCCCGTTCCCGTGGGAATTTCCAAAAATCCCTTCATACCGGTTTCCTATGACATATAATAAGACACCTAAATACCATTTTTCAAGTTTCTAGGTATTATCGTTTCGGATTAGTACGTATTTCTCTTTTTAACCAGTTTTTATATTTTCCCGTGGGAATGAGATATTTTCCTGGAATAAAAAGTACCCTAGATGTTGACCCTGGTACTCAGTTATCTTCATACCAAATTTCATCAAAATCCGTTTAGTAGTTTTTGAGTTATGCGTCCACAACCAGACAGACAGACAGACAAAAATTCCAAAAATTGATGTTTCGGTATCTATATCGATAACTATATATGGTACCGTTAAAATTTTCAAAAAATATTTAATGTACAGACACGGCCCCGTTAGAGTTTTATTATAGTGTTATAGATTAAAAAAAATAAATAAATAATAATTTACTACTA